>OY829545.1:16657136-17857136 GCA_963691705.1 Viola odorata
TCAAACAACGGATTGTCAAAATATAATTCAAACAAAAGGTTGTCAAAAACTTGAAATTGATCTAGCTCAATGAACTCACTCAACTCATTCTTACGGATGTGGTTGCACTCACTCTCATTGGCATGCTTACTTTTTTCATGCCGTGTATTTTCCTCATCACTTACTTTCTTCTCTCCACTCTCTTTTCTCTCATTCATAACCTCACATTTTTCACTCTTTTTAGCTTCCATTGCTTGGAGTTCGGCCACATTCCTTTCAATCGATTGACAAGGTAGTTCAAAAGATTGAAATGGTGTGGGTTGTTGTCGTGGAGTGACTTGTGTAGGTTGCACCACTTCCGGTTCGGACTCAAATGCCATAGTGGATTGAGAATGTTGTTGACTTGGACGAGCTTGGGAGGGGTGGTTGCCTTGCTTCAAGGGAAGTGAAGGAGAAGAATTCTTGTCACGTTTAGGTCTTGCAATATTCTTCACTAACCCGGACAAATTTTCCCACCAAGCATCATTACTAACACCACTCGGCAATTCATCACTATTCTTTGTCTTGCCACTCTTTTCTTTCTTAGCATGATCATTCTTCTTATGCTGCTTGGCTTTTGCACTTACTTCGTTCACTCTATTATTGGGGCAAATGTCACATGAGTGGCCTCTACCCGTACATGTAGTGCAAAATACTTCGCTTGCTTGTTTGGAAGATGTGGAAGACAAGGATGTGGTTCGGAAGTCTTGCTGAAATTCTTGGAGAGGATGAGGAGGCATTCGACCTTGGTGAGGTAGAACCCTCGAAGGATGAGAAGGAGGGACTCGGCTTGACGTTCCATCTTGTTTAGCGCGGACTTGTACACTTGAGGAGAGGAAGTGTCTTGGTTCGGGGCCATGGCCAAGGCTTTGGTGTGTAATGGAACCGAGGCCATAGCTTGAGACTTGTGGAAAATCTTCGTCGTCGTCATCCTCACTACAACTTGATGTTGAGCCACGGATTAAGAGACGAGGACTTGAAGTCTCTTCATAGTCTTCATCCTCACTGCAAATTGAACTTGAGCCATGACTAAAGACACGAGGACTTGGAGGGTCCTCATTGTCTTCACTCTCGCTACAAGTTGCTTCACTTTCACCTTGGTACTCATCCTCACTACCAATGCTATATTCATCACCGATTTCATCACATGGTTCAAAATTCTCATCACCATCAAATTGGCAACTAGCATCATCACATGATTCATCACCACTATCGTCGTTGCATTGAGAAGTATCATCGTCATAATACTCTCCTTGGTCACAAGATTCACAATCACTATCTTGCGACATTGTGCCTGAAAAATTGAACAAACTAAAGATATATATAGATGTTAGTAAATAATCTCTCCCTCACGAGTTTAAACACTCGTGTTTAGGTGTTTAGGTCACTCGAAAAATACGTGCTCACAAACACTCAACTTCACGTTCTCCGTGTACCTGCACACTTAAACAAGGGTTAGAAAAAATAATTCTCTCCCTCACGTGTTTAACACTCGTGTTTAGTCACTCGCAAAAGATAGCCTCACAAATCGCTCAATACATCCACACACAAAGCTTGCTCACCACACAACTCCTTGCCGCAAACAAACTTGTGATTCGAATCAAGCAATTCACCAACAACTACCTTCGCAAGTGCTCAAGAGATTAGAACAAGAGTAGGAAAGATTATACTCAACAAAAGACTCAATAGGATTACAAAGACTCAAGAGAAAGCTGAAAATTTTCAGAATTCCAAGAAAATTCAAAATTTTAATTTATGGGAAATTTTTTTGAATTTCCTTTGGAAGTAAGGAGGGCTAGAAAAATTTGAGTTAAATGAGTAAAAGATTCAAGAAATTTATAAGGACTCAAGGAACAATGGAAGGGAATTTTTAGAAATTCCAAGGAAATTCAAAAATCCCAATTTTTGGAGGGAAACCTTGAATTTCCGTTGGAATGGGAGGTGGGCTGCAATGGGAGGCTTGAAATGAATAATAGACTCAAAGAAAGACTCAAATATTTAATGAAAAAGACTTGAGGGTTTAAGACTTAAGAAAACTTAAGTTTAGGACTCCAAATATCTAAAACTCAAGTTTAGGATTTAATGAGTTTAGGACTTGAGTTTAAGACTTGTTTAAGACTCAAATAAAAATAAAAGAACAGCTGCACACAAGAAGAAGAGGAGGACGTGCTAGGCTTGGGAAAAAGGTGGACTTATTTAGTTGGAATTGGGCAATTTAGTTAGGAAGGTTTGTTCCTTTGGTCAAATTGTCAAAAAGACTAAGGTGAGTTGGCTTGTTGCATTTAATGCAAAGGATGAGGATGTTTGACTCTTGTTGTAGGTGTTGGCCGGCCAAGTGAGGGGAATTGGATTAATTATTTGGAAAACACTTGGCTAAAGGTTTTATGTATCAATTTTGGATCAAAAAGTGTCAAGAGCCAAGAACACCAAGAACTCAAGATGAACACCAAGAACACACCCAAATGATTTTCTCAAGATTTCAAAATTTTAATTTTGCCAAAGTGATCACAACCAACAATCAAAAGCCCACTTGAAATATTTTTCGAAAGTAACGGACGAAACTCAGGATATCAAGAAAGAAAGGTTTCTAACACTTTGAACAAAACTAGAAAAATTCGATAGGCGGCCAAAAGCTCCGCTACCACTTGATGCGATCACGGCCTAGGGTTAGTAAGCCGGATTACATATGGAGCTTTCGGAGGATCTAGCCAAGCGAATCATCTAGCACACACATGACCACAAGGAGGGAAATAACAAGATATGGAGATGCAGCGGAGAAAGAGACACAAAAGAGCGATGGAAAGATGGGAAATTACCGGGAATTAGAAGATGGATGGAAGGGACGGAGATGAGCACACACGAAGTAGCGAAAATCACACGAACGATTGCTTGATCAAGATATACTCCGAGGGCCAAGATTGAGACTCGTTTATATGGATGATCAACCAAATAAACATATATTTCATTCAACAAAATCGTCACAACCAATACAAACATGGATTTCCCGGAGAGAGATCGGGAGGAGTAATCTCAAACTCAAGCGATCCCTCTCAAGGAATTAAAGTGTTGAGCCAAGGCTTAGGATGATAAGAGAAATGAGTAATCTCACTTTACAAACATCAACCAAATGTCTAAGCTCCATGTGTATAAGGGGGGAGTATTCTCACTCAACAAAACACACATAAAACTGTCCAAGCTCCCTAAAGAAAGAAACACAAGAGCTATTTATAGTTCGTACAAAAGATGGGCTTGAAAAGCCTAAAAATGGCATTTTTCCTCATGTATGGCGGTATACCGCCTGGGAGGGTTGAGGGCTGGCGGTATACCGCTAGCCTCGGCTCTTGGAAGCCAAAATAATTCATTTTCTGGCGGTATACCGCCCCAGTCATGTCATTCCTGGCGGTATGCCGCTAGGCTCGCTCACACTGCGCGCTAAAATGTCGACGAGCATAACTTTTGATCCACCCGTCCGATTGCCCTGAAATTTGTCCCAAATGAAAGCTAACATCTTGAAGTTTCCAGCAAGACTCTGATCGCTCAAATCGGACACCATTTTCTTGTCCATATTCTGGTGGCAAATATGTGACGCAATTCTGACTTGCATAGGACCTCTTGGATGGAGCTTTTGATGTCAAGGCCTTGGGATGGGTGAGCGTGGCCTGGTGACTTGCTTGGGTTAGAAATGCCTCTACTTCATGGCTTTCTCGGCCATCTTGGGAGTTCCGCGTGTCTAAGCCTAGGGATTGCGAAGGTTTAGCACTCGATCCTCGACCTTGGGCATGATTTACGCGCATTTGCAAGGCTCGGCTGCCTGTGACCGGTTCTCTTGATTGCACGGCATGTATTTCTGATTCGAAGGGGGTCGTGATCGCATCAAAAGTAGTCCTCCATTATGTGTTAAAGTACTTAATGATCCAATTGTCTATTTATTTTTTTATTTATCGAAAGATGAAAAGCGACAGTAGTACTGCTGTTATAAAATTTGACAATTCTATTTGGTACAAGGTTGCTGATGTGATGTTCACTTCGGTTTTTCTTGATAAAAGCAACCCTCCTCATTTCAAATTATTATGCAAGGTACGTTGCTACATCTATTTAGTTACAAACAGCAAAAACTTTCTAAACGAAGCAATTCTATCTAAGTATAAAGGCATGCCATGGAAACGAGCAGTTCAGCTCCGAAAAATACTTTGCGCAAATCCTTGCAAAGAGTTCCCCATCTCAGTAGTAACAGCTTCCGCCAAATACCTCGCTTAATAAAGTAACCACATCAGGAAAAAAGGACCATAAAAAATGCCATTAGTTAAGTTAGTTTGCAACACGAGGTGATCTAGCCGCAAATGCGACTGAATTTAAATACCTCTTGAATGGTCTTCCTTAGATCAAAAACATCTTTCACTCGATTTTCGAAGAATGCCCAAGTATCGTGAAAATCTGTCAAAGATACAATCAGGGATATAATGCAAGGCGTACATGGTCGTCTGAACAGAAATAGCAGTAGCATAACACACTCGAATATGATAGTGTAGAAAGGTCCCGTATTGCTAAATATTTGACTCCTTACAATTCTAACCATTCTGCTGAAAAACTTCTCATATTACTGCGTGATGGTCGAAAACTCATGGGGATACTTCGATCTTTTGACCAATTTGGTAGACTATGCATCTTCAACAGCAGATTTGCAGACTTTGATCCACTTTCTTTTGACATTAATTTCTGATGGAAGTTTTATTTTACTTTCACAGCCAATGCAGTTCTTGAAGGTGCATGTGAACGAGTTATTGTTGGCCATCTTTACTGTGACATCCCCTTAGGTCTATATGTAATCCGTGGAGAGAATGTTGTCTTAATCGGAGAGATGGTATATATGCCATCCCTTTCTATGTATAACTTGATTGACATTGACTTCTTATCTAAAGTTTCTCTCTTATACTTTGTTATAGGACTTAGAGAAGGAGGAGCTTCCCCCCATTATGACACGTGTGCCAACAGCAGAGATAAAAAGAGTAAGTGCTATGCATAATCCAGAACTGAACATATTAATAATTTTGCACTATAATGTTTAATGTATTTATACAGTGGTCAAACCTGGTAAAAAAGGGATCATACGGACCTTAGGCTGGCATAATTGATTAGTTTCTTGCTAGGCATAATGAGGCCACTTTTAGTGTCAAAAGCTATCATCTGAGATCTGATTGGGAATAACAACTGGTGTATATACTTAGTATTTCTTCACTTAGTAATTTGTTTCATTATAAAGAAACAAACAATTATTTCATTGTATCTAGTTTCCAACTCACAATAGTTTAGGTTTAGACTTCGACAATGATTCTATAACTAATAACCTAACAAGTGAGTTTGAACTCTTTCCGCTCTCTCCTTTTGCATGTTTTAGTAGTTAGATGTAATAGTGTCTGTGTCCTTTAAACTGTAAGCACAAAGAATTAAATCACTTTTTAGCAATTTGAACCCAGCTGTCCCCACTCCCCCCACCCTATTGTACCAATTAGATTCAAGGTCTGGCAACAGACAATTTGGTATGTGAGTATGTGACTTGTTAGAATCACCTCTCAATGAATCAACTTCTTTTCTTTTGTATCAGGCCCAAAAGGCAGAAAGGGATGCTAGTGATCTAAAGGGCACTATGAGAAAAAGAATGGAGTTCCTTGATTTTGATTAGCAAATCCTGACATTATTTTACAAGTTCTTGTGATGTCCGCAAATTTTTGTGCGGTGTTTAGCCAAAAGTAGGAGAGGATGGGATAACCATGAGACTGCTACATTTTGTATGTTGTTGGTGGAAAACCTATGTGGAACAGTAGCAAGAATTCTGAAGACCTCGGTTGCTAAGGTTGGGATGATGAAGTTGGCATGTCAAAAGTGACTGGCAATATCCTTCTTCCTCACGTATTTCTTGAGCAAGTTTGGATATGTGATGCATGTGACTAGGTTCCTCGTTCTCTTTTCTCGGCCAATTTACTAGGTTCCTCATTTTAGGTTAGGTATTGAATAATTTGCGTTATACCAAAGTTGGATGTGTATCTATGCCCGTGCAGCTCCTCTTTGTTGAAATTGCTGTCTTTTTGTTGTTTCAGTGTCAAGTTTTGCGATGGCACACTGTGTTTCATTAAATAATGTTCTATATTCTAATCAACATGGTACCTATGCTTATGCATCTTTTGGCAGAATTGTTGGATAATATTCTGTGCTAAATATCTTCATTCCTGCAAGCCTTTGTATAGATCCATTACATAGTTATATCCACGAACGTGAAACTGAAACATTACAATATAACATATCACATGTATGATTAGCTTTAAGGTAGAACATCACTTATCAGCCTGCAGATGCAATCAAACTAATTGATTCACTAAAATCACCCAATATGTCAGAAGACTCATCTGTCTCTACTACATTTGGCATTTCATCGGGACACAAGACATGTTTAGGAGGAATTTGTAGGTTTCCAAAATCTCTTTCGAGCATCTCCACCACTTTGTTCATCGAAGGTCGATTGATGGGGTTCATTTGAATGCACCATAGTCCCACAATAACCATCTTCTTCACAATTATAGTTTCCTCCTCTGTGGCACTATCTACGATTTCCATATCATCTCCGTTTGAGACCTGGTCGTGGACCCAAGATGGGAAGTAATGGCTGGAATTTTCTCTCGACACATTCAAATTCCTCCTTTTCTGTGCAATTTCCAGTAGCAACATCCCAAAGCTATAAACATCTGCTTTGTAGGACACACGTTCGATGTTCTTGTAAAATAATTCTGGAGCCATGTACCCTATTGTCCCTCTCGCTGCTGTAAGAGAAGCAATGGTGTTTATGGCCGTTGGATACAGTTTCGCAAGCCCAAAGTCTGAAATTTTTGGGATGAAGTTCTCATTGAGAAGAATGTTGTGAGGTTTTATATCAAAGTGCAGTATCTGCATATCACAACCTTGATGCAAGTATTCAATCCCACGAGCCACTCCAAGAGAGATGTCGAAAAGTTTTTCCCAACTTAAAGGCACAAACCACCCTTGCTTAGGAAAAATGTACTTATCAAGAGATCCATTAGGCATGAAATCATAGACAATAGCACGATTTGATCGCTTGACGCAATACCCAATTAGCTGAACCACATTAACATAGTGAATCCTCCCGATTGTGGCAACTTCATTCATGAAATCTTGCCCGTTTGTCACTTTGGACGACTTGTCCAAAATCTTGATTGCTGCAAGTTCACCACTTCGGAGCTTCCCTTTATAAACACAACCAAAACCTCCTTCCCCTAACTTGTCCTTAAAGCATTTTGTAATCTTCTTGATATCCTTATAGGAATACCTTATCGGTACCAGATTGGTGTGATTTTGCAAGAATTCTTCAATTGAGTCATACGACGATAAATGCCTCCTTTGCCACTTATATATCAAAAATGTAAAAACACATGGACCACATAATATAAATGTTGCCACATGATACATTACTGCATACAAATATAAACAGTAGTAAGTTATCAAGACTTTTAATGACTCTCCTCTTGTAAATATGAACAAACAAATGAAAAAAAAAAACAAGTAAAATTTACTAAAATGAAATAACAAAGGTATGAGATTGTTGGGAGTGTTTCCCCATTTCAATGTATACATAGATTTAAATGGACATCGCTCTTGCATTGTCAAAATCAAATAAATAGAGGCTAGAAGACTTTTAGGGTACCTACATATGTGTTATTGTTCTAAATAGATCCTTACATTCACATGTGTTTTATATTGGTCCTTATATTTATCCAAAAATCTCTAATTAATTAATTAATTAATAATTTCTAAAATTATAAAAAATAATATACAATAATAATAAATGACGTGGTTTCAGAAGTAATAAAAATAATAGTGTTTGCTAACGTGACAAATAATAATTAAAAACTAGTTTCTCAAATAGTCCTGAGCTATGTCATGTCACGTTAACAAGATGGCCTCTTGTTCATCTCCAAAACTGTTAACTTCCAGGCCCAGTAGCTGCAACCATAATACAGCCCAACCCAAAGATCTCAAAAATGGTATGTATTTGTTTTAATTCCATGAGTGGGTAACAAAACGAATTAATATTATTTAAAATTATTTGGTTAATAACAGTACTATAGAAGTGCATGTGTTTGGTCTCGGACATCATACAAGTAGAGATGGGTTGCTTCTGGTGCGTGGGCTCTACTCGCTGCATAGGTGGGGCCCACTTAACTGAGGGACTATTTTATTATTATTTTTTCTTAAGTCACATCAGCAAACATTTCTATTTTATTGTTTTTTTTTTCTAAAGGCACAACAAATATGATTAGTGGAAATTATTTTTAAAAAATTTGGGAAATAAAAAAATGAATTAGTTAAATTAATTGGACCTATTTGGAACACTTAAATAAATATAAGGACCAATACCAAATACTTGTGAGTGTAAGGACGTATTTAAAACAAATAACGCAACCGTAAAGATGGAGTGATCTTTTAGGCATAAATTCCAAATTGCTAACTGCTTTAAAAAAGAGAGTAGTACTCTAAAGGAAGAAAATTGAGAATATATAATTTTCTTACCAAAGGGAATGAGTATTAACAAGACTGCAAGAATAAATGTAAACATTAGATGTTGTTATATAGGAGAAGTAAAATAATGAAAACATAAATAAAATTGACGTAATGGAGAATAACTCACTTGTGATTAGTGTCAGACCCCCCAACTGTCCTGTAGAAAAAAGAATAGTAAATGAACATTAAGAACAAAGGCATGAGTATCTTTTATTTTGTTAAATTACAACCCTGGTTAAACACGAATTGTTTAAGTTATCTCCTACCGTGACAGAAATCAGACGTGGCACCGTTGACCGACGTTATGTGTCACGTCAGCGGTGTCACGTCACGTTGCCATGTCAGCGTCTCCTGCCACGCCAGATGACACAGTCGTGTTTGACCAGGGTTGTAATTAAACAAAATAAAAGTTCAGCATTGTGATTAAATAAAACTTTAAAGTTCAGGGTTATTTTTCAGCTTTTACCCCTACCGAAATTTATTGTGATTTCTGATTTTTGCTGAAAAAAATATATTACTCCAAAATAATATAATTAAATTAAAAAATTAAAAAAAATGTAAAAATTCACAAAAATAATTGTAAAAAATCCAAAAATAATTTAATTAATCTAAAAATCCAGAAAAATTGAAAAATTCCAAAAAATATAATAATTCCAAGAAAAATGTACAAATTCTAAAAAAAATGTACAAATTCTAAAAAATAATTAATTAATCTAAAAATCCAAAAAATTGCAAAAAAATAATTAATTGTAGATATTTAAGTTTTTTTGGGAATTTTATATTTTTTTGGGAATTTGTATATATTTTTTGGAATTTGTACATTTTTTGGAATTATTACATTTTGTTGGAATTTTTACATTTTTCTTGATTTTTTTATTAATTAATTTTTTTTTGGATTTTTTTACATCTTTTTAGAATTTTTACATTTTATCTAGATTTTTAGATTAATTAAATTATTTTTGAAATTTTTACAATTTGTTTTGAAATTTTAACATTTTTTGAATTTTTAAGAGATGAACATGAAAAACTACTCACCAAATTGAAGAGAAGTGAGAGAAAGGTGGGGCGTTCTAGGGTTGAGAACTGAGGGAAGGGTGCGGTAATGGGAAGGGTTTTGGAGTAATATATTTTTCTAATTATTTTTGGAATTTTTACAATTATTTTTGTGAATTTTTACATTTTTTTTGGAATTTGTACAATTTTTTTGGCATTATTAAATTTTTTGGAATTTTTCAACCTGAATTTTAAAGTTTTATTTAATCACAATTTTGAACTTTTATTTTGTTTAATTACAACCATAGTCAAACACGACGGTATCATCTGACGTGGCAGGAGATGCTGACGTGGCACCGCTGACGTGGCACATAACGTCGGTCAACGGTGCCACGTCTGATTTCTGTCACGGTAGGGGGTAACTTAAACAATTCATGTTTGACCAGGGTTGTAATTTAACAAAATAAAAGTTCAGGGTTGCGATTAAATAAAACTTTAAAGTTCAGTGTTGTTTTTTAGCTTTTACCCTTTAATTAACCAAACAGGAAAAGCTACAATATGATATATATAAATATATATTACTTCCATCAGAGTTTTGATGTCTTCAATTACTTTTTGCGTGAATTGTTCATCGTTAATTATCTAGAGGGGTAAATTTGATGTAGATACCATCTCCAAATGATATAATTGGCGTGCGTGAAACTTCTCCACCCTTAACTTCCGTGAACCTATTACATTCAACAACAAAACTCATAAAGTTAGTAACTAATCAAGTATAAGGTTGATTCTATCGCAATCTATGGTCATTTCGCCACAAATTATTATGTGCACACAATTGGTTTGACATGTTGAAATTCATTAGGTTATTTTGAATCAATACCGACTAAATCTCATCAAGAACCGTTGAATATGAAAACAAAAAACAAAAAAATGAGATTTACCTATACTTGGTGACAAGGTTGTGAAGGAATGTAGCTAAAACTAGCTTGCTATATTCTGCTCCAGCACATTGTCTGGTTCCTCCACCAAACGGCATGAAATTCTTGGAAATGGTGACTTGATCAAGATCCTGTAGTTTGTCATTTAACCAAAAAAAGAAAAAAGAGAGGATCAGATGGTATTTGTGGCCGTCAAACAATTCCTTCTCTTTTATTTACAAATCATAGATGTTAATTATCATCTCTAACGAGGAATTAAGATATTCAAAAGAAGAAGAAATTGTTAATTAACCTGCCAGCGCCATGGGTTGAATGTGAGAGGATCCTTAAATGTTTCAGGATTTAATTGAACAGCAGGGGTAACAAGCATCAGAGTCCAACCTGCTGGAACAGTGTATCCTGATAAAAAATAACCATAAAAAAAATCAATTACACTTTAAAAACGGTTTTGGTTATTACAAATAAAAATAAAAATCCATGTCTACCTTTGATTTCAAAATCTTTCGATGCTTTCCTGAACAATCCTGGTAGCATATTTGCAATTCTGAGTGTTTCTTTAATAACCTGTGCAAAAATGATCACATACATCAAATATTAATTTATCATAATATTCGAACGCATGACCTTGTGGTCTGGTAGTAAAAGCGCATATGATTATGTACTAACCATATGCGTGAAAGTCATTGATCTGTACTCTTCCCATGTTAGGCCTGAATTCGGGTTCTCCCTTTTCTTGATGATTGCTTCATGTTCAGCCTGATCACAAAAAAAAATAAAAAAAATTCAAGGAGCAAAATGGTAAGAATTTAAAACCTGAAACTTGTAATGAGTTCTGATACATACCCTCAATCCCTCAACAACATCAGGATTCTCTGACAGAAACTTGAAAGTTAGAGTTAGAGTTGTCGACATGGACTCGAAGCTAGCGAACAGAATCCCGAACATGAGTTGGGGGATGAAATCCACTGTCAAGAACTTGTTGGTTTCCATGTCATCAATGGCCTGATCAAGAAAATCTCCGCGACGCCTGGCTGGTGAACTCAATCTCACCATTAACTCCTCCTTCAATATCTTCAACATTTGCTCTCGGTCCTAAACACGGTTTTTAAGGAGTACTATTAAACTACAAGCTCGTTGGTTAACTAGTTCTTTATTTGAATGTATATTTCTGTCTTTTGTTGTTTTACCTTCATGCATTTATTGAATGTGGTGCCGGGAAGGTTAATAATAGGCAAGGATATAAAACTGTTCAAAATCCTTGTGTAGTTCTCACTCAACTTCTGCTTTGAGTTTTCCCCATCATACCCGAAAATTTGATTCGCCGTGAAATTGAAAACCATCTGCAATTTCCAGAAGATATTGGGTCATGAATTGTGACAAATTAGAACTCTTGTTGCAGAAGAAATTAGCTGACATATATATACTTACAATTGAAACAACTTGTTTCACATCCACAGGAAGATCCTTATCTGACCATTTCTTCAAGTTCATCTGAATCATGTCTTCAACTTTAGGCAGCAGTTTTTCCTTGAGACTATCCACACCAAAATGATTCAAAGTGATGCTTCTTAAGTAGCTGTGGACGCGTCCGATTGCATTCACCCTCGTATCGCCCTCTAGAGCGAAAAACTTGGCAAATGAATCCAAATACCATAGCTCAACCAATGCCCCTTCATGTGTCAAGATGTATTTGTTCACCTCATTATCAGTTGACACTATAATAGGACGACCAACCAAGCTGGTTTTGAAAATCGGACCATATCTGAAACAGGGGAAACAGGGGAATTCAGAACATTTCAAGCTTTTTGTGCGAGGCCATTCAAATTTTCTTTGTATCGTTCCAATTTTATCAGAACATTCTAAGCTTTTTTTCATAAGGTTAGTTAACAAATGCAATCAAATAAAATGGTGAAAAGATGACTTAAAGATCATTTCTTACTTTTGCATTCTTTTCTTGACAAAAGGATGGAGGTCAAGAGATTTGCCAGGCATGATAAACTGAAGAGTTTCTCCTACGAGAGGCCACCCCATCGAACCGGGAGGAAGAACACCATTTTTGTATTTTGGGTTCTTCCACTTGTAGACTGAGTGAGTGTAATATACAACAACCAATGCAACTGCAACAAACCCAATTGTCCATCCCTCCATTTTTACACAACTTTTTAGGTTACCAGCTGCTTAAAACCGGAAAAGAGAGTAGTAAAGATGATGAGGATGGTGAGTGCAGAAAATAGTGGAGGGATTAGGGTTTAAATAAGCATGGGTTTTTTTAATTATTTTATTTTTTCTCAGGCCAGCAAGTATTTTTTTATGGCGTGGAATTATTTTTTTAAATCTTGGGAAATTAAAAAGTGAGTTAATTAAATTAATTGTACATACAAATGGATCAATACCAAACATTTGGGAATTGTAAGGATCCAATGATCTTTTAGCCATAAATAAATTCTAAATTTTCAAGACTAGTATGCTAACTACTTTAAAAGAGGGAGTAGTATTCTAAAGGAAGTAAATTGAGAACGTATAATTTTCTTACCAAAGCGAATGAATATCGTATTGATCAGCCAGGCTATAGGAATAAATGTAAATATTAGATGTTGTTAAATAAGAGAAGCAAAATAACGAAAACATAAATAAAATGGAGAATAACTCACATGGGATTCTTGTCAGCTTCAACCATCCTATAGAAAAAAAAATGGTATATGAACATTAAGAACAAAAGCATGAGAGGATCAAAGAAGGGAGAAGATGCACATAAAGTTTTAATTTTTAATAGATAACATGGCCAAACTAATACGATAAAGTAATATGATAAATATTAAATAGCGAGAGAGATTAGTGTATGTTCAGGTAAAGCTCAAATGACTTTTTGGTTGAAATGAAAACACAGAATGTTACCACTTTCGCGGGCGAAGGTAGGACGGTTTGCTTCGTCCAGGTAGCAAAATCCGATTTTCCAGAAATTTGGAGGACAGTAGAAACGGTACCAAGAAAGATGAAAGCCATAAGAAAGCTGCTTGTGAATTTCCAGGTAGGACAACGTCGTCGTATTCTGGTATCTTCTGGCAATGGGACCAACGTTATCATATCTACGATGCACGATTTCTCCAGATCAGATACTGACACTCCCCATGGTGGGTAGCGTCCAACGATCACATAAGAGTACTTTTTGGAATGAATTAGGCAAGAAGCAGTAGTAGTATCCACATAATTAACTGATGAGGAGGAACTAGTCACTTGCTTCTCACAGCGAACGAAGACGGCTTAGACAAGAAGAGCCGTGAAATCGTTTCCTGCAGCTCTTCGGATTTTCTTATGTAGGTGGTGTACACCGTATCTATGGAAGATATAGGAGAGATCGGAAGAGAGGAGCAGTTGTGTTCTTGAAGGCCCGGATCGACAAGGTGGATGGTGAAGTTTTCGTAATCGATACCCTTAACCAAGAATCTTCCTAAATTATCATTTGGGTACAAAGAGAGACTAGAATTGTTGTGGCAGAAGAGGGTAAAGTTTCCTTCCCTGGAACAGCAATCTGGTGGATCGGTATCTAGACGGAAGGGATAACTGATGTTTCGGATTTTGCCGCATGATGAAGAGGGGCAATATCCTTTCTTGTCTGCAAGACTACTACCACAGTTGCAAGAGGCAATGATCAGTATTAGCCACAGATTTAGAGACAAGCTAATCCTTCGTCTAACTCTACCAGCTGCAGTAGTAGACATGGAACGCCGATCGGAGAATTAAAGCGATTGAGAGATATTTTGCATCAACCGTCCTCTCTATTTGGCTTAACTTCAAGTTCAAAACTCTCCTGTCTGCGTTTAGTATTTTCTTTTGAGAGCTGCCGAATGTCCTAGTTGAAGAGAAACTAGAATAAATAAAAAAGTAATAACATTTTGAACCTTCAACTCGCCCGAAATTGTTATAATACTCTCACAAAAGGTTTAATATGACCAAAAAAATAATAGAGGGTCCATTATAACAGTTTTGATCGAATACAATATCCAAAATATTATTACCCCAATAAATAAAATCTTGATTAGTACATAAAGATTAATTTGGCTGGTTGGCATGGCATCCTTTGTCAAGCCGGCCACAATTTCGGCTATCACTTTTCACATGGGTGTTGACTCAACACCAACTTTCACTTTTTCCACCATACTGATCAGTTGACAAAATTTTCATATTAAATATAGCATAGAGGTAAATTAGGATCATATTCAACAAGAATAATGCACAAATGCTTCATGTTCTTGGTCTTCTTGATCACGAATCTATCCGTTGCAGTTGCAGATCAATAATTATGCCATCTTCAATGCTCAGAATCAATAAGATGTGCAGCCAACGGTCCAGATGTCCGGTTCCCGTTTCGAATCAAAGGGAAGCAAGCAGAGGATTGTGGGTTTCCATTTCCTGGGTTTCAACTTTCCTGTACAGATGAGACCAACCAGACGCTGCTTGATTTACCTAACTCAGTGAAGCTGTCTGTGGAAAGTATTGATTATGCATCCCAAGTAATTTATGTAATTGATCCTGATCCTCATCAATCCTGCCACCTTAAACTGCTCCTCCACCTCAACCTATCCGCTTCTCCTTTCCAAATTGCTGACGATGACCCCTCGAACTTTGCGGTACTGAATTGTAGCTCGAGCAACCGGGAAAGATATCTGCAGCGGCCCAACACTTGCCTCAGGGCTCTTGACTATGAAATTCGGCCAATGTCTACAGAAATTGATGATAAATCAATAATAGGCCTAGAGGGGGGTGAATAGGCTCTTCAAAAATCTGCACAGTAGAATAGCAAACACAAGATGTATAGTGGTTCCAATTCACAACTGAATTGTACTCCACTACCTAAGAGTCCTCCTCTTAGGATTTTCGAATGCAAACCACTTTGCTATTCACTTGAGCTTTTACCGGTTCAGCTCACAACCTTACAATTGGTTTTACCCGGCTCACCAACAACCTTACAAGTAGTTTTCCAAGGCTCAACTACAACCAATGGTTTTCACAAGGCTCAACCACAAACCTAAGTTCTCTTTCAATGGGATGAGAACACTACCCTTAACCCAAAAGTGTTAGGTACACTTTTCAAACCTTAACAATGAATTTGTATAAATATGCAACAATCAATTGGTGTACACAAATAGATAAATATATGATTGCAAATCAACACCAATAAATGAACAATGTTACCTCAAGAAGAAAACCAAAAACACCCAGAATTATATGCAAGAATATTTGAAATCCTTGAAGAGAAGCTTGCATAAAAGAGAATGTTGAATCTTTGGGTATGTAAATCTGATTTTGTGTTTGGGAGTTTGTAAGAGCTTTCTTATGGTTTCTTGTTATGTTTAAACTCATATGGGATGAGTATTTATAGGTAGGAAGGTGTAGAAGTTCGGACAAGAGGTTATGGGCTCAAAAATAGCCGTTGGAAGTGGAGAAAATAGCTGTTGCCGCGTCTTCCTGGGCTCTGGCGGCATGCCGCCAGAAACGAAGAGCTCGGGGCGGTATGCCGCTACATTCGCTTCGGAAAACAATTTAATTCGCCGAATGTAGCGGTATGCCACCAGACACCACTCCTTCCTGGCGGTATGCCGCCAGGCACTAAACATT
This sequence comes from Viola odorata, assembly GCA_963691705.1. Classification (NCBI taxonomy): domain Eukaryota; kingdom Viridiplantae; phylum Streptophyta; class Magnoliopsida; order Malpighiales; family Violaceae; genus Viola; species Viola odorata. The sequence continues at coordinate 16,673,270 of OY829545.1, forward strand.
CCATAACTCGAGTTCTAAAACTTGTTTTCGCACAAAACCTTTTTCAAAACATTTCTTGAGGTATATTGAACATTAATCAAGTGTTAAATTGAATCATACTTACAATGATAAAGTCCTAATGTACACTTGATCTTCTAGTTTGCGATATCTTGATTTGTTGCTTCTTATTTGATCAATCGCAAACTACACACATTTTAACTTCAAATTGCATTAGAATCATTAATTAGTTTGTGTGTCTAAATCATCAAAACAAGAGTGAGTTGCCCTTGGGCTAACAATCTCCCCCTTTTTGATGATGACAACCACAAACTAATATCAAAATATATTTGAACTAAATGGGGGTAAACTTACATCTCCTTTCTTTGCCAAATCTAATGCTCCCCCTGCATAAAACGTTAGTGCACATAGAGCATAGCAAAGATTTAAAGTTTTGCTCCCCCTAAATCCTACCTTTCTTCTATCTCCCCATTTGTCAAAGACATTTGAGTTGAACTTTCATTATGGAGAGGGTGAGTTTCAATATCCCACTCTTTCAAATCCCACACTTAATACCATGCTCCCCCTTAACTTATTCTCCCCCTTTGTCATTAGCAAAAAGGTAAATCAAATAAAGCCAATTAAGATCATACAAGGAGTAATAAGGGAGCAAGCAAAGATCAAATGCAACATACCAAACGAATATGCAATCAAAAGTAGAGAAAAAAAAATGACTGAAATCTTACTCAAAAGGATTGCAAATACCGATTTCATGTCTTAGTTCCACAAAACGTTCTTTTGCAAGAGCTTTGGTAAAAATATCTGCAAGTTGATTGTTAGTACCAACAAATTCAAGCATAATATCTCCTTTAGCCAAATGATCACGAATAAAATGATGTTTGATATCAATATGCTTAGTTCGTGAGTGACAAATAGGATTCTTGGTCAAATTTATAGCACTTAGATTATCACAAATGATAGGAATGTTACAAAACTTAAGAGAAAAGTCTTCTAAGGTTTGTTTCATCCATAAAATTTGAGCAACACAAGATCCGGCAACAATATATTCAGCTTCCGTAGTTGAGATTGCAACAGAATTTTGTTTCTTACTTGACCAAGAGACCATAGCTTGTCCTAAAAATTGACATGTACCACTAGTGCCTTTTCTATCGGTTTTAGAACCAGCAAAATCCGAATCGGTATAACCAATTAAATCAATGTTAGACCCTTTTGGGTACCAAAGACCTAATTTAGATGTACCTTTCAAATATTTGAAAATTCTTTTCAAAGCAATCAAGTGAGACTCTTTAGGACAAGATTGAAAACGAGCAAATAGACAAACACTAAACATTATATCCGGTCTACTTGCTGTTAAATATAAAAGACTTCCAATCATACCTCGATATAGAGTAATATCTACATCTTTACCATCTTCATCTTTGTCGAGGTTGACGGTTGGACTAAGGGGAATAGGACTCTCCTTGACATCTTTGTATCCATATTTGTTTAGGAGATCCTTGATGTATTTTGCTTGATTAATGAAGATACCTTCTTTAGTTTGTCGAATTTGGAGTCCAAGAAAGAATGTCAATTCTCCCATCATGCTCATTTCGAACTCACTATGCATGCATTTTTCAAATTCCTTACACAAAGAATCGTTAGTAGCACCAAAAATGATATCATCAACATAAATTTGCACAATTAACATATGCTTATCATCATGTTTAGTGAAGAGTGTGGAATCAATCTTTCCCATTTTAAAACCATTTTTCAATAAAAATTGACTTAAACGATCATACCAAGCTCTAGGAGCTTGTTTAAGACCATATAAAGCCTTTTCCAATTTAAACACATGGTTAGGATATTTATGATCGTCAAAACCGGGAGGTTGTTTAACATACACTTCTTCCATGATGTAACCATTCAAAAATGCACTTTTTACATCCATTTGAAATAAGCTAATGTTCTTAAAACATGCAAAAGCTAATAACATGCGAATGGCTTCAAGTCTAGCAACCGGGGCAAATGTTTCATCAAAATCTATTCCTTCTTGTTGGTTATACCCTTGGGCTACCAATCTAGCTTTATTCCTTATTACACTTCCCGATTCATCAAGTTTGTTTCTAAAAACCCACTTGGTTCCAATAATAGTGTGGTTGCTAGGCCTAGGAACTAATTTCCAAACACAATTTCTCTCAAATTGGTTTAGTTCCTCTTGCATGGCTATCATCCAATATTCATCATGAGATGCGTCATCAAATTGCATGGGTTCAAATTGAGATACAAAAGCATGATGATCATTTAAGTTTCTAAGGGAAGAGCGAGTGACAATACCTCGTCGATTACCTATTATTTGCTCTTGTGGATGGGCATTCATGATTTTCCAAGGTCTTGAATTGGAGGGGCCTTGACTATTGTTGCTGACTTCAACATTTGCATCAACAAGGACCTCTTCTTCCGTTCCTTTCTCCTTTTGAATTTCTGGATTGTCTAGAGGTGATGTGTTGTCCTTTGAGTCATCAAGAGTCGGAGGGTCTTGAAGACTTTCAAAAACTTCACCATCAACACAAGCTATCTTTTTGACACTTTCAAAAGGATTAGTTTCATCAAAAGCAATATGCATGGATTCTTCTACAACTAGAGTTCTTTTATTATATACTCTATAGGCTTTGCTAGAGGTAGAGTAACCAAGAAAGATACCTTCATCCGACTTCGCATCAAATTTTCCCAAATTGTCTTTGATATTCAAAATAAAGCATTTACATCCAAAAACTCTAAGATGTGCAATGGTGGGTTTCTTATCATGCCATAATTCATAACAAGTCTTTTTTAAAAGAGGACGAATTAGTACACGATTTAAAATATAGCATGCGGTACTAACGGCTTCGGCCCAAAAATATTTAGGCAAAGAGTGTTCATTTAAAAGAGTCCTAGCCGCTTCTTGCAAAGATCTATTTTTCCTCTCAATTACCCCATTTTGTTGAGGAGTGCGAGGACATGAAAAATTATGATCAATACCATTTTCATTGCAAAAATCTTGAAAATGCCATTTTTAAATTCTCCACCATGATCACTTCTTATTTTGGAGATTTTGAAACCTTTTTCAATTTGAATTTTATAGCAAAGTCTTTTGAAGTTATCACATGCATCATGCTTATGAGATAAAAATAAAACCCATGTAAATCTAGAATAATCATCCACAATTACAAAACAATACTTCTTACCACCCAAACTTGCTGTCTTTATAGGTCCAAAAAGGTCAAGGTGAAGAAGTTGAAGTGGCCTTGAAGTAGACACGGTTTTGATGGACTTGAATGAGCTTTTGATTTGCTTTCCATATTGACACGCATCACACAAGCCCTCCATCTCATACTTCAAAGTAGGTAGTCCTCGTACAAGCTCCTTCCTAGATAGCTTAGCAATATGGTCCATTCCTACATGCACAAGTCTCCTATGCCATATTGAAGGATTATCTACTAAAGCACTTAAACAAACATGATCATTGTTAGAAATATCATTCAAATCAATCATGTAAATATTCTCAACTCTATTACCAATAAAAACAAGTGATTGTGTGTGTGCATCTCTAACTTCACAATGTGTAGAGGTAAAAATAACAAATAAATCTTTATCACATAATTGACTTATGCTCAAAAGATTGAATTTTAAACCTTGCACAAACAACACATTTTCAATAGAAGGAGAATGACCAACTTTACCGATGCCCAAAACCTTGCGTTTTTGGTTATCGCCAAAGGTTACACCTCCTTTGTCTTTCTTCTCCAAATGGGTGAATTTTGACTTGTCACCCGTCATATGCCTTGAACACCCACTATCCAAATACCATTTTGCTCCATTGGGTTTCCGGCATTCCTATCAAAACAAATTAGTTAGTTCTAGGAACCCAAACATGTTTGGGTCCTTCCTCATTTGCACGTGTACCCTTTGGTACCCAAATTTGTTTCCATCCAACAAACCCTCTACGAATGTAGCAAAAATAGGATAAGTGACCAAATTTTCTGCAATAGCTACATTTATAAATAGGTTTAGCATGTGAAGGTTTGTTTTGAACTCTAGATGAACTAGCATGATTGTTAGAAGAATTTGCTTTGACAAAAACAGTTTTACCATTATTCATGCTTGTGGAAGAGTTAAAACCAATGCCATGCATATTACCAAATTTCTTTTGATCATTCATGCATTTATGATGGCTATGACTACTTTGCATATATTTGGCTAATGTGTTCTCAAGAGTTTTAATCTTTTCTTCCAAAATTAAAATTTCTTTAGAAGAATTTATACAAAGCTCACATTTGCCATTTTCCTCCTTAAGCTTACTACAAGCAATATCAAGCAATTTATTCTTATTAGTCAAGTCATTGTTAAGCTCTTCTAGATTACTAATATCATTCTTAAGGATTTCTAGTTCCTTAACAAGACTAGTATATTTCTTAGTGGCAATTTCAAAACGAGTAGCTAGTTCATTAAAAACTTCTTGCAATTCATCATAATCACGTTCATCAATAGAAGAGTTGCAAGAGCTTACCTCATCATCACTTTGAGCCATAAGGCACAAGTTTGCTACTTCATCTTCGGATGAGGATTCCGAGGGATCACTACTTGAAGTTTCATCCTCATCACTCCAAGTGGAGGTTGCTTTAAATGCTCTCCTATGATGTTTCTTTCCATCCTTCTTATTCTTTGAGCTGTGTTTCTCATGCCTCTTCTTCTTTTCAAGTCTAGGACATTCACTTCTAATATGTCCTGGTTTGTCACACTCAAAGCACACAACATCAGCATTAGATTTGAATTTAGAATGGTTAGAAGACTCACCTTGATATTTGTTCTTCTTGGTTTTCCAATGCTTATGGAGTTTCCTTGTGAAGAAGGCAAGAGACTCATCATCTTCTTCAGCAAGCTTGCTTGCAAGGGCAATGGTCTTCTTTTCCTTTGCATTTATCTCCTCCAAATTATACAAGCCCAACTCATGCTCAAAAGCAGTGAGAGAACTTACAAGTTGAGTGTAAGAAGGCTTCACTTCCTTTTGGTTGATGGTGGTCTTGATTGCTACCCACTTGCTTGGAAGAATGCTTAGAAGTTTTCTCACCATCTCTGAATCGCTTTGAGTTAATCCGAGATTATCCATGGCACTACACAAATTTTGCAATCTTGTGCTGAGATCATAGATAGACTCTCATTGCATCATCTTTAATAATTCATATTCAGTTTTGAGCTGGTCCAAACGGAGATCACGAACTTGAGCAGTACCCTCATGCGCCATCTCCAAGGTATCCCAAATTTGTTTTGCTGTTTTGCATGAGCTGATGCGATTGAACTCACCGAAAGAGATGGAGACTTGAAGAGCATACATGGCTTTAGCTTCCATGGTTTTCCTTGTCTTCTGTGCATTACTCCAAAGCTCAAAATCAAGAATCCTTGTGGTTCCATCAATACCGGAAGGTTCAGTAGGAGCCACAAAACCTTTCTCAACACAATCCCATAATTCACAGTTGAGGGAAGTAAGGAAGGTCTTCATCTTGATCTTCCAATGAAGATAATTGTTGCCATCAAGGTAAGGTGGTTGGTTGAATGTACCTCTATCTTGAGTGCTGAAAAATCCTCCTCTATCCATTTGAATCTTTCACTTGAGGTGGTTAAACCTTTAACCAAGTGACCTTGCTCCGCTACCAATTGATAAATCAATAATAGGCCTAGAGGGGGGGGGGGGTGAATAGGCTCTTCAAAAATCTGCACACAAGAGAAGAGTAGAATAGCAAACACAAGATGTATAGTGGTTCCAATTCACAACTGAATTGTACTCCACTACCTAAGAGTCCTCCTCTTAGGATTTTCGAATGCAAACCACTTTGCTATTCACTTGAGCTTTTACCGGTTCAGCTCACAACCTTACAATTGGTTTTACCCGGCTCACCAACAACCTTACAAGTAGTTTTCCAAGGCTCAACTACAACCAATGGTTTTCACAAGGCTCAACCACAAACCTAAGTTCTCTTTCAATGGGATGAGAACACTACCCTTAACCCAAAAGTGTTAGGTACACTTTTCAAACCTTAACAATGAATTTGTATAAATATGCAACAATCAATTGGTGTACACAAATAGATAAATATATGATTGCAAATCAACACCAATAAATGAACAATGTTACCTCAAGAAGAAAGCCAAAAACACCCAGAATTATATGCAAGAATATTTGAAATCCTTGAAGAGAAGCTTGCATAAAAGAGAATGTTGAATCTTTGGGTATGTAAATCTGATTTTGTGTTTGGGAGTTTGTAAGAGCTTTCTTATGGTTTCTTGTTATGTTTAAACTCATATAGGATGAGTATTTATAGGTAGGAAGGTGTAGAAGCTCGGACAAGAGGTTATGGGCTCAAAAATAGCCGTTGGAAGTGGAGAAAATAGTTGTTGCCGCGTCTTCCTGGGCTCTGGCGGCATGCCGCCAGAAACGAAGAGCTCGGGGCGGTATGCCGCTACATTCGCTTCGGAAAACAATTTAATTCGCCGAATGTAGCGGTATGCCACCAGACACCACTCCTTCCTGGCGGTATGCCGCCAGGCACTAAACATTCCATAACTCGAGTTCTAAAACTTGTTTTCGCACAAAACCTTTTTCAAAACATTTCTTGAGGTATATTGAACATTAATCAAGTGTTAAATTGAATCATACTTACAATGATAAAGTCCTAATGTACACTTGATCTTCTAGTTTGCGATATCTTGATTTGTTGCTTCTTATTTGATCAATCGCAAACTACACACATTTTAACTTCAAATTGCATTAGAATCATTAATTAGTTTGTGTGTCTAAATCATCAAAACAAGAGTGAGTTGCCCTTGGGCTAACAATTGACACTACCCTCATATCTTGTACCGTGAGTACAACTTCTCTGTTCCAAATGAGATGTTTTACTACCCTTATAGGCTTGGTTATATTGCCCCATAGGTATATAGGCTAGGAACTACCGAATGTTTTACTACCCTTACGGGCCATCCATGAAAACTGTTGTACAAATGTTGGAAGGAGATGGGGAAAATTTGACAGCACCTCCAAATCCTTTTAGCTCCACCATCTCCAAGAGAACAACTGCAACTATACGAGGAAGACCCTTGCGTGGAGGGATGGAAGTCATAGCAGAGACAGAGTAAGGTTAGTAGACGAGGAAGGCATTTTGCATGGAATGAATTTGTTTCCTGGTTCTACGGAACTGATGTGGTGCTTATTACTGGATAAATGTTGTTAGTGTTAGAGTTACATGTGTATATGCTTATTACTTCTTTTTTTCCGGAAGGAGTCGCCAAATGTTTTGATGTTGTGCTTTTTATTTATTGGATTTAGTTGAGTGTTCCGATCGGATGCAAACATGGCACCTCTATTCTTTTTCCTATACACAATCCATCATTTTTTTATGCTTGCGGGGGGAAATTTATTACTTACCCCTCCACACGTTTCTTAATTGGTTTCGGATAGGATTTTTAGACCGACGAAAGGGAGACTCAGCTGGATGGATAGGTCCTTGTTTTAGAAAAAATGTACTAATTAGATCAGGTCAAGACTAATAGGTCTTGAATTGATATAACTCACAAATTGCGCAAAGAGTTAAAAAGTCACTGCCAATTGAAATGTCATTAACAGGTGGGTTGGCTGATTCGTACATTTTTTCTAAAACAAGGACCTATCCATCCAGCTGAGTCTCCCTTTCGTCGGGTCCAAAAATTGCGACCTCTACTTAAAACACCAATAATGGCGCCACCCATCCACCTTCCTCTAGTGACTGCAAAGACTAACACAGTAAAACTATGATACAATCAACTTAAACAACAGACTATCATCAACTTCGTAGCATAAGACTGTCATCTTAGGTTACAAGTACGAGTTGGCTGATTCGTTGAGTTAGCTTCCAGCCTCCCCGACGACTGTTGTCTCCAAAAAAATTCAAAATTGGCAACTCTTTTTTCTTTTCGGGTTTAGAATTGATAAATATAATTGACTCGCCGTCGAAACGGGTCAAAAATAATATAATTCCTGAGGCCTAGATGCACAAACTAATTTGTGTAAAGTGGTAACAGGGTCGAACCACAGAGATTGTGAGAACTGAAATCAAGCCCTCGATTGTATGACGGAGGTAAAAATGCACAAAATCACAACAACAGGGGGGTTTTAGAGGTTAATCAAGTTAACCAAGAGAGTGATCAGAGCTAACAATTCTAACTACTAAAAATGACAAGCGAGGTCACGATGAGTAAAAAATAATAATAAAGATCAGAGATAAAATAAAACGCAAAATAAACAATTAGATTAATAAGCAAAGATAATAAGTCAAGGAGAATGGAACTTGGTAAAGGGCTTTCTTGGGTTGCGTCGAGGGCTCGATTGTCATCAGCGCAAATATTTTCCGTTCTAACGTTACAGATGTGCTATAGGGGTCATGTTTTCACGTAGACCCCCTGCTTTCTTTCGTAAGGAGCCACCCCCCGTTTTCACTGTTAATAAGGTGGCCTCGATCCTTTGATATCCTCTCAGCCACCTATCTTGTCATCAAAAGACATCCTTTTTCACTTTAGCTAGTCACTAGCACAAAGCGGACAAAATATCAGAGCATCGATAAAGAACAAGAAAGACACATCTAGGGATCGATGTCTCGATTTGTCAGGATCACGACAGGACCCTAACCAGCTGCGTGCCCTAGACGAATGAACCCAGATCTACCCGAGAACACTAATCTAGTTGTCTACACCTACCCAACAGTCTCACGCTAGTTATCACTGCAGAGTCACGACAATAATCACAAAGGGAAGATTAAAAGTTGATCAGGCCTCGAATCACCCTAAGCAAAAATGGAATTAAAATGACAAGCAACCAGATATAACAAAGAGAACATGTTAAGAGCAATCAGGCCTCGAATCTACCTAAGCAACCCTCGATACACCTTTACCAAGAACGTGGATTTTAGTCACTCATGTTAAGAGATAAACAAATAAAAGATGGAAGTAACATAATAAAAGATAAAGGAAGAGTAAGGGATAAAACTTGATTAATGGTGCTTGTTACAAAGCTTGGATCCAACAACTATGGAGAGAAGAGGGAGGAACAAGTCCCCAAACTAATAAACTAGAAAAAGCTACTGAAATTAGTTTAAGAGTAAAATACCTAAAGTGTCATGAGGTGCTGAAACCCTAGCACATAAGGTTGTATATATACACCAGCCACCCACTAAGGGACAAAATTCCAGCTAAGGGGAGTATAACACAAGGAGCCCACGCTCCTGCAAAAGGGGTGACCCACGATGGCAGAAAAGGGGAATATTCCTCGGGATCCTCGCAGAACATCTGACATGCACCAGGGAGGACACATAGAGTGATTGGAGTGGAGCCACGTGGACTTGGCGTTTTGCACTTGTGGAGGCCTCGATAAGATTGTCGAGGTCTCGATGACATGTCGAGGGCAGATCAGCATCTTTGGGAACATTCTGGAACGTTCTGGAATGTTCTGGAAGAGAGTCTTCATGGGGTCTCGTGAGGATCTTCATGGAATATTCCTTTCCGGCGAGACCTCGATAATCGACGACTGATCAGCAACTGAGCGAATATTCTGGGAGACATCCGAATATTCTGGGAGACATCCGAGGGGACACGTGGAAGCACAACTGCGAGGACACGTGGATTTAAAGCTCTTGATCCGTCGAGGGCTTGACGACAGGCCTCGATGATAGGCCTCGCTGAAGAAATTGGTCCTTGGTTGGTCCTTGGTCTCGACGATGGTCTTGAAGCTTGGAGTCCGCAAAAATCACCCAGAAAACATGTCTTTTTGCACATTTCTCCTTCTTGGCCTTGATCTGTGATAAAGATGGAAATACGAGTGGATTAGTAGTATCAAGGCCTAAATCAAGGCAAAACTAGAAGGAAAAACATGCATAAAATACATGCTATCAATAATCTGGTCCAAGACCCTAATTAAGTTTACCCAATTGAAGTTGAATAAACAATTAAGTTACTTATTTTGATGAACATTATCAAAATGCTTTAAAAGATATCAGATCCTTACCTCTGATATGATAGTACAACATATCAGCATCTTCTGAGAGAAAAAATAAGATGAAAAAAGAGTTAATTAATGTTGCTTTTGCATTATTCACACAAAATCACATACAATAAAATACAAGGGATTTCTGTAGTGAATTAAAGTGAGCAAGTGATCACTTACAATAAAACGGAATTTTCTTACAGCAAAGAAGACCAAGACAGCCATCTTAAACAACAGCCGTTAAGGAAAACTAATACTATCATGAGCCACACTGGTCCACTGATTTTCTTTTATTTTCACTCTCACCATGTATAGTCAAGCATCATCTTCCTAACTAGAGACTATTCTCGAGTGCTATACACCAGTAAAATTTTCATTTTATTTAAAATGTTTTCTTGACTCGTTCTAATTGACCTATTCCACTTAAGTAAGTGCACATTTTCAATGATTATAACTGGTGTAGAGTCATTATTGTGGAAGATGAATATGATATGGTGAGAGTGGCATCATCTCCGGTTTGTAAACCCAACCGGAAATGTTGAGGGTCAAGGTTAAAAACTAACATAAAATGAAAGTTAAGGGATAACTTGGTAAACAACCCATCATGTTCTTTGTCCACATTATCAGGATAACACTAATCCATCACTTTCCAGTAGAGAGAAGATACAAGTGCTCCATCGATGGACAATGTTCACATAGAAACTTCTAAAGCAATATTTATTACAAGAACTGGATGACTCGGTGTTGCACAACAGAAAGTTATTAAACATTGTCCACCAGAAACTCAAGCCATACACAGCCTAGACCATCCCATGCCACCATGATACAAGCTTTTATTTTGCTTTTCGTAAGGGACAACAGAAATTCAATCAGAAAGAGTGAACAAGGAGGTGAGAGGCGCATGATTGGGGAAGAGTGAAACCAGCTTAGAACGCTGTGCCAGCTCAAAGTCCTCGAACTGAAATGCAGGTGCACAAGTGCAGCCTACTAATGAGTAGTGGCTCTCGTTGTCCCTTGGTGCGACTTTGACAACTGACCCCTCGGGGGATATGTCGTAGTCCTTCGTTGGAAATGCACCAAACCATACATTTGGAGGCACAGTATACTGTGGTTTTTCACCTCCAATTAGATCAGATCCAAGGTATGTTAATTTGAACTGCCCATCCGCCTCATTCAGTTCCAGTACCTTAAGTAAACTCTCTCATAAGAAGCAACAAAAAAGATGTAAGGTAATGGGAGACACTTTAATATTTCTGAAATGGGATCAGACTTTGGGCATATGATATGGTTCATAGCTAACATAGCATTTCTTCACAATGAGCATGCGTTTTAGTTTTAGGAATGAAGACCAATCAATTCAGGAGATATGGTATCAAACATGCAAAAACATAAAGTGGATATCCATTGAGCACACTGGCAAATGGGATAGTCTTTCACCAGAAATTTATACAAAAGACACTGAAAGAGATGCGCAAAAGCAAACGTGATGTGAGAAAAGTGGAATGGTGACTTTTCATATGCCTTTACTAGTTATAGGGATCATAGGTTCAAGACAGGAAGATTTCTGAAAGAAAGAAACTCTCATGGATTACTGGAAGAAGAAAGCGAGGCACCAAAACATAAACCACCCAATCACGTCACCTACCATATATGCCAGCTTATTACCCATTCCCAACATATATCCTATAGAAAAAAGATTAGTAAATGAACATTAAGAACAAAAGCATGAGAGGATCAAAGGAGGGAGAAGATGCACAAAATTGCTGGGTGTATATATTGATTTACGTGTGGTCCAATAGAATAACAGTAATATAGAAGGTACAATATGATATATATAAATATATATTTAATTAACCAAACAGGAAAAGCTACAATATGATATATATAAATATATATTGCTTCCATCGGAGTTTTGATGTCTTCAATTACTTTTTGCGTGAATTGTTCATCGTTAATTATCTAGAGGCGTAAATTTGATGTAGATACCATCTCCAAATGATATAATTGGTGTGCGTGAAACTTCTCCACCCTTAACTTTCGTGAACCTATTACATTCAACAACAAAACTCATAAAGTTAGTAACTAATCAAGTATAAGGTTGATTCTATCGCATTCTATTGTCATTTCGCCACAAATTATTATGTGCACACAATTGGTTTGACATGTTGAAATTGATTAGGTTATTTTGAATCAATACCGACTAAATCTCATCAAGAACCATTGAATATGAAAACAAAAAACAAAAAAATGAGATTTACCTATACTTGGTGACAAGGTTGTGGAGGAATGTAGCTAAAACTAGCTTGCTAAATTCTGCTCCAGCACATTGTCTGATTCCTCCACCAAACGGCATGAAATTCTTGGAAATGGTGACTTGATCAAGATCCTGTAGTTTGTCATTTAACCAAAAAAAGAAAAAAGAGAGGATCAGATGGTATTTGTGGCCGTCAAACAATTCCTTCTCTTTTATTTACAAATCATAGATGTTAATTATCATCTCTAACGAGGAATTAAGATATTCAAAAGAAGAAGAAATTGTTAATTAACCTGCCAGCGCCATGGGTTGAATGTGAGAGGATCCTTAAATGTTTCAGGATTTAATTGAACAGCAGGGGTAACAAGCATCAGAGTCCAACCTGCTGGAACAGTGTATCCTGATAAAAAATAACCATAAAAAAAATCAATTACACTTCAAAAACGGTTTTGGTTATTACAAATAAAAATAAAAATCCATGTCTACCTTTGATTTCAAAATCTTTCGATGCTTTCCTGAACAATCCTGGTAGCATATTTGCAATTCTGAGTGTTTCTTTAATAACCTGTGCAAAAATGATCACATACATCAAATATTAATTTATCATAATATTCGAACGCATGACCTTGTGGTCTGGTAGTAAAAGCGCATATGATTATGTACTAACCATATGCGTGAAAGTCATTGATCTGTACTCTTCCCATGTTAGGCCTGAATTCGGGTTCTCCCTTTTCTTGATGATTGCTTCATGTTCAGCCTGATCACAAAAAAAAAATAAAAAAAATTCAAGGAGCAAAATGGTAAGAATTTAAAACCTGAAACTTGTAATGAGTTCTGATACATACCCCCAATCCCTCAACAACATCAGGATTCTCTGACAGAAACTTGAAAGTTAGAGTTAGAGTTGTCGATATGGTCTCGAAGCTAGCGAACAGAATCCCGAACATGAGTTGGGGGATGAAATCCACAGTCAAGAACTTGTTGGTTTCCATGTCATCAATGGCCTGATCAAGAAAATCTCCGCGACGCCTGGGTGGTGAACTCAATCTCACCATTAACTCCTCCTTCAATATCTTCAACATTTGCTCTCGGTCCTAAACACGGTTTTTAAGGAGTACTATTAAACTGCATGCTCGTTGGTTAACTAGTTCTTTATTTGAATGTATATTTCTATCTTTTGTTGTTTTACCTTCATGCATTTATTGAATGTGGTGCCGGGAAGGTTAATAATAGGCAAGGATATAAAACTGTTCACGATCCTTGAATAGTTCTCACTCAACTTCTGCTTTGAGTTTTCACCATCATACCCGAAAATTTGATTCGCCGTGATATTGAAAACCATCTGCAATTTCCAGAAGATATTGGGTCATGAATTGTGACAAATTAGAATTCTTGTTGCAGAAGAAATTAGCTGACATATATATACTTACAATTGAAACAACTTGTTTCACATCCACAGGAAGATCCTTATCTGACCATTTCTTCAAGTTCATCTGAATCATGTCTTCAACTTTAGGCAGCAGTTTGTCCTTGAGACTATCCACACCAAAATGATTCAAAGTGATGCTTCTTACGTAGCTGTGGACGGGTCCGATTGCATTCACCGTCGTATCGCCCTCTAGAGCGAAAAACTTGGCAAATGAATCCAAATACCATAGCTCAACCAATGCCCCTTCATGTTTCAAGATGTATTTGTTCACCTCATTATCAGTTGACACTATAACAGGATGACCAACCAAGCTGGTTTTGAAAATCGGACCATATCTGAAACAGGGGAAACAGGGGAATTCAGAACATTTCAAGCTTTTTGTGCGAGGCCATTCAAATTTTCTTTTTATCGTTCCAATTTAATCAGAACATTCTAAGCTTTTTTTCATAAGGTAAGTTAACAAATGCAATCAAATAAAATGGTGAAAAGATGACTTAAAGATCATTTCTTACTTTTGCATTCTTTTCTTGACAAAAGGATGGAGGTCAAGAGATTTGCCAGGCATGATAAACTGAAGAGTTTCTCCTACGAGAGGCCACCCCATCGAACCGGGAGGAAGAACACCATTTTTGTATTTTGGGTTCTTCCACTTGTAGACTGAGTGAGTGTAATATACAACAACCAATGCAACTGCAACAAACCCAATTGTCCATCCCTCCATTTTTACACAACTTTTTAGGTTACCAGCTGCTTAAAACCGGAAAAGAGAGTACTAAAGATGATGAGGATGGTGAGTGCAGAAAATGGTGGAGGGATTAGGGTTTAAATAAGCATGGGTTTTTTTAATTATTTTATTTTTTCTTAGGCCACATCAGCAAGTATTTTTTTAAAGGCGTGGAAATTATTTTTTTAAATCTTGGGAAATTAAAAAGTGAGTTAATTAAATTAATTGGACATACAAATGGATCAATACCAAACATTTGGGAATTGTAAGGACCCCAATGATCTTTTAGCCATAAATAAATTCTAAATTTTCAAGACTAGTATGCTACCTACTTTAAAAGAGGGAGTAGTATTCTAAAGGAAGTAAATTGAGAACGTATAATTTTCTTACCAAAGCGAATGAATATCGTATTGATCAGCCAGACTATAGGAATAAATATAAATATTAGATGTTGTTAAATAAGAGAAGCAAAATAACGAAAACATAAATAAAATGGAGAATAACTCACTTGGGATTCTTATCAGCTTCAACCATCCTATAGAAAAAAAAATGGTATATGAACATTAAGAACAAAAGCATGAGAGGATCAAAGAAGGGAGAAGATGCACATAAAGCTTTAATTTTTAATAGATAACATGGCCAAACTAATACGATAAAGTAATATGATAAATATTAAATAGCGAGAGAGATTAGTGTATGTTCAGGTAAAGCTCAAATGAATTTTGGTTGAAATGAAAACACAGAATGTTACCACTTTCGCGGGCGAAGGTAGGACGGTTTGCTTCGTCCAGGTAGCAAAATCCGATTTTCCAGAAATTTGGAGGACAGTAGAAACAGTACCAAGAAGGATGAAAGCCATAAGAAAGCTGCTTGTGAATTTCCAGGTAGGACAACGTCGTCGTATTCCTGGTATCTTCTGGCAATGGGACCAACGTTATCATATCTACGATGCACGATTTCTCCAGATCAGATACTGACACTCCCCATGGTGGGTAGCGTCCAACGATCACATAAGAGTACTTTTTGGAATGAATTAGGCAAGAAGCAGTAGTAGTATCCACATAATTAACTGATGAGGAGGAACTAGTCACTTGCTTCTCACAGCGAACGAAGACTATAGGCTTAGACAAGAAGAGCAGTGAAATCGTTTCCTGCAGCTCTTCGGATTTTCTTATGTAGGTGGTGTACACCGTATCTATGGAAGATATAGGAGAGATCGGAAGAGAGGAGCAGTTGTGTTCTTGAAGGCCCGGATCGACAAGATGGATGGTGAAGTTTTCGTAATCGATACCCTTAACCAAGAATCTTCCTAAATTATCATTTGGGTACAAAGAGAGACTAGAATTGTTGTGGCAGAAGAGGGTAAAGTTTCCTTCCCTGGAACAGCAATCTGGTGGATCGGTATCTAGACGGAAAGGGTAACTGATGTTTCGGATTTTGCCGCATGATGAAGAGGGGCAATATCCTTTCTTGTCTGCAAGACTACTACCACAGTTGCAAAAGGCAATGATCAGTATTAGCCACAGATTTAGAGACAAGCTAATCCTTCGTCTAACTCTACCAGCTGCAGTAGTTGATGATAGTCTTATGTAACCTAAAATGTAGCAGAAATATATGAGTCAGTTTTTATTTGTCTGATGATTCTAGCAAATCAATTAGTTTGATTGAATCTTCATGCCGAGTCATCATAAGCAAACTTCATTTCCAGATTATATCAATTATCCATTTTTATTAAGCCACACATTCTGGAAAAGATATCTGTAGTGTAGCAAAACCAACAATTGCTAGCTTCTTTGCATCCCCTTCAGACAGTAATTGTAGTGATCAATGTTGCTAACTATCACTCCACTTCTTCTATTCCTTGTCAGATTATTAGTTGTCGTGAACAACCTGTTGTTTAAGTTGATTGTATCATAGTTTTACTGTGTTAGTCTTTGCAGTCACTAGAGGAAGGTGGATGGGTGGCGCCATTATTGGTGCTTTAAGTAGAGGTCGCTATTTTTGGACCCGACGAAAGGGAGACTCAGCTGGATGGATAGGTCTAGGGCTGGGCAAAAAAACCGAAAACCCGAACCGATTCCCCGAACCAGACCGAACCGAAACGGTTTGGTTTGGGTTTTAAGTCGAAAAATAGTGGAATTAGAACCGAACCAAACCGAACCGAAATAAATGGTTTGGTTTTGGTTCTATATATCATGCAACCCGATTTACCCGATTTATCCGAAATATTATATAATAATATATATTCATATTATTAAGTGGAGGATTGGAATGCTATATAATCCTTTTTCTAGTTTGTGTAACGGAATAAAAATAGTTCCAAACTTTCTAGTTTTTAAAAATCAGAAAAAGTATGTAGGCCATTCAAATTAAGCAACACAAGTTTAGTTTTATTTTATTATGGTGTGATAACTTTATTGTCTAAACTGTTGGTTTCTCCCGCGTTTGGTATTGGTTTTATTGCTCGTTCATGTGTATTGTTGGTATTGAAAATTTTACATCATCTATTTACTTCTATTTTTTTTTCTCTCAAAGGAAAGAGTTAGACTAGTGACATGTCAAACTTACCCGAAACAACCCAGAACCGAACCGAAACCAAATGGTTCTGGTGCGGTTTGGTTCTAACTTTAAAAATACAAATACCCGAACCGAACTGAACCGATTTTAAATTCTGATTCTGGTTCTGTCCAAATTTGAACCGAACCGACCCGTGCCCAGCCCTAGATAGGTCCTTGTTTTAGAAAAAATGTACTAATTAGATCAGGTTAAAAAGTCACTGCCAATTGAAATGTCAGCCAAATTGACTTTTTAATCAGAGTTAAAGAGTGACCCACCTGTGACTTTTTAATTGGCATTAATTGGCATTGACTTTCTAATTAGAGTTAAAGAGTTAATGACATTTCAATTGGCAGTGACTTTTTAACTCTTTGCCCAATTTGTGACTTTTTAACTCTCCACTTTTTGAAATTTGATGGAATGGATGTCTTATAATATTGTTTTTGTTTATGCTTCGTGTCTTCCTTGCATGATATTATAATAAATAGTTGGTAAGTAATTTATTTATTATTAATTAAATAAAATTACGAGTTTAAAAAATGAAGCAAATAGACGAGCCAATCTTTTCAAGAATCAACTATATTTAAATAAGATTTTTCCTCTTACAGGGTTGAGCTGCTCTAAAACTTCTCAATCAGATCATTAATACTCATTTTGTTGTGTTATGGGCAAAAATTAAATGTGATCCCAATTATGGACTATAGATTTTGAACTAAACCTATTCATTTTGTTTTGTTATGGGGAAAATTACAGTGTTGTGGACGACAGGTTTCACTAAACCTATTTCGAAAACAACAAAAACCCATCAATTTATAATTATATGTTTATCCAAAAAAAGAAATTGTTGACTGTTGATCTTTTATTATACTTAAGTTTAATTTTTACTACTATTTTATATTTTAGGAAAGATTTTTTTAAAAGAAAAATCGATTATAAATGAAAATAAAAGTCACAGGAATCTTATATATGGGTATTTTATCACTCGTAAATAACCACTAAATTATATGTAATGTTCGTAAAAACGATTTATTAATTATTATGAACAAAAATGTTGTGCGGTCCTTGGAAACACGCTGATTTGCATAACTTCCACTTGTAGGCAGTCAAAAGATAAACCCTATAACATCTCTGTCCGGATATATATAGGATAGGGGGCATGGTGATGAATAGCAAGAAGCTCAATCGTACATTATTGCTTGATTGCTGACTACATCGTCCTCTTGCAATTTGTGAGTTATATCAATTCAAGACCTATTAGTCTTGACCTGATCTAATTAGTACATTTTTTCCAAAACAAGGACCTATCCATCCAGCTGAGTCTCCCTTTCGTCGGGTCCAAAAATAGCGACCTCTACTTAAAGCACCAATAATGGCGCCACCCATCCACCTTCCTCTAGTGACTGCAAAGACTAACACAGTAAAACTATGATACAATCAACTTAAACAACAGGTTGTTCACGACAACTAATAATCTGACAAGGAATAGAAGAAGTGGAGTGATAGTTAGCAACATTGATCACTACAATTACTGTCTGAAGGGGATGCAAAGAAGCTAGCAATTGTTGGTTTTGCTACACTACAGATATCTTTTGCAGAATGTGTGGCTTAATAAAAATGGATAATTGATATAATCTGGAAATGAAGTTTGCTTATGATGACTCCGCATGAAGATTCAATCAAACTAATTGATTCGCTAGAATCATCAGACAAATAAAAACTGACTCATATATTTCTGCTACATTTTAGGTTACATAAGACTATCATCAACTTCGTAGCATAAGACTGTCATCTTAGGTTACAAGCACGAGTTGGCTGATTCGTTGAGTTAGCTTCCAGCCTCCCCAACGACTGTTGTCGCCAAAAAAATTAGAATTGGCAACTCTTTTTTCTTTTTAGGTTTAGAATTGGTAAATATAATCTGGTCCAAGACCCTAATTAAGTTTAGACAAATGAAGTTGAATAAACAATTAAGTTACTTATTTTGATGAACATTATCAAAATGTTTTAAAAGAGATCAGATCCTTACCTCTGATATGATAGTACAGCATATCAGCATCTTCTCATAGGAAAAATCTATATCTATATCTATACTATATAAAAAGCACGAAGAGCCTTATTCTTTAAAAGTCTATTATACCCTTAAATTATTAAAATAGACTTTTCAATATTTTAATTAATGAAGTTATTTAATTAATTAACTTACCTATTAAATTAAGTTATTTAATTAATTAACTTACCTATTAAATTAATTAACCTACCTATTAAGTTATTTGATTATAATAGACTTTTAAACATTTTATTTATTTTTAATTAATTAATCTATCTATTAAATTAATTAACCTACCTATTAAATTCTCTATATTTTTAATTGGTTCAAATCAACACCACCCTTAACAAATTAATCAGTATATTTTAACAAATTAAAATAATTAGTGATTGATTAAATAATTAAATAATATTTTTTACCATCTTTTAATTTTCTAATTATTAGAAAGACCGAAATTGCAATTTTGTTGCAGGCTTATGTTGCAAATTTCATGCTTATATTGTAAATTTCAAAACTATTGGGTTCAAAGTGGAAGATTTTGTAAACTTTAGGGTTTCTTTATATAGTTTATCATAAAATATATTTTATTTTTTAATCAATAAAATTAATAATTTATTATTATTATATAATAAAAAATAAAATGTTACAAAATAAACATTTTGAGTATATTTTCAATGATTATGTAAATATATTTGTTGAGATTTTAGTAGTATATCTTTAGATAAAAACTAGATAATGTTTTCAATTTCAAGATAAACAACAACACAAACTTTAACATAAAAAAAATTATTTCCTATATGGCAAAGTGGAAAGAAAACCGGGCCTCTTACATTCGTTAGTCTCTTAGAAAATTACGTGGAAGTAGCTTGTAATAATATTTTAAATAACACTAATAATAGTAAATTAAAAAGTGAACAAACTTATAAATTAATTTTTCATTTAAATAATACAATTTTATTTCTATTATTAAATGATAATTATTTAATTAATAAACAATTATAATATTCATAACTTTTAATAAGAGCTTGAAATTAGTAAATAATTCATCATAGAAAAATATACTTAGTATTGTGAGTTAACAAAGTTAGTAAAAATAAATTATATTTGTATAAACTATATATTTTTTTTAAAAATGAATTAATATTAAAGTTTTCAATAGTTAGTGTATATTAAATTAATTTTTTAGAATTTAAATATATATTAAATTTTTTTTTATAGTATGAAAAATGAAAGAATGTGAAGTTATTGTTTAAAAGTCTATTATACCCTTAATTTTATTTTAAGTTTTTATAAATCTGTTAAAAAAATTATCCAATAATAATTGTCGCTTTTAAATTTGGGAAAAAATAGTTCAGCCAATTTATCTAAAATAGAAGCTGTAAATAATTAAAAAAAATTATGAGAGCATTCAAAATTCTTAACAATAATGGGAGTACTAATATTAATTTAGTTGGTAGTTAAGTTGGATAATATGTATATTAAATATATAGTATATATAGATAATAAAATACCTAAATACCCGGTCACGTGCGAATAGAATTAGTATTGATCCACAAGATTTAAAGAAACCAAAATAAAATATATAATTACTTTTCCAAGCATGTAATAATATAAGTAACTAAAATAAAAAATATAATTAGTTAATTTAAATTTTAATCATAATTATCTGTTCTATTTTCTAACCTAATTAGCATATAGTCATATACAACATTTGATTCAATTTATTTTAAAAAAGAATAAAGAATGTACAACTCCTTGAGGGAATCCATGTTCGGTTAATTTTTATGAATTATGTTTGCATAGCCGTATTGATTTTAAGGTTTTTTCCCTTATTCGAAACATATGCAATTTTTTAGAGAAATTTATATATATGATACTCAATTGATTCAAAATTGGGAATATAAACTTAGCAATTTTATGTCCTAATTTTTTTATATAATGTTTCAATGGTATGTTAGTTATCAATAATGTCATTTATTAAAAATATATTAATAAAATTAAATTCATTTAATAATAATTTAAGCTCACGTTATTGACAAGAAAGAAAACTTTAGTTTATTTGATGACATGAATGACTTTGTTAGAATAGGAGACTAAAATTCTAAGAAAAAATGAGATCATATTTATGCGAAAAAAATGGAGGAAGAATAGAGAAGAATTAATCTAATTTGTAATAAAATATTCTGAATTTGTATCATAAATGTCATAGTAAATTTCCTATATTTTTAATTGGTTCGAATCAACATCACCCTTAATAAATTAATCAGTATATTTTAACAAATTAAAATAATTAGTGATTGATAAAATAATTAAATAATTTTTTACCATCTTTTAATTTTCTAACTATTAGAAAGACTAAAATTGCAATTTTGTTGCAGGCTTACGCTGCAAATTTTAGGCTTATATTGCAAATTTCAAAACTATTGGGTACAAAGTGGGAGATTTTGCAAACTTTAGGGTTTCTTTATATAGTTTATCTAAAAATATATTTAATTTTTTAATCAATAAAGTTAATAATTTTATTATCATTATATAATAAAAAATAAAATGTTACAGTAATAAATATTTTGAGTATATTTTTAATGATTACGTAAATATATTTCTTGAGATTTTAATATATTTTTTTAGTTAAAAATTAGATAATGTTTTCAATTTCAAGCTAAACAACAACACAAACTTTAAAATAGAAAATATATATTTCCTATATGGCAAAAGTAGAAAGAAAATTGGGCATCCTACATTCGTTAGTCTCTTAGAAAATCACATGAGAGTAGCTTATAATAATATTTTAAATAATACTAATAATATTAAATTAGAAAGTGAATAAACTTATAAATTATTTTTTAGTTAAGTAATTCAATTTTATTTCTATTATTAAATGACAATTTATTTAATTAATAAAGAATTATAATATTCATAACTTTTGGTAAGAGCTTGAAATTAGTATATAATTTATCATAGAAAAATATACTTAGTATTGTGAGTTAAGAAAGTTAGCAAGAATAAATTATATTTATATAAACTATATATATATATATAAATAAATTAATATTAAAGTTATCAATAATTAGTGTATATTAAATCAATTTTTTAGAATTTAAATTTATATTAAATATTTTTTTATAGTATGAAAAATGAAAGAAGGTATTTTTTATAATAAAATATTCACATCATAATTTGTAATGATAATTTATTTTTAGTTAAAAATAAAACAAGTTATAAAAAAATATGTAAAGTAAATAAAAAATTATCTTGCCTCAATAAACTATTTGTAATATAAAAAAAAACTATGAAAACCTTTTTATAATGTATTATTCTTAAAAATTATATATACACAAATATTAAATTACTTAAGTTTGATTTCGTAAAATTTGTAATGATAAGAAATTATTCTTCCTTAGCTAATTATGTGATTTTTTATCATACATAAACATGAAAAAAATAGTTTGTACATTTAATTAAATCATAATTTTTTATTAAATATTAAACTTAATTTTTTATTGAGTTTGATTTTTTAAAGAAAAATTCATTAGTGGTTGTTTTTAAATAGCTACATAATTATTTACAATATTTGGAGAACTAGAATAAAAATTGGCCAGGAGGGTTTGGGAGTTGATCATGCGTTGGCTTCGGGTGGTGTGGTGCCAACCTCGCGATCTCGCGGGACTTTGGAGATCTTGGGGACATTATCTTCCAAGCCACGACAAGCTCTCTGGCAGGTGTCGCACCCCCTTTTTCGTTGAAAACGAGTTTAAGGTTCGCGGCGGATGCTAAGCATAAATGGATGCTTCGCATAATGCAATGAAGTCGCCACCCTATTTTTCTATGGTTTAGGAAACCTAATGTTATGGCATAAAATAAATAAACTAAGGCACAATGGTCTAAACCAAAAAACGATGGTTCGAGGTCGTATTTATGGACTTGGGAAGGTGTTAGGCACCCAAGTCACATCCTTAAAAAAGGTTACCGGTATGCGAGGTGTTTTGAAAAATGTTTTGAACATGTAATTGGGCCCTCCAAGGTGACGTTACATCTTAGCATTGGGTCATATTATTTTCGTTTGGGGGTTCGAGGGATGGGGTTACCATTTTGTCTCGATGCTAGAGCGGACGCTCCCCCTTTATCATTGGGCCATGCATGATTATCTAGTTACTAAGTGATCTATCATGGCAAAACTATCATTGTACATTTTTATGAATGCACGTATGGTTGGTATGGCCTTTGGAGCCATTATGCATATCACTTAACAAGAAAAGCATTTAATCTCATGGTAATTTAAACGCGAGTGACGTAAACATGTAAGCATGTGGGTTGATTTTACTTATTAGCAATTCTCTATGTCATGCATACAATTTGGTGGTTTTAACGCTTCCTAAGTAGTCATGCATACGATAAGGTTAAGGCTTTGGACCTTCGTGTGAACATACAAGGAAACGTTTTAAGGTAATCTTACCTTTTGGACGAACCCCGATCGACGACAATTGACATAAATACTTTAGGTATACAACCATACACTATTTAACTACTTAACTAATTGTTACAAACCACAATCCAAAATAATAACTGTTTATCTAATTATTACAAATTGGAGGTCGGAAATAACTGTTTATCTAATTATTACAAATTGGAGGTCGGAATAACTATCTAACTAATTATTACAACAAGTGAAATACTAATTATTACAACAAGTAAAAATGGGTAATTAATTATTACAACAAGTGAAAATGGGTAATTAATTATTACAACAAGTTTAGCAATTTATTACCTCATTTATGCAATTAAAAGTAATTGACGATTAATTATCATATACGAATGCATGAAAATAATGCCTATAATTCTAATGGGCCGGGCTTAGGCCCATTCTTGGATTCCTAACTTGGGATGATACGTATGTAAATAACTTTTACGGAAATCATTTAAATTAAATAAAAGAAAGGTAAAACGTACTTTTGCGCAAAGGTTTAGTGTTTAACCTACAAAGCGAGAGTGTTAGCGAAGGTTTGAAAATAAATAAATAATAAAGAGCGCATGCAATATTTATTTAATTTGATGAATACATAATAAAACATTTTTATTCATTTTAAACACATTAGTAATGCATACAAGCATTTTAATTAATTTTAACATTTTATAAAATCATACGAACATTTTACACTTTTTACGAAAAAAATGAGTGGGTCCCACATTCGAATTTTCGACATTAAAAAATGGGCTTGGCCTAAGCCAAGCCCAAGTTTTAATTTATATGATTGATGGGCCATGCGTGAAAGGAAAGGAAGTAGGAACGGATGGGCTTGGCTTAAGCCAAGGCCCATCCATGTAATTAATTAAAAGGAAAAGGAAGGGACGGGCTTGGCCCGTCACCTTTCCTTGAAGAACAGCAGTCTTAGGCTGCACTGTTCTTCTTCTTAAGCTACGTCGCCGGCGACGCTGCCGGCGACAAGGGTGGCCAATTTTAACATGGAATAATAAGCCATTTAATGTGCATATATGGCTATTAATTAGCCTAGACATCATACAATCAAATTGAGGGAAGAGAAATATCATTAGCATATAAACTAAGCATATGAATCAAGTTTAAGCAATTAAATCATGCATTATATACAAAAACGAAAATTTAAAGAGAGTTCTAGAGAGAGAGAGCTCACTTTCCAGGAGAGCAATTTGACCAAGAAGGATGAGCAAGAAATGGAGATTAAGAGGAGATTTTGGTGCCCCCTTCTTGTTGATAATTTCTTGCTATTTATAGAGGGAAGTGGAGTCGGTTTGGAGGCAAAGGCTTGGCTGCAAATGGCCGGGAAAGATGGAAAGGTGAACAGTGGCGGAGTGGAGGCCAAGTTTTGGGTTTGTGTGGCCAAGGGTCACTGATGGGAGGTTTTGTGATGATCAATTGTAGTCTGCGAGCTAGCTGGGAAGAAAAGGGAGGTAATTTGGATATTTCATGCATTAATTGTCATTAATGCATGAAATTGGACACGAACGGGATATTTTCGTACGAGCGAAATCGTACGAAAGTGAAAATAAATTCGAGCCGAGGAAACCACGACCTGTAGAAAAATAAGACAAGAAAACTAGCGTACAGAAAATAACCGAGAATTTTGAGTTAACGTATTTATTTTCTCCTTCGGAAACGTCAAAACGTTTGAACGCAAAATAAATGTTCTTACGACAAAAATTGAACGAAACTGAACGAGGTGGCGTGAAAGAGAAAAATAGCACGTAATTATCAATTAAATAAATTACGCGTTCGAGCCACGGTCCGAGAAAACTTACTCGGGACCGAGAAAAGTTCGCGTGAAGACAGTCGAAAATACGAAAAACTAAAAAGATACGAAATGACACGGAATATTAAACAAACTAGCCCAGGATAAAAAATCGACAGAAATTTGACCTAGACGAGCAATTAAATGTGGTAAACATAAATATACGAGAATACGTTGACGAAAAACCGAAAAATACGGTTTAGTCGAAAATACGGGAAAAATACGAAAAATTCAAAAGATGTGAAATGGCGTGAAATATTAAAACAAATAGTCCATGATAAAAATTGATTGAAATTTGACGTAAACGGGCTATTAATGCAACATGCAATAAAACAAAAAAATTGTAACGTAAGTCAAAATTCGGGTAGCAACAGCAGGCAATGGGCAACTCTGTTCTACGCGGTGATTTGGTCCCTGTGGAAACGCCGGAATGCGAAGGTCTTTAGGCAGAAAGAGGTAACGGAATGGCAGTGTGTGAATATGATATTCTCCTTATGGCATTGGTGGCTAAAGAGTAAGGATCATTCATTTGCTTTCAGTCTAGCTGATATGATGCAGACTCTGGCTTGGCTTTTTAGTAGTCAGGTTGTTGTTTCCTGAGCCCGGAGGTTTATCTTTCTTGCTTTCTTAGTTTGTTGGTTTCGTTTTCTGCTTGTGCTGCCTAGCTTGGACAACTGACTTTTGTTATGTTCGTCATGATCTTCATGACAGGTTTCTAATATAATCTCTGCTTATTAAAAAAAACTAGAATAAAAATAATATGAAACTTTTTTTTAAACATTGAAATTTGAATTTATAAAAGTAAATTACTTAATTGAGTTAAAATTGTTTTAATTCTAAGAACTTAAAATTAATTATTTCAGAAATAATAAAAGATTTTTTTGTCAACACCTGCATTAAAACATCAATAATAATACTAATATATTGCTTATAATATAGTTTAAGCAGCATAGTAAAAACTTATATTAATCCCATTTTTTTAGACATTATTAAAACTTTTATATTATACCAAAAATATTTTGTATGAAATACTTTTTTATATATAAATATAATATTTTAACATTTTTAAATCTAAATAAATTTCGTACGTGCAACGCCACGTGCCAAAATAACCTAGTTATATAAAAAGCACGAAGGGGTTTATTCCTTTAAATTACTATGATATCTTTAAATTATTAAAAAATTTAAGGGTGTAATAGTCATTTAATTTTTAAAATTACCTACCTATTAAAATTAAATAAATCTATTATTCAACTACTTATTTAATTAATTAACTTACTTATATATAAAAAACACGAAGGGGCTTATTTATTTAAATTACTATGATATTCTTTAATTATTAAAATTTTTAAGGGTGTAATAGTCTTTTAATTTTTAAAATTACCTACCTATTAAAATTGAATAAATCTATTATTCAACCACCTATTTAATTAATTAACCTACTTAATAAATGGGAAATTGCAAAAATTGGTACCTGTACAAGAATTTAATGAAATGTTTCATACCTCATCTGTAAATTGCTTTTAAAAGATACCTGTACAATAACTGTCCTACGTGGCACGCCACGTCGAATGCCACGTGGGATACGGCTGACGTGGCCTGCCACGTCATCACGTCTGACCTGGGTCTTTCTCCACGTATGAAACGACGTCGTTTCACATGCCAGCATTTATCATTCTCCAACTAAGGGAAATCCAAGAATCGAACTCTAGACCACTCGCAGCACAAGCGAGAATCTTACCACTAGACCAAATGCTCTTGATGTGTTATCATTGATTACTACCGATATTTATTACTGTAAAACCCTTTCCTTAGTTCTCAACCCTAGACCGCCCCACCTTTCTCAGTTTCTCTGCCTCTCTCACTTCTCTTCGATTTGGTGAATAGCTTTCGATGTTCATCTTTTAAAATTTTCAAAAAATGTAAAAATTTCAACAATAATTTAATTAATCTAAAAATTCAGAAAAAATGTAAAAATTCTAAAAAATTCCCAAATTTTTTAAATTAATCTAAAAATCCAAAAAAAATATACGAATTCTAAAAAAAATGTTAAAATTCACAAAAAAAATGTAAAAATTCACAAAAATATTTTAATTAATTAATATAAAAATCCAGAAAACTTGTAAAATTCCAAAAAAAATGTTAAAATGAAAAAAATCTATAAAAAATTATAAAATCTTGAAATTAATCTAAATTTTTACAATTATTTTTTTGAATTTTTGAATTTTTCTTTATTTTTAGATTAATAAATTTGTTTTGGAATTTTTTACAATTTTTAGAATTTTTATATTTTTCTGAATTTTTAGAATAATTAAATTATTTTTGGAACTTTTACAATTATTTTTGGAATTTTAACATTTGTTTTAGAATTTGTACATTCTTTTTGGAATTTTTACACTTTTTTGGATTTTTAAATTAATTAAATTATTTTTGAAATTTTTTAGAATTTTTACATTTTTTCTGAATTTTTAGATTAATTAAATTATTGTTGAAAATTTTAGAAAATGAACATTGAAAGCTATTCACCAAATCGAAGAGAAGTGAGAGAGGTAGAGAAAGGTGGGGCGGTCTAGGGTTGAGAACTAAGGAAAGGGTTTTAGAGTAATAAATATCAGTAGTAATCAATGATAATACATCAAGAGCATTTGGTCTAGTGGTAAGATCCTCGCTTGTGCTCCGAGTGGTTCGGAGTTCGATTCTTGGATTTCCCTTAGTTGGAGAATTATAAATGCTAGCATGTGAACAACGTATGAAGAAAGACCCAGGTCTGACGTAATTTACAGATGAGGTATGAAATATTTCATTAAATTCTTGTACAGGTATCAATTTTTGCAATTTCCCCTTAATAAATCCATTAGTTATTTAATTAATTAACCTACTTATTAAACCCTAAAGGGCCTAAACTACAAAGCATCTATTTAGGGATTCCCCTGCATTCAACGACCACAACTTCAACTGGAATCCAACGACTTTACACTAAAGATATCACGTATTTTCAATTTCACTACATTAATTATCGGTTTAATTAAAAAAATTGTCAATTATTGTGGATGCAATTGCGGGCATGCTTTGTATGAGATATTTAATTTGAATAATGTTTGTTGTTGCATTATTAAGCAGTCATAATTAGTGCGGCTAAAGATGTATTCATCAACAAACTCGGATGACGACACTACCTACAACGTAGTGGATTGCATCTAATGGGTACGCAAAAGCAGACCGATTAACCAAGAAATCAGAAATACAAAGAAGGGAACTAGCTCGAACTGATCATTATTAAGTTTGGGAGACACCCTTTTAACAGCAGACCGATTAACCAAGAAATCGGAAAAACAAAGAAGAAAACTAGCTCGAACAAGAAATCGGAAAAACGAAGAAGGAAACTATTGTCTTTAATTTTTCTGGTATCGACCTTAACCTTCGATTTTGTATATTTATATTTAACTCCGATGTATTGATTGTGGTATGAATTATATATTTATTATATGAATCTTATATTTAATTAGTTTGAGTCCTATATATATGTGTATTTATTTAGTTCGATCCATATGTGTATGTATTTTAAGATTTTTCCCGTATTCAAAACATATGCAATTTTCTAGAAAAATCCATTTATATGATACTCAATTGAGTCAAAATTGGGAATATAAACTTAACAATATTTTGTATAATATTTCAATGGTATGTTAGTTATTTTAAAAATATAGGTAGTAACGAATCTCATAAACATAAATGAAAAGTAAATAGCAATTTAAGTGAGATAATTAGAAAATAAAACCCCAAGTTATTTCATTGCTTAGAACTCTGAATGTTGTACATGGATATCCAATAAGTTACATGTATCGAAAATAATTTGAAGTTCATTTGCATGTATTCATTTTTTTCTTTAAAATAAGAGGATAATACATAATCAATAATGTAATTTATTAATAAATCTATTAATTAAATTAAATTTATTTTAGAACAATTTAAGCTCACGTTATTGACAACAATTTTTTTTTAAATTGGTTAGAATCATCATCACCCTTAACAATTAATTAGTATATTTTAACAAATTAAAATAATTAGTGATTGATAAAATAATTAAATAACTTAATAATATTTTTTACCATCTTTTAATTTTCTAACTATTAGAAAGACCAAAATTGTAACTTTATTGCAGGCTTATATTGTAAATTTTAAGACTATTGGGTTCAAAGTGGGAGATTTTGTAAACTTTAGGGTTTCTTTAAATAGTTTACCTTAAAATATATTTATTTTTTTAATCAATAAAGTTAATAATTTTTTTAGTATGCAATAAATAAATAAAAGGTTACAAAATAAATATTTTGAGTATATTTTTAATGATTACGTAAATGTATTTTCTTGAGATTTTAATATTTTTTTAGATAAAAACTAGATGATGTTTTCAATTTCAAGCTAAACAACAACAACAACACAAACTTTAAAATAAATAAAAATTATATCTTTCCTATATGGTAAAGTGAAAAAAAAATCGGGTATGCTACATTCGTTAGTCTCTTAAAAAATCACATGAGAGTAGTTTATAATAATATTACATAACACTAATAATAGTAAATTATAAAGTGAACAAACTTATAAATTAATTTTTCAATTAAGTAATGTACTTTTATTTTCGTTATTAAATTACCATTTATTTAATTAATAAAGAATATTTTTTTTTAATCAGCTTAATAAAGAATATTATATACGTAACTTTTAGTAAGAATTAGAAATTAGTAAATAATTTCTCATAGAAAAATATACTTAGTATTGTGAGTTAAGAAAGCTAGTAAAAATAAATTATATTTGTATAAAATATATATATATATATATTTTAAAATTATTTAATATTAAAGTTATGAATAATTAGTATATTGCAAATTTTAAGACTATTGGATTCAAAGTGGGAGATTTTGTAAACTTTAGGGTTTCTTTATATAGTTTACCTAAAAATATATTTATTTTTTTAATCAATAAAGTTAATAATTTTTTTAGTATACAATAAATAAATAAAAGGTTACAAAATAAATATTTTGAGTATATTTTTAATGATTACGTAAATGTATTTTCTTGACATTTTAATATTTTTTAGATAAAAACTAGATGATGTTTTCAATTTCAAGCTAAAAACAACACAAACTTTAAAATAAATAAAAATTATATCTTTCCTATATGGCTGATTGGATCGTTGAATGTCTTATTTTCATCGTCCTTTTACATCTATTTTAGGATGATGATACTGCTAATTTTTGGGTTTTCCACTCCTTTGTGCAGATTATGTTGCTGAGAAGCAAAACATTTATTAGGAGCTGAAATTGCCAAGTTTAAAGTTGTTTTGCACCAGAAGCTTCCTTAACCCAGACCTGGGACAAGGAGATCCGAATTTGTCAAGCGTGAGCCAGCTGTCTTTTTCTTCTAGAAGATTTCTTTCTGCTAAAGTCCGATTCCAGCTAGAAGTCTTCATTGGCAGGGCTATCTTCTATTGTTTAGGAGATATAAACAATTTCTTTTAATTAGATAATATTTATTTTAAGTCTTTTGTTAATTAAAAATACTTAGTTACTTAAACTCTTGGAGAAAGTGGGTTGCGTCTCTCTCTTCACTTCTTCTTTCCCGAATATTTCTTCTTCTTCTCTGGAACAGCAACCATAGCTGGAGCAAAAATGCTGTTTGCTATTCTTTCTCTTTAATTAATTAATTCTAGTTTATGCTTTCATCTATTTTATTTATTTATTTCTTATAATATGATCGGCTAAGCCCTTCTATTCCTTGTGAGGATTCATCGCCATGCTTAATTGATTGTGAGGTCTAAAAGCTGTTATTAAATCCCATCTTGCATCTCTAATTGTTTTAATTAAATGTCAATTTATGCACACTTCTATTGAAGCCTGATCAACCGCACTAGGGTTTGCATGATTACTGTCTTCTCTTGATACCTTGGAGTCTACACTGTAGAAGGAGATACGAAGGCGACCAACTGATCGACGGATCAGATTGGAAAACAATTAGAGTCTGGTTTCCAGTTCTCTCTCCTGGACCTAGGAAGGTCTCTCACGGTGGAATTATTTGGTCATTTTATTAGACCTAATAGAATAACTTCTTTAGGCCATAAAATAGATCAAAGACCTTAATAGGTGAAAACCTTTAAGAATCTCGAATAGGTAGAGAGTAGGAGATCTAGGTGGAAACCTGATCTCTATAGCCGTCTGTAAGTTTGGTTTTGAAAATACTTGAATCGATGATCAATCAATCTAATACATGAGCTCATTGAAATCCTCACTGGGAATTCATCACCTCTGATTTCACACACATCACCCATTTATTGCTTATGTTATTTCTAATTCTTAATTATTCACAACAACGTCAATATTGGTTTTTACCACTTGTTACTTTCCTAGTCATTTAACGAGAATTAATTTAGTCTTGAAATCTCTGTGGAACGATCCTTTTACCACTTGCTCCAGTTTTAATCAAATTCGTGCATGGTAAATTGTACTTATTTATTTTTTACGGTTCCGACAACCATCAAATTTTGGCGCCGTTGCCGGGGATTCATCGGTACTAATTTTAATTTTTTTGTTTTATGACCAGGTCTTCTTGTTAACAATTAAACAACTAAGAGGCAGAGGACGGAAATAGAGAAAAAAAAACAACTCTTCATCGCAATCCGCATCACCTGCCTCTCTCTCAGGTCTCCAGACACATCTGCACACAGATGACTACAGAGGTATTGTTATGTTCCCTAATTAATAAAATGAATTCCTTATCTTTTCGTGTCTCTTCTATTGCAGATCAGATGCAACAACTCACATATGGAGCGCCTGACTTCCAATCACATCCTTGGGCGAATGCCCACAACTACAATCAAGGATGGGAGCAGCCCCCGAATTTCAACTAGACTCCACAACAGCCACCATAGTTACCAGCCCCACAACAACCCCTACTACTCACTAAAGACCCAATGGAAGATATATTCAAATAATTCATGCAAGCTACGCAAGCCAACATGCTAGCTACTCAAGCTAGCATATCAGCCATGCAGAAAGAGATAAGAGAATTGAAAGCTGAAGAAGAAAATGCCAATCCAGAAAGATCATCCTTCCAACGGACACCCGTAACTCTTCACAATGTATCAGCCATGACATTAATGAGCGGGACTGAAGTTCCAGATAGAACGGTCCTTCCCCCAGGCCTGGGAAAGAAGCCGTTAGAAGATTCCTAAGCGGTACTCCTACTAGGATCCCTAACCGTTCAATAACTTTAAGGCGGTACTCCTAATAAAGTTTAATTGAAGGGTTGATTAAACACAGGGAGAGACCTTTCCCGATCTAGAAGAGAATTTCTTCTACTCCTATAAACCGGATTCTACCCTTTTTCTAATTAGATCTTACACTAATTAGTTACCTACAGATTCCTATCAACGATGTAGAATCCAACGTTTCTAAGAAAAGATGTAATCGTTCGAATTAAAGTCTAAGGTGATCAAACTTAGATTGAATAAGAACAAATTGACATTCAAATAAAAAGAATAGAAATACAAATTTGGATTTTATGAAGCTTAATTAGATCTCACAACATATGAATCATAACCCTAGAGTCCTTACCAAGAATAGAGGAATTAGCTAGAACAAGACATAATTAATTCAAACAATTATTATGCATGAATTAATAAATAAATATCAAAGAAAGAAGAAGAAAAGAATAATATATTGATAGCAAACTCTAGAACCAGTAGCCGTCCAATTCCAAGGAAGAAGAGATCATGTTTTTGTTCTGAGGTTCCTTTTAAATCCAATCCTAGTCCAACTAAAAATCCTAAAAGATAGGAATTTAACTAATTAACAAGATAATTATTTGTTTAAACTAATTACAAATGCAATCCCAGTTCGCGTCTCTCTCTCACCATGGGCTCAAGCCCATTTCTTCTATTCACAAATTCATGCTTTCCAATGTGTTGGTTCATGTCCTTTAATTTCCTAGGCTGCTACTGGATTGATTCTGGTCTTGCAACAATCTTCAAGCTCTTTTCATGGCTTTTCTTTCCTTTCCAATAATCAGCCTTTCAAATATGCTTTCTGCAAAAAGGAATAAAAAGTGGCCATAATTAGCAGTATCGACATCCAAATCGGTAGGAAAAAAGGATGAAAAATAAGACAATTAAGCACTCAATCAAATTCCCCACACTAACCCAATGCTCGCCCTCGAGCATTTCACTCAAAACAGCCCCCTAATCAGAACAGATGGTTTCCCACATGGCATACAGGAAAAGCACACTCAGCACAAAATCACATCATTCGACATAACCTCTCACCTAGATAGCATCCGCATCAAACCCAAGGAATAACGAAACCAAGGGAGAAACTTTCCCATACCTAGCATAGTCGCAAGCAATCCTCACATAGATAAAAGTATTTGCACTCAAACTCAGCAAGGATAAAGGCAAGGTGTTTACACTCAACAATGCTAAATAACGATGCACAAAATCAGATTGTAATAGCGACCCGAGTACGGAGAACACATGCAATCATACAATCATAAAACTTTGCCATGGTAAAGCAAGTAATCGTGTAAGAGAAGAGGGTTCAAAAGAGAGGGAATGATAGAAGACTTCTTAGCTGGAATAAGCGAGGTGGCGAGAGTATCTCCTGTTTGGCAGCAGCGAAGCAAGGCAAAGAGCGTCGGATTTGAAAGTGGGGATATTCTTCTTTGTAGGTCATTCATACTTCTGAATTTCTTCACTCTTTGCTTCGTTCTGAATTTTTGCTCCTCTTTTGCTCGAATATTTATTCATTCTTTTTTTTCTTTTCTTTTTTTTTCTGTTTTTTTTTTCTTTTCTTTCTTTTCTTTTTTTCTTTGAGCAAAAGAGGGGCAGCAAAGTATC
Source organism: Viola odorata (assembly GCA_963691705.1). Lineage (NCBI taxonomy): Eukaryota > Viridiplantae > Streptophyta > Magnoliopsida > Malpighiales > Violaceae > Viola > Viola odorata. The sequence continues at coordinate 16,707,448 of OY829545.1, forward strand.
TGCTGAATGATCAGTCTTTGCCTTCATTTCCATTTTTCTCGTTGATTGCATTGAACATCTTCTTTGTTTGTTCATTATTCTGAAATTCTGCTTCTTTTATTCCACTGTGGCTTTCAAAACTGCCTCTCATCTAGATCTTGCATCTTAATACCCCCACTCTAATGTTATTGTTTCTCTTTGCCCCACCTTGCTCACCGCCAGAGTACTCTCGCCTGCTAAGAATAGAAAGAAAAGTCTCGAACAGTTAGAAGGGTGATAAAAAGAAGGTGATATGAGTGGCAGGGGAAAGATAAAAGCAAGAAAAAAGATAAGAAAATTGCAAAGTTTTTAATCATTTCATCGCTTTCTCACGTCTAATGGTGCCTATACCCAGGGGTCTCATGCAAATCCAATCAGCACAAAAGTCATGCATCCACATAGAATAAAATTCGGCATGATAGTTCAAAGAGCTCACATGGGTAAACAAATGACTACAAGCGACTACAACCAGGCATGGATATAGGAGCTAACAAGTAGTGCGATTGTGCGCATGAATATGTGCATGAGATGAGTGTTTCCTGTTAAAAATGCCTAAACCATCATTCAAATAAGGAGGGTTTTCAAAAACATGGGCAGTGTGGTTTTAAACATTCCAATCAATCTACATACCAATCAATCCACATACCAATCAATCCAGCGAAAATATACAAAATCAGAAAAGCTCATGACAGCCAACGCAAACATATCCAAAACAGTCGTGTCAAAACAGCCAACGCAACATCTCATAACAGTAATAATCAGCTCTAAAATACCACAATTCCCCACACTAGTCGACACTTTGTCCTCAAAGTGAGAGGAAAAAAAACTCGACGGAAAAAAATAATGTACAGTAATAGAAAGGGAAAGAAAGAACCCGGGGTGATCATGGTTGCGGTGGGGTAGGTGCTCGTGCATAAAGCGCCTCTATCAGCTTCTGGTTGAGATCATTGGTGTGTTGCTGTTCGTTCAGAAGATCATTCAGCTTCTTTTCTTGCCTGTCGAACAGCTCCTTGTAGAGGCTGGATTGCTCGCCCATCTTCCTCTGTTGCTCCTCCATCTTCCTCATCAGCCTGGACAAAGTAATCTGGTCTCCCTCGTGGCTGGAACGGTCTGCTTCAGCTTCTGCTGCTGGACTTGGAGGATGATTCTCTGTCTGGGCATTTTCAGTGGCAGCAGCTTCGTCCTCTTCTTCTGCAAATCTGAAATCGACGCCTCTGTTGTTTTGTCCAAAGATATGGTCAGCACACGGCGTAAAACCTGTATTACTGGAAACAATACCATTTCTCAAGTGAAAGTATCCCATGGAATCCAAAGTGCGAAAATCAAGTAACTTTAAATCACAAGACTTGAACAAATTGGTTTGCACAGGATCAAAACCTTGTTTTACAGCAATAGCAGTAACTAAAGAACCCATTGGCATGAATTTCCTAGCATTTCCAAATTGCTGGCTAACCCAAAAACCTAAATTAAGCTTGCGCTTATTCATCATGCACCACAAAATAAATAGCTCCTGTTTACTGATTATCCCGGAAACACCTCTCTTTCCAGAGAAGGTATAAGCCAGGCACCTATGTAACACTCTCAAGGGCAGGTCAGCTATGGCATGAGCCTTAGCATGACGATCATGAAAAACAGCCCTAAGTTTCCTAGTCAATTGCCTATAGGCCTCATCTTTGTTAAAGATGGAAGAGTCGGGGTAATCAGACAGACAATTTACATACCAAGGTGAATTTAAATCACTCTCATTCACAAAACCAAGCAAGACATTGAATTCATTGATAGAAAGGTGGGAGTACTGGTTCATCAACCGAAAATTAACTTCCTTAGCACCACGCAAAGCATGTTTATTCTTAGATTTCAACCAATATGATGAGTTAAATTCTAACATCAGTTCTAAGTAGCATGGATGCTGCATGTAAAATAAAGACTCCCAACCAATATTCTCAATCAAATCAGTCACAGCATTTACAATTTTCAATTTAGGCAACAAATCAAAATCTAAAACAGCACATTTAGATACACGACAATTATACTTAACAAGCATTTTATTAAGCAATTCAGATTCGTCGAAATGCAACCAGCCATGGAGGTTTTCCAAGGCTGGTTTTACCTCATTAGATCGTATGCTGCTCCTCGATTTGTCCTTTCCCCTGATATGACCTTGCTGCTCCAAGGAAATGTCGTCCTCGGAGTCCTCGGAATCTGATGGTGGTGCTGGTTTTCGAGGCCGTTGGGCTCGCTGCTTAGCTCGCTTTGATTTTTGTCTTGGGGGGCGGCTGTCCTTTCTTTTTTGTCCCACCTTCTCCTTCATTTTCATGTGTCTCAAGTGACACAAGGGTACCTCGTCAGAATCTCCATCTGATTCCTCTACTGGATCCACCGGAATGTCTTTGAAAGTGGGGTCAGAGGTGGTTTCATCACTGCCTGAGGTGGCTGAACGTGAAACCGTACCCCATTCACCCAAGTCGAGCTCGGCTGGGTCATGGGTTTCGTGGGGCTGTCGGGTGGAGAGGGTTTGATGTGGGCGGTCGGGGCGGTGACTGGACAGTCGCCGGCGCTGGTGTGGTGGTGGAGCGCGATCTGGGCGCTGGAAACCGAGGGTTGTTCGTCGGATCCGCCGGAGGGAAGGGAGGCTGCGCCGGCTGGGCTGGATCGCGCCGGCTGTGGCTGCTGGTGGGCGGTGACTGCGGCTCCTCCGCAGCACAACCGGCGACGAGGGGCTGGTTGCTGCGGCTGGTTTTCGGTTGGGGTTGGGCCTAGTGCCGTTGCTGGCGGCTCGAGTGAGTACCATGGTGGTGGGTCGTCGGATATGGTGTTTAGGCTATGAGGAGGGGGGCGGCTGCTAGGGTTTTGTTTGGGGAAGAAGATGATTTAAATTTTGTATGTTATTTTGGTAAAGGGGAGTGAGGAGAGGCACGGCAATTACTTGGGGTGGCTAAAAATGGGCTTAAGTGACGAAAGCCCATAAAGCTATTTTGGGTTAGAATTACTTCAAACCTCCATGGATTTAAAATTCCCAACCCAGCCTTCATGTTTATACGTTCAACCCTCATTCTCCTGCATAAACACACAAAATTAAATTCATCAGCTCCACTGGTTATTTCATTGACAGGGAAGACGATAGAAATAATAGTAATATAATAATAATAATAATAATTAAAAAATTTAAAAAATTTAAAAAAAATTAAAAATTAAAAAAAAAATTGAAAATTTTAAAAAGACATGGGTTGTCTCCCATGAAGCGTCCTGGTTTATAGTCTCGGACTAGACATATTTTTCGATCAAATCGCTGGTGGTGGTTGAAGTTGGAGCTTGTCCATTGTGCATGGTTGAAATCCTTCATAAAAGGGTTTCAACCTCTGTCCATTAACCTTGAAGATCACCTCTGTCTTCATATCCTGAATGTCAACTGCACCATGAGGAAATTTTTTAGAAATAACATATGGTCCAGTCCACCTACACTTAAGTTTTCCCGAAAAAATCCTAAGTCTAGAATTAAACAAAAGGACCTTCTGTCCAACAAAAAATTGTTTATGTTTAATTAAACGATCATGGTATTTCTTAGTTTTCTCCTTGACAATTTCGGAATTTTCATAGGCGTCATGCCTCAATTCCTCCAACTCATGCATTTGAAGCTTCCTCTCTAAACCAGCTGTCTCCATGTTCAGATTGCATTGGCGGATGGCCCAGTATGACTTGTGCTCGATCTCCACAGGGAGATGACACGATTTCCCATAAACGAGTTTGTAGGGAGTGGTACCGATCGGAGTTTTGTAGGCTGTTCGGTAAGCCCATAATGCGTCGTCAAGCCTTTGACTCCAATCTTTCCTCTCGGGATTCACTGTCTTCGTGAGGATTGATTTAATCTCTCTGTTAGAAACCTCTGCTTGTCCATTCGTTTGAGGGTGGTAAGCGGTTGACGTCCTGTGGTAGATACCATATTTTGTAAATAAAGACATAAGTACTCTATTACAAAAATGAGTACCTCTATCGCTAATGATCACTTTCGGCACTCCAAACCTGTTCAACACATGAGATTTCAGAAATGAGACTACTGTCTTAGCGTCATCAGCCACAGTGGCTTTAGCTTCGACCCACTTAGAAAGATAATCTACAGCAAGCAGAATATACTGGTTTCCCCCAGACCTGGGGAAAAGACCCATAAAGTCAATTCCCCAAACTTCAAAAACCTCACATGCTAAAATAGGATATTGTGGCATCTGATTTTTAGAGGAGATATTACCAGTTCTTTGGCAGTTAGAACAACTCCTACAAAACATGTGGCAATCTTTGAATAAGGAAGGCCAATAAAATCCACATTCTAGTATCTTTATGGCTGTTCGTTTAGGTCCAAAGTGACCTCCACAAGCATGAGAATGACAAAACACTAAGATATCTTCCATCTCATGTTCAGGCACACAACGTCTGATCATCTGATCCTTACCAATATTCCACATGTAAGGATCATCCCATACGTAATGGATAGAATCTCGTTTTATTTTTTCTTTTTGTCTAGAAGACAACTCACCTTCAAACTTACCTGACGCTAAGAAGTTAGCGATATCAGCGTACCATGGTGTACTCTCTTTGATTTGAAAAAGTCCCTCATCAGGGAATTCATCCCTCACAGCTAGGGGGTCCGGATTCACAAAGATCCTACTCAAGTGATCTGCCACTGAGTTCTCTTTACCACTCTTATCTCGTATTTCGATGTCGAATTCTTGTTGAAGGAGAATCCACCTGATCAGCCTTGGTTTCGCCTCCTTCTTCACCAATAAAGGGCGCAAAGCTGCATGGTCAGAATAAATAATAACCTTAGTTCCAAGTAAATATGACCGAAATTTATCTAAGGCAAAAATAACCGCAAACAGCTCTTTCTCGGTGGTTGTGTAATTTTTCTGCGCCTCATCTAGCATCCTTGAAGCGTAATAAATGACATGAGGTTCCTTCCCCTCCTTTTGTCCCAAAACAGCACCTACACAATTGTTAGAAGCATCACACATTATTTCAAAAGGTAAATCCCAATTGGGAGATTGAATTACAGGCGCCGTGGTTAGTTTCTTTTTAAGCTCATCAAACGCCTTCTTGCAATCATCTCCAAACTGAAATTCTACATCCTTTTGTAATAATTTACATAAGGGGGCAGCAACCTTTGAAAAGTCCTTGATAAATCTTCTATAGAACCCTACATGGCCAAGAAAAGAGCGCACTTCGCGCACACATGTTGGGTAAGGCAGTGACTCTATGACATCTATTTTAGCTTTATCAACCTCAATTCCTTTTTCGGAAATAATGTGTCCTAGAACTAATCCATAATCAACCATGAAATGGCATTTCTCATAATTTAGCACAAGATTAGTTTCCAAACAGCGTTTAAGAACTTTCTCTAGATTTTCTAAGCATTCATCAAATGAATTACCGTAAACAGTAAAATCATCCATACAAACTTCAATTCCTTTTTCAATGAAATCAGAAAATATGCTCATCATACATCTTTGGAAAGTTCCAGGTGCATTGCAAAGTCCAAAAGGCATGCGTTTATATGCAAAAGTCCCAAACGGGCAGGTAAAAGTAGTTTTATCTTGGTCCTCAACCGCAACGGGTATTTGGTGAAAACCAGAATACCCATCGAGACAACAGTAGTGAGACTTACCTAAGAGTCTCTCTAGCATCTGGTCGATGAAGGGAAGAGGGAAATGATCCTTCCTCGTCGCTGTGTTGAGCCTTCGATAATCGATGCACACTCTCCATCCGTTTTGCACTCTAGTTGGCACCATTTGTCCTTCGCTGTTCTCAACCACCGTGATCCCGGTTTTCTTGGGTACAACCTGCACAGGACTCACCCAAGTACTATCAGATATGGGGTAAATAACACCCGCATCAAGGAGTTTCAAAATCTCCTTCTTTACCACCTCCATAATAGGGGGATTTAGCCTCCTTTGAGGCTGTCTCACTGTCTTACAATCCTCCTCAAGGTGGATTTTGTGCGTGCATATGGAAGGTGAGATTCCCTTTATATCTGCTATGGTCCAACCTATAGCTTCCTTGTGATCTTTCAGTACTCGCAAAAGTCTTTCTTCTTCTAGCTTAGTCAACTTGCTGGAAATAATCACTAGCAGACTCTTCCCCAGGCCTAGGAACGAGTACTTTAAGTGATCTGGCAAGGATTTCAGCTCCAAATCAGGGGCCTGCAAAATTGAAGAGAGGAGCTTATTGTGAGTTACTAGAAGTTCAATATCTTTGGGAATAATACCAGAATTGACGTAATTGGAAGTATCAAGTGCAAAGACAGTGTCTTTGATTTCTTCATTTATTTCAAATTTTGCTTCCATTTCTTCAAGTCCTTGCTGATCAATACTTCTGCTAAGAACGAATTCTAAGGGGTCAGTGGTATTAATATCATAAATGTCCTCAACATCTGGGTCAATAACATCCACAAAATTAACACAATGTATGTCATCAGGAAATCGCATAGCGTCATACATATTGAAGGTAATGGTTTCACCATAAAACTCTATAGTTAAACATCCACTATACACATCAATCTTTGCCCTAGCCGTTCTCAAAAAGGGTCTTCCAAGCAAAATTTCAGTTGACTTGCTTGTATGATCATTTTCCATATCCACAACATAAAAATCAGCAGGGAATATAAAATCATTCACTTGAACCAAAACATCTTTTATAACTCCAACAGGATATATAATTGACCTATCAGCTAATGGAATAACAAGTCTAGTGTCTACTAATTCCCCAATGTTAAGAGATTTAAAAAGGTTCAATGATATGACATTTATCCCCGCGCCTATATCACACAGCGCCTTTTCAATAGTCTGATCTCCAATTTTTCACGGTATGACGAAGGTTCCTCCATCCTTGCATTTGTTGGGTAATTTCTTCTGAAAAACAGCAGACACGTTCTCATTCAAGTTGACCCTTTCTATACCTGAAAGCTTCTGTTTGTTAGTGCATAAATCTTTTAGAAACTTAGCATATTTGGGTACCTGGGCAATCATATCAAGCAAAGGAATATTTATGGCTACTTTTCGAAATATATCTAGAATAGCCTTTTCTTCCTTCGCCTTCTTGGACTTTTCAGCCCTTTCGGGAAAAGGAAGAGGGATTACCTGATTCTCCTTTCTTGACAACGTCTCTGGAACTGGTTTTTCAGAAATTACCTTCATTTCTGGTTCAAATTCGGGTGGAGGTGGAACTGCCTCTGGTTGACTCTTCCCCAGGCCTGTGGACGAGTCCGCTATGTCTGGAATTTTTGTTCCACTCCTTAATGTCATGGAACTGACATTATGCTTCGGATTATCTACTGTAGTGGATGGTAAACGTCCTCCCTGCTCCTGTTTTCCGAGTTTCATCTCTGTCATTTCTTTCTGCATGGCTTGGTTCGATTGTACGAGACTCGAGATGCTAGCTTGAGTAGCTTGCATAAACTGCTTTAGCATATCCTCCATTGGGACTCCCGTGATCATAAGGGGTTGTTGTGGGGCTGGAAGTTGGGGTACATTTGGTCTAGGGACGAAATTTTGTAGGTTGACAGGTGGTGTTTGGCTTGGTTGGGATTGATATTGATTAGGTTGATGAACTACGACATTAGAGTTCATGTTCTCCTTCCACCCTGGTTTATTTAGGTACTGATTGTTTTGGTATTGATTTTGGTTGTACCTTGGTTTATGTGGTGGGTATCTTCCATATTGCTGCTGAAACTGCAATACCGAATTAACCTCTTCGGGTGTTCCTCTGTTCAAGATGCATTCATCTGTATGGTGTCCTTGTTGCCCGCACATACCACATATGGTGGTCGGCTGTACCTGTGATTGTCCTACACAAAACTTATCTAGACGATCAGAAAGTTCATCCATTTTAGTTTCAAGTACAGAAACATTACCTGTAGGATTTTCTCTTTCGCTTGACTCATTTAGCTCGCTATTTTCAGCCAAGATCTGAAGCAATTGATTCGCCTTTGTGAGGGTGCAATCTTGTAACGCTCCTCCTGCAGCTCCATCCACAACCATCTTGTCTCTGACACATAAACCATCATAGAAGTATTGCACTTGGTTCCAATCAGAAACTCCATGGTTTGGGCAGATTTCTAATAGGTTCCTGAAGCGTTGATAATACTCCCCAAAACTCTCTGTAGGGGACTGTTTGATGGACACTATATTCTTCCTGGCATTTCCAGCCTTACTAGAGGACCAAAATTTGTTGAGGAAGGTGCTCAACATCTGCTGCCATGTGTTAATCGAGTTATGCGGTAAGCTTAGGAACCAATTCCTAGCTTTATCCTCTAGGGTCCATGGAAAAGCACGGAGTTTGGCTCGGTTGATGTCAACTCGAGGGGGTTTGTGAGTGTCACATTCCCAATGGAGATATTGCAGGTGCTTGAATGGGTTTTCGCTAGGCAAACCGTAGAACTTCTTAAGGTTATGGATCATGTTGGGTTTTAGGTTCCAGTCATGCTCTACGGGCGGATATTGGACACAAAAGTGTGTGTCCGGAGGTGGTCCCTCACTGTTTCGCTGCCTAAAGGTCTGCTCTGGAGGTGGTGGTGGAGGTGGTGGAGGTGGTTGGTCCATTTCTCGTTCGAAAAGAGGGTTTTCTCTTACTGCTGCTAATGAACTTTCCCCCAGGCCTGGGGAAACGTCTGCTAACTGCGAAAAACTATTTTCAGAAACAGTTTCTTCAGATTCTGTCCTCAACCTTTCTGCTCTTTGCTTCCTGTACTGAGTTTCTATTTTTGTCAACTCTGGGTTGTATGGAAGTAATGGCAGTCGGGAGGACCTGGTCATAAAACAAGAAAATTAAAATTAGTACCGAAGAAATCCCCGGCAACGGCGCCAAAATTTGATGGGTACCGAAACCAACAAAAATAAATCATACAATTCACCATGCACAATTAATTAAAACTGTAGCAAGTGGTAAAAGGATCGAACCACAGGGATTTCTGGACAATAATAATTTCTGTTAAAAGACCAAAATTGTAACAGTGGTAAAAACCAATGAGTGGGATTTTTGTGTTGCAATTAAATTAAATAAATGTAGAAAATAATAACAGTAAATAAGTGATGATTGGATTAACTCAGATGATAACAGATTCCAGGTAAAGACTCTTCTCGGGTCACGATTCATAAATGTCGATCATTGATGCAAGTGTTTTCAAAACCAAATTTAATAGAAAAGCTATAAAGACCAGCGGTACTCTGAGTCTCCTGCTCTCCTCCTACTCAAGATTTCTAAGGCGGTACTCCTACTAGGATCCCTAACCGTTCAATAACTTTAAGGCGGTACTCCTAATAAAGTTTAATTGAAGGGTTGATTAAACACGGGGAGAGACCTTTCCCGATCTAGAAGAGAATTTCTTCTACTCCTATAAACCGGATTCTACCCTTTTCTAATTAGATCTTACACTAATTAGTTACCTACAGATTCCTATCAACAATGTAGAATCCAATGTTTCTAAGAAAAGATGTAATCGTTCGAATTAAAGTCTGAGGTGATCAAACTTAGATTGAATAAGAACAAATTGACATTCAAATAAAAAGAATAGAAATACAAATTTGGATTTTATGAAGCTTAATTAGATCTCACAACATATGAATCATAACCCTAGAGTCCTTACCAAGAATAGAGGAATTAGCTAGAACAAGACATAATTAATTCAAACAATTATTATGCATGAATTAATAAATAAATATCAAGGAAAGAAGAAGAAAAGAATAATATATTGATAGCAAACTCTAGAACCAGTAGCCGTCCAATTCCAAGGAAGAAGAGATCATGTTTTTGTTCTGAGGTTCCTTTTAAATCCAATCCTAGTCCAACTAAAAATCCTAAAAGATAGGAATTTAGCTAATTAACAAGATAATTATTTGTTTAAACTAATTACAAATGCAATCCCAGTACGCGTCTCTCTCTCACCATGGGCTCAAGCCCATTTCTTCTATTCACAAATTCATGCTTTCCAATGTGTTGGTTCATGTCCTTTAATTTCCTAGGCTGCTACTGGATTGATTCTGGTCTTGCAACAATCTTCAAGCTCTTTTCATGGCTTTTCTTTCCTTTCCAATAATCAGCCTTTCAGATATGCTTTCTGCAAAAAGGAATAAAAAGTGGCCATAATTAGCAGTATCGACATCCAAATCGGTAGGAAAAAAGGATGAAAAATAAGACAATTAAGCACTCAATCAGGGAGGAACTTTTATGTAAGCATGTTGTTTTGATTGTGTGATTGAAGTTAGTTGTGTGAGTCAGTCTGTTTGAGTCGAGTCACTTGAGTCAGTTGGTGTTTCTTTTTATTTTTCTGGTCTGATGCGTGAATTTTGTTCTTATTTTTGTGCATGTTTGAGTCAGTCTTGTTTGAGTATACACCAGAACCCTAGTTTTTAACTTAGGTTGTTTAGTTCGTCACTGAAACTATATTTAGATGCTTTTCTAGGCGAAACAATGCTTTAGTAACAGGGGAGTGAATGAGCGTAACATGATCAATGCCTAAGGGGCATATATCCTAATGTAACCCAAACATTAACCCCATCCACATGTTCTAAATGACATTTAGCTAGAGTTTGAAATGTAATTAAGGTGACAATACTTGCTGCTTTGGATTTGAGAGTGTTTAGTTCTCATTGGTTATGTGCAACATTTAAAAGTGCTGGAATGTCATAAGAGCAGAATTAGCACAAAGTGAAAGTTCTGGGAGTTGGAGTGCCAAAAAAAAAACAAGCGCTGCTATAAAAAGAAAAAATTAAAGTTGCCTATAAAAATACAAAGGGCAAAATTCTGCTATGCAATAAAAGACAATAAATGGCACAGTGTTTTAAAAAAGAGCATATCACTTTGGAATTGCACTGTTGTTTGCTCAATCGGTAGGAAAAAGAAATGCATTTTTTGTCCCTTGATTATTCGTAAGATCTAGAGCTGGATGTCTTGATACCATGTGGAAGGGGTATGTTTAGGGTATTGATTGGCCCTTGTTAGTCTAGCATTGGGTCAGTTAGGTAAGTGCCTTGGTAATTTCAGTGATGAGGTAAACAGCCAAAAGAAGAACTCTAGGGTCTTGGTGTCTGTTTTGTTTTGTTTTGATTTTATTTATTTTCTTTTTATGCTTGAGGGCAAGCATAGGTTAGTGTGGGGGATTTGATTGGATCGTTAAATGTCTTATTTTCATCGTCCTTTTACATCTATTTTAGGATGATAATACTGCTAATTCTTGGGTTTTCCACTCCTTTGTGCAGATTATGTTGCTGAGAAGCAAAACATTTATTAGGAGCTGAAATCGCCAAGTTTAGAGTTGTTTTGCACCAGAAGCTTTCTTGCCCCAGACCTGGGACAAGGAGATCCGAATTTGTCAAGCGTGAGCCAGCTGTCTTTTTCTTCTAGAAGATTTCTTTCTACTAAAGTCTGATTCCAGCTAGAAGTCTTCATTGGCAGGGCTATCTCCTATTGTTTAGGAGATATCAACAATTTCTTTTAATTAGATAATATTTATTTTAAGTCTTTTGTTAATTGGGTTAATGCAAAAATTGGTACCTGTACAAGAATTAAATGATTATTTTCATACCTCATGTGTAAGTTGCTTTTAAAAGACACTTGTACAATAACAAAACGTCACATTTGGTACCTCCGACTGACGCCGTCCAACAATCACCGTTAACTGTCCTACGTGGCACGACACGTCAGATGCCACGTAGGATGGCGCTGACGTGGCGTGCCACGTAGGACAGATTTGACCCACTTCTTTTCTCACGGGTCGGGTCAGTGGGCTTTCCCCATCGGATAGGCACGACGCGTCGTTTAATTACGCGTGACTGTCATCCAGGGAAATTCAAACGAGCGACGTGTCATTCGTTAAAGGACGCGTGACTGTCATCCAGGGATTTAAAAATGAGAGACGCGTCATTCGTTTAAACGCGAGATGCGTCGTTCGTTTGAACATTATATCATCCTCCCATCGTTCACAAACAGGCTCAAAACCCTAACTGCGCTCATCACTCGTGCTCCCTCTCAAAACCTAAAGTTTCTCGGCGCCGCGGCTTTAATGGCGAAGGCTGAAGACGACAAGGAGATTTTTAGTTCCGTGGTGAGGCAGAAGCCAAATTACGAGTACATGCCACCTATCTACTGTCAGTGTGGGGAAAAGACACCTCGATGGATTTCATGGACGAAGAGGAATCCTGGACTTCGATTCAACAAATGCAGACGCAGCCTCGAAGAGGGTGGATGTGGTTTTTATCTGTTCGTTGATAGTCCTTTTCCACACAGAGCTAACGCAATTATTAGAGGTTTGTGTGAAAGTGAGAAGGTCCAAGCGGAGAAGAATAATAGTTTGGTGGCTGAAATCAAAGAATTGAAGAAGCGTGATATAGTCTTTAATGGCATGGTGGACGAGTTACTTTGTTTGAAGGATGAAAACCAGTACTTGACTAGAAAGCTTAAGAAATTCAGGTTTCTGTTAGCCATTTTTGTAATTGTTGTTGCTGTAATTGGAGTTCTTATTTTTTCAAATTAAGGGAAATATTTGGTTATATTACTGTTGTTTATTTGAAGATGATCTTGGGTTGTTGTATTTGTTGTATTTGTTGTAGCTGTAATTGGATTTAGTAATATTAATGTAGGGAAGTTGAAGATGAAGTCACTGATAAATTCCTCTTTTCTTCCTCACCGTTTTAATGGGTTGACTTTTGGCTTTTTGCTTAATTACTTGATTATCTTTTACCTTAATTCAATTTCTTTAAAGGAAAAGGTGAAAGAAGATTATTTCCAAGGAGATGGAGAAAATATATGGAATTTATAAAAGAGGATGGTTTAGTTTTTCTCTTTAGTTTTTATTTTTTATTTTTCACGTATATTTTACTTTTTATTTTATTTTTATGCATTTGTGTTTGTTCTTCTTTTTTTTAAATGAAAATTATATATTTTAGAAAATATTCATGTTCATAATCAGTTAACAATAACTAAATTAAAAATCTTTTAAAAGATTTTATCAATATTTTACATTTTATTTTATTTTTATGCATTTGTGTTTGTTCTTTTTTTAAAATGAAAATTATATTTTGTAGAAAATATTCATGTTCATAATCAGTTAACAATAACTAAATTAAAAATCTTTTAAAAGATTTTATCAATATTTTACTTTTTATTTTATTTTTATGCATTTGTGTTTGTTCTTCTGTTTTTAAAATGAAAATTATATTTTTTAGAAAATATTCATGTTCATAATCAGTTAACAATAACTAAATTAAAAATCTTTTAAAAGATTTTATCAATATTTTACTTTTTATTTTATTTTTATGCATTTGTGTTTGTTCTTCTTTTTTTAAAATGAAAATTATATTTTGTAGAAAATATTCATGTTCATAATCAGTTAACAATAACTAAATTAAAAATATTTTAAAAGATTTTATCAATATTTTACTTTTTATTTTATTTTTATTCATTTGTGTTTGTTCTTCTTTTTTTAAAATGAAAATTATATTTTTTAGAAAATATTCATGTTCATAATCAGTTAACAATAACTAAATTAAAAATCTTTTAAAAGATTTTATCAATCATTTAAAAAATGGTATTTTGCAGTTCAATTTTCATATTTTTGGTTATGTTACGAATTATATAGCTTTGAATTGGTCTCTTGTGTAATCGAATAAAAAAGGAGAGCGATGGTCACTACTAGAAGGTCAACAAATAATTCCGGGATTAGAAAAAAATAAACAAAAGAGGTAGAGTCATAGGGTTAACTAGTGTATCTTTCGTCATCAAGTTGCATAATTGTTCCATAATATGGTCTAGTACATAATTGTTCGGGACACCAAACGTACATAATACGGTTTCAAATGTCCAAAATCATGCGAGCTGGTACATAATATGGTTTCAAATGTCAAGTTGCATAATTGTTCCAAACAAAAGCAACGAACATATTACATAATTATGGTCTACTACATAATGGTTCCAAACAAAAACAACCAACATTTTACATAATTCCTACTTTCCTGAAGTACCAGATCCATCCTGTGAGCGTGTCTTTCTTCTATCTGGGACAACAATCACCCTTTGTCGTGGTGTATTAGGCTGCGAAGTACAACAGAAACAAACATCACAAATTACCATCGGTCTACCTAAAAAAATATGTTCGATCAAACACAATCACAAGTTATTTACTCACATCATAGCAACTCCACCTTGTTTTAGCAACAAAACAACCATACCTGCTCGGTAGTTTGCCCTTCTTCTTGTCAGACTTCTTTGGTCTCCCTCTAGTGAGTGGGGTTGTTCCACATGATTATCTAAGTTCTCGCAAAAGAACTTGGGTTCTATCAGACATTTGGGAGGATTGAAATTGCGAGTGTTGCAATTCTGAAGCAGACACGTGAGATTCTTGGGTTTGCACTTCTGTGTTTGCCGGATTAGCAAAACGCTGCAACAACAACAAAAATTGGATCAATCTTCACATTAATATTTCAGCACGCAGAATTATGTTTGATCAACTAACCATGTTGGCAGGGTTTAAGACATAGTCGTTTCTCCTGTGGCCCTTGATACGAGCCAACTGGCCTACCTTTGGGGTCCATCGAGAAGCCCGGCCTTGGCCAAGGCCGAGCAGGTATTTGAGGAGGCCACGGCCCTTTGGGTCCCATATGCCTTGCTCTCGCCCACCGAGCCCTCACCTTGCCCGAGCAAGCAGTCAGCCTGGCCATCACTCAAACGCGTCCGTGCCCCATCTCGCACTCGCGAGCCCATGCCTCACCTAGCCATAGCACGCCCACGCGTGTCCCGACCTTGCCATGGTCCTCCTGTGCCCGAGCACGTCTGTGCCCGTCCGTACCAACGTGTGCCCAAGCCCAGCCTTGGCAACGTGCGCCCGAGCCTGACCTTGCCCACGCACGCTCGTGCCCTTCCTTGTCAGTGTGCGCCCGAGCCATCCTGGCCATCGCACGCTCGTGCAAGCACCCAGCCAGCCCGCGCCAGCGTGAGCCCTCGCGTCCTCGCCCATGGCCCATGGCCAGCGCATCCGAGGCCCATCAGCGCCTATCCTCAAGCCCACGTCTAAGGTCGCGGCCTCCAAAAGGAAGGAGCCCTTTGTCCAAGGGTCTTTTAGTATTTTCCGCTTATGTAATAATTTCCCCTATATAAGGGAGGACTTAGCTTCTTTTTAGACAGCTTGGGTTTATTTGAGAGTTTTCTCTTAAACCTTAAGCCACACGGCCGGCCCTAGGGAACTTGTCTCCAAGCCTTCTCCCTAGGGTAGCCTACTAGATCACCTTCCATGTAAATCGTTTGAGCTTGGCTCTTGTTCATATAATGAAATCCGAGTTTCCTTTCCTTTAATCATTTCCGTTGTTCATTGCTTGCTACCATTAAAACACCTTCAAGCATCCTCCATATATTTCCGCTGCACTTAACTCCTTTGATCCCCACAAATAATCCGCACTCATCCATCTTGTCTCAACGAAACCATCCGTGCAAGGGTCTAGATCCGAAGGCCCCATCAAATCCGTGGCTCAAGTTCTCTTTGGGCACTTGGCTCGCATCACCCTCCATTTTGCAAAACGAGCATGTTATCTTCCTTTGCTTCCTGGTACTGTTTTGATTTGATCCAGCAGGTCGTCCTTGTTCTGGACCAGCAACAGTTGATTGTTGTGGTTCATCAACCTGCAATTTTTATAGGGATAAATAAAAAAAAAGTCTCTGCAATCTAATTGATTGACTTTTTTCATCCCTCTATTTTTTTAACTATTTTTAGTACTCTGAGTCAATAAAATGACTTTTTTCATCCCTCACCCTAACGCCGTCCGAAGTTTCCGTTCGAAATCTGACGTGGCGCGACACGTCGCCTGACACGTGACCCCATTGCTGACGTGGCATCCAGAGCTCAAAACAGGCTGCCAGATTTTGCATGAAGCTGGGCTCGAACCCACGACCTCGTGGTTAAGAGCCCTGCACTCTAGGGGTGTTCATCGGTTTTTTTCGAACTTCCGAACTTTCAATAACCGAAATTCCGAAATTCTAAAATTTCATTCCGTTCCGAAGTTCTATTTTTTAGAAACCGAACTTCCGAAACCGAACTTTTAAGTTCGGAAATTCGATTTTCTGAAAAAAAACCGAAATTTCGAAACTTTCTTACAAATATCAAATCTGAAAAAATCAGTACCAAATCCACTCACTTGGGCATTTTTACAAACACATGATATGCGTAGCAAAAATCAGCCACACAACAACAAATTAACTCCAGGCTTAGCCAACCCAATCAAAGAATAGTGCCTAATTGCATCATATCAATCAAGCCAGAAGGTAAATCCACCACTACAACAACTTGGTATCAAATGCAGAAAACCCCACTTGCTTGCTGAAATCAAGCAAAACCCAGAAACCCAGAGCATCATTTTTTAGGATTGAAAGAACTTACCTTTCCTATTTCCAGCAACCAATCCAATGACCCTTATCTTCAAATTAAAAAATAAAACAAAATCACGGCCATCCATCACCGCCACCGACCCTCACCCTCTCAACCACCGGCACCCGATCTGCACAACCACTCTCGACATAGCAATAGATATGGAAAGAATAGAACAAGGAGATGAAAGGGATTGATGAAATTAAAAAGAAAAAAGTTGGAAGAAAGAGGGAGGTGAGGAATGAGGATTATGAGGGGAAGCAGAGATTTGAGAGGAAGAGATAATGAAATGTTTAGTTAAAAGAAAAACAAAGAATTGGTGCGAGAGAGAGGAATGAGGGGAAGCTTTGTTGTAGGCTTGTCCCCTGTTGGTGGGTCGTGGCCCAAGAAAAACAATGCATAGCAGCTTATATATTGAAAGTAACGAAATTTTGGAAGTTCAGAAATCCAAACTTCTACTCACCCATTTCGTTCCGTTCCGATTTAAAGTTCGGTTTCGGAATTTCCGAAACCGAACTTTAAATAACCGAAATTTTTCTTCCGAATTTCTGGAATTTCGGTTTCGGAATTTCGGAAAACCGAAACCGAAATTCCGATGAACACCCCTACTGCACTCTACCAACTGAGCTAGACAACTTCTATGTTAACATTTAATAAAATCTAGGCTATTACCTCTCATGTTTTTCAACAATAACACCAGCACAAACATTTTTTAACTTTTGTATCTCTCGACCCGAGGTTGTTTTAAATTATTAATTATTATGTTGTTAAATATTTTAATTTTGTTATAAAATTATTAATATTTCAGTTTTCAAATAAGATCTTAATCTTGTTTTTTTTTCAATTATATAATCTCATTTGAATAAGATTATATAATTTTATAATAATCTTATTTGAAATAATTTTATAAAATTAAAAATAAAATAGTTTGAAAACTGAAATATTAATAATTTTATAATAAAATTAAAATATTTAACAACATAATAATTAATAATTTAAAACAACCTCGGGTCGAGAGATACAAAAGTTGAAAAATGTTTGTGTTGGTGTTATTGTTGAAAAACATGAGAGGTAATAGCCCAGATTTTATTAAATGTTAACATAGAAGTTGTCTAGCTCAGTTGGTAGAGTGCAGGGCTCTTAACCACGAGGTCGTGGGTTCGAGGCCAGCTTCATGCAAAATCTGGCAGCTTGTTTTGAGCTCTGGTTTTTTGCTGACATGGCGTGCCACGTCAGTAATGGGGTCACGTGTCAGGCGACGTGTCGCGCCACGTCAGATTTCTGACGGAAACTTCGGACGGCGTTAGGGTGAGGGATGAAAAAAGTCATTTTATTGACTCGGAGTACTAAAAATAGTTTTAAAAAAAACAGAGGGATGAAAAAAGTCAATCAATTAGACTGCAGGGACTTTTTTTTATTTATCCCATTTTTATATTACCAAATACCAAATATATTTTTAGCCTATACAAAAAACTTAAATCCTATTAAATTTAATTTAACAAACCAAATATGAGTGGCAGCACCTGGTTTTCTGGATTGTCTGGGCAGGTACTGGAATAGTGTCCAACCTTCTTGCAGACTGTGCAAGTCATCTTCCTTCCTTTACGACTCATTTTTGTCCCACACTGTGTTGGCTCCCAACCTTCCCTCCTCCTTAACTTCTTTGGTCTACCGGGAAATTTGACAAATGAAGGAGGGCTAACAGAAGTGGTTGCTACTCTTGGCCAAAACTTCTTAGAACGCACAGGCAAGATTGGGTTTTTGTATGCCAATTCAAACATTTCCCGGCTATTCCATTTGGACACATAATATCTAACATCCTTGTTGTGACCCTCATTAGCAATGACACACATTACATGTGCACACGGTATACCCGTTAATTCCCACATCCTACATATACAACTAAACTTTTCCAAGCTCACAACCCAGCTGGTGTCATCATTTAGGTGTACTTCAAATCCATCCTCTCCATTACTATCCACCCAAAATGTCCCACTCTCTTCAATATTATGGTTAATCTTTTTCCAAATTTTTGGACCAAAACCATCTTTAAACTTGTTGACAAAACTCTTTCTCTCTTTAAACCTTTTGAAAACAATTTTACGAATGGTTTCAAAGAGTTTGACAATGGATTTGTACCTAGACTCTATAATCATGCTGTTAAAAGTCTCACTCATGTTGTTATCTACAACATCAGAACAAGGTGAAGTATCTTGGAAGGATTTGCACCAGTAAGTTGGAGGAACAGACAAAAAATCAGACATGGCTGTGGTGGGCATACCTCCTAAAATCTCCAATTCGTCAAGAAATTCTGGTTGAGTTGGTACATTGCAGGTGATCCAAAACTGTTGGTGCAAATCCTCACTGCAGTGTATTTTTCTCCACTTAGCAAAGATGTGTCTGGCACATCTTCTACTAACAGCAGAGGGCATCAATTCATTGATGGCAAAAAGCAATCCCTACGCATTAATTTTTATAAAATCAGAAAAATTTACTCATGCATTTAATAAAAAACAAAGCAGGTGTTAAGATAGCTTTGAAATTTAGTACCTTCTGTTGATCAGACATAAATGTTAATCCTTGCCCTCTAGCAACAACAGGATCACCATCAGCAGCATAGACAAAGTTACCTCCAGCAACGTCCAAATCCAACATGAGCAATTCTAGCAACAACAGGATCACCATCAGCAGCATAGACAAAGTTACCTCCAGCAATGTCCAAATCCAACATGAGCAATTCTAAGAACCATTTCCATGATTCTTTGCACTCATAACCTACCACAGCCCAAGCAATAGGATAGATCTGGTCATTCGGATCCCTCCCTACTGCTGAAAGAATTTCACCCTTGAATGGACCCTTCAGAAAATAACCATCTAGGCCAATTATCTTCCTGCATGTAGAATTGAATCCTTTCCTCACACCATCAAAGCAGACATACATTCTCTTGAAAACTCCCTCTGGTGCCTCTAAAACAACCGTACTACCAGGATTACTAATTCTCAGCTCCTCAACGTAGTCTTCCAACTTGGCAAATTCCTTCAGAGGATCACCAATGTAATGCTCAATCACCTTCTGCTTGGCATGTCTACATTTCCCCCGTGACACATTTATCCTAGTTTGACCGTTGAAGCTGTCTTTCATTTCTGTTGTAGTAAGCTTCAATGTAACTTTCCTGAGATCTCTCATAAACCACTCCGTAAGATTTTTAAAATTGAGACAAGAAATGTGGAATTGTCTCACGCACGTATGCTGACCTACAAACGTTTTAATCATCCATTGCCTACTCCTCCCATCGATTGAGCACAAAATCTTCCACTCACAATCACCACTCTTGCATTCAACCCTACACCTTCTTTTATCATCTTGCACATAACTCACATCTCTCCTATTGAATATGGCATGTTGCACCACAGCTTTCTTAAACTCTTGCTTGTTTGGAAAAACCATACAAACCTGAAAATGAGGATTTTGCTGACCTGCTAAGAACCGAGGCCTCCTTGTTGGAATTCTCTTGCCATGATCAGCCTCGCTATCACTGCTAGAGGTCAAGAAACTTGCCTCAGACTCACTGCTCAAATGGACCTCACTATTCTCCTCAACAGCTGCATTACTTGTAATGTGGGCATTTTTCCTTCTGTTCATTTCCCTCCTAATCTCCTCCACCAAATTTTCTACATTCCCGCCAGAATTTAAGTTAACCCTTGCATTTCCCTAATTTTTTTCCCTCACATCGGGACCACTAACCCCACTTGGACCTACATCATCTACTGGTCCCTCCATACTTTCTCTCACCCCCCCCCCCCCTCTCTTTTTCTTGAATTTTGATTTTTTATTTTGACCCCTACTCTTGAATCTTTCTTTCCTTTCCCGAAAAATCCTAAACTCCTCATCCTGGTCAGCATCCAAATAAGGAACATCGATCCAATATTCATCTCTCGGAGGCTCTAACTCGTGGTCCCCAATATCAGCCCATTCATACTCACTTTCCCCTTGCTCGGTATGATATCCATCAAATTCACTGTCGTCAGAGTCATCATCAACACCACAGTCATCATCAGCCAGGTTTTTACCCTTACTGGACCCATCACCAACACAGTCATCATCAGCCACATTTTTACCCTTACTAGACCCACCAACAACCCTATGTCCATGTTCTGAAATTCCCAACTTATTACACATAGTGGTGGGGTTTAGGTCATCAAAATAAGGATGCATATCAACACAGTGCTCTACATATAAATTGACAGCCTTATTCTCAAAAGCACCAAATCTACTGTCACCATCAAGCACTTTTAAATTTTTCATCAACCCCATGCCTGCACAGTATGCATCATACCATAACTTGCTTATATTCTTGTATCCTAACTCGCCACACTTATCTAATATGGTAAAATATGACACAGTGTCAACATCAACTGTTTCTTTAATAACAGTCCCACCAGCATACAACCACCCATCCCCCACTGTAATCAATTTCCCACCAATATAAAATATAAAGGTTGTCATTTTCCCTGGCATAGATACAGAATAAAGTCAATGAGGAATGACGAATCTTTTTACTATATACATACAGACAATAACATATTAATTTAATATTCCAAGACAAATACACGTTAGCACAGGTACCATTTAAAGACAACAGTTAAACAAACCCTAAAATTTGATTCGAAAGGATGGAACACAACAACAGTCATCAATGACTGCATCATCACAACAACACTGTTAGGATCCTTCGGTGTTGATTGGAGTAAGGAACTAGTCTCGATTGTGGATGGTCCGATTGATGAAGGATGAAGGTGTTTTTGACGGACTTGATGATGTTCGGAAATATGCGCAGCGGATAAAGTTGTAATGGAAATATGTAGGATTTTTAGAAATGGTTTTATGTAATTTTGTGACGATTTAATTCAAGATAAATGGTTCTTGAATCGGGAATTTTAGAAGTGAAAGATGGAATTTTAAATGGACAAGTATATTCGAGAAAACCCTCTCGTTAACGAAGAACGAGCAACCTTTCTATATTGAATAACTTGAAAGATCGAACTCAAACTTGCAATGAAAATGCTAGATTGAACCCGAAATGATTACAAGAATTTTAGGGAAGAAAGCTAGAAATTACAAGGAATAAAATTGACTTTAAGATTGAATAATCAATTGGTAATCAAAAAGTGCTTTCTAAAGGGAACAAAAGGTTCTATTTATAGCTAGAAGTCTAAGGGTAAGAGGATCAATTATCAATTAATTACGTTGGAATTAATTTGCAACATTGGACTTGATTTTGCAGGCGGATAATTAATTGATGCCCACGTTTGGTGTTGGTTGCTTGGGGAGGCGCCAGCTGGACTTGAGGGCCACATGGGGAGCGCCAGCTGGGTGTGATGGCCGGTCATGCGCTGGTCGTGTGCTGGTCGTGCGGACGTCGATGGGGTCATGCGCGCTGGATGCGGGGAGGCAGGCGCTGCGCGTACCTAGTCGTGCGGGAGTGCCGCTGGGCGCGGGTGACCCGGTCGTGCGGGCGTGGGCATGCTGCCACGCGAGCGACGCGTGTGAAGGTTGAGGAAGATGATCCCCAAAACGGCACTGTGTAGAAAGTAGGCGTGTGACACGTCGTTTGGGAGGCAGGCGTGTGACATGGTTCTCAAGCCTTGGGCGTGTGACACGTCTTCTGAATTGATTTCTTTGTGGTGGGAATATTGGCCAAGCTGGGGGGCGTTCGGGTGGGCTTTTCTTTATGACGAGCATCTTTGGAATCGTATCAAACACTCATTAACCTAAACTAGTAATTAAATAAACGGCTAGAAGAAATTAAAAACCAACCTCACTGTCTTCGCTTCATGCGAAACCAACATCCACGATCCGCAAACCAACTTCCACGTCGTTTGGATAGGAATACTGGGTTTGTAATCACGGGGTTTGGGTCAGTTTGAATCAAAGAAGTAGAGAGGGAGTGCGATTGGTGAGTGGCTGGTGAGAGCGTCGTTAGGGTTGGGAGAAAGCGATTGAGAGAAAAAAGATGAGATCGATCGCGATGGGAGGATGATACACCTTCACACGAACGACGCGTCTCTCGTTTAAACGAATGACGCGTCTCTCATTTTTAAATCCCTGGATGACAGTCATGCGTCCTTTAACGAATGACGCATTGCTCTTTTGAATTTCCCTAGATGACACTGACCCGACCCGTGAGAAAAAGAATTGGGTCAAATCTGCCCTACGTGGCACGCCACGTCAGCGTCATCCTACGTGGCATCCGACGTGTCGTGTCACGTAGGACAGTTAACGGTGATTGTTGGACGGCGTCAGTCGGAGGTACCAAATATGACGTTTTGTTATTGTACAAGTGTCTTTTAAAAGCAACTTACACATGAGGTATGAAACAATCATTTAATTCTTGTACAGGTACCAATTTTTGCATTAACCCTTTGTTAATTAAAAACACTTAGGGTTACTTAAACTCTTGGAGAAAGAGGGTTGCGTCTCTCTCTTCACTTCTTCTTTCCTGAATATTTCTTCTTCTTCTCTGGAACAGCAACCATAGCTGGAGCAAAAATGTTGTTTGCTATTCTTTCTCTTTAATTAATTAATTCTAGTTTATGCTTTCATCTATTTTATTTATTTATTTCTTATGATGATCGGCTAAGCCCTTCTATTCCTTGTGAGGATTCATCGCCATGCTTAATTGATTGTGAGGTCTAAACGTTGTTATTAAATCTCATCTTGCATCTCCAATTGTTTTAATTAAATGTCACTTTATGCATACTTCTATTGAAGCCTAATCAACCGCACTAAGGTTTGCATGATTACTGTCTTCTCTTGATACCTTGGAGTCTACACTGTAGAAGGAGATACGAAGGCGACCAACTGATCGACGGATCAGATTGGAAAATATTTAGAGTCTGGTTTACAGGAGTAGACACTTCTCTCTCCTGGACCTGGGAAGGTCTCTCATGGTAGAATTATTTGGTCATTTTATTAGACCTAATAGAATAACTTCTTTAGGCCATAAAATAGATCAAGGACCTTAATAGGTGGAAACCTTTAAGAATCTCGAATAGGTAGAGAGTAGGAGATCTAGGTGGAAACCTGATCTCTATAGTCGCCTGTAAGTTTGGTTTTGAAAATACTTAAATCGATGATCAATCAATCTAATGCATGAGCTCATTGGAATCCTCACTGGGAGTTCATCACCTCTGATTTCACACACATCACCCATTTATTGCGTCCTGTTATTTCTAATTCTTAATTATTCACAACAACGTCAATATTGGTTTTTACCACTCTTTACTTTCCTAGTCATTTAACGAGAATTAATTTAGTCCTGAAATCTCTGTGGAAAGATCGTTTTACCACTTGCTACAGTTTTAATCAAATTCATGCATTGTAAATTGTACTTATTTATTTTTTATGGTTCCGGCAACCATCAATGGCAAAGTGGAAAGATAATCGGGTGTGCTACATTCGTTAGTCTCTTAGAAAATCACACGAGAGTAGCTTATAATAATATTACATAACATTAATAAAGAATATTATATACGTAACTTTTAATAAGAATTTTAAATTAGTAAATAATTTCTCATAGAAAAGTATACGTAGTATTGTGAGTTAAGAAAGTTAGTAAAAATAAATTATATTTGTATACACGATATATATTTATTTTTAAATGATTTAATATTAAAGTTATGAATAATTAGTGTATATTAAATTAATTCTTTAGAATTTAAATTTATATAAAATATTTTTTTGATAGTATGAAAAATGAAAGAAAGTGATTTTATATTATGAAATATTCACATCACAATATTAAATTATAATTAAAAAACATTATTAAATAATTTAATAATTAAAATTCTAAATTACAAAAGAGAAATATAATTTACTTAAGAACTAAAATATGTTAAATACTGAAACTATCTTCCTATTATCATCTTAATCTAATAAAAAATATTTTTAAATTGGAATAGTTTATTTATTTATAATAGTAATAATAGTTTCATGACTAATAACTATTAATACTATTATTATTCTAATCCAAAAGATAACAAAATATGATATTATTAGGAAAAGAAGAAAAAATAAAGGACAAATACAATAACAAAATTCTCCCATTTATTAAATTATAATCACAATTATTTTTAGATTTTTTTAATTATTATTATTGTTGTTGTTGTTGTTATTTTCTATTTTAAGCGTTGCCATTGTTGGAATAAGAACTAGAAATAAAGAAATATGAGAGGAAAAAAATAAATTGCAAAGTGATATTTCTTTATAGTTAAAAATAAAAAATCTATAAAAAAATATGTAAAATAAACAAGAAATTATCTTGCCTCAATAAACTATTTTTCAATAAAAAATAAAAAATACTATGAAAACCATTTTATAATGTATTATTCTTAAAAATATATATATACACAAATACTAAATTACTTAAGTTTGATTCTGTAAAATTTCTAATGATAAGGAATTATTTTTCCTTAGCTAAGCTAATTATGTCATTTTCTTCATACAGAAACATGAAGAAAAATAGTTTGTACATTTACTTAAATCAAAATTTTTAATTAAATATTAAACTTAATTTTTTATTGAGTTTCAATCTTTAAAGAAAAATTTGTGAGTGGTTGTTTTTAAACAATTACATAATTATTTACATTATTTGGAGAATTGAAATAAAAATAATATGAAACATCATTTTAAATATTTTAATTTTAATTTATAAAAGTAATTTACTTAATTGAATTAAAATTGTTTTAATTCTAAAAACTTAATTATTTCAGAATTAATACAAGATGTTTTGGTCGACACCTGCACTAGAACATCAATAGCAATACTAATATACTGCCTACAATATAATTTAAGCACCATAGTAAAAAAAAATGTTAATCCTATTTTTGGAGACATTATTAAAACTTTTACCATTTTAATTCTTTTTTACCATTTTAATTCATTTTTTACCATTTTTACCATCTTGGTTTGTTTTTTTTTACCGTTTTCCGTTTTGCCTCGTTTTTTTTACCATTTTTGCTCATTTTTAACCCTTTGATAGCATATTTTTATGCACGATTTTCTCCCAATTTTCTCACCCATTTAAGGCATGATTCTGCTAATTTACCCTTGTTTTCATTACTATTGCAGATTTAGGCCTAAAATAGGAGTTTATGCGAAAAGATGCATTTTTGGAGCATTTTGTGCAGTTTTTGAGCTTCAAGACCAAAAGTCGAGGTCCCGAGTCCAAAGCAGCGTTCAAGGTCCCGAACCGGATTCTCCATTCGGGACCCCGAAGGGCGAAGAGTGACATTTCCACGTGTCATCTCGCCAGAGCTTCCATGTGCCTCCTCTGACACTGTTCCTGCAGTCTGCACTGACCACCAAATACCTACCGCTCTAACCATCTCAGCCCTTGAGCCCAGTCCAGACCTGCCAAAGCTGGAAAAATCAGACAGCTTTATGCTTTTTCAGCTTTGTGCTTTAATGAGCATGGATCCATTTTTATAGGCTTTCAATTAATGCATTTTGTCCCTAGTTTTAGGCTGAAGATATTTTGTGCTTGGAGCTCTACTATATAAAGAGCATCCAAGAGTAGTTTAGGACACCACCACTTACTTGATAATATAATTTTAGAATCATTAGTTTTAGTTTTCTTTGACTTCTCTCTAGCTTCTCTCTAGTTCTTGTTAGCACCTTCAACCTTGCCGCCGGGCTTCAAACGGATTTTTAGTAACAAAGTTTTCTTCCCTTAATCTATTTATTTACTTGTTATGTTTCCTTCAATTATTATATGTTCATTTTCAAGTATGAGTAGCTAAATCTTTAGTTCTTGGCAAGGGTAATTCAAGGGTTGCAAGGGCAGATTCGAGGCCTTAATGTGCTTAATATGTTCTTGATGTCATATTCAATTACTTATCGTTTTAATTACATCTTCACATGATATAATTTGAGGTCTGATCAACTGATTGTTATTTTATGTGAATGTTGCCATCTTTGTGATGAATACGGAAGGAAAATTGCATGGAACAAGTAGGCATCTGTTTAGTCTTGACTGCGCTGAAGTGGTCTCGAATAGATAGGGTGGGTAGTTGATTAGAGCGAGGTCACGAGCCTGACAAACTGAGGGACTTTTAGCTCTAGATTTGTCTTTTCTTAGCTTCATGGGCAGTTTGAGTATGACCCTCCCGCATTCGTGCCTGGAGGGATGGCAAACTGTCAAGACTACCTCATATGTGGAAACGGGGGGTAGTTTCTCTCAAGAGAAAAGTAGGGGATATCCGAGGAATCTGGTCCCCATGTCATTTCTATGACGTCTTGAATAGAATATCTTTGTGCTGATGACGATCGGGCCCCCGAATGCAACCCAAGAATGTCTTTGCTGAGAACCCTTCTCTATCTGATTATTTGTGCTTGTTTCACCCCTGTTTTATTATTTCTGGATTTGTTCACTTACTTGCTTTATTTTATCATTCGGGACCCCTGAATTGACACCTCAAGGTCCCGAATACTGCTTTCCTAGGTAACAATTGTTAGCTCCCAAATCTGCCTTGGCTAACTTGTTTAGCCAAGTAAAACCCCCCCTGATTGTTACTTTTTGTGCATTTCACCCCCGAATACATTCAAGACCTTAGATCAGTCTCTCACAATCCCTGTGTTCGACCCTGACTACCACTGTACACTTTATCTCTTGTGCACATACGTTTTCAGGCACTATAAATCTTCATTTGACTGACGATCAAATTGGCGCCGTTGCCGGGGATTGTTTCAAGACTGATTTATTTTTCTTGTTTGTATGACCAGGAGATCTGCACCTGAATTACTGCCCCTTGATCACGAGCTAGGAAGAACCGAAAGAGGACTTCGATGACTGGCACGAGGAAATTCCAATCCTTGTGTTCGGGACCTCGAACGTCTTTTTGACCTCGAAGACAACCCAGATCCCGAGAATTCACCCCCGGTCCATCCAGAAGGACCTGACATGGATCACCACGGCCCTCTAAGGGAATGATGTTCCACCACTTCCCCCACCGATCCAGAGCATCGATGAGTTCAACGCCGCCCCCGAGGCCCCAACTAGTTGCATTGTTTAGCCAGTGGTCCCGAACGACTGGGAACTCAAGTCTGCAACCATGCATCATCTGCCCCTATTCCGAGGGTTGGCCAAGGAAAATCCACATCGCCACCTCCAGCAGCTACACTCCATTTGCGACGCCATGAAGCCCCACAACGTTACTGTCGAGCATGCCAAGCTTCGTGCCTTTATGTGGTCTCTCAAGGACGACGCTCTTGACTGGTTCTATGACTTGCGGCCACAATCCATCAATTCATAGGTCAAGATGTCCAAGGCTTTCACGGACAAATACTACCCCGTGTCTATAGCGATGGTAACCCGAAAGCAGCTCGTATCCATCCTCCAAAAAGACTCGGAAGATCTTGAGCAATACTATGAGCGGTTTAAAAAGATGCAGGCCCTATGCCCCTCGCATAATCTGTCCGAACACGCCCTTATGCAATACTTTTGTGAAGGACTGAACGGTCGGGACAAGGCCTTGTTAAATGCTGCTGCTAATGGATCCATTACTAGACTTACTCCGGCTGCTGCCAAGGACACTATCGAGCTCATGGCCAAGAACAACCTCCAGCTCAACAATTCCACTAGCGTTCAAGACGCCCGTTCAGCTGCTATGGATAATCAATTGGCAGCCATCACGGGTATGTTGCAGAACATGGCTTCGGGACATCCAGTCCAGCTCAAGGCCTGCCAAATCTGTCAGCTTTCGGACCACCCCACTGATGCTTGCCCATTCATCCCCGAAGAAATGCCTGTCAATGCTGCAGGAGGTTTCAATGCCCCGTATGGTCAGAATCAAAATCAAGGATGGAAACAGCCTAACTATGGGTGGAACAACAATCAGCAAGCTGGACCCAGTCATCAGTACGGCCAAAACCCGTATGGAAATCACCCCCCTCCTTTCAACATGCAGAATTACAAGCCTAGGCCCAATTTTCAGAATTATCCGTACCAAAGGCAGCCTCCTCCAGACCAGAACTTCACCATGCCAGCGCCCCCGATAAGAAGAAAATCGCGGAGCTGGAAAAACAGATTCGGACCCTCATGGCCGAAATGAAGGAAGTGAAAAATGGAGGGAGATTTCCAGGGCAGACGGAACCTAACCCGAAGCATGAAGCGTGTGCCATAAACCTCCGCAGTGGTCTCAAGATCCCTTCTCGTGTCCATCCAGACCCCGGGTCCACAGGAAGTATTCAAGACCCCGAAGCCAACACTGCTATACCTGGCCCCGAAGTTGACAATGCTGCACCACCACCCCCCGAACAACCTACTGACCAGCCTAGGAAGTCCCGATTTGGCGACGCAGCACTTGATCACTTCTTCTCCAGCAAGAAGTCTCACTATAAGAAGAAGCAGCCCGTTGAGGAGGAAGAATTCTCCCAGGAAGTCATAAACAAAGTCTTCGAGCCCCCATTCCCTCAGCGGTTAGTCAAAAAGAAGAAAGAAGAAGAAGATCGGGACATCTTTGAGATGTTTAGCAAGGTTGTTATCAATATTCCGCTCCTCAAGGCCATCAAGAACATGCCTCGATATGCTAAGTTTTTGAAACAGCTATGCACCAACAAAAACAAATTCACTGAGGTGAATAGAATTAGTGTGGGAGCTAACCTGTCCGCCCATATCCAGCGCAAAATTCTACCCAAATGCAAGGACCAGGGCATGTTCACAGTCCCATGCAGGATCGGGACCATCGATATTGGGAAGGCAATGTGTGATTTGGGAGCTGGAATTAATGTTATGCCCTTGACCATTTACAACAGTCTTGGACTCGGGCCCTTGAATGAGACCACGCTTGTCATCCAACTTGCGGATCGTTCAGTGGTATATCCCAAAGGCATAATCTCGGATGTTCTTGTTCAAGTGGGTGAATTTTTATTTCCAGCCGATTTCTATGTTCTCTCCATGGAAAATCCAACAAACACCAAATCTTCGGATTTACTCTTGGGACGCCCTTTCTTGGCCACTGCCCGCGCGAAGATCGACTGCTACGAGGCTTCCATCTCCCTCGAATTCGATGGAGAAATCATCCGTTTCAATATGCTGGACTTCATGAAATACCCCGCAAAACTCTCGAGCGTCAATTTTGCTGACGTGATTGACCCTCTTGTGGAAGACCTCGCTGAGCTGAACTCCACCGAATTTTTGAAGTTGATTCTGGACCGAAGTCTTACCCCCGAGTCTTTGCAGGAGATGACATCATCCATTGAGGTTCCCACTGAACTGATTACTGTCGTTGCCGCTCTCGAAGCAAATGCCGCCTTAACAGTCGAGCCCCCGAGTGAGTCCCCCGAATGCGTAGGCCACGAGCGACTCACTCCCTCTCTAGTACAAGCTCCGGACCTTGAACTTAAGGCGTTGCCCTCGCATTTGAAGTATGCCTACCTCGGGGAGAAGGAATCCCTTCCAGTCATAATCTCCAACAAACTAGAAGAAGGTTAAGAGCGTGAACTAGTGAGTCTCCTCAAGAGCTTTAAAAAGGCCATTGGTTGGACAATTGCCGACATCAAGGGTCTGTCACCGTCCTTATGTACTCACCACATACATCTCGAGGAAGACACTAAGACAGTGAGACAGCCTCAACGGCGTTTGAACCCCCCCATGATGGAGGTAGTTAAGAAGGAGGTCCTGAAACTGCTCGATGCCGGGGTAATCTATCCCATCTCTGATTCCCCATGGGTCATCCCCATTCAGGTGGTCCCGAAGAAAACAAGCATCACCATCATTCCGGGTCCCGAGGGTCTGCCAATTCCTTCCCAAGTCCAAAATGGCTGGCGTGTATGCATTAACTATCGACGTCTAAACGAAGCCACCCGAAAAGATCACTTCCCACTCCCCTTCATAGATCAGATGCTGGAGCGCTTTGCGGGCAAGACGCATTATTACTGCCTGGATGGGTATTCGGGATTCCACCAGATTCCAGTAGCCCTTGAAGATCAGGAGAAGACCACTTTCACGTGCCCATTCGGGACATTCGCTTACAGACGCATGCCCTTTGGGTTATGCAATGCCCCGGCTACATTCCAGAGGTGCATGGTCAGCATCTTTTTAGAATTTGTGGAAGAATGCATCGAGGTATTCATGGACGACTTCACGGTCTATGGTAATTCCTTTTCCGAATGCCTCTCGAATCTAAAGAAAATTCTGCAAAGATGCATAGACACTAACCTTGTTCTCAATTTCGAAAAATGTCATTTCATGGTTGACCAGGGGCTTATCTTGGGCCACATCGTGTTCCGAAAGGGTATCGAAGTGGACAAAGCTAAAATCCAAGCTATCGAGACCTTGCCTTACCCCTCGAATATTCGAGATGTGCGTTCTTTTCTTGGTCATGCAGGATTTTACAGAAGGTTCATCAAGGACTTCTCCAAGATAGCCCAGCCAATGTGTCAACTACTACACAAGGATGTGGATTTCGTTTTTGATGAAAAGTGCAAGACGGCATTCGAGACCTTGAAAGCCAAGCTCATCTCTGCTCCTATCATTCGGGCCCCCGACTGGACTCTCCCCTTCGAAATCATGTGTGATGCTAGCAATCAAGCTTTGGGAGCCGTCCTGGGCCAGAAGAAAGACAAGGAGACGTACGTCATTTACTATGCATCCAAGCTGTTAGACCCCGCGCAGCAAAACTATACTACAACAGAAAAAGAGCTTTTGGCGATTGTCTATGCCCTCGATAAGTTTCGGCAGTACCTCCTAGGTACCGAAGTGATTGTGTATTCTGACCATTCCACCCTTCGATGCCTGCTCAAGAAGACTGACGCGAAGCCTAGGCTTATCCGTTGGATCCTCCTACTTCAAGAGTTCAACTTTGCTATCAAGGACAAAAAAAGGACCGAGAATTGCGTGGCAGACCATTTGAGTAGGCTCCCGAACCAAGAAGACGACTCCCAAGTAGCCATTCGGGAGACTTTCCCAGATGAGCATTTATGCTTAGTTGACACCGCAAAGTTCCCTTGGTTCACGGACATAGCTAATTTTTGTGCCACTGGTGCACTTCCAGTCGAGGCCTCGAGTGCGGAACACAACCGGATCCGCAAGCAAGCCAAGTTCTATGTTTGGGACAGCCCTTACCTATGGAAGCATTGTTCAGACCAGATCGTTAGGCGTTGTGTCACCATGGATGAGGTCCCATCAATCCTCAAGTTCTGTCACTCGACAATGGAAGGAGGACATTTTGCTGCAAAGAAAACCGCACTCAAGGTCCTGGAAGCCGGTCTTTATTGGCCCTCAATCTTCAAGGACAATTATCTATTTTGTGCAACCTGCCCTCGATGCCAAGCCATGGGAAACATTAGAGCTAGAAACCAAATGCCCTTGACCAGCATCCTTGCGTGCGAAATTTTTGATATTTGGGGCATTGACTTCATGGGACTGTTCCCGAATTCATTCGGACACACGTACATCCTGCTTGTAGTAGATTATGTTTCCAAATGGATTGAAGCCAAGGCCACCAAAACAGACGATTCAAGGGTGGTTGCTGATTTCCTCCGGACACACATCTTTAACCGATTCGGGACCCCTCGAGCCCTCATCAGCGATCGGGGAACTCATTTCTGCAATCGAACAGTCGCTTCACTACTTAATAAGTATGGAGTGACTCACCGAGTATCCACAGCTTACCACCCCCAAACCAACAGGCAAGCTGAGGTCTCGAATCGGGAGATCAAGACTATTCTCGAGAAGACCGTGAATCAGTCAAGAAAAGACTGGAGTCTCAAACTGGGAGACGCGCTATGGGCCTATCGCACTGCATTCAAGACCCCGATCGGCATGACACCATATCGGTTGGTCTACGGCAAGCCGTGTCATCTTCCAGTCAAAATAGAACACAAGGCCTTTTGGGCAATCAAGAAGGTCAACATGGACTTAAACTTGGCAGGAAAGGCCCGATGTTTGCAAATCCAAGAGCTCGAAGAACTTCGGGGGGATGCCTATGAAAATTCAATGATCTACAAGGGCAAGACCAAGGCCTAGCATGATAAACATCTCGTAATCAAGAACTTCACTGTAGGGCAGAAAGTTTTGCTATACATCTCAAGACTACGGATTTTCTCGGGAAAGCTCAAGTCCAAATGGACGGGACCATATCAAATCACAGTAGTGTTTGATCATGGGGCTGTTGAAATCCAGAATCTGGACAATGGGGAGCCATTCAAAGTGAACGGTCATAGGCTGAAACCCTTCTACGAAGGATTCAAGCCCTCGACTGCCGAAAAAGCAAGGGTCGAGGACCCAGCACTTAACACCCCCGAATGAAGATACAACGTCTAGGCCTAGACGATAATCAAGGCCAAGTGTGGGGACAGCCCCGAATTTCTAACCCTCTCTCTTTAATTTTCCTGTCTTTAAATTTCGAGTCCGACATCCTTTTTCTCTCTTCCCCATGCATACTTCTTATCTTCCCTAGGTAGTCTTAATTAATTTTGTTTATTCTTATTCCTCTTTGTCTCTTGGTTTTTATTTTTATTAGAGTCAACTCTAGCTTTTCAAATTTTTTATGCACACTTTTTATGTTACCTAGGTGAAATTTAAATTTTCTTTGTCTTCTTTCCCTTTCATATAATTCCTTTATCTCCCTCTCTCTCCAATTAAATGTCTTGTCCCTTACTTTATTAGCCCCTATTTAATTCTTTTGATTTTATTCCCTTCTCTCCTATTTTCAAAATCCTAAAAGTTGATTTCCTTTCCCCGATTCCCGTGCAGGTGCAGGCGCACGCTGCCCTTGGCACTGCGCGTCCTCTCCCGTCGAGACACGTGGCGGACGAAGCCCAAGGAGATCAGCTCCCATCTCTCTCCACCTTTCCACGTCTTCCAACCCACTCACCCATGCCACCTAACCGTCAGATCCCATCCGTTACCCAACCACAACCCCCTCATCTCTCCCAATCAAATCAAAACACAACATCTTTTCCCCTTCTTTCCAAAAACAAAACCCTTCTTCCTCCTCATGGCACGCACAAGCCTCAACCTAAACAAACCCACCACTTCTCACTCATCTACTCCCACTCCTACTCCTCCCTCCACTCAACCTCAGCCACAAAACACCGCCAATCCATCACCCACCGCCACTGAACCACTCGGATCTGCCTCCTCCGAAGACACTATAGACTTAGACGAAATCGTCTTCACCACCTCCCTCCCGAAAATGACCAGATCCGGCAAAGTCCACCGCATTCCTCCAACCACCACCGCTGGCAGCAAGAAGAAAACTCCTCCCAGCCCGGTGAACTCCGTCCCCCTCGATGTCAAGCCAATCGGCTATGTCATCCCTTATGACACTGAGGAAGAGGAGGAAGCCCAAACCAGCTCCAGCCTCCGTGAGGCCAGAAGGGTCGAACGAGAAAATGAGGAGCAGTTCCCGTGGGACTCCGACGACCAGCGAGCGGCTGAGGAAGAAGACGGAGGAGAGGAAGGAGAAGAGGAAGTCGAGCTGAAGAAGCGGCCTGATGCACCAGACGCTCAGGACCCCGAGCATACCGCTCAGGGTCCCGAGGGGATTCGAGAGGACACGGCAGCAGAGGCCACCAACGAAGAAGAGGGTGAGATTGGCCCACCCAAACCCCCCAATCCGCCCCCGCAGAAGGCCAAGGGCAAGGCTCGAGTGGCAAAAAACGCCCCCAAAGCCCCTGCACCCAAGGCCCAGGCCTCTAAGCCCTCGACCAGCAAGAAACAAAAGCTCCCGGACACTCCCAAGGGCAAGGCACTAGCAGTCGAGACCCCCCGCAAATCCCAGCGCATTGAAGAGGATGACGACGACCTCGAATCTGCTTCGGGATCCAAACCTAGCTACCTGGTAACGGCTAATTTTGACACCTTTAATGACCTGTTCATTTTCAATGATAAGCCGTCTCTAGATAAGGTCACCCTGATGAATTTCAAGGGGGTAGCTCCGTGTCCTAAGCTAGATATGGAATTATATGATAAGATGGGTGTTGGGTCCCGAATTCGGGAGTTGGTTAGTGGCATAGGTTGGGAAAGCTTGTTTTATATGGATCAACCTACATATCTGGAGCTCAGCCTTGAGTTCTTTGCAAGTTTTTGGTACAAGGTCGATCTGTTCAAGCCAAAGGGTGGGGTTGGTCCCGATCTGTCTGCCAGGCACTGCGTCAATTTCAGGCTGGCTAGCAAATGGCACCCGATGTCCCTCAACGACTTCAATGTATACCTCGGCTTTGTCAGTCGTGCAGGCATTCAAGGGGATGAATATCAGAGCGCATTGACCACTGTCCCGGCCGACTTCAACAACCACAAAGCCCTGCGGGAACTCGCTGGAAATCCCGATGTCAAGTTTGACTCCCGCCACACCAAGGCTCATTGCATTCAAGACCCTGCACTCCGAATTCTGCAACGCTTCCTGTCCATTTCCCTCGAGGGTAAATTCGGGACCTCAGGCCAGCTTGCTCAATCGAAGCTCTTTTTCCTTTGGGTCATGTATCACAAGAAGCGGGTCAACCTTGGCTACTGGATCACCACCTCTGCTCACAACGTTGCAAATGCCCCCAGGGTCGCTCTCCTGTTCTTGGGTCCCTCGTCACCAGCTTGGCCTCGTAATTATACACCTCGACACTTCGGGAACTAAACTTGTACCGACACCCGAATTCCTTCAAGCTCCTTGGTCTCAAAACCTTGGACACGATGGGATTCCTTTGTGTTACTAACGGTATCTTGAGCTTTCATGCAGATAACAAAGGCAAGATTGAAGGCAAGTTTGAGTACCCGGACCTATCGAAGCCCCGAGCCCAGTCTGCTGCCCCCGAGCCTCCTTCTTCCAAGACCAATACGTCAACTGCCCCCGACGAGAATGCCACAGGTCCCAAACAGATGCCGAGAAACCCCACTGTCCTCCGCTTACTCACTGATATCTTGGAAACCAATCGCGCCATCCTCAAAGAAATTCAAGAGTAAATTGCCACGCTGGTCCCACCTTACCCTTGATCCCGAACATTTTCAAACCCTTTGCCCCTGCGTGGGCTGGTTATCTATGTTGAACAATTTACATTTATGCTTTCCGTTTGAACTGCTATCGCTTTTGTCTCCTTCCCGCATTGAGGACAATGCGCTGCTAGTATTTATTATGCATGTTATAATTATATTCTAGTTTATTTTTCCTAAGTTTATGCATGAATTATTTTCTAGTTTTTATTTTTTGGATTTTAGCTTACTGCCTAGTTTTGAAAGCACCCCAATAATGGACACACACCTAACTTATGCACATAGAATGAAAATGTTATTTTAGTCAAGGTCCCGAAATGATTCATGCTTTGCCTGTTATGCCTTATATCTGCTTCAAGACCTAGACACCAGTAGTCACGAATCACCTTGTGAGCATTTGAGCCTCCATGCCTATATTTATTGTTTGAGTGATAAATGCATAACTAGGTACTGGTTGGGCTTGCATGATATCCATGGGTGTAGACACGATTAGACATAGGAAAGCAGCAAAAAGATTAAGTCTTCGCATCAAATTGTTCCCTCTCATTTTTTGTTCTCTGTTCTGTTTTTCCTTCTTGACCCCGAATCCCTTCTTTCCTCTCCAATTCTAACCATTTGAATTTTCCTTGATCTTTCCCTTGGCAGGTGAGCGATGTTGTTGGGAGCACTACCGAGGGCTAGACTAGATAAACGAAGCAGCAAAGGCAAAGTGTGGGGATCCCGCAAAAATTCAAGACCCTGAATGCTGGTACCGATTCAAGACCTCAAAGCTAAAGCGAAGGAATCAATGAGGGAGCAGAACGAAAGAAATCACTTCCTATCCACAGCAAAACACAAGTATGGGGAAGTGAAATCAGAATATCCAGCCCCCGAAGAACAAGGTCTCAATCCTCAATTCAGATCTCTCTCTCTCTCAAAAAAAAAAATATATATATATATATATAAATAAAAGAGAGAAAAGAAACCAAATTTTATGGAAAAGAGGAAATCAACAGCAGCCTTCATTCAAGGTCCCGAGCCTCGGTCCCGAATGGCCAAGCAAGGATCTGCCCCCGAAGAAGAAAAGCCTAGTCTAACCCTCAGCAACATTGTCTCACCATTTCGATTCTTTCCTGCCAATGGAGCGTTCCAGGTTTGAGTTGGTTTAACCACCTTCTCATTTCACTTCCTTACTCTCCCTTTTCTCCACTTTTTCTTCTCATTATGCTTCTTCCATTCCCTCTTATCATTTATTCTCTTTGCTTCCCCTTCTTGCCCCCGATGCGAAGTCTTTTGATTGCTAGATTGCCTATGCATGTGTCTAATGTACTCGGATTGATGTGCAAACTTGATTTTGTGCCGTGTTATTGCATACTTGAGTGTTTAAACACCTAACCTTGTTCACGAGTGTGAGTGCAAATACTAATCCATGTGAGGACTGCTGGTGAATAGGCTAATGTGGAAAAGTCTCTTCTTAAGGGTCGTTATCCTTCTGATTTGATGCAGGTGTATCTAGGCGGAGTCTGTTTTCATTCGGGGTCCCGAATCTTGACAAGCATGCTTATTCTCTGTGCTATGGTTTGGTGTGTCTGTTCTGTTTTGGGACTGTTTTAAATTTTGTGAATGCTCGAGGGCGAGCATTGGGCAGTGTGGGGATTATTTGATAGCATGTTTTTATGCACGATTTTCTCCTCATTTTCTCACCCATTTAAGGCATGATTCTGCTAATTTACCCTTGTTTTCATTACTATTGCAGATTTAGGCCTAAAATAGGAGTTTATGCGAAAAGATGCATTTTTGGAGCATTTTGTGCAGTTTTTGAGCTTCAAGACCAAAAGTCGAGGTCCCGAGTCCAAAGCAGCGTTCAAGGTCCTGAACCGGATTCTCCATTCGAGACCCCGAAGGGCGTAGAGTGACATTTCCACGTGTCATCTCGCTAGAGCTTCCATGTGCCTCCTCTAACACTGTTCCTGCAGTCTGCACTGACCACCAAATACGTACCGCTCTTACCATCTCAGCCCTTGAGCCCAGTCCAGACCTGCCAAAGCTGGAAAAATCAGACAGATTTATGCTTTTTCAGCTTTGTGCTTTAAGGAGCATGGAACCATTTTTATAGGCTTTCAATTAATGCATTTTGTCCCTAGTTTTAGGCTGAAGATATTTTGTGCTTGGAGCTCTACTATATAAAGAGCATCCAAGAGTAGTTTAGGACACCACCACTTACTTGATAATATAATTTTAGAATCATTAGTTTTAGTTTTCTTAGACTTCTCTCTAGTTTCTCTCTCTAGTTCTTGTTAGCACCTTCAACCTTGCCGCCGGGCTTCAAACGGATTTTTAGTAACAAAGTTTTCTTCCCTTAATCTATTTATTTACTTGTTATGTTTCCTTCAATTATTATATGTTCATTTTCAAGTATGAGTAGCTAAATCTTTAGTTCTTGGCAAGGGTAATTCAAGGGTTGCAAGGGCAGATTCGAGGCCTTAATGTGCTTAATATGTTCTTGATGCCATATTCAATTACTTATCATTTTAATTACATCTTCACATGATATAATTTGAGGTCTGATCAACTGATTGTTATTTTATGTGAATGTTGCCATCTTTGTGATGAATACGGAAGGAAAATTGCATGGAACAAGTAGGCATCTGTTTAGTCTTGACTGCGCTGAAGTGGTCTCGAATAGATAGGGTGGGTAGTTGATTAGAGCGAGGTCACGAGCCTGACAAACTGAGAGACTTTTAGCTCTAGATCTGTCTTTTCTTAGCTTCATGAGCAGTTTGAGTATGGCCCTTCCGCATTCGTGCCTGGAGGGATGGCAAACTGTCAAGACTACCTCATATGTGGAAACGGGGGGTAGTTTCTCTCAAGAGAAAAGTAGGGGATATCCGAGGAATCTGGTCCCCATGTCATTTCTATGACGTCTTGAATAGAATATCTTTGTGCTGATGACAATCGGGCCCCCGAATGCAAGCCAAGAATGCCTTTGCTGAGAACCCTTCTCTATCTGATTATTTGTGCTTGTTTCACCCCTGTTTTATTATTTCTGGATTTGTTCACTTACTTGCTTTATTTTATCATTCGGGACCCCCGAATTGACACCTCAAGGTCCCGAATACTGCTTTCCTAGGTAACAATTGTTAGCTCCCAAATCTACCTTGGCTAACTTGTTTAGCCAAGTAAACCCCCCCCCCCCCCCCCTGATTGTTACTTTTTGTGCATTTCACCCCCGAATACATTCAAGATCTTAGATCAGTCTCTCACAATCCCTGTGTTCGACCCTGACTACCACTGTACACTTTATCTCTTGTGCACACACGTTTTTAGGCACTATAAATCTTCATTTGACAGACGATCACCCTTTATAATTTTCCAACTTCAAAATTCAACAATTTCATCATCGGAAACAATACATGTTAGTTTGGGAGCTAACAATTAAAGCAGAAGGTGAAAGACACTTTGTTCACGTGCTGTGTAACAACAAAAAAAACAAAAAAAAGAAATTTAATTCTGAAGAGATACAATATAAAATCAAGGATCTCTTGCCTTGCACTTTTCTATAGATGCTGCATACATCAGGCATGTCATTTTGGCCATTTCATTTTCCCTTTCCCAACATTTTAACATAAAGAGTGATTTTAGACAAAAAAAGGGTAAGATCAAGAGATTTACTTTGGTTGTCCATTGCAACTATCGTCAGATGCTCTCAATGGTTGCTTACGCAGGGGATGACTCTCAATCTGGTTGGGAAAACAGGGAGCAAGGTATAAACACAATATCAATAAATACTTGACGTTCTAGTTTTGTTACATACTTTTGTAAGGTTGATCTGCCGCAAAGCAAAAACTGCAAGCGCTTTGAAGAGCACCTCAAGAACCCTCCTCCAGTGAAAATACTATACTTGTCTGCACCTCAAGAACCATTTTCTTGGTTAAAAAAGTGCACTAAAAAACAGCAGTAGGATGATTAATAAGTTTGAAATTCTAATATTGGTTTCATCTGAAAGGGCTAACCTTGAATGGCCTATTGGTGCCTGGAATTATTGGCTCTCTTGGCAGCATCAGGAATCGAGTAACATTGTCAGAATCTCTTTTTGTTCTGCAGTAGAAGCAAATTCAGCAAGGTTCAACAATGTTGTTCCAACGGTAGGAACCTTGTTCTTTGCCCCTTGATTCAAACCCTGGATAAGAAAACAGAAACTAAGTTATTATTCAAATTCCAACCAGAGATAAAAATTAGCAATCCAGTTGAACCAACCTTTCTTCAAAGTCAAAACAATGTATAAATAGGAAAGAAAAAAACTCCCCTAAATCTAATATTCAAGAATCTATCAAAAAGAAACAAGCAAATAAATAAATCCACATTAATACAGCAGAACAAGTGTTTATAACTAGAGTCCATTTGACACATGAATACTTTCTTTAGAAAGGATAATGGTATTTGGGTTGAGGAAACAAGCTGAGGAAACAGGTTGAAACAATAATTACGAAAATACCAAACCTTTATAATTACAAAAATGCCATTAATGATAGTTGAAACAATAATTACGAAAATGTCAAGCCTTGATAATTACAAGAGTGTCATTAATTATAAACCATCTACCTTCTCTTCTTCCTCCAAAATCCACGATTCCTCTCTGGTTCTTTCCTTCCTCCAAAATTGAAAACCCTAACTTGCTATGGTTTGTAAATTGCTATAAATTGATGCGGACTTAATCACAAAAAACTTTAAAATAGTGGACTTAATCACAGGATTCATCATTAGGAAGTTAAACAACACATTGAGTTCCACAAAATAACAATAAGTTCCAAATTGATGCGAAAAAATAACACAATCAAAATTAAACAAATGTCGATCGATGATCGGCGCAAAAGGTAATACAAGTTCATCAACAAGAGAAATAATCAAATTGACTCTCTTGAGTTCCAAATTGATTCACTTGCGATGGTGAAGATGGTCTAAATTGACTCTCTTGAGTTCCAAATTGATTCACTTGCGATGGTGAAGATGGTCCAAATTGACTCTCTTGAGTTCCAAATTGACTTTGAGTTCCAAGTTGATTTTGTGACTCAGAATGATCTTTCTTACTTTTGCTTGCTTTAGCACTCTATTAGAAGAAATATTAATGAGAAGTTAAACAACTTATACAAATATCACAATCATTATTAAACAAAATTATTAAACAACTTATACAAATATCACAAACATTTGATACCTTTTTTTTGTTCATTTTTTGTTCTACTGTTGACATTTTCCTTTTTGATGGAGGACGCCCTTTTGTTCGCACCTTCAAAGGACTTGAGAACTTTTGACAGCCTTCTGCCATGATCGAATTGGAGGCCTCTGCGGACTTCTTATTCCACCTAATTGAATCACTGAGTGAGAGTTTTGAAGCTACCTCCTCTAAGCTTCTCATTACCAAGTTATGATTCTCTACAGAGTCAGCTCCAGTCTCTATAACCTTCGACCATTGTGAATTCAAACTATTGTATCTCACTCTCCATTCATCATCCATGTCGTCATCATAACAATTCTTGATATATGAATGTCTGCGCTTGACATCCTTCCTCCAGCGATTCAAGATATATTGACAGGGAACACGAAATATCTTGTTGATAATAAACACCTCCACAATATGTCTGCAAATAATTCCTTTAAACTCAAACAGACGACATGAACACTTACAATCAAGATTCCTCTCATCATAACGAACAACATAAGCAACTTCTCCTCTTACTGCACCCTCTTTATCAATCAATAGGTCAGTTATTTGAAATGTCAAAATTGGTTCGGACCTGTCAATATATGATTTAGAAGCAACATTAGAGTTAATACGGGATCATAATTTAAAAATAATAGAATTAACTCGAAATTGATTAGTACCTGTCAAGCAAGGTAATATTACAGTACACCAAACCCTGCAACTCATCCTGAAATAACCGAAACAGTGCATTTGTGTAGGCATCTTGAAGGTCTTTCTCAAATCCAAATCTAGTTATCAAAGGAATACGGGAATTGAACGAAGCAAAATCTGCTTTGTTTTCTTTCTCGATCTTACTCTTCAATGCATTATCATACTACTCTACAAATTGTTTTAAAGATGTCTTGGGACCAACATACCCATCAAAGAATGCATTTATACCTTCACTTCTTTGGGTTGTAGACATTCCAGCCCAAAAAGTTCCTTTTACAAACACTGGAACCCAACGATGACGATCTTCATACAAACCATTTAACCATGTATTTTGACTGAGATCAAACTCATTAATCATGTTACCCCAAATCTCCTCAAAATCTTGAACCTCAATGGACTCATAGACAGCTTTTTTCAGAACTTTTTTAATTTGCTTGTAATCAAGTCGTGATCCAAGCTTCTCAGGCAACTTCTTCATAATATGCCACAGGCAAAGCCGATGGTGAGAATTAGGAAAAACAGAGTTGACAGCTTTTTGAATGGACCTACATTGATCTGTAATTATTGCATTCGGAGCATTTGACATACACGTCAACCAATCTTTAAATAACCAGATGTATGTATCAGCTTCTTCATTTGAGAGTAAACCACATCCAAATAGTACAGTCTGCATATGGTGATTAACTCCAACAAATGGTGCAAAAGGCATGTCATATCTATTAGTTAAGTGTGTTGTATCAAACGATATAACAACACCAAAAGATTCATATGCTGTTATAGATCGTGCATCTGCCCAAAATACATTTTTTAATCTCCCATCATCATCTATATCATACATATAGAAAAAATTAGGATTCCTTTTTTGCAT
Source organism: Viola odorata (assembly GCA_963691705.1). Classification (NCBI taxonomy): domain Eukaryota; kingdom Viridiplantae; phylum Streptophyta; class Magnoliopsida; order Malpighiales; family Violaceae; genus Viola; species Viola odorata. The sequence goes on from OY829545.1 coordinate 16,749,606, forward strand.
GCATGCAAAATATGTGCTAAGTGATGCTGCATCTCCAAGTCCAAGCCTAATTTGCCTTTCTTTTTTTATATGATTTCTACAGTCTTGCTCAGTAAAGGTCAAGTTCTCATACCCCCCTAATTCCACAGCCAAAGAATGAAAATTATTACTCACGCGTATGCCTGCTTGGTCATTTGTTTCAAGTCTTCTCTTCACATACGCATCAATGTTTTTATTACATTGAAAAAAATGTGATTTTGTGGGACTCAACGCATGATTGTGCTCAAGAGTAACAGATGAAATAGTGAACTCTCCTTCAGCATTAACCATACAATTTATTTTAGCCTTACAATTAGTTTTTCTTGATGGCCTTGGATTAAAAGCATTTTTTGCTACTGATTTCCACGTACCTCCTCTACTACACGTAAGCTTATAATACTTCAGCTTCCCATCATTATCTTTCAACCCACTTTTTCTCATAATACCGAATCCCACTTCACGACCATACTGAAGATAAAAATTGTAAACTTCTTCTTCTGATTTAAAGACCATACCTGCCTTCGGAATCAATTCATCATCAGGTTCCGACAATTGAGGCTTATCACTTTGAGGCTCATCACTTTGAGGAAAAAACTCCATTACCTGTAACAAAAGATGATGTTTAGAAGCAATTGGGCAGAATTTCCATGCAATCAAGAGGACATTTTCATGCAAAAAACCACATCGCAAATGCACAACAATTTCAGCAGCAAATTGGGCAGAATTTAGTCATCAAATGAAGCAAAATTTTGTCAGCATTTACTCATCAATTTAGATAGTAATTTGAAATGAACGCGAACGGAAAAAAAAGAGGGCAGGAGAAATTACCTGTGGGTGTGTTCTGTTGCTAATGAAATGGAGCCGAGAAGAGTGCGAATGGATAGAGGAAATAGAGCTTGGAGAGTGGCAGTGAGGAGTTGAGATGGCAGTGAAGAGTTGGCAATTTGGAGTGGACAAATGATTGTGGCAGGATTGTGGCGGGCTTGAAGTTAGGGTTTTCGTAATTATTGTTTCAACTATCATTAATGGCATTTTTGTAATTATAAAGGTTTGGTATTTTCGTAATTATTGTTTCAACCTATTTCCTCAGCTTGTTTCCTCAACCCAAATACCATTATCCCTTTAGAAATAATCGATAAGCCTAATAGAATGAAGATACAATGGATTCAAACAGCCAGAAAATGATATTATTATGAATTTATGATTGAGAAACCAGAAAAGAATTTAATACAAAGGATTCAATCAAGCCACAAAAGGGTTTGAACTTTGAGCTGCAGTGGAAGAGAATTTAATACAATGGTAGGAGTAGGAGTTGAACAACATACTTCAGCATAAACAAAAAATAAAATCATGATGTAGACAATCTAAGACTAATCATAACTTGTACTTGTGATTTGAGCAAAGCTCAATAGCCTAACTTACCACAGAAATGCCAAAGAATGTACTTGATTGGTGTTGCTACCCGATTTTGGATTTAATTTTTTCATCTTTTACATTCTTGTCATCAATTTCCTAAGATCGTACTTCCATTTATTTACATCAATCTGATGTTCATTTTTACGCTTAATGTTGTTTAAATTTTATTTCATACTTTTTTAGCATTTTTATCACTTTTCCCGTTCGAACTAATCGGTTCCGAGTAAAATTCTCGAAACCGATGGTCGAACAACTTTAGTCATTAGCTACTTACTTTTTATTGTTTTTCTAACTCGTGCTATCCCTTTGCGTTTTGTGCAATTTTTATTTTAGCATTTTCTTACGCTCGAACTTTTATTATTTACATGCAAATTTTTATTGAGCTATATAGCGAACTTTTCGCCGTTCACTGTGTGCTAATAATTTTGTTTCACTTTATTACATTTTAAAACTTTTGGTTGGATTTTTTTAGCAAGATTTCTCGTACCGTAAGCTTGAACCAAAAATATTATGTTCGGATGGCATTAACGTGCATTAATACACATTAATGCACATTTCTGCACACTTTCACTGTTCTGCCTTGTTGCCCACAAACCGCCTTACTGTTCATCCCTTGCCCCTCACGTTCTACCTCCACATTGGGCCACCTCACCCTCGTCTCCACCGCCTCAAGTTCCTATAAATGGCAGCCGGAGTCCAAACAAACGGGGGGGGAGTTTTCGTCCGCGAGAGCAAGCTGCCGGAGTTGCTATCGCCACCGCGCCGCTGGGCTGCTGCCTCACCTCGCCGGTGCTGCTGCTTCACTCGGTGCTGGTCTGCTCCCTCTGGTTCGAAGCAAAGAAGAAGAAGAACAATAAGGAGGGGTTTTTCAGGCTCAATCTCGGCAAAAGAAGGAAGAGGAAGTTCACTGTTCGCCGCCACTGTTCGCCGCTGCCGGACTGCTACTTTGGCCGCTGCTGCTCGGCTGCTTCCGCCGGATCTGCTGTTGTTCTGCTGCCGCCGCTGCTCCGTTGTTGCCTGTCCGTCGCTGTGCTCCATCACCGCTACACCTGCTGTCCCGCCCGAGGAAGACGAGCTGCTGGTCTGTCGCCGCGCCACTGCCACTGCCGCGCGCCGCCGCTGCTTCCGCCGCGCGAGTTGCCACTGCCTTGCCTGAACGCTGCCGTACCTCGTCGTCGCTGGTTGCCTGCTACTCTTGCTTGCGGAAATGATGCGGACGAAGGGAGATGGGAGATGATGAACATGAGGCCAAAGCCTCATTTTAATTAATCATGGGCTTAGCCTATGCCAAGCCCAAACGGAATGGGAAAGGAGAAAATGGGCTTGGCACAAGCCAAGCCCAAATGCAAAGAAGAAAGTGTTGGGCCCAACTAGTGGGCCCAATTTTTAGGCCCAGTGGGTCCAGTCCAATTTATTTCGATCCATCGCGTTTATTTTTCGTAACATTTTTCTCGTACGCCTGTACTATTTATTTATCTTCGTACTTGCATGTTTAATTTTCGCACTTGCATATTTAATTATTTTCGCACTTGCATATTTAATTTTCGCATGCTTATACTGTTTATTTAATTTTTGTATGCTTGTACTGTTTATTTATTTTTCTGCACTTGTACTGTTTATTTAATTTTCGCACCTATGTACTGTTTATTTGCTTTCGTATGCTTGTACGGTTTAAGTATTTCCGTATGCTTGCATGTTTAATTATTTACTTTCAAATGCTTGCATGTTTAATTATTTATTTTCGTATGTTTTGCGTGTCTAGGTAATTATCCTGCCCACGTTGGTTCAAAATAATTACCTTCACTCACGCACAATAATTGTTCATCAATCATCCTCTGTCAAATACTAATCGCTCATCAACCACCCTCTTCAATCGATAAAAGGGTAAAATCAAGTAATACCCTTCGCAAGTAAACGTTTCTTCCTTTTTATTTATTTCACGCTTTTCGCATATATATCCGTATGCATGATATTTAAAATTTAATTTATCCATTGGGCATGATCACATAAATTAGGACTTTTATTTTTCAAAGCATGATTAAACACCTCTTTCCGGTAACCTTTTAGGATGTGACTCAGGTGCCTAACACCTTCCCGAGTCCATAAGACGACCTCGAACCACTGTTCTCGGGTTCAGACCCATTTCGCCTTAGCTTTTTATTTTTATGCATGACAAATAAGTTCCCTAAATCTAGAAAATTAGGGTGGCGAGTTCCTATGCATTATGTGAGATGAGTCCGATTTCGTCTCACATTCCAGCCCCAAACTCGCGTCGCATTAGGATAAAAATCCAAAAAGGGGGTGCGACAGTTTGGCGATTTCACTGGGGACGATAGGGTCAGAGCCGGATTTTTTTGAGGTGTTTGTTTTTTTAATAAATTGTTGAATTTGTTTCATATGATTTTTTTGTACATGATTAATTATTTTGACAAATTGTTATATGATCACTTGATTCTTTTATGCATTGATTATTGTTTTTATTTGTTAATAAATTGCTCACATGATTCCTTATTAATTGCTTTGATAAACTATCATCCATATGCATCTCACGCACAATGCCCTACCGCCGGGCCTTTTCCAAATAAGATTAGGAGGTTAGTAGTGAGGCCCTAGGACACGTGTCCTGGGTAGTTTTCATGAACCCCAAACTCGGATTCGAACCCTTAAATGGGTGAACGCCTAGAACTTTTGATGGTTTGATAGGCAATCACGTATCCATTTACTGAGGGACCACTTCTATGGTATCGTCCGGGAGCCTTCCAGCCAGAATAGAAATAGTTAGTGTCAACCCAGCATATGCATCATATTGAAATGCGTGTAATGCAACTTTGTTTCACTTTTTTCACTAATTTCTCAAAATTTTCACAAATAATTCCTCAATCTTCCCACGTTTTACAAATCATTTCTCAAAATTTTCACTTTTTTTACAAACTGATTTCGCAATCTCTCCACAATTATAAATTGTTCTGCAAATTTTCCTTGTTTATAATTTTTCAGCAAATTTTCGACATTGGAAATCTTTTTCTGTAAACTTTCCACACTGGAAATTTTTCGCAAAATCTTCATATTGGCAAATTTTTCTGTAGATTGGTCACATTTGCAAATTTTTCGCAATTTCTCCATGTTTGCAATTTTTTGCAATGTCTCCATGTTTGCCAATATTTTTCACAATTTTTCAATATCCATAAATTTTTTCGCAATCTTTCACATGTACAATTTTTCACAATTTTTCATGCTTCCAAAACTTCTCTACAATTTTTCCACGTGGGTCGAATTTTTTCGCAATTTTTTCCACGTGTCAAGTGTTTTCGCAATTTTTCCACAATTTTTCTACTTGCAATGATTTCCACAATTTTTCCATGGTTGCAATTTTCTCCGCAATTCTCCCATGTTCGCAAGTAGTTCCGCATGTTTTTTTTTATGTTCTCGATTTTGTCATGTCTGCAATTTTTCCATATTTTACTCTTCTGATTTATTAAATCCTTATCTTAATTGTCGATCTGTTCAAAGTTTAGATGCTACTAACTCATTTTTATCAAAACCAAGGCGAGAAAGGAAGCCTCGCACATGAGACTTAAACAAGGGAGCTCTGTGGGATGCAACCCACGTAAACTGGGGGGCAAGCAGTTAGAATGACAATCAGCGAAGCGTCAAGGAGCCTTGACGTCCAAGAATCCGAATCATATTGGGAGTCCCTGCATAAAGCTTCACCAGAAAAGGGAGAGTCTAAAACCTATTGATTACGTTGTCCATTTTCCTAAATTGTTCTTCAATTCTACCCATTGTTTCTCTCTTATTTTTGCAGGAACTCGAATCATACTATGGTGACATGCATAATGTTCAGCGAGATAAAGGAATCCTCCTCTTATCAAGTCTTGAATGACCATCTTGTGTGCCTTTACTGCCCTGTCGCGGGCATCGGGAAGTTCATTATGCATTCTACACCAGGGGGCAACCTTTTGGAAATTCCTCACTCCCATCCATTGCGGCAGCTCAGTTCTCCCTATTTTCATTCTTTGCGGCGACCACACCTTGTTGTCCTCTTTACTTCAGCATCCGAACTCTACGGGGTTCTCGCCCTAGCCTCAATCTACATTCCTATATGAACACTGCAGTGTACATCAACGTCAGAGTGAGGTTTACATTCATAGTTCTGCAATAGCACCTTACGCCGACCTCAGCACTTTTGCTGCACACATCCAGAGAAGTCCATTTTCTTCTCTGCTCTTTAAATTTTTGAAAAGTTATTCTGCATTCATTCCCACATTGGGGGGCAATTCTTTTAAATTATTCATAAATTTTCATGAGTGGTCGTACCCTCACGTTTTGTCTGTAAAATTGCTAAAGCTGTTATGATTTGTTACAAACTGTGCATAGAATTCTTTGAATAAAATCCACACTACCCTCAAATTTTTCAAACCTTCCCTAAATTGAGCATGCTCAACATGTTACTGCATCATGGATAACTTGTGCATCCATTTGAAGTTATATGACATGCATGATCTCGCCTGCTAGCTCTTATATCAGCAGCATGTTTAGATGTAAGCAGTCACAAATGCATCCCTGTGAGCATTTTGGGCCTCCACGCCATACTTCTTTCATAAGTGTAAATGCCTTACTAAGTGCTAGTTGGATTTCCATAATATCTAGGGTACATGCACCATTAGACATGGGATAGCAGTAAAATGACATTGGACTTTGCTCTTTCTTCCATTCTCATTTTTTTAATAAGACAATGAGCAGTGCTTGACTGAGACGGCTAACTCGAGGAAGGGTGCACAGCGAACTCGGTTTGAGCAAGCGGGGATGCAAAAGTTCTAAGGATTATTGATGGCCAGCGCTGGAAGAAGGCCGAACAAAAACAAGAGACGAAGGCCTCGACCTTAAACCAGAACTGAAGAAAGTCAGCACGAAAATTGTACTCGCTTTGCTTGCTGATGTGTTTTGTGTTTGGAAAAAAATCAAAAAAAAATCAAAAAATAAAATATTAAAAAAAAATCAAAAGTGTTCAAAGAACACAACAAAACAAAAGCAAAAGCAAGTACAAAAGGGGCCCTAGGGTCAGCTCTCCATTGAAAAAAATCACTCCCGTGGAGATCCAAAACTTAGGCATACTACCCTCAAAGCAATCAAGAAGGAGCATTCCTCGCGAAGATCCAATGACTGATGCACTTAGTCCACAACAGAGTGATCTCCAAAGGAAAAGTGGCATCCCCAATGAAGATCCAAAACTTAGGCATAGTGCCCTCTAAGCAATCAAGAAGGGGCCTCCTCAATGAAGATCAAAGAATTGGAACGCCTTGTCTTCAGAAATATCAAGGAGGAAAGCATCTCTAGTAAGGATCCAAGAATCCAGCCGCTACCCCCTCAAAGCGATCGTGGGAAGAAGCATCCCCAGCAAAGACTGAAGGACTTGTGCACTTTACCCTCGCTACGGCCAATCAACGGGCCTTGTTCATTGAGAAAAATATTCCTTTCTCCTCCCCCCAGCAAAGTCCTTTCGATTATATGAAGGCCCATGCATGTGCATCTTCATCTGAAGTTTATTCACTCGGATTGACATTGCAAATCTAACTTTGTTTTGTGTTTGTTGCATTCTGATGAGTGTAAACACATTTCTGAGTGTGAGCGCAAACACCAGTATCCGGTGAGGATTGCTTACGTCTACATGATGTGGGAAAGTCTTGTCCTTGAGGTCGTTATCTCTTGGGCAAGATGCAGATGCTTTTCTAGGCTTGTGTCAAGCATGCTTACATAATGGAAACTGGATGACAGGTTCTCCAGAAATGTATAAACTTGTTGAACCTTCTCTTGATAGGGAAGTTATTTTCATCTTAACAAAATGATGGGGGCAAACCTTAGGGTAGTGTGGGAATACTCTCATATACAACATACATGATTTAATTTCATTGTTTACATTTATCTATTGCTTTCTCAGTTTCCACCCATTGCTGCTTCGTGTTTGTTTCCTCCCTATTTGCAGGATACAGATATGCTTCACTAGAATCTCTGCCAACAAATCCATCTAAAGAATCCGAATGGAGTACGTTATCACTCCACAATCAACTTTATGCGGCGGCCCATCTTCTCCACCGTCCAATCGACATCTGAATGGAGTATGTTATCACTCCACAATCAACTTTATGCGGCGGCCCATCTTTCCCACCGTCCAATCAACCTCCGAATGGAGTACGTTACCACTCCCCATTCAACTTCGTGTGGCGGTTCAAAACTCCACTTTTCAAAATTTCGTGTGGCGGTTCAAAACCCCACATATCAAAATTTCGTGTGGCGGTTCAAAACCCCACTTTTTAAAATTTCGTGTGGCGGTTCAAAACCCCACATATCAAAACTTTGTGTGGCGGTTCAAAACCCCACCTGTCAAATTTCGTGTGGCGGTTCAAAACCCCACCTGTCAAATTTTGCGTGGCGGTCCAAAACCCCACCTTTCAATAAACTTTGTGTGGCGGTTCAAAACCCCACATATCAAAACTTTGTGTGGCGGAACCCCACCTGTCAAATTTAGTGTGGCGGTTCAAAACCCCACCTTTCAAACTTTCGTGTGGCGGTTCAAAACCCCACCTTTCAAACTTTCGTGGTGTGGCGGTTCAAAACCCCACCTTTTAAACTTTTGTGTGGCGGATCAGAACCCCACCTTTCAAAATTTCGTGTGGCGGTTCAAAACCCCACCTTTCAAACTTTCGTGTGGCGGTTCAAAACCCCACCTTTCAAACTTTTGTGTGGCGGTCAATTTCCCCCACCAGCAAAGGATTTCAGCCGACATCCCACAGGCAGCAGCGTCCGGAAGGATCTCGCATCAATCTCCCAGTGGGCAGCAACGTCCGAGTGGAGTTTTCATTTCATTTTCTGCACCAACATCCGATGGGCAGCAGCGTCCAGAAGGATTTAAGCCGACATCCCACGGGCAGCAGCGTCCGGAAGGATCTCGCATCAACCTCCCAGTGGGCAGCAGCATCCGAGTAGAGTTTTCAATTTTCTGCATCAACCTCCGACGGGCAGCAGCGTCCGAGTGGAGTTTTCAATTTTCTGCATCAACATCCTATGGGTAGCAGGGTCCAGAAGGATTTAAGCCGACATCCGACGGGAAGCAGCGTCCGGAAGGATCTCGCATCAACCTCCGACAGGCAGCAGCGTCCGAAGAAGGATTTCAGGGGGGCAACAACGCCTAAGTGAAGTTTACTTTCTTGCAATTTACTTTCCTACATTGAATGTTGACGCGGCTCAGTCCCGCAACATACGTCTGTTTGAATGTTGACGCGGCTCAGTCCCGCAACATGCGTCTGTTTGAATGTTGACGCGGCTCAGTCCCGCAACATGTGTCTGTTTGAATGTTGTAAGCGGTTCGTCCCCATAACATGCGTCTTTTCAGGTCGCGTAAGCGGTTCGTCCCCACGCGATGTCTTTTTTTTAACATGTTGTAAGCGGTTCGTCCCCACAACATGCGTTTTTTCAGTTCGCGTAAGCGGTTCATCCCCACGCGATGTCTTTTATAACATGTTGTAAGCGATTCGTCCCCACAACATGCGTCTTTTTTAGGTCGCGTAAGCGGTTCGTCCCCACGCGATGTCTTTCTAACATGTTGTAAGCGGTTCGTCCCCACAACATGTGTCTTTGTTCATCTTTTCGCACTTTACTTTTCGCAAATTACTTTCTGTCAGCATTCACACTCCTTTAACTTGCGTTAAAATTTATGCACTACATTCTTTTATAATTTCCAACATATCATTCTGAAGTTTACTTTTCTGCATTTATTTTTCCGCATCAATCAGCTACGGCCTACGAGTGCGACCCTCGACGTAACTGTTTACTTTTCTGCATTTATGTTTCTTGCATCGACGTCCGAGACTTTTGGTGTCCCCATTCGGATGTCAACTTTCATTTCCTGCATAGACGTCCAAGACTTTTGGTTTCCCCGTTCGGATGTCAACTTTCATTTCCTGCATAGAGGTCCGAGAGTTGCGGTGTCCCCGTTCGGATCTCAAGTTTACATTGCTACAATTTACTCTTCAACCCACTATCAGGGAAGTTGTCAAGTTTACATTTCTGCATCTACTTTTCATCCCATTATCAGGGAAGTCTGCATTTACATTTTGCATCTTTCAAACCATTGTTGGTTCGGTAGCAACCATCTTTACTGCTCATCAAAAATCTCGGTTACACCGAATTTTTGATAACACAGTAAAGAGGGGGCAACTGTTGCTACCCGATTTTGGATTTAATTTTTTCATCTTTTACATTTCTTGTCATCAATTTCCTAAGATCGTACTTCCATTTATTTACGTCAATCTGATGTTCATTTTTACGCTTAATGTCGTTTAAATTTTATTTCATACTTTTTTCGCATTTTTATCACTTTTCCCGTTCGAACTCATCGGTTCTGAGTAAAATTCTCGAAACCGATGGTCGAACAACTTTAGTCATTAGCTACTTACTTTTTATTGTTTTTCTAACTCGTGCTATCCCTTTGCGTTTTGTGCAATTTTTATTTTAGCATTTTCTTACGCTCGAACTTTTATTATTTACATGCAAATTTTTATTGAGCTATATAGCGAACTCTTAGGTTTCTCACCTTTGTTTCCAAGTGTTTTTGAGTGTGTAGGTGAGAAGATTGAGGCTATGGATTCGAGGACGAATCCTTTTGAACAGGGAGAGGTTGATGCGATCACGGATCCCTCAGAATTAGAACAACTGGACACCTTGTCAAGAGGATCGGTCATGGGCAGCCGAGCCTTGCAAATGCGCTTAATTCATGCCCAAGGTCGAGGATCGAGTGCTAAATCTTCGGAATCCCTAGGCATAGACACGCGGAACTCCCAAGATGGCCGAGCAAGCCATGATGTAAAGGCACGTCTAGCCCTAGAAAGTCACAAGGACCCGTGCACCACTCCAAGACCTCCAGCAAAGCCGAACTTCCTCAACTCGCAACAAAGCTCGGCAACAAATACTCCATCCAAGAGGGCTAATCATCATGATCAGATGGACAAGAAAATGGAGTCTGATTTGAGCGAATAAAGTCTTGATGGAAACTTCAAGATGTCAGCTTTCATTTGGGATACGTTTCAGGCCAATCGGACGGGTGGATCAAAAGTTATGGTCATCAACATTTTGGCGCGCGGAGCTGAAGCTGCTGAAGAATCCTGGCGTGATCACGTTAAGGTGTTACCGTGAATCACGTTAAGGCAAACGTGATCACGTTTCGTGCTTAACGTGAATCACGCTACCTTCGGGAGTAATTCAAGTTTTGTGGAGCATCCTTACCGTGATCACGGTAAGGACTAACAGTGATCACGTTAAAGAGATTTTGGCTAACGTGATCACGTTAACCTCTTAACGTGAATCACGTTAGCTTCTGTTTTGGGACGAATTTTGGGCTTTTCAAGCCCAATTTGTGTACGAACTATAAATAGGTTTTTTCTTTCTTTCTTGAGGGAGCTTTGGACAACTTTGTGTGTGTTTTGTTGAGTGAGAATTCTCCTCCTTTGTACACATGGAGCTAGGGCTCAACACTTTCATTCCTTGAGAGGGATCGATCGAGTTTGAGATTACTCCTCCCGATCTCTCTCCGGAAAATCAAAGCTTGTAATAGTTTTGTCGATTTATGTGAATGAAATATATGTTTATTTGGTTGATCATCCATAGAAACGAGTCTCAATCTTGGCCCTCGGAGTATATCTTGATCAAGCAATCGTTCGTGTGATTTTCGTTACTTCGCGTGTGCTCATCTCCGTCCCTTCCATCCATCTTCTAACTCCCGGGTAATTCCCATCTTTCCATCGCTCTTTTGTGTCTCTTTCTCCGCTGCATCTCTATATCTTGTTATTTCCCTCTTTGTGGTCATGTGTGTGCTACAGTTAAATCTCGATAAATGAATGTCCGATAAACGAATAACCTCGCCAAATGAATAATTTTCTCCGATCCCGACTTGGGCAAATGGGCTAAATGAATAACCTCGCTAAATGCATTAACGAATAATTTTTTTTGAATCCTTAAAGACCCCATGTAAATATAAATGAATAATCATTAAAATTCATAAGATATATATATATATATATATATTTATTTATTTATCCTAAAAACAAAAATATTTCTTCCAATCAACAATGTTCATACAAGAAGTCATTTCTTCACAAAAAAAGCGTCTAAAGTTGTTTGTTTTTTCCTTCCACCAAAATGCATCACATCTGCGACTTTTTCTAGTGCAAACACAACTTCTGGAATATTCTGCTCCTGCTGTAGCAAATAGTTTCGTAGGGTGATTACTGCTTGAAAGGCTTCTTTTGATGACACATTTGGTGTGACGCCACTATCATCTGGTTCTGGATCATGTTGCATGTATTTAGACTCTAAGTATTCCATACATAGAATCTTATAAGTACATGATGCATGTACATAGTCTATATACGTATTTGTACATTAAATGTAAAATAAATAATCATACGAAAAAATAAAAATGTAAAAATACTATCTAAATGAATAAAAATTCATTTATCGATAAGTAAATAAACTCACTAAACGAATATTTTTTGCTGGTTCCAAGAGCATTCATTTATCGAGGTTTAACTGTAGTTGATTCGCTTGGCTAGATCCTCCATGAGCTCCATATGTTATCCGACCTACTAACCCTAGGCCGTGATCGCATCACAAACTATAAAAACAATCACAGTTAACCCCTACGAATTTTGGAAACTAAATCAAATAATTTAGCTTTGACACTTGAAAAGTTTAGTGGCCTGCACTATTCCTCGATCAAATTTACTACACTACATTGAAGCCATGAAGATCCTAACAGAAGTACATTAACCAAGTCTTTGATATTGTAGGAAATAATAAAACTAAAATGAAAGCGACTTGAGATAATGCAGAAAAGTTCACAACTTTGGCATGGGTTATCACTTAAATTTCAAAGCAGAAGAACTGACAATTGACGTCTGCCTGGTTACATGGGCAGCACTTAATTCAGAGCTCATAAAAAGCAAATCCAATTTGGTATGGAAATAGGCATAAATAGAACCTAAATCGGTAATTGTTTGAAAACCAACGAAAAACGCTACATTACCGAAGCAACAAGACATAAGCGATTGCTGTCGTTTGCCTTATACTGAGATCCCATACTACGAAACAACAAAAATAGAACTTCTTCAAGAAATAGAATCATAAAGAATAGAAACCGAGATAAATCATAACATAGAAGATCCATAAAAAAGGAATATATTACATAGTACAAAAGATAAAGGAAGAATGAGAAGGAATCCTTACATCCAGATATGTCTCTGAAGGTTTCTGAGTAGAAGTCGCCTTCTGGGTGGGGATGAAGATTCAGTTTCTTCACAAGCTCAGAAGTGGAAGCCATGCTTGTTAACAGTAAAGTAAGTATTCTTGCCGCTTCTATGTTGGTGTGGTGGTCGAGGCTAGTTCTTCAAACTCTGTTCATTTTCTGATTAAATTGTGGCCCAAAATGTCTGTTGGGGTTATTTCCAATCGACAATCAATTTGTGCAGCAAACAATCTTATCCCAAGAATCAATAACCCCTACCAATCAAAAACAATCAAAAATAACACAGAGATTTTTAACGTGGAAAACCTCAACAGGTAAAAAACCACGGGACCAAGCTAGTCAATCCACTATATGATGATCAATGTGTACAACCAAGCAAAATCCCTATCTCAACTATAGGAATAATCTGACATACACCACTATCACCAATAGTACCAATCAAACAATCCAATCAATCAATCAATCCGAGAAAAACAAGAGATATGAGAATAGAGAACCAAAACCAGATTGCCATTTCTTCAATCGGGACAGGGTTTCTACCACACCAGACAACTTCTCACCGATCCAACCGTTCAGATTGAAGAACCAGAAGTCGTGCACCTTCTGTCCAAATTTCACCGAGATCCAACGGTGAACGAAGTCGCTGCGATGACTCTCCCGCAGCTGCACAGAGTTTAGCGAAATCTGTTTTCTCTCTTCTCTCTCACAGGATGCTCAACAGCAACCCTCTCACAATCTCTCAGGATGTTCAACAACAATCCCTTTTACAATCTCTCTTGTCTCTCTCTCTTTGTCACAACCTAGCCACCACCCACCTTTTATATTAGTGGACAACCTAATTAATTAGGTTACACAATCCTACTTCAAGTCATACTCCAATCTTTCCTTTTTCTAATCAAACTAAAACAAATAGCCCCAATTGGGCTAGGCCCACAACAATCTCCTTCAACCAATATGAGCTGGACTCCAACAATCTCCCCCTCTAGTTCATATCATGGGGGAATCACCAATCTTCATGCAATCTGAGTAGGAGTCAAGTTCGCTTTCTCACCGGTCAACACCGCAAAGCTAACTCTTCTCCTAGGTAACTCTACCTGGACATCACCATCATTCAATCTTTTGTAAGTACCTTGTACTTTACTCTTAACCGTGGTTCCAATCAATAGGTAAACATTGTTGGAAGCAAGCTCCCCCTTCATGATTACAGCTGCTCCTTTGCTTACCCTCATCAATCTGTCTCTCGCTGTGTATCTATACCGGTGAGAATCCAATCTTCCAAGAGAGATTAAATTTCTTTTCAACTTCGGCACATATCTCACATTGCTGAGAGTTCTCACCAATCCATCATGCATCTTGATCTTCACATTGCCAATGCCTTCAACCTCTAGTTTTTCGTTATTGGCCAATGTGACAGATTTATCATCACAATCACCAAATGTACTAAACAATTCTTTGTTAGCACAAATATGAAAAGAACATGCAGAATCTAAAATCCAGGAATCTCTTACCTGCTCCTCACTTTTCTGCACTACCAATAGTTCAGCATCATCATCCTGAATAGTTGCAGCATCACCAATCTTTTCTTTACTCTTCTGCAGTTCTTTCAAATCAGTCATCAACTTCTGACAGTATGCTTTGATGTGACCCTTCTGGTGGCAATAGTAACACTCTTTCTCACTGTAGTCTGCCCTTGGTCTTGAACTGGATATGTTTCTTCCATAGCTGGAAGAAGCACCTCTTCCTCTGTTTCTACCACGATGATCCTGTCCACTCGATGACCCTTCTGTAGCTAACAGTCTGTCACCACTATTCTTGCTCTCCACTCCTAACAGCTTCTCATTATCTATTAGGAAAGTCGTCACATCCTCCTTCTTCAAACTTGTCTTCCCTGCTGTAAGGGACTGCACCAGTGACTTGTATGACACAGGCAATGAAGAAAGAAGAAGTATCGCTTGCTCCTCATCTTCTACTTTCTCCCCTGTATTAAGCACTTTCGTCAACACCCGATTGAAATCCGACAAGTGCTTATGGATGCTCATACCTTCATCCATCTTCAACGAATACAAGTCCAACTTCAGACTAAGTTTGTTTGTCACAGACTTGGAAGCATAAATACTTTCTAGCTTCTCCCACGTTCCTTTTGGATACTTTCTAGCTTCTCCCACATTCCTTTTGGTGTCTGCTCCCCCATCACAGCATACTTTATTGATAGAGCTAATGCTAGCCTGATCTGACTTGTCGCCTTTTTCAGAGCAGTTGCCCAATCACCATCTTTCATTCCTTCTGGCTTCTTATCACCAAGAGCGACGTCGAGATCCTTCATAGTCAACAAATCCATCACAGTTGTCTGCCACACTGCGAAATCATTCTGTCCATCAAAAAGCTCAATCTTTGCGTTGTCGGTCATCTTTCAAACCTTAAGCTCCGCTACCAGTTGTTGGGGTTATTTCCAATCGACAATCAATTTGTGTAGCAAACAATCTTATCCCAAGAATCAATAACCCCTACCAATCAAAAGCAATCAAAAATAACACAGAGATTTTTAACGTGGAAAACCTCAACAGGTAAAAAACCACGGGACCAAGCCAGTCAATCCACTATATGATGATCAATGTGTACAACCAAGCAAAATCCCTATCTCAACTATAGGAATAATCTGACATACACCACTATCACCAATAGTACCAATCAAACAATCCAATCAATCAATCAATCCGAGAAAAACAAGAGATATGAGAATAGAGAACCAAAAACAGATTACCACTGCTTCAATTGGGACAGGATTTCTACCACACCAGACAACTTCTCACCGATCCAACCGTTAAGATTGAAGAACCAGAAGTCGTGCACCTGCTGTCCAAATTTCACCGAGATCCAACGGTGAACGAAGTCGCTGCGACGATTCTCCCGCAGCTGCACAGAGTTTGGCGAAATCTGTTTTCTCTCTTTTCTTTCACAGGATGCTCAACAGCAACCCTCTCACAATCTCTCAGGATGTTCAACAACAATCCCTTTTACAATCTCTCTTGTCTCTCTCTCTTTGTCAAAACCTAGCCACCACCCACCTTTTATATTAGTGGACAACCTAATTAATTAGGTTACACAATCCTAATTCAAGTCATACTCAAATCTTTCCTTTTTCTAATCAAATTAAAACAAATAACCCCAATTGGGCTAGGCCCGCAACAATCTCCTTCAACCAATATGAGCTGGACTCCAATAATGTCAGCAGTCAAAGCCCACCCCCTACTACCTATACCAAAGAGCAAAGTAGTCCTCCATTATGTGTTAAAGTACTTAATGATCCAATTGTCTATTTATTTATTTATCGAAAGGTGAAAAGCGACAGTAGTACTGTTGTTATAAAATTTGACAATTCTATTTGGTACAAGGTTGCTTGCTGATGTGATGTTCACTTCGGTTTTTCTTGATAAAAGCAACCCTCCTCATTTCAAATTATTATGCAAGGTACGTTGCTACATCTATTTAGTTACAAACAGCAAAAACTTTCTAAACGAAGCAATTCTATCTAAGTATAAAGGCATGCCATGGAAACGAGCAGTTCAGCTCCGAAAAATACTTTGCGCAAATCCTTGCAAAGAGTTCCCCATCTCAGTAGTAACAGCTTCCGCCAAATACCTCGCTTAATAAAGTAACCACATCAGGAAAAAAGGACCATAAAAAATGCCATTAGTTAAGTTAGTTTGCAACACGAGGTGATCTAGCCGCAAATGCGACTGAATTTAAATACCTCTTGAATGGTCTTCCTTAGATCAAAAACATCTTTCACTCTATTATCGAAGAATGCCCAAGTATCGTGAAAATCTGTCAAAGATACAATCAGGGATATAATGCAAGGCGTACATGGTCGTCTGAACAGAAATAGCAGTAGCATAACACACTCGAATATGATAGTGTAGAAAGGTCCCGTATTGCTAAATATTTGACTCCTTACAATTATATCCATTCTTCAGAAAAACTTCTCATATTACTGCGTGATGGTCGAAAACTCATGGGGATACTTCGATCTTTTGACCAATTTGGTAGACTATGCGTCTTAAACAACAGATTTGCAGACTTTGATCCACTTTCTTTTGACATTAATTTCTGATGGAAGTTTTATTTTACTTTCACAGCCAATGCAGTTCTTGAAGGTGCATGTGAACGAGTTATTGTTGGCCATCTTTACTGTGACATCCCCTTAGGTCTATATGTAATCCGTGGAGAGAATGTTGTCTTAATCGGAGAGATGGTATATACGTCATTCCTTTCTATGTATAACTTGATTGACATTGAATTCTTATCTAAAGTTTCTCTCTTATACTTTGTTATAGGACTTAGAGAAGGAGGAGCTCCCCCCCACTATGGCACGTGTGTCAACAGCAGAGATAAAAAGAGTAAGTGCTATACGTAATCCAGAACTGAACATATTAATATTTTTGCACTATAATGTTTAATACAGTGGTCAAACCTGGTAATAAAGGGATCAAACGGACCTTAGGCTGGCATAATTGATTAGTTTCTTGCTAGGCATAATGAGGCCACTTTTAGTGTCAAAAGCTATCATCTCAGATCTGATTGGGAATAACAGCTGGTGTATATACTTAGTATTTCTTCACTTAGTAATTTGTTTCATTCTAAAGAAACAAACAATTGTTTCATTGTATCTAGTTTCCAACTCACAATAGTTTAGGTTTAGACTTCGACAATGATTCTATAACTAATAACCTAACATGTGAGTTTGAATTCTTCCCGCTCTCTCCTTTTGCATGTTTTAGTAGTTAGATGTAATAGTGTCTGTGTCCTTTAAACTGTAAGCACAAAGAATTAAATCACTTTTTAGCAATTTGAACCCAGCTGTCCCCACTCCCCCCACCCTATTGTACCAATTAGATTCAAGGTTTCGCAACTGACAATTTGGTATGTGAGTATGTGACTTGTTAGAATCACCTCTCAATGAATCAACTTCTTTTCTTTTGTATCAGGCCCAAAAGGCAGAAAGGGATGCTAGTGATCTAAAGGGCACTATGAGAAAAAGAATGGAGTTCCATGATTTTGATTAGCAAATCCTGCCATTATTTTGCAAGTTCTTGTGATGTCCGCAAATTTTTGTGCGGTGTTTAGCCAAAAGTAGGAGAGGATGGGATAACCATGAGACTGTTACATTTTGTATGTTGTTGGTGGAAAACCTGTGGAACAGTAGCAAGAGTTTCGAAGATCTCGGTTGCTAAGGTTGGGATGATGAAGTTGGCATGTCAAAAGTGACTGGCAATATCCTTCTTCCTCAGGTATTTCTTGAGCAAGTTTGGATATGTGATGCATGTGACTAGGTTCCTCGTTCTCTTTTCTCGGCCAATTTACTAGGTTCCTCATTTTAGGTTAGGTATTGAATATTTTGCGTTATACCAAAGTTGGATGTGTATCTCCGCCCGTGCAGCTCCTCTTTGTTGAAATTGCTCTTTTTGTTGTTTCATTGCCGAGTTTTGCGATGACACGCTGTGTTTCATTCAGTAAATAATGTTCTATATTCTAATCAACGTGGTACCTATGTTTATGCGTCTTTTGGCAGAATTGCCGTACTATATTCTTTGTGCTAAATATCTTCATTCCTGCAAGCCTTTGTATAGATCCATTACATAGTTATATCCACGAACTTGAAAGTGAAACATTACAATATAATATATCACATGTATGATTAGCTTTAGGGTAGAACATCACTTATCAGCTTGCAAATGCAATCAAACTAATTGATTCACTAGAATCACCCAACACATCAGAAGACTCATCTGTCTCTGCTACATTTGGCATTTCATCGGGACACAAAGCAGGTTTAGGAGGAATTTGTAGGTTTCCAGAATCTCCTTCAAGCATCTCTGATAGCATGTTTTTATGCACGATTTTCTCTCCATTTTCTCACCCATTTAAGACATGATTCTGCTAAATTACCCTTATTTTCACTACTATTGCAGATCGAGGCCTAAAATGGGAGTTTATGCGAAAAGATGCATTTTTGGAGTATTTTGTGCAGTTTTGAGCTTCAAGACCAAAAGTCGAGGTCCCGAGTCCAAAGCAGCGTTCAAGATCCCAAATCGGATTCTCCATTCGGGACCCCGAAGGGCGAAGAATGACATTTCCACGTGTCATCTCGCCAAAGCTTCCATGTGTCTCCTCTGACACTGTTCCTGCAGTCTGCACTGACCACCAAATACCTACCGCTCTGACCATCTCAGCCCTTGAGCCCAGTCCAGACCTGCCCAAAGCTGGAAAAATCAGACAGCTTTATGCTTTTTCAGCTTTGTGCTTTAGGGAGGATGGATCCATTTTAGTAGGCTTTCAATTAATGCATTTTGTCCTTAGTTTTAGGCTGAAGATATTTTGTGCTTAGAGCTCCACTATATAAGGAGCATCTGAGAGTAGTTTAGGACATCTCTTACCATCTATTATTATCTTATCACTTAGCATAATTTAGTTAGTTCTAGTTTTTCTTAGACTTCTCTCTAGTTTCTCTCTCTAGTTCTTGTTAGCATCTTCAACCTTGCCGCCGGGATTCAAACAGATTTTAGTAACAAAGTCTTCTTCCCTTCATCTATTTATTTACTTATTATGTTTTCTTCAATTATTAATTGTTCATCTCTAAACATGAGTAGCTAAATCTTTAGTTCTTAGCAAGGGTTATTCAAGGGTTGCAAGGGCAGATTCGAGGCCTTCATGTGCTTAATATATTCTTGATACCATATTCAATTACTTATCGTTTTAATTACATCTTTGCATGAAATAATTTGAGACCTGATCAACTGATTATTATTTTGTGTGAATGCTGCCATTTGTGTGATGAATACGGAAGGAAAATTGCATGGGACAAGTAGGCATTTGTTTAGTCTTGGTTGCGCTGAAGTGGTCTCTAATGGATAGGGTGAGTAATTGATTAAAGCGAGGTCACGAGCCTGACAAACTGAGGGATCTTTAACTCTAGATTTGTCTTTTCTTAGCTTCATGGGCAGTTTGAGTATGGCCCCCCCGCATTCGTGCCTGGAGGGATGGCGAACTGTCAAGACTACCTCATATGTGGAAACGGGGGGTAGTTTCTCTTAAGAGAAAAGTAGGGGATATCCGAGAAATCTGGTCCCCATGTCATTTCTATGATGTCTTAAATAGAATATTTTCGTGCTGATGACGATCGGGCCCCCGAATGCAACCTGAGAATGCCCTTTGCTAAGAATCCTTCTCTAATTGATTATTTGAGTTTGTTATCTCTTTGTTTAATTATTTATGGACTCATTTGCTGATTTGTTTACTTTACCATTCGGGACCTCGAACGTGACATTCGAGACCCCGAATACTGCTTTCATAGATAGAAATTGTTAGCTCCCAAATCTATCTTGGCTAACTTGTTTAGCCAAGCAAACCCCCCCCCCCCCCCCCCCCCCCCCCCTCTGATTGTTACTTTTCTTGCTTTTGTCCCGCGAATTCATTCAAGACCTTAGATCAGTCTCTCACAATCCCTGTGTTCGACCCCGACTACCATTGTACACATTATCTCTTGTGCACACACGTTTTTTGGCATTATAAATCTGTATTTGACTGACGATCAATCTCCACCACTTTGTTCATCGAAGGTCGATTGATGGGGTTCATTTGAATGCACCATAGTCCCACAATAACCATCTTCTTCACAATTATAGTTTCCTCCTCTGTGGCACTATCTCCGATTTCCATATCATCTCCGTTTGAGACCTGGTCATGGACCCAAGATGGGAAGTAATGGCTGGAATTTTCTCTCGAAGCATTCAAATTCCTCCTTTTCCCTGCAATTTCTAGTAGCAGCATCCCAAAGCTATAAACATCTGCTTTGTAGGATACACGTCCGATGTTCTTGTAAAATAGTTCTGGAGCCATGTACCCCTATTATCCCTCTCGCTGCGGTAAGAGAGGCAAGGGTGTTTATTGCCGTTGGATACAGTTTCGCAAGCCCAAAGTCAGAAATTTTTGGGATGAAGTTCTCATCGAGAAGAATGTTGTGAGGTTTTATATCAAAGTGCAGTATCTACATATCACAACCTTGATGCAAGTATTCAATCCCACGAGCCACTCCAAAAGAGAAGTCAAAAAGTTTTTCCCAACTTAAAGACACAAACCCTTGCTTAGGAAAAATGTACTTATCAAGAGATCCATTAGGCAGGAAAGTATAGACAAGAGCACGATTTGATCGCTCGTTGCAATACCCAATTAGGTGAACCACATTAACATGGTGAATCCTCCCTATTGTGATAACTTCATTCATGAAATCTTGCCCGTTTGTCACTTTGGAAGATTTGTCCAAAATCTTGATTGCTGCAAGTTCACCACTTCGGAGCTTCCCTTTATAAACACAACCAAAACCTCCTTCCCCTAATTTGTCCTTAAAGCATTTTGTAATCTTCTTGATATCAACAGAGATAACATGAAAGTTACAAGGGATAACTTGGTAAACAACCCATCATGTTCTTTGTCCACATTATCAGGATAACATTAATCCATACAGAAAGTTATTAAACATTGTCCACCAGAAACTCAAGCCATACACGACCATCCCATGCCACCTTGATACAAGCTTTTATTTCGCTTTTCGTAACGGACAACAGAAATTCAATCAGAAAGAGTGAACAAGGAGATGAGAGGCGCATGATTGGGGAAGAGTGAAACCACTTTGCCGAAGAGGCAAAAGAACTACTCTCCGTTACCCAATTCCAATCGGCAGCCAAAACCGGAGGAATGAGCACCAGTTACCCAATTCTGGTGTTATCCACAAACGCAGAACATTCTGGGCGTCATGCATCAAAATGGATACAGAAGTTCCTTTTGGAACAGATTCGAAATGGTCAATAGGCTCCAAGATCTCGCCACACGCTTTTGAGGTTTGTTCAAAACGGAAACATTTCAAAAGCAAACCCTTACGATAAGATTGGAGGAGAAGTAGAAGTTCTTATCTTAAATACAAGCAACCCTCCTCATTTCAAATTATTATGCAAGGTACGTTGCTACATCTATTTAGTTACAAACAGCAAAAACTTTCTAAACGAAGCAGTTCTATGATCTATCTAAGTAAAAAGGCATGCCATGGAAACAGTTCAGCTCCGAAAAATACTTTGCGCAAATCCTTGCAAAGAGTTCCCCATCCCAGTAGTAACAGCTTCCGCCAAATACCTCGCCTAACAAAGTAACCACATCAGGAAAAAAGGACCATAAAAAATGCCATTAGTTTGCAACACGAGGTGATCTAGCCGCAAATGCGACTGAATTTAATTACCTCCTGAATGGTCTTCCTTAGATCAAAAGCATCTTTCACTCGATCATCCAAGAATGCCCGAGTATCGTGAAAATCTGTCAAAGATACAGTCAGGGATATAATGCAAGGCGTACATGGTCGTCTGAACAGAAATAGCAGTAGTATAACACACTCAGAATATTTTTTCCTGGTGCAAAGACAGAATGCAGTGAAAGCCTCTAAAATTTGATCAGTACGACAGAATTTTATCTACTTCTTTTTGACATCATTCACTCTAGTGGTATAGATATAAGCAAACAACAATCACGTTCATAAAGCATTCACAATCATGATATAATACATGACTTTCCACTCATGATGCACCAAAAGGAACAAAAATCCAGACAGACACAAATGGATAGCCAAATTCTGAGACGAGAGAAGTGAAGAGAAAATAAACCTGGAGAACTATCAGTCAGCATGTAGATTTCTGAAGTCGAGTATATACCACCTAAAACAGTTCGTTTCACATACCAATCCATATCAGAACCCTCATCACCCACAGCATGCCAAATCTCATCAACCAACATTGCCCGCTGCCTAAAACTTGTTGGAGCATTTGCCGGATTCGCCTGAAAGAATAACAATTAAGAATGACAACCGCACAATTTTAACTCAGATAATTGATCAACAAACACTAATTCCTTTAGAAAAGAGAAATCACATTACTTGAATGCTAAGTGCCTGGGGCCACTTAGATACATACGGCACTTGCATTTCCAGCCGAGTCCTAACAAGCTTTGCTATACGTTCACTAGGTACCAAATTTTGCAACTTTAGCTCTCCGGAATCGATGGTATCAATGAGCTTTTGTAGACACTCATCCATGAAAAACTGAAAGTAAACAAATCAATACGAGAATTACTCGCAGATTACATTGTCAAAATTACCTTTGTTTTCTTCTAAAAATGCTGTATTTACCTCAACCAGTGCGGCTTCTTTTCGAGGAAAAGATCCGACGATGGAAGGTGAGACGCCGGCATCTCGTGCTCCAGCGATCAATGCTTCATCGGTCCATCCTAAGCGCGACTGCGACATAATCACATCTTAAGGATTAATTACTCATCAACCAAAGATCTTATCTACTCCGAGAACAGTATTAGACAGAGAAGAGAGTGTATGATCGATCGTACCACGTGGCGAAGCGAGGATTGGAGGACGCGAGCTTGCTCGTTTTGGTACTCAACGGTTACTCTCTCCCTCTTTCGCCGCTGCTGCGCATTCTCGCCTCCCGAAGAAGATGCTGACGGCGTATTATGCGCAGTTGAATCTGACGGGCGGGACGGGGGGCGGAGGTTAGGGTTTGGATGGGGGAAAGATTCTGGGTTGGGTGTCAAAGTGCAAAAGCGTGATCGGCCGATAACATTGGAGGATTGAGACGTCAATCGGAGACGGGTGGTGCTAGTGTTACGGAATGTTGCGCCGTAGAGGAGGCGCTTCGCCGCCGTTCTGTACATTTTTGTTTTCAGTTATCAGTGAGAGAGTGGAGGAGAGTGTGGACCCTTTTCAGTGTAGAAAATGGGAAAATAAAATAGGATCTTTGGTTCCACGTAGCTGAATTCTGGGGCACAACGTGTCGATTTTGCTGCCACGAGGACTTCTGCGCCAACTGCTAATTTCTCTCTTTTTTCCTTTTTTTATGTGTTTGAACAGGCTGGGCTGGGCTGTGTAGTCCAGCCCATTTATCTTCTCTTAAGTATTAATTCGAGTTTTCTTATTCATATTTTTATCTAAGATAAAAATAAAATCATTTAAGAAAATGATAAGAACACTTTTTTTTTTTTACCAATAGGAATGCACAAACAAAGAAACTTATAAGCCAGACTTTGCCCAAACTATTTATGGAAAGAAAATTTCAAGCATTACATTTTGGTGAAAAGCAAAGGCAAATAACACAACTAATTTGTCCACAATTAACGAAAGTCTCGAACTTAAATGTTGGAAATAGAAAAATCGAGATAAGAGAATCATTACCTTTTAAGAGTCCATAAAACTCGACCGGTTTAGTGTTAATTAAGAAAACATCGGAAGAATAAAAAAAACAAAGGCCAAAAACACAGCATTAAGTTACATTTACTATGTGCAAAAGAATAAAAACAAAATTACACAAGTGAAAATAACCAGCAAAAAAAACAAAAAAAACTTTTCCCCCTAAACTTAGAAATGCAAATGTCATGCCTGTGAGAATTCCATGCACAAGTGGTTGATTTCTTTCTTTACATGAATGTGGAAAATTATCAAATGCAAGAAGCTACCCAAACAGTTCTAAACTATGCAGCTAGACATTGGGTGCTGGCAACTTCTCCTAACCTAATAAACAAAACACAAACGCAATGCATCAAACATGTATATCTTCTACACTCCTAATCACTTCAGCCATGTCTAACCGTTCCGCGGGATTACTTTCAGCACAAGCTACGCCAATTCTGAGAAGTTGCACCATCTGATCCAGCGAACTCGCACTGTTCAGGATCTCTGGATCGATCAATTCCTGTTCTCTATTCTCCAAGCTCGCTTGGAAGGCCCACTGTACCACATCGGTCCCTCCTTTCCCATTGGCAAGATATTGAGATGGGAATTTTCCTGTCATCACTTCAAGAATGATGATTCCAAGACAATAGACATCTGCCTTAGGAGACACCTGTTGGTGCTGCACAAATTCTGGGGATTTATAAGCAAACATTGCCTGTGTAGCATAGCTGAGATTAGTCAGTGGATCAAGGGCATAGTCGGTGATCAAAGCCTCGTAACTATCGCTCAAAACAACATTGCTGGACTTGAGATTTCCATGGGGAAGCTCATAGGTTGCATACTCTGTGTGGAGAAAATGCAATCCCTTTGCTATCCCTTTAATAATGTTCAGACGAGTCGGCCAATCGAGATCAGCATGGAAAGCTCCACGGTCACCTGAATAACATCCAATATTGTTCTCCAAATCAGGAATTGCATAAAAATATGGCAATCAAACATTTGACAAAGTAACAGGATGAATGACGTGAATCTGGGATGCCAAGATTTAGTTTTACAAGATCTGAATGAACGGCAGCGCAATTCATGCAATTGAAGCAATTTTAACCTACGGTATTGGATCTTTGAACATGATTCCAATGGTAATGATAAGGTTTAAGATGAAGAGAAGCAGTTACATACCGTGCAAGACATAAAGCAAGCTGCCTTTAGGCATGTATTCTGAGACTAACAGCTTCTCCTCCTTCCTGTAATGGTATGCCAATGGTGTCAAGATATTTTTGTGTGCAATCCTCCCAAACCGCCTCATTTCTGTATCAAAACCGTCTCTTCCAATCCTATTCATTTCCCTCATCCTCTT
Organism: Viola odorata; assembly: GCA_963691705.1. Taxonomy (NCBI): domain Eukaryota; kingdom Viridiplantae; phylum Streptophyta; class Magnoliopsida; order Malpighiales; family Violaceae; genus Viola; species Viola odorata. Next base: position 16,774,968 of record OY829545.1, read on the forward strand.
CACCACCACCGATAATCCATTCGCCATAACCGCCTTATATGAAGACCCCAACCCACCATTCCCCATTACTTCTGCAGCTGCCTTCATCAAATCCTGTAATCCAAACATACCCATATCATGGTTAACCATGATCAAATCTCCCATGCCATGCCTGCTGGATCCCCTCTTCGAAGAGACACTCCCTCTTCGACTGGACTCGGATGGCTTCTTAACTGGGACTTGCGTGCGCACCGTCGGGGTCACCTCATCAAAGCTTCTTTCTTTCCTCAAGACACTAAAGTCATCATCGCTTTGCCTCTTCCTTGCAGAAATGACAGAGGCCAAAACCAATACTCCCATCACTGCAATTACTACCACTCCAATTACCATTCTTGAACCATTACCTTCTCCTGAAGGTACCTGGACAGCAGAAGAAGATTCTGGGGACGGTGTTTCCATTTCGGAGCAATCCTTGTCGAGTGGTTTTCCGCAGAGCGCATTGTTTCCTGCAAATGACTTAGCACTCTGTGTAGATAGCCTCTCAGGGATTTCCCCTTCGAGATCATTGTTAGAGACATCAAAGGAGGTCAACTTTTGTTTTGAAGGTGGGATGGGTCCTGAGAAATGGTTGTATTCAAGATGGAGCTCAAAAAGAAGAGGTATCTGCATCACTGAAGGTGGAATATTTCCAGAGAAGTTGTTATTAGAAAGCCACACTTTCTTTAAAGATCCCATAGTGGTAAAGAAATCACTTGCTATGTCACCAGAAAACTTATTGTAAGATAACAGGAGTGATTTCAATTTACCAAGTTTGTTGAATTCTGGGATTGGACCTGAGAATGAATTGTTTGTAAAACTTATAGTTCTAAGAGAATGAAGCTCATGTAATGCATCAATATTTATTGTTCCTGATAGCCCTAAGTCAGAGAGATGAAGACCCGTGATGACGCCACCAAGACAAATGACACCGACCCATTTTTTTGCACAAGGAGAGGAATTTGCATCCCAATTGTTCAATGCACCAGCATGGTTTAAAGAATTCTTGAGTTGGAGGAGAGAATCAGTTTCTGTTGCAGAATGTGACAGATGAGGAAAAGAGAGGGTGGCAATGGAGACCGCTAGGAGAAGGTGAACAGCGACCATTGCTGGGCCGGAAAGATGGTGCATTTCCGGAGGGAAACCAGCCGCTGTTCGGAGAGATTTTCTGTCTCCCTGAGGTTCTTCCGTAGAGGTTTAATGCGTGTTTTTTTGTTCGATTTGAATTTGAGAAGGTGGTGTGTCATGTTGGTGTGCGCGTGTATGGTAGTTGGTGATGGCGTGAAGAATTACATAAGGATTCTAAGAATAGAAAATGTAGATGAGGAAATAGAGAGTGGGGGAGAGAGTTTATGGGATTGTCAATGAGGGAGAGGTATGCAACTACTGTTGACCTTGTCAATACAGGTCTCCAATTTTAACTGTAATGAATTGGCAAAACTAGCTATAATATCTCACCTCCCTAAATTCAGCAATTATCCATTCCAAACTCAGCATTTGGAGGTCATCACAGTTGCTCTAAAACAAGCATTGATATACTAACTAAATATGGAATCTGCAACATTTCTTTAGGCTCCATAAATGGAGGTGTGCAACCAAAGTGGTCATCACAAAAATCAAGTCTGTTGTTCCTACCATCATCCTCTAGCTATGCCTATCTCGAGAAGTCAAATAAACATCATGAAAGCGAATATATAAGGGGAATTGTGTCATTGTCTGCCATGGATATTACCTGAGCTGAAATGTTACGAAAACGAATCATGAAAAGCAAATATATAACCACTAAAAATGAAAACATAAAGAAAAGATGAATATATAGGCTGAAACCTTTGGTATTTACAATACTCTGCATCATAACAGAAATCACAGAATTTACATGATATATAAATGCTGGCTCTCTCTAGTACCTCTGTAATTTCTTCCTCGCAGCAATCAACTCGATCATACGTACTTAATATGACCCTGATGTGAAAGCCTGCAACCATGAAATGCATGTTAATTATAAAAAAGTGATTTTTTTATACTAAATTTATGGTGACTGAGTACAGTGAGGTCAAGAATTACCGAAAATATGTTGCAATGACCAGGATCTGCAATGTGAGCCAACAAGTTGTCAATGGGATCTTGTCCAGTATAAATGGCCTGGAAGCAGAACCCAACAAAAGCTAACATGGCAAGACGCCCGTTTTTAATCTCTTTAGTTCTCAACACCATTACAGGTTCCGGGGAACCCCGACCCCAATTGACAGGATCAAACCATATGCCACCAGGATATCCAACATCCACCTTTGGTTTAGTTATGTGTGGTAGGTCCGGCTGGGGATCGACACACCCTGGTTTAATGATATCTGCCCACCTTCTACCCTCAGCCCAACCCATCAAAACTAACTGCATTACAAACAAGGTAGTAGGATCTGCAAAGTATTCTTGAGCACCAGCATCGAACCAATTGAAATTGTCAATGAGGCCTATTTTTTCAAGCCATTCAGGTATTAGAATCCCTGACACACCAAGCATAGCCCATCTGCTGTGCATCAGCTCGGCTTGCGCAAACCATTTAAGCAGCTCAGGATCAGACCCTAAAACGCATTATACATATCAAGTAAACATTCATTTCAAAGAACTAAAACAGCCTTGAAAGCAACTACAGTAAAGGGCATACCTAATCCGAGTGGGTCGAAGCCAAAATCACCCGGAAGGCTACAATTAGTCAAACAAAAAGGTAAAGAAAATATATTAGGAAACTGCTCCTAATGCAAGTTATCACAAACCATAAGAATTTCAAAATATAGAGGGGGCATGGCTAATGCAATGTACCTTCCATCAAGCCATTCAGGAGGTGAACTACCAGGGAACCACAATGGCCTGTCAGGAGGGAGTGGTTCACATACACTTGACACCCCTTTTGTTGCATTCACTCTACCTTTAAACTGTTCGCTTGTTGGGATCCTTAAAAGGTCAAATCTGTGTGGAACATAACTGCGTATTTTGTCAGCAAAAGTAGAGAAAATCATCAAACATTATGAAAGCACCAAACATTTAGTCGTGCAATTACAATCTACATTTTTGTCTGAAACAAAATGGTGTTTTGGAAGAACAGAGAAGGGGAAACAGAAATAACCATTACCTAGTTCTGGTTGGGAGGCTTGATAATGAAGTAGAAGCAATGTTGAGAGCCATGAGAGACCAAACCCAAAAGTACCCAAAAGCTCTTGACTTGTTTACTTCGGCTATTTGGTGGCCTGACTGCCGAGTTTAGCAGTTTTCTTTGCTTATCCAGTTTGAGGAGAAAATGGTGTAGAACAAATACAAGAGCCAATAGTAGCTTGACATGTAAAGGATTGGACAGTTTGGGCATACCCTTTTACTTTTACGCCCACTATATATCTTTTTATTAAAAATTTAAAATGAGAGCAATTTAAACCCAATACTTACACAAACACGAACCATTAACCAACTTCTTCAATTTTTTTATAATTTTTTATAACCATTAAGTTTGATTCAGACCCAATAACAGATCCTCGCTTCAGTCCAAACTCATGTACCAAATGGAAAAATTGTTGTAAATGTATAGATGGGTGGTACTCTCTTATAGTTAAAAAATACTCTCTGTCCATAAATAATGGACTCGAGGGAGTGATTCACACAGATTAAGAAATTTACTGTAACCTTCTTCTTCCTTTTTTCATGCATTTTCTTTCTTCCTCTCTCTCTTTTCTTTCTTTCTTCTTCTGTCCAAAAAATACTCCCTCTATCATCGTTTCCTATTCTCACCTCCGCCGCAGAAAGGAGCGGAAGGTCGTCTCGAGTTGGGAGCAGGTGGAACGGCATCAATCGGACCACCCACGCGCCGCCAACAGAAGCCGGAGCTTCTGCCACTCCACCACGCGCCGCCACTCGCCGGCGCGTCCAGTCTTCGATCCGACCGCCACCACCCTTGTTTTGCTCGCCTCGTCATTTTCGGCAAGAATCTATGGTCGCCTTCGTGATCTTTTCGTCCAAACTTGTTTTATTTTGCATTTGAAAATGGAGGAGGAGAGATGAGAAGCCTAACACCTTCTCTGCTTTTGCTGGACACTTCTTTTCCATGTTTTATTTTTCATTTAAAATGTGGCCCTTTCAGTTTTTAATTTCTCTTTTTTGCCCCGTATAGTGCAAAAAACGACGAGTCGTTTGAGGGTAATTTTGACAAAACACAAACAAAGTGGACACAAATGCCAATGACGTCAATTAAAAAAGGACACGATTTTTGGGCTAAAACGTCTATTATTTATGGACAGAGGGAGTAGTTAAGTTTCGAATTCAAATTTTTTATTTTATAATTCCTATCTACGATGGAAAAGATATATTATTTATATTTCTGATTATCTTCTCGATTGAAAATAATTTTATTGAATATTTTTTGAATCCTTAAAGTAGCTCTTCCAATATACTCCCTCTGTCCTTTATTAATAGATGCTTTCACTATTTGCACGCATATCAAGAAGGTCGAATGACTCACTATTTGAGATAATTTTGCCCTGAATTTTTTCTCGGACGTACGTTAATCCTACGTTAGAAAAAAAGTACGAATTTTTTTGGGATCAAATAGTGAGTCATCCGCCCTCTTGAGATGCGCACCAGAGCAGTACACATCTATTAAAAAAGGACGGAGAGAGTATTTTATTTCATTCTTCTTCTTTTTTTCATTTCATTTCAATTTCTCCTGTATATCCTTCCTACCCTTTCTTCTTAGGAGACTACCATTTGCTACCTCTTTTTTATTTAATTTTAATAGCTAAAAAAGTTGCCTATAGCATTTGTGAAAGAACTATACATGTTCAAGGGCACGGAAACATAGTTTTAGAGTTTGGACAGAACATAAGTCTTCTAAACTGTCACGGTTAATGTAATTAATCTGGAAACCAGCCATTAAATCAATAACATATCAGTAATCACAGACATAGTTACATTACAGTCAACAACCAGGTAAGATTATTACAATAGTATAGTTCTTCTATTTTATTTGTTAATTTTTTTTTTTTTTTAATGGAAGTGCTCAACACAGATTGCAACTCTCCACCAGTCTAAAATAGCCTAATTACCCACTACTTCCCTCCTAATCTACCTTACAAGTTACAACCCAGCAAAGAACTCATTTCTTTGGCTTCTGATCTTTAAATTAGATAAATAAACGGTGTGAGTATTTCGACAATTTTATATTTTATATAAAATTTATAATTTAACCGTTTAAAGTAGTTATCATTTGGACCCATTTTATATTTTTTTAACTTAAAAATAAAACTAATTCATATGTGATGGACTCAAAATAGTTCACGTAAAAAAAAAAACTTAATTCTTTTTTTTTTTTGTGAAATGCATCATACTACATATTAGGAGATCTGGTTGAAAAAAGAACTATTCCCATCTTTGCGGCAAACTTTTTCTTAGGATAAACAGAACACATCCAAAATTAATTCAATGAAAGAATTGAGAAAAGAGAGAAAAAAATAAATTTAACCACTATTCCCCCCAACGTGTCATCGTCAAAGCCTGCAGATCAAAACTCCCTACAGTAACACTAGTTCTCAACAAAAATCCTAAATTGCAAAATATTGCAACAAACCAGAAGTGCAAACACAAACCTCTTAAAACCTTCAAATGCACTCCATCTTCACCCTCCACCCACTCTTCTTCCCTGAAAGCGCCATCTCCAAATCCCAACTTCCACATTAAACTCACCAACCAAAACCCACATCAAAGTTCCAAGCTTTATTCCTGCTGCCATTTCATTTCCATTCCCGTTTTCCGATTTGTTGTCAACGATGTTAGAAACTCTGCCGCAGGGTCGGTTTCAGTGCCAAAGATTGGAACTTAAGCGCCATGTCTCTTCGTTTCTGTCTTCACACAAGACCCTTTTCACCGTTTTGTGGATCGCGGCTTTTGTATCAGTGTTCATGTGGCAGCACCATTCGGTGGGCGGAGGTGGGTTTCGGTTGTTCTGGTGGGGGGCTGTTCGGCCGATGCCAAAGCTAAGACCAGTGGCGTTCAATTTGACGGATTTTGGAGGAGTTGGCGATGGGGTCACTGTAAATACGGCGGCGTTTGAGAGGGCGATTTTGGCTATTTCCAAGCTTGGGAAGAGAGGAGGTGGACAGCTTAATGTGCCTCCCGGGAGATGGCTTACGGCACCGTTTAATCTAACTAGTCATATGACACTGTTTCTCGCTGAAGATGCTGTTATATTGGGCATTCAGGTTAGTTGGGATTGTTTTACTTTCCTTTTTTGTATAAGTTCTGTTGGATTGAATGTTTTGTGTCAATGAAGATTTAGATGCATAAGAAGAGAACAAGGTCTGATGGGTTGAGTTCTTTGGGATTTTGAATGGACTTGTTCTTGGCAGTCTCAACTATTCGTTTTGTTTTTTTTTCTTCCTTTTTTGGTTCTTATATCTAATTCTGTTCTTAAAAAATTGTATGTGGATTGTTAACTTGGCTGAGATCTGCTGCTTCTATCTGTTCATCATGTCAATGTTCTAGTCTCCATCTGGAGTTACTATATCCGAACTTTGTGGGATTAGAATTGGTCTGTTAACCATGGAATCCTGCATATCTACTGTTGTATAGCCATATTATTTGGTGAGAGGCAGGGACACTGGGGGAGGGGATTTGTGGTATGAGAGTGGAATTTGGAGGAACAGGTGTGTAGAAGTATATGCCTTAGTAATAAAATTTAAGTTCACAAACTTGCATGGACTTTCTAGTATGCAAAACAGGAGGATTTGGACCTTGCTTTAAGTCATATCTTAACATTTGAGAAAAAACAGGGGGTTATTGCTTATTTCGGTTCTACCACTTCTGTATGTTAACAGGATGAGAAGTATTGGCCACTAATGCCTCCATTGCCTTCGTATGGGTACGGGAGAGAGCACATGGGACCACGATATGGGAGTTTAATCCATGGTCAAAATCTGAGAGATGTTGTCATAACAGGTTAGTTGATTCCACATTCTTCAATCCCAGAAGGGCTCCAAAGCACATTTAAAAGTTGTCCAATGAATTTCAAAGATGTTTAAGTAAAGTGTGCCATACAAAATGTTAGAAGACCCAAAGTATGCAATTTCTCTGCAAAACTTGGTAGTTGCCCGTCTCTCCTCTCCTTTGGACCTTCAACTTACTTGTTTTGCATCCCTCCTTTAGCTGCTTGAACTGCCAACAAAAGTTAATTAATACAACTGTGCTACCGGTTGATTGTATTTTTCATATCTGCTCTGAAATATAGCAATGTAGTCAATAGTTGTAAGTCATAATATGGAACACGTGTTGTTAGCTCTTACAGTAGTTGGTAACTGTTAGTTGAGATAGAAGGTAGGTGACCCTAGCTCAACTCTGGATGTTATAGCAAATATTGAGTGCATTGGACTACCCAATGATTAGCTTAATCTCATTCTACTTTATGTTTTCTCTGACCAACAGGACACAATGGCACAATAGATGGACAGGGTCAAACATGGTGGAAGAAGTATCGCCAGAAGCTTCTCAACCACACAAGGGGTCCCCTTGTGCAAATAATGTGGTCAAGTGACATTGTGATTACTAACATCACGTTACGTGATTCCCCATTTTGGACACTCCACCCATATGACTGCAAGAACGTAACAATTAGGAATGTGACAATTTTTGCTCCAATATTGGAGGCGCCAAATACAGATGGAATTGATCCAGGTTAGTATTTTTTTGTCCAGGTAATTGGTCATGCTTAAATGGCCAATCTTTGACCGCAAGTACTGATTAGCCACTTTATTGATCTTACCCAAGATTTTTGGCTCAAGCCCTTTTAATCAGATGGGCTACCAATGTGTTAATCTTGCTGTCGTGAGAAAGGGTAAACATGAGAGGAAAAAATGGATTGATAACTATAGGGTGTTGGGGATATTGTTTATAATAATAGAAGGTTATCTGTTTTAGTTTCCTAACTCACTGAATGAGATGAATGAGATGCGCTGGGGATTGGGATTGGGTGCCAGGTATCATGGAGAGATGATGAGACGGTTCATTGCTATTTTTTGGATGGATCAAATTTTTGAACTTTAGTACTGAACTTTGAACTTATTGTCATTTTAGTTTTTGCAATATTCTTGCATACCTTCAAACTAATCTCAGTCTAGTATATTCGTAAATTGTGGGTATATTGGTATCATCGTTGCTGTCATTGAACTACTACAGTAAAATGATATGTATACTTTTTCCCCTTTTGATGTAAGAACTAAGGACATTATCATGCTGTAATCATAGTAAATATGAATAGCAAAACAGTGATAATTCAATACCCTTAATTATATTGGCTAAGTTCGCAGTACATGCCTCTGTCCACTCCAAATATTACTGCTCTAGTTATATGATTGACTTATTGAGAGTAAAAAGATATTTGTAAGCAATTCTTCTACCATGCTAAATATGACAGACTTCAAATTTGTTTGGCACAAACAGATTCATGTGAGGATATGGTAATAGAAGACTGTTACATAAGTGTGGGTGATGATGGGATTGCAATAAAGAGTGGCTGGGATCAGTATGGAATTAGTTACGGTCGACCCTCAAAGAATATTCTCATCCGTAACCTTGTAGTTCGCTCCATGGTCAGGTGAAATCTCCTTCATAATTTGCCTCCAACTCGGTGCATGTTTGTTGCAATGTTCTTGTTACATAGTACTGAAAAATGTTTACAATTGCATTCTTGTGGGACTTCTCATCTTCATGCCCGATACATTGCATAATGATGAATTTCGATTCGATGTCTACCTCTAGGCATCTTCTTTTTTACCGACTAAACCTTTTAATGTGTGCATGAATCTGCAAGTCCCTTTGTTGTTTGTGTGTGCACATGCACTCCAGAGAGAGAAATCACCACTTGCATCAGAAGCAAACCTTGTCTCTCTTTTTTTTCCATTTCAAAGTAGGAAGGCAGGAAAAATTATTCTGTTGTGCCAAGCATGCATAAACTAACATGAAGGGAACTTGTGACCTTTCTTGGGGGGGAAAAAAAGCCTTTTACCAGTTTTATCAATCTTGGCAGGCTGTTTGCCTTCAGTTTTGGCCCTTTATTTTGACTGGTTTTTAGTGCGGATCAAAACTTCATTTAAGAGAAACTGCAGTAGCTGGACTGATGGAGCAGACAAGCAACCTTGATCTGTCACCATTTGGCTTGATTCATGGATCATAAGCAGTTACTATTATCAGATTATGCCTGTCAGTCGTACTAGATTTGTATGTTACTATTAAGGTACTAACTCATGTCCATCCTTCTGAACTTTGCAACAGTGCTGGTATCTCAATTGGCAGTGAGATGTCAGGTGGGGTGTCAAATGTGACAGTGGAGAATCTCCACGTGTGGAACTCAAGGCGTGGAGTTCGGATAAAGACTGCCCCTGGAAGAGGGGCATATGTTCGACATATAACCTACCGGAATGTAACATTTGATGATGTCCGAGTTGGAATTGTCATCAAGACAGATTACAATGAACACCCTGATGGAGGTTATGATCCAAAGGCTCTTCCAATACTGAGGGACATAAGTTTCACTGGTATCTATGGTCAGGGAGTTCGTGTGCCCGTTCGGATGCACGGGAGTGAAGAAATTCCAGTAAGGAATGTAACTTTCCGAGATATGTCAGTCGGACTATCGTATAAGAAGAAGCATATATTCCAATGCGCCTTTGTTCAAGGTCGAGTAATAGGCACCATCTTCCCTGCTCCGTGTGAGAACCTTGATCTGTATGATGAGCAAGAACGACTCGTTAAGCGCTCAGCCTCCCAAAACTTGACAGACATAGATTACGACTTCTGACAAAGCAAGATCAATCCTTCTGGAGGTGACATCGATACGGCTAATCTTTCTTTTCCTTTTCGGCTTGTTGTCCACCCCCCCCCCCCCCCCCCCCCCCCCCCCCCAGCGTATATAGGAATCTTTTTTTAGTTCATACATTTCGGGAGGTTACTCAACATGCATATTATGTTTTTTCACAAAATGTGCAATTTTCTCCAATCTCCAACCTTTTCTATCCTTGAAATTAGCAACTTTAGGTATGTACCTTTGTCTGTGTACTATCAAGTCGTGTAATGCATTGCGGATATTTTTAAATACACCGAGTGTACATTCGTCCGTTTTCTTTTTGATGGCCTTTACATGGATTAAACGACAGGCTGGAGCATCGGGTTTGACTTATCTTTTTCAGTTTTCTTAAACCTCAAATTTTCTAAGGGCAAAAAGGCAGTTGATGAATGATGATGTCTGATAAATTTATTTGTCAACCAACCTTATTAATCAACGAAATTAGTACAATTAATTATCTTAATTAAGTGTGACGGAGCTCATGACTTCGGTTTACCTGTCGTTTTCTCTCTCCTTTCTTTGATAGAGCCTCATAAGTCATAAGTCATATGTTACTAATTTAGTAATAAAAAATAATTGACGTGTACTTGCTTCAAGTGTACTTGTTTTGTTAAACTCTTTGACGGAGTGGTTGACCAGGCATCTAGTTTACAAAAGACTGAATCCAATATGTTGACAGAAACATCCATAGCATTTGCATATGTATTTGTTCTTTAATTAATTAGATTAGAAATCTTAACAATATTTAAATCAAAGGTGGACTTCTCAATTATCCTTAATTAACAAATTAAAACAACCATTTTGTCATTAGTGTTTAATTAAAGAATTCCACCAAGTGGGTAATGTTGTAAATTTGCAGAATGCAAGGGTGTTTCCTTTTAAGCCAGTGTCATAACCGACACGCAGAGCACGTGGGTGATTGGGGACTAGTAACAGCACGCTCCTAGAGTCCATGTTCTGTGACCATTAAAACTGTAAGTCACGGGCGGGCTGTGACCGTCCGTTACGTGGGCGGGTGGACCAGAAGATTATATCATAAGGACATCAGACGGACAGACATGTGGTCTCATAATCTCATTAAGTTACGCCACTGTTAGATTCTCACAGTCACAGCAGAGGTGACCGTCGCCACCGGCGCCATAGATTTCCAGGCAAAAGAAGTGGGGATATTTTAATAATCTCATTAAGTTACGCCACTGTTAGATTCTGACAGCAGAGGTGACCGTCACCACCGGCGCCATAGATTTCCAGGCAAAAGAAGTGGGGATATTTTAACGTCACCATCACTATCACCATTTCAAAGAAGTGTTTAGCATTAGTTGAGTCGACATAAATGGGAACGCGTGAGAATCTTGTAGTGTAGCAGTAGCCAAGCAAGCATCTCTCTCTTTCTTGATAAAGACTACTACAAATTCCTTACGCGCATTTACTAGCGTTTCCCACGTGGCTATTGTTTGGTGGTGGACCAACGAAACGTCCACCTGCTGCTTTTCTTAGGCCCCGTTTACCTCAGAGAATTTCCCAGGAAATTCTCCAGTTTTTTGAAAACTGGACTTTTTTTTCGAAAACGCGTTTACTTCGCGCTATTTTCATTTCTGTTTTCGAAACGAAAATTTTCAGATTGAAAACTCATGTGTAAGTTTTGAGAACACCCCAAAATTTGTTTTCAAAATTTTTAACTCAACCAAGCATAAAGCTAAAAACTCGGTTTTCATTTTGAAACATTAATGAAACTTTTTTTAATACCATTATACCCTTCTCATCAAATGGTCGAGTAAACGCAGCCAGAATTCTTCTTCTTCTCTCCTTGCCCTAAATCACACGCCGCTCCTCTTCTTCTCCCTCACGTCGGCCTTCTTCTCCTCTCTCGCCTCCGTCCTTAGCCTCACGTCGGCCTTCTTCTCCTCTTTACGTGAGTGGTTACGGGTTGTGGAGGATTACCAATCGACAGGCGGATACCGGATTACTAGGTCAACTCGGGCGATTCGGTTTTGTTGGGTGTTTTTCAGGCCGGCATCGACTGAATCCGGTGGTTTTGATTGTTTGGAAGGTTTTTGTTCGGTGGGGTTGCAGAGTTTGGTCTCAGATCTTGGATTCCGGTGAGTTTTAGTGGTGTTTTCTGTTTGGTTCAGTGGTTTTACTGATTTTGGGAGTTGGGTTTGAAGTTATTGACGTGGTTGAAGTAATTAAGAATTGTTCTTCACGTTTCATTTACTCCTGTGTTGTTTACTTTCATTGGGGACAGGAAATCTTGATTTTTATGACCTGTGTTTTTCAGTTATTTTTGTTGTTGGGAGGTTTAATGCATTTTAATGTAGAAGGTTCATTTTGGTTTGGATTTTTATGCATATCGAGTAGCAGTAATGGCAAAAAATGCTTGGATCAGCTGTTATTGATGCATTAATGTATAAGAAATGTAAGAGGAAGTGGGTGGTACGTTTTAGATTCTCTGTATATTGGTGGAAAGATTGAATATAGACCAATTCTAGTAGAAGCATTCACATCCTTACGCTTTTTCTTTTTGGCTTAGGAGATGATAAATTTACATTTGATTTTGAATACGAATTTAGACTCGTATGTTGCCCGTAGGATTACACTTTTGCTTCGCAATTTTGGAGATGTTTTATGCTCTTTGGTTGCTTTGTTCTGCTTTGTTCTGAGTCAAATGATGCTTAACTCTTTGATTGTTCAATCATATAATCATCTTTTATTTAGTGTTTTATATTCTTTGTGTTTTGGTTCTCCTTCTCTGTTGTGTATAACTTTAGTAGTGTTTAAAGATAGATCAGTCTTCAATTGTTGAAGGCATCTTTTATTTTTCCTCTAGAAAGAGAGGAAGATGTGCTCACTCTTCTTTTGAATTTTAAAAAAATGGATCTGTTAAATCTTGATTATTTGTGTCTTCTGTTACTCTTCCCGATCTCAGTTTAGTTTCAAATGCTCGATTGCGACTCTATAACTCAAAATGTGACTTTGATATTCATTGCAAATAACATAATTTGAGGGAGAAGGAATTGTTGGTCTTCAGGCATGATTCTTTACAGAATGTACATCTTGAATTCCCTATATGTAAGTTCAACCTCACTGTGGTGTAACCTAATGTGACATGACATTGAAACTTTCAATCTTACTGTTTTTCATAATCTTTTGATTATCAATAAGAGTGTTCTAAATTTTGTTGGCATGAAGCATCAAGTTTAAGGTGGTATTTCTTCTTTTTATCCGACAAGGCATGTCTTGTGGCAGCTGTATTGGTTTGAGTGTGTGTTGGTCAGTTGCTTGTTAGCAGCTCTGTTCTGTTTTGTGGCATCTGCAGCTGGTTGTGTGGTACTGGTCTGATGTTTTTCACAGCAGCTCCCTTGCTGTTCATGTCATGTTCTTCATTACTCTTCTTTCTTTAATTAGTTTTCAGCTTATCAAAAAAAAAAAACTATAAATAAATATTCTTGTATTGTTGGTGAATGGGAGCTTGTGGAATTTGTACACTTACTTGTCTAATAGCTGGCTTTTTGTTGTTCATATTTTTGGTTGGTTAAGTGAATTTTCTGAATAAGATGAGCTATCTGGAGTATTCTACTCTGTTGATTCCTACGGTAGGTGTTTCTTGCTACTGTGCTCGTCTTATTTGATGGTTTTTTTAAAGAAGTATAAAGTAAAAGGTTGGTACTTTTGTTTTAATTGGTAAATGGTACGTGGTGTTTAAGAAAAGTATACTTCTATATTGCTTGAGTTGATCTTTTATTGTGTGACAAACATTGATTGCTTCCATGCTGCTCTTGGATGTGGACTTTTGCTTCATTTAGGAATGAAACTTCTTGCTTTGGCTGTTTCTGGTCTGTGTTTCTGCTCTACTTCATTTAGGAATTGTATGCGGAGTCAATTGCAATAGATGTTTCTGGTCTGTTTCATGTCTATTTCTGGACTGGATTTTCCTGCTTCTGGTATGTTTTCTAGTCTGTATTTCTGCTCTATTTCTGGTCTATTTCTAGTCTAGATTTCTTCTGCTTCTGGTATGTATTTCTGGTCTGTATTTCTGCCCTATTTCTGGTCAGTTTCTGGTCTGTATTTCTGGTTTGCTTCTGGTCTGTATTCATGGTCTGTATTTCTGGTTTGTTGCTGCTCTTGGTTTGTGTGTAAAACATGTTGAAGTATAAGCTTGGGTGGCTATTAATGTTTGGTTAGGTGTTGTAGATAATTGGAACTCATCATGGCTGGAGGGAGACCCGAGGGTGAGGATGAGGCAAAATGGTCTGACAAAAACGAAGAAATATTTCTACAAATTTTGCACGACCGAGTGAAGAAAGCTCCTAATGGTGCACCCACCTTCAAGAGTTCAGACTGGACCGATATTGATGAAGAAATGTTTCTGGCCTCTGGGGAAAGGTACGGTGGAATGAAGTTGGTGGGTAAATACAATCGTCTAAGGGTGAAGCATCGACAATTTTCAGAATTGTTAGAGCACACTGGAGTCGCCTACATACCAAGCTTGAACACTGTCAATGCCCCAGAAGATGTGTGGCAAATGTTCTCCCAGGTATGTTAAACACTCAAATATTTACATTGTTCCATATCTTTATACATTGTTGTTATTCATATTGTTTAACACATTTGCAGAAACACAGGGCCTATAACACATTCAGAAGGAAAGGTTGTCCAAACTACGAGATGCTAGGTCTGGTGTTTAATAAATCTACAGCCACGGGACTTCTAAGACACGCCTCTTCGCAATTGCCACCTACATCTGATGAGGAGCGTCAGACCGAAGACCAATTTCTGAATTATGGTGTTCACATTGACGTAGGTGATGTAACACCTGACTGCCGGAGCTCGCAAGGAAAACGTCCTTCTTCTGGTTCACTTCCAGCTGCTAGGCCCGCGAAGAAGGTTAATTCCTCAAAGTTGGACTCCTGCATGGACCAGTTCGAGTCATCACAGAGTGCTAAGACCGAGTATTTTAATGCAAAGGCTAAGAAGTACAAAGTTGAGCAAGGTGAAGTTACAAGTCCAAAAAAAGAAGCTGATTCGATTGTTGGGTGTATCGAGGCTATGGGGACGGTGGATGGGGTTTCAGATGCAGCGTACATCAAAGCACTTGAGAGGTTCAAGGATCCTTACTGGAGGAAAGTCTTCGCCACGCTGTCGATTGAGAAGAAGAGGTTGTGGTTGCAGAGCTTGGCGTGATTGGATGATGTTTTCATTTCCCGTAGAGTCATAAACGTATTAGGATGCTTATTTGTGTGCTGTAATATTTGAAGGTGTTTGTGTACTTTCAGTACTTTTATGTTCTTGGATTGTATAACACTTTGTGGAGTTTGAGTAATGCAGAATATGTGCCTGTTTGCGGATAATTAGCAAGTTATGTAAGTTAACTCTTTTGTTAAGCTCTTTTGTAAGTTAATTATGAGATGGTATTATTTTATTCCTGTGCCCATTTTCTTTCCAGTATCTGATTCGTGATTTTCTTGTTAATCATGGGCTTTATTTCCCTTTTGATTTTTTAAATTTCCAATCATCATGAGCATCTGTTAAATAGAAAAGAAGAAATCTCTCAAGCATGCACATGGAAAAAATAATGGAAATGCATGATTGGGGACCATTTGCTATGAAATAGTTTCAATGCTTGTGGGTATACAGAGCAACAAATAGTGACAAACAAATCAAATAAATAGGAGATAAAATAGTAGTACTAATAATTATGGTGCATGAGTGTGGGGACAATTTCATGGCAATGCTCGTGGATATACAGGGACAGGAATAGTGACAACCATATTAGACTAAATAGGAGACCAAGAAACTAGTATGCGTAGGAAGAGAAAAATAGAAAGAAGAGGGAGCGGCAGACGTAAAGCAGGTGATATTTTGTATTTTGTTATCGCATTTAATTTATTTGAGTTTTGATTTACCAACAAAACATTGTATTTTAAAGATATCAACATGCTTACTTACATAGAAGACATGAGATCAAAAATTATTTATGTTATATTTTAGTTATTTAAAAAGATATATACTTCAAATAAATATATTTGTTACTTTTAATAAAAATAAAAAATATTCTATCACAAAAAACACGTTTTCATATTTTTTAAATGATGTTAAATTATAATTACAAAAATAATTTATTAATATAGCAAGTTTCATTACAATATAAAGTGAATAAAATAGTAGAATATATAAGTACAAAGTTAAAAAATAAGAAAATTAAAAATTAACATTTATGAAAAAATTTACCTTTAAACATATTGTTCATTAATTTATTAACTAATTTAAAAATGAGAAGGAAAATAAGCTTCTATTTTAATTGTCTTCCTAATTTATTAATTTGTCAAATAAACTAGGAAAAACCCGTAGTGTTGTTGTTCCAAAAAAAAATTAAAATCAATTTATATTTATGATTATATTTGTCATTTTAATAGGAAAAAATTGTATTTCAAGTTGTATTTTAGAAAAACAGCTCTTGACCCGATTATTTTAAACACAACTATTAGGATAAAATGTGGTTGTAGAAAACTATCACAGTATTTTTTGAGCTAAAGTTGTCGTTTGACACCACATAGGTAAACAAAGCCTTGTACATAAATCCTTTATTTACGAGAAAATATTAAATGTATCAAGAGTACCGTAACTCCTCCTTTTGTATAACATAAACGGTGATATTTATCAAAAAATGAATCTCATAAGCCTATATATATATAGTACATTTAAGCATATATTTTTTCCCTTTGAATTTCATTCCGATGTTGGGCTAAAAAATAAGGCTCAAAATATATTTTTTTCCCTTTTAATTTCATTCCTATGTTCTAACTAAAATAGGTGATAACGTAATTAGTTTGGTATTGTTTACTAACCTGTAATTCCTACTCGTCTCCACTTCTTTGTAGTTCTATTTGTTTCCTCTGCTAAATTCAGCGGTTTATTTATAATGCAGGTAGAAACGACACAATATTATGATAATACTTCAACATATTATGTTGTCAATTCAAGTGATGATGGTTCTACTGATGATGATGATGATGACTTGGAAGAATTACTGCAGCTTCAGAGGCTAGAGCAAGCTGAAAGCAGTCGTGTTGCAAGGATGCCTTGTCGCACATCTATGCTTAGCGGTAGAGCTCATATCATTGAGGTTTTACTGGGAAATCCCATTGTATGTTATGAGAATTTTCGTATGCGACCACATGTTTTTATGAACTTATGCGATAGGCTCAAAACTATGGGTTTACTATGCGCGACCAGAGAAGTTAATGTGGAACAGGGTGTGGCAATGGGGTTATCTGTATTATGTCACAGGCAAACTCAGAGGGTTATAGCTGGCCGATTTCAACATTCTACTAGGACCGTGCACTTGTGGGTGAAGTATGTGATACGTGCCTTGGCTGCTTTAGCAACTGAGTTGATCAAACATGTCAATAGAGGACCGGTTCAACCAGAAATTCTTGAGAATCCCAGATGGTATCCATATTTTCAGGTGCGCATCTCTGTTAGAAATTGACGATACTTTAAAATTACTGAAGTTTAAACCTAACTCTAATATACACTTCTTTTACTTCTCTCAGAAATGCATAGGTGCAATTGATGGTACTCATGTTGCAGCTTATGCTCCTCTTTCTAAACTGAAAACTTTTCGGGGTAGAAAATCACTAGTTACGCAAAATGTTATGGCCGTGTGTTCGCATGATTTGATGTTCACTTTTGTTTATTCTGGTTGGGAAGGCACAGCTAATGATTCACGTGTGTTTCTTGATGCGCTAACAAGGCAGGAAAATCAATTCCCTATGCCACCACCAGGTAAAACACAATTTATTGAATTTCGTAACGGTATGCAATGTTTATATTGTTTGTCAGTTTGAGATTTGAACATATCATTTGCAGATTATTATTATGCTGTCGATGCTGGCTACCCAAATATTCCGGGTTTTTTAGCTCCTTATCGTGGTGAGCGATATCATCGAAGCGATTTCCAAGGACGGGGGAGAATAACAAGAAAATATGAATTATTTAACTACAGACATTCATCTTTGCGAAATGTTATTGAAAGGGCCTTTGGCATTCTCAAAGCTAGATTTCCTATATTAAAGTCTATTCCGAATTACCCACTTCGACGTCAGAAATTGATACCTATAATTTGTTGCGCACTTCATAATTTTATTCGGACCGAAGATAGAGCTGATCAATTATTCACTGAATTTGGCGAGGACGGTGTGGAAAACACTGATGAAGACCGAGTTGATGAGATGCAAGAAGGTATACAAGTGAATATGTCACAACAACAACAGATGAATGCTGTTAGGGAAAACATTGCAAATGAATTGTGGGCTCATCGTAATAATCGTTGAATTACGAGGGAGCAACGAGTCAAGTGGAGTACGTTTGCTATGTAATTTTTTCATCAATTACTATATTAGTAGATTGCTTTTGTTTTCATGTAGAATTACAATATTTAAATGCAATATTAGAAGATTGATGTTATATTTAATAAGTTTTTCCTTTTTAAAATTATTATTAAATTTTCAAATGATTTATTCTTTTCATTAAAAATATTTTTAGTTTTTCACAAAAAATGAAAACGCGCGCGCGAAGTAAACACGTTTTCCAGTTTTCAGATCAGGAAATTCTTAGAAAATTCTTACATTCAGTGCGAAGTAAACGCGTTCTCCAGTTTTTCTGATCAGGAAACAAGCGCGAAGTAAACGCGTTTTCCAGTTTTCAGAATGAAAACAAAATTCTCAAAATTCAGAAAAACAGCAAATTTTTAAATTGAAAATTCTCTGCGGTAAACGCTTAGCTTCTCAATTACCAGCAGTTTTTATTTTTATTTTTTAATTGGTATTTTTTCTTTTCTTCAATAAACTTACATGTGATTAAACCTAATTCTAAATCTCTGGGACTTATTTCCTCTTAGTTTTATTAACTGTCGTTTTGATTTTGAACACATATATTAAAAAGTTTGAATAACTCATATTATTTATTAATTATATTATTAATTAAACTGTACACAGTACACTACCCATTTATTGACTTTAATTAGCATGCAGTACTTTTATTATTATTAAAAAACATATAAAAGAAAATAAGACCACACGCCGTTGGTATCGTGGCCCCACATCGGTCGCGTTATTTTGCTGCAAGTCGGCAAATAAAAGAGGCGCCAGCACCGCCCCGTACCGCCCGTCGGCAAATAAAAGCAAATAATTACTTTTCCAAGCATGTAATAATATAAGTAACTAAAATAAAAAATATAATTAGTTAATTTAAATTTTAATCATAATTATCTGTTCTATTTTCTAACCTAATTAGCATATAGTCATATACAACATTTTATTCAATTTATTTTAAAAATAAATAAAGAATGTACAACTCTTTGAGGGAATCCATGTTCGGTTAATTTTTATGAATTATGTTTGCATATCCGTATTGATTTTAAGGTTTTTTCCCTTATTCGAAACATATGCAATTTTTTAGAGAAATTTATATATATGATACTCAATTGATTCAAAATTGGGAATATAAACTTAGCAATTTTATGTCCTAATTTTTTTATATAATGTTTCAATGGTATGTTAGTTATCAATATGTCATTTATTAAAAATATATTAATAAAATTAAATTCATTTAAGAATAATTTAAGCTCACGTTATTGACAAGAAAGAAAACTTTAGTTTATTTGATGACATGAATGACTTTGTTAGAATAGGAGACTAAAATTCTAAGAAAAAATGAGATCATATTTATGCGAAAAAAATGGAGGAAGAATAGAGAAGAATTAATCTAATTTGTAATAAAATATTCTGAATTTGTATCATAAATGTCATAGTAGATTTCCTATATTTTTAATTGGTTCGAATCAACATCACCCTTAATAAATTAATCAGTATATTTTAACAAATTAAAATAATTAGTGATTGATAAAATAATTAAATAATTTTTTACCATCTTTTAATTTTCTAACTATTAGAAAGACTAAAATTGCAATTTTGTTGGAGGCTTACACTGCAAATTTTAGGCTTATATTGCAAATTTCAAAACTATTGGGTACAAAGTGGGAGATTTTGCAAACTTTAGGGTTTCTTTATATAGTTTATCTAAAAATATATTTAATTTTTTAATCAATAAAGTTAATAATTTTATTATCATTATATAATAAAAAATAAAATGTTACAGTAATAAATATTTTGAGTATATTTTTAATGATTACGTAAATATATTTCTTAAGATTTTAATATATTTTTTTAGTTAAAAATTAGATAATGTTTTCAATTTCAAGCTAAACAACAACACAAACTTTAAAATAAAAAATATATATTTCCTATATGGCAAAAGTAGAAAGAAAATTGGGCATCCTACATTCGTTAGTCTCTTAGAAAATCACATGAGAGTAGCTTATAATAATATTTTAAATAATACTAATAATATTAAATTAGAAAGTGAATAAACTTATAAATTATTTTTTAGTTAAGTAATTCAATTTTATTTCTATTATTAAATGACAATTTATTTAATTAATAAAGAATTATAATATTCATAACTTTTGGTAAGAGCTTGAAATTAGTATATAATTTATCATAGAAAAATATACTTAGTATTGTGAGTTAAGAAAGTTAGCAAGAATAAATTATATTTATATAAACTATATATATATATATATATATATATATATATATAAAAATAAATTAATATTAAAGTTATCAATAATTAGTGACTATTAAATCAATTTTTTAGAATTTAAATTTATATTAAATATTTTTTTATAGTATGAAAAATGAAAGAAGGTATTTTTTATAATAAAATATTCACATCATAATTTGTAATGATAATTTATTTTTAGTTAAAAATAAAACAAGTTATAAAAAAATATGTAAAGTAAATAAAAAATTATCTTGCCTCAATAAACTATTTGTAATATAAAAAAAAAACTATGAAAACCTTTTTATAATATATTATTCTTAAAAATTATATATACACAAATATTAAATTACTTAAGTTTGATTTTGTAAAATTTATAATGATAAGAAATTATTCTTCCTTAGCTAATTATGTGATTTTTTATCATACATAAACATGAAAAAAATAGTTGTACATTTAATTAAATCATAATTTTTCATTAAATATTAAACTTAATTTTTTATTGAGTTTGATTTTTTAAAGAAAAATTCATTAGTGGTTGTTTTTAAATAGCTACATAATTATTTACAATATTTGGAGAACTAGAATAAAAATTGGCCAGGAGGGTTTGGGAGTTGATCATGCGCTGGCTTCGGGTGGTGTGGTGCCAACCTCGCGATCTCGCGGGACTTTGGAGATCTTGGGGACATTATCTTCCAAGCCACGACAAGCTCTCTGGCAGGCAATGGACAACTCTGTTCTACGCGGTGATTTGGTCCCTGTGGAAACCCGGAATGCGAAGGTCTTTAGGCAGAAAGAGGTAACGGAATGGCAGTGTGTGAATATGATATTCTCCTTATGGCATTGGTGGCTAAAGAGTAAGGATCATTCATTTGCTTTCAGTTTAGCTGATATGATGCAGACTCCGGCTTGGCTTTTTAGTAGTCAGGTTGTTGTTTCCTGAGCCCGGAGGTTTATCTTTCCTACTTTCTTAGTTTGTTGGTTTCGTTTTCTGCTTGTGCTGCCTAGCTTGGACAACTGACTTTTGTTATGTTCGTCATGATCTTCATGACAGGTTTCTAATATAATCTCTGCTTATTAAAAAAAACTAGAATAAAAATAATATGAACTTTTTTTTAAACATTGAAATTTGAATTTATAAAAGTAAATTACTTAATTGAGTTAAAATTGTTTTAATTCTAAGAACTTAAAATTAATTATTTCAGAATTAATAAAAGATTTTTTTGTCAACACCTGCATTAAAACATCAATAATAATACTAATATATTACTTATAATATAGTTTAAGCAGCATAGTAAAAACTTATATTAATCCCATTTTTTTTTAGACATTATTAAAACTTTTATATTATACCAAAAATATTTTGTATGAAATACTTTTTTATATATAAATATAATATTTTAACATTTTTAAATCTAAATAAATTTTGCACGTGCAACGCCACGTGTCAAAATAACCTAGTGAAATTAAAAGAGGCACCAGCACCAGCACCGCACCAGTGTTCATAGAGCTTGTTGTCTGGGGAGGGGGATTATTCCCACCTGAACCTAGGATAACTATGCTTAGTTTGTGTTTCCTTATAAAGAGAGAAAAAAACAAATAATAGAGGACTAACTTTTAAATAATAGTATTAACGATTTCGGTAAATGTCTCCATTTTTCCCGGGAAAAAGGGTAAGATATACCCCTGCATTTGTACTATAGGTCAAGATCAACCACTACATTTGTAATTGAGTCAAATAAGCCACTACATTTGTATCACATGTCAGGATAAGCCACTATATTTGTATCATATGTCAAGATAAGCCACTACATTTGTAATTGAGCCAAATAAGTCACTGCATTTATCCATTTGATCTATATTAATCACTCATCCCTTATACCTTGTTTGGATACATCATAAGACTATGATTACATAGTATTTTTTTTTAAATGACATGGCATAAAAATCATGCTCAACATTCATTTTTGCAATAGAAAAATAAAACGTTGAATCAAAATATTCAAAAATAAAAAATCGAGCGAGATCAAAATAATATTCGTTTTTTTAGCGATTAAACATCGAGTAAGATCAAAATAATAAACCACTATTTTTGTGCACTCAATTTTATTTATTTTTGAGATCCAACTTTTTATTTTTCAATTGTAAAAATGAGTGTTGGTCATGGTTTTTATGTCATGTCATTTAAAAAAGAATACCATGTAAGCATATTCTTATGATATATCCAAACAAGGTATAACTATTTTTAGGGATGAGTGGCTAATGTAGATCAAATTGACAAATGCAGTGGCTTATTTGACTCAATTACAAATGTAGTGGTTTATCCTGACATGTGATACAAATGTAGTGACTTATTTGACTCAATTACAAATGTAGTGACTTATCTTAACCTATGATACAAATGTAGGGGTGTATTTTACCCTTTTTCCTTTTTCCTTTTTCCCGATAAACTGATGGTTAGTATGATTAATAAACAGAATATAGAGAATTTCCTGTCAAGAGAAAATACAAGTGGGTGAAGCCATTAATTTCTGCATAGAGTAAGTAAAGTCCAATTTTCAAGCTTTAATCCAAACTCACACTCTGAGCAAAAATTATATAATAAACTCGAACTGTATAGAAATTTACATTATCAAAAACCCACTTTTACCTCACGCCTAGCAGCCAAAAGTATTGAACAAGAAAGGAGACATGGGGCAGCCCTGCCAAAGACCCCTACCTGTAGCAAATTCCCGAGTGGGGGAACCACTGACCAAAACTGAGGTTCGGGCCGAAGATAAGCATTAGCGAATCAAACTGCGTCATAAGCTCCAGGATGCGGTCTAAAAAGTTCCACTCATTGGTATCATAGGCTTTGTGGAAATCCAATTTAATCAATTAACGTTGTTTGTTCCTCCGTTTCATGGAATGGATCCCCTGGGAAGCCAAAAACACGCAATCAAGACCTTGTTTTCCTCCCATAAGACCACGTTGCACATCACTGATGCTGAACTTATCACTCGCCTTAACCTGTTCGCCATTAGCTTGGCTATATTATCATCTTGTATATAAGCAACCCACCAGAGAGATTGAACGAAAGTCCTTAAGATTAGTCGCCCCGGTAATTTTAGGAATAGTAACCATAAAAGCTGAAGAAATACCCTTGGGCATTAAACCCGAGAGAGAGAAATGTTTTACAAGATCACATACATCTTGCTGCAGGAAATCCCAACCTTTTTTAATAAAGCCGAAATTAGAACCGTCCGGTCCAAGGGCTTTATCTAAACCACAATTCCTGAGGAGGTGCCTCAAACATTGCAATCTGGTCATCCCTCAATTTTCGGAACCCCAAATCTGGAAAGTGAGGCCTTCCCCAGTTATTAGATCGGAAGAAAGTCTCAATGATTAGCAATTGCCTCTTTTATGGTCGATGGATCTGTAGTCAAAACTCCACACACCTCTAACGTTTCAAGAGCATTCTTCTTCCACCTCACGCGACAAGATTCGTGAAAAAAATTGTACTTCTGTCCCACCATTGGAGCCTTGATTTTTATCGCCAACTGAAATTTGCATCCTGTTCCAATATTCAGCTTGAGACACTTCCATCTCGTTCTTTTCACGCAACTTGTCCAACTTCTCAATCTCGGACTCCACCTCACGCAAAGATGTGTCCACCAAACCAAAATTAGACTTGCTCCAACTTTTCAGCTGTAATTTGAGAAGTTTAAGCCGTTTCGCTAAACGGAATCTGCCCGGAGAATGAACACAAACCTCATCCCAAAGATTTTTTGCTTGGATGTAGAAAATAATGGCTCACCTTTTTAGTACTAATAGCTTATTAAAGTTATGCTTCTATTTCATATTTTGCCTGGAAATATGTGTGGCCTTGCCATAACTTGTCTAAACCATGAGGAATTATAAGCCGATTTCTAGCTAGCTACAATTATACGAGGAAGATCAGATGCGATGCAATTGTTAACGCATATGAACTTCAATAAAAACTCTAAGATTATGTAATAATTATATTATTTATGTGAGTAAGCGGTAAAATATAAAGTCTGAGTTGTTACGAAAAAATAGATAGTAATTTGTTGAATAAAAGAATTTAAAAAGTATTAAAATGAACTAACAAATATCATTGATTAGGTAATTAGTAAAGAGAGGTATATAATAAATAGTAATATGTGTTTACTATAGTTAAGTTGGTTAGTGTACGTTGTCTCATAAAATAAACCATAGATTCGATTTTTATATTATAATGATAACTAATAGTAATAAATAGTTTAGTAATTTTCCAAATCTTAAAAACTCAAAACTATATTTCCAATTATATAAGAAACCCATTTAAATCTGTCCAGAATTTACTCGGATATTCTAAAATCAACATTAATGCCATAAAACATTTCCATCCCAATTATCATTTTTCAGTTTTTTTTTCCCAAGAATAAAGAGGCTTATCCCAGGACAGTACTAGGGCTAGAAACAAACAGCATCCGATTACAAGGATAGATATTTTGGTAAAAATGCGATGCGACCGAGGAACGGGAATAAGGCGCAAACATAGCCGCGCTCACGCAAAACTCAAACAGCACGTGTTTGAAATAAAAGCATAAACAAACCAACAAACAAAAAAGGCAACTAGGCAACCAAACCAAAAAAACCCACACACACTCCTCATTTTTTATTATTATTATATTATTATATTTCAACCTAATCCCATCCCACCACCACCGCAATTTCATCCCCTTAACAACAAAGCCCATATATTCCTCGTGCTCCTTTTTATTACTAGATAAAACCATAAAACCATAATCTCCTCCTCTCCCTTCTCTATCCCTCTATTCCTCTCTCTCTATATATCTTCTTCCTCGTTCTCTCACCGCACACCGAATGCGGGCATAGAAGCACGAGTTTCCAGGATATTTTGTGCAATTCTATCTTTCGAAAGCGAGATCCGTTTTGGACTTTCTGTCCTTTGTTGTTTTTATATACATCATGTCTAGCTCACCGGAATTCATTGAGTTCAAGGCGCCGGTGACGGCTCCGACTACCGGAAAGATGACGGGTGAAAAGACGAGCTTCTCTCAGACTTGTAACCTGTTGAGTCAGTATCTGAAGGAGAAACGAAGCTTTGGAGACCTCGACCTCGGCATGACATGCAACGGTGACGGCAACGGAACCGGAAATGGTAATTAATTGATTACTTTTGTATTTATCTTCTCAGAATTATACATCCAAATGGATTGATGGCTTTATTACTCTGTTATATTCGAGCTAGGATGCATCCAAAATTACTTTAGCATAAAACTTTGGATTAGTAATACTTCACTTTATAAAAAAAAATCCTGTTTTTTGAATTTACTTTGTTAAGAAGATATGATTCTTTGGTTGGTAGTTGGTTTTCTAATTATTCCCGGTGTGATTTGAAGGTTAGATCTGCCTGTCACTTTTTTTTATTTTTTTATTTATTTTTTACTTTTCAATTTACTGGTTGTCATAGGATTTGTTGTTTACTTACTTTTTTTGGGATTAGTATTCAATCAGTACTTCTTCGTATATAGGATGCTTAAGGTCCAGGAAAATCTCTGAGGTGAACTTGAAAGTTGAAGCATTCCTGTTTTAATTAACCGTTCAACAGTAAAACGTGCCCCTTATTTTATTGGAATGTTCCAGGCATGCCTGAGATGTTTTTGCGCCAAACAGCAACAACCATGAATTTGTTTCCCATGACTGATAAACCAGCATCCGACGTTTCGATGCTGAACATGGTCCCTCCTCCTAGCTATAGATCCATGGATTTGTTTCCCCAGCAAGCTGGGTTTGCTCCTTCTACTGCGAGGGAGGTTGTACAAAAGAAGGTTGACACAAGGTATATATTTGTGGAAATTGTTGTCTTTGGCTTGGAATATACATATGTAATTGTTTGTTTGGTGAAATTATCCATGATTTCACGATTGGTGTTTTGTTTATTATAGCGTTAACAAGTCTGGCACCGAAGAGCCTCAAACTGCGCAAATGACAATCCTTTATGGTGGGAAAGTGATTGTGTTTGATGATTTTCCTGCTGATAAGGCTAAGGAAGTTATGTGCCTGGCCAGTGAGGGAAGCTCGATGAGTCAAGCTGCGTATCCTCTCGTCCCCGTGCAGACCCATTCCCCTATTGCTCCTGTTGAAATTGGCTCTTCAATTTCTTCTAGCTCAAGTGATATTGATGTTCCTAGTTTTGGCAGCGCACAATTCCAAGAGCACATTAAACGTGCAGTTAATGGTAATTTTGCTTCTCTCAAGTTTGGTTCTCTGCAACGATTAGTGTGAATGAGATGAAATTAGTTGTTCCTTTTGCCTGAGATGTTTGTATTGATGGGTTATTAATGTTTCTTTTTGTTATCTACCCAGCCTTTCCAATGGCAAGGAGTGCTTCCCTCCAACGGTTTCTGGCCAAGAGAAAGGATAGGTATGCTTCCCACAAGCATTCAATGAATAATTCATTTGAAATAATTGAAATTCACATATCACCTAGATCATGATTGAAGTGGAAGCCTTTTTATATAGGCTGAAATTAGAAAAGATGGATTGATCCTGTTATTTACTTCTCTTTTGCTAATCTTACAGGATTGCAGTAAATAGCTCCCATACCAAACAATTAGCCCGAGGTCGGCAAATTCGAAGGCAGTAGAAGGCATGTCATGGCTCGGATTGGCAGCTCAATCTCCACAGTAGTAGTTTAATGATAATAGCTACAGATTTTTTTTTTGTTGAGGTTTAATCTTATTAGCCGTCCAATCTTATCATTATTATTATTATTCTCCTCCCCTCTCTCTCGTGGGTTTGTGTAATAAGGCGATCTAATTCTAACGCATTTTTCAACCTCATTGCTAGTCCATGTAATTAACTTTATTCAGCATTATTCGTTACAATTAAATATAGTATAATATAATATATAATTTTCTTTTCAATATACTATCATGACTTAAGCGGGATGAGAGTATTAAATTTATCACACGTGATTGTAATATTAATAAAAATATATATAATAATAGTAAAGTTCACGCGTATTTGACATTTGCACACGCACATTTGCCATTTCTCATGAATTAAAATAATTGAATTGCTTGATATAAATAAATAAATAAGAAGAAAACGAAACAATTGAATGGTTGGTAATGGTATCCCGTCCGTCTCTATCGAAGTCCCACCACATGCGTTACGAGCCCAAAAAAAACAAGCAAAGGTCAGGTTTCATGTGTGAGAAAGGAAAAAATGATCGTACACGGAATTGGAAAACAAACCTCCTTTTCTTTAAACCAATAATTCATTATTCCTTATTCCTTATATTCTTTTCCATGAAAATAAAAAATAAATACCGTGTGCTGGGGATCACATGCATGCAGTTGTCCTGATCAGAATTAGTTTTTTTTAATTTTAATGTGTATTTTACAAAATCCCGCGTACCCACACGAGCACATTAGATATCACAAAATACAGTTATATTTAAACTTTTGAGAAAGTTTAACCGTTTTTATAATTTTACTTTATTCGAATTTAAAATAGTCCGTACATAACCTTCATCTTGATTTTAGCTATTAATCTCCATATCCCGTATTCAATAGCTAATTTTGTGGACTAATCATTAATTAAATTTAGGGTTGACTTGTATAGCAGCTCCCTACAAATTTATTTTGGGAGTAGGCCCAATTTTAATGGTTTAGGGCTTCTTTAGGTGGGCTTTCTTTAAGCATAGCAAACTGTAACATGGAAGAAGCTGGATGGTAAGCGCTCTTATGGGCTTTGTTTCAACTTCAGTATTGGGCCAGCGTTTTCAAACGTTGGCTCTTGTGTTTGGGTTGACTGGACTGGATGGGGAAAAAAATTATGAGAATTAACTAATTTGAGCGTTTAAAAATTACATAAATTAAATTTTTAAAATTGGAGAAAAAATTAAAATTTTATAAAGTTTCCCGTTTATAATTCTATGGTTTGGTTTTAAAATTGGTAATATAATCCTTTTTTATAAAAAAGTGAGAATTATAAAACCTAAGAAAAAGGTAAAAGAAGAAGAACACGAGCCTCAAGGATCCGAACTTCGTGCGTATTGTCTTCCCTCGAAAAAGTTTTGACCGCATCAGGACTCCGAACACACGTGGCGTGTTATTGCTGAATCAGCACCACACCGTTCCCTGCACCTCACCTCCTCCAATAATTCCTCACCAGTCACCAGTAGTCATCTACTTTGTCTCTATTAATAATAAAAACCCAACAATTACATAGATTTGCTCAACTCATATCATATTATCCACTCTCTTTTCCTCCATTTTTACTTTCCTGCTTTCCCTTCCCTCCCTCTCTAGAGGGTTTTTTTTTCTTTTCTTTTTTTTTCTTTTTCTTTTTCTTTTCTTCCTTCTTCTTCTTTCTTTCCCCTTTTTTTCTTCTTTCTAATCTTCAAAAATTTTATTTTCCACTCATCATCCCTATCCCTAAAATTTGCAAACTTTATTATTAAAAACAAAGGTATATCCTCTAGTGGAAGATGCAACAACAGAGGCTGAAGCAGCAGCAGCAGCAGGCCATGATGCAATACCACCATCCTGCTCTCCTAACTCCTCCTCAGGTTCCTCCTCTCTCTAGCAGTAGCTGCGTTTTGTGCGATTTATACTCGAAAGCTTTCGTCTTGTACCCCATCACCTCTCCTTTATTTTTCTTCTATCATTTATCGGTTGTAATATAGGAAATGGTATTGGATGAATTTGATTGAGGTTTTTGTTTTATTTTTATTTTTTTTGGGTTCGTGAGTCCTCTGATGTAGGATTATGCATTGATTTGTAACTCGTGATTAGCTGTTAATCTACCTCGAATCAGCATGTTAAGTGTATTGCTTTATTTTACTCTATTCACTGTAGTATGTTGAGTTCACTGGATGGGAAGTGAATTGAAGAAATCAGTCAGAAAGAATGAATTTTGTTTATGTTTGCACTAGTACTGAATAGAGGATTGCAAATTTAGGTGCTTCCTAGGAATTCGTTATAATATCCATCTTGAGTGTACCAGTGGAGAGTGTAGTTTTTTAAGACTCTAGGTTTCTTTTTCCTTCTTTTTTTTTCCTTTGTTTTTACATTTTTATTTTGCAGATAGAGCCTATCTTGAGTGGAAATCTGCCCCCTGGCTTTGATTCAAGTACATGCCGCAGTGTGTGAGTCCTGTAGCCACCATTTTTTCTTTGGTTTCATATTATTTCTTTTATAACTCAATTATTGCTTGAACTGGGCTAGGCTTGTAGCTTACTTGGCTAATCAAAACGTTCTGTTGTAGACTAAGTTTTCTTTTCCCATTCTTCTTTTAAGTTTGTTCCTGAATAATCTCTGAACACTTAAATTATCCATGTTGCAAGTTTCCTTTATCCACTTGTCCCTTTTATTTTAAGTTCATTGATATGATTTATTTTGTTTTTCAGGTATGTAGGGAACATCCATCCACAGGTCACAGAACCACTTCTTCAAGAGGTTTTCTCACATGCTGGGCTTATCGAGGGATGCAAACTCATCAGGAAAGAGAAGGTTAGATTTGATTGCAACATGACATTGCCTACCTTCTTTATTTATTGGGTGCATTTATTCTTCTGTGTTTTGTTATGAACTCCATAGGAGTGTCTCCTATGTTTCAAGTGCAACCTTGCTCTTAATTTTCACTCTAGCTTCTCATGTACTTGCTCATCCTGCTATTGATATGGTGGCATCCTGTTTATTACCTTGCAGTCATCCTATGGTTTTGTGGATTACTATGATCGCAGATCAGCTGCACTTTCCATTGTGACCCTCAATGGAAGGCATCTGTAAGTTGGAATCCTAACTATTCTTTTTCCTTTTTTCTTTTTCTTTTTTTGGGGGTGGGGGGGTGGCGGTTGATTTTGCCCTACTTATGCCCTAATTGGTTGTTCACAGGTTTGGGCAGCCTATTAAAGTTAATTGGGCTTATGCGAGTAGTCAAAGAGAGGATACATCAGGTTAATGCTCATTGAGTATGTTGTGTATACTAGCATTGGGCTTCTTGTCGTTTATTTCAATTCGTTATATTGCTCATTTTATGCAGGTCATTACAATATTTTTGTGGGTGATCTTAGCCCTGAAGTTACAGATGCTACACTGTACGCTTGCTTCTCAGCATATGGGACTTGTTCGTATGTTATCCATCCTCAGTTTATTTTGTGATTAGATTCTGATTTTTATTGATTATGGAGATTTCAAATCTTTTGTAAACTAATTTGAGCTACATCGGTTACAGTGATGCTAAAGTTATGTGGGACCAGAAGACTGGGCGTTCAAGGGGTTTTGGCTTCGTTTCATTTAGGAGTCAGCAGGTGATAAATTCACTGAAGCATTATTTTTTACCCGTTCTTTGCGTTTTAGTGACCTTTTCTTAACTTTTGTTTGTTTTGTGTATTTTATCCTGGCCAGGATGCTCAAAGTGCGATAAATGACTTAACTGGTATGGGAGTTTTGGTGTTTCCATGCTACTTCGTTTTATTCTGTTATTATTTTCCTGCACTTCATACATTTTATTGCTGTCACTGCCTTTTTGAAGTTGCTGGTTGTTTCCTTTTTTAGACCTTTGTGTTTTCCGTTTAAGCACTTGTTTGGAGCTTTATTAGCCCGTTATTTAACACCCATGACTAACACAACTTCAAGATGGGGTGACACTAGGTAAAGTGGGGAAAACCTGATTGTTGATATTGAGTTTTAGAAAGATTAATTAGACCTCATAAGTTTATGGTTTAAGTGCGTTTGAGTTGATTAAAAGCATACTTTTGTGAACTGTTCCTTTTACTTGATTGCCCACTGCTTAAGTATTTAGATAAAGGGAGGGGGAAAAGCAGAGGAGGGGAATCTACACACTCGGATACTTCAGACCATTAAACCACTTGTTTCATAATATGTATCTGTTGATACTTACACATCCAATTCAATGTCTTGACTTGAGCTCCTGTTTTGTGTACTTATGAAGATATGAAGTTGATTGGGAAATATCTCGTGTTTGGTGTTGAACAATGTCATGATTTGACGTTTACAGGGAAATGGCTTGGAAGCAGACAGATTCGGTGCAACTGGGCTGCAAAAGGAGCCACTGCTGGAGCTGGTGATGACAAGCAGAGTTCTGAGTCCAAAAGTGTTGTAGAACTCACAAATGGAACATCAGGTCAGTTGCCTATAAGCCTTGAACCTCTCATGCTATAAAATATCAACTTGAGGAGCTTGTATCTGAAGTTTCCTATGTTTGTATAGTTCTTCTGGCCAAGCAATAAATATTTGGCAAAATTTTGTTTAGCACCAAATATTCCATCTAGTCTTGATTTTGTGTCTGTTTTCCTTCTCTTCTTGGTTTGGTATTTATGTTCCAAGTTTTATCCATTCATTGGACTGTTACTGGATACTCTGGTTATGGTATTGGTTTTTTAGTTATCTGTTAGTCATTGTTTAAGCTTGAAATATGTTATGCATGCATCTCCTATCATCTTAAAGCTAACATTGTCCTTTCCTCCATGCAGATGATGGTCAAGAAAATAGTAATGATGATGCTCCCGAGAACAACCCTCAGTATACCACTGTTTATGTTGGCAATCTTGCACCTGAGGCAAGGACTCAGTCTATTGGCTCTTTTGTCACTTAGCTTTAGTAGTTGGTATAGTGCAGCTGCTTGGAGCATTATAACCTCTCCATGGAGCATCATGTCCCTGCTTGGATGAAGCAGGCTAAATTTTTTGTGAAGAACTCTTGCTTGTGTAACCAGTCATTCATGATTACCTACCATGGCAACCTACTGTGTTGTTAGTGTTGAGCATCTTCAATCTTGGATAACAAAACATGATTTCTGTGACATGGTTTGGTCTTGGTGTGGTCCAAATAATAAGTCCACTTCATTTTAGAGGACTTTGTCGATGGATCTTGTTGTGTTCTCCTGTAAAACAGATGTCCAAGTAATTTTATGAGCGTGCATGACGTTGTTCTAGACCGTAATTTAAGAGAGACGCTACATATTCCCTCAATTATTTGTGTTTCTAATTGGTAAAAAAAATTGCAGGTTACTTCAGTTGATCTTCATCGACAATTCCATGCTCTTGGTGCCGGGATTATTGAAGATGTGCGGGTGCAACGAGATAAAGGTTTTGGGTTTGTGAGATACAGCACTCATGCTGAGGCAGCTCTGGCTATTCAGGTGGGAAATGCTCGAATCCTGTATGGGAAGCCGATTAAGGTACTTTTGTAATGAGTTGATTCTTTTTATCATGTCGGTCAGTCTAGTTGATGTGAATAATGGTTGGAATGTGGATGTTGCAGTGCTCCTGGGGAAGTAAACCTACTCCACCAGGGACGAGCTCTACCCCTCTTCCTCCACCAGCTGCGGGACATATACCAGGTTTTTCCGCTGCTGATGTTGCCATGTACGAGCGGCAGATGGCGTTGAGCAAAATGGGCGGTGCACTCATGCATCAGCACGGTCAGCATTCCCTTAAGCAGGCAGTCATGGGAATGGGTGGTGTGGGAGCCAACCCGGGGATGTATGATGGTGGGTATCAGAATGTTGGCACCACTCAACAGCTTATGTACTACCAGTAATACTGTCGTGAAACTGAAAACTCCCTTATTTATACCTACTGTTTAGGCAGGGAGTGAGAATAAGTATTTGAAAACTGCAGAATGATCCCCATGTACTTTTCTTTTTTCTTTTCCTTTTTTTTCTAGTTAAGTTTGGTGTACTGTGTCACATTTCTGAGCTTTGTACCGAGATAGTGTACTTTCTTTTTCCCTTTTCTGTTTTATCATTATGCAGCATTACATTTTGATTTATTTATTTTCCCTCATTGAAGCAAAATCCTAGAACACGACCGACTTCCATTTATTTAAAATAAGGAAAACGATTTTATTTACCACTAGCAAAAGAAAGAAAGAAAGGAACAAGAAATGATTGATGAGAAATGGAACCCATGACCCTAAAGTTTCTGTTCTTTTTATAGGTGACCTACATCTATCGGTTGCATGCCCTAAATCGTAAGAAAAGAGAAGGGCAGGGTCCTACAGTTCTACAGTCCTAGTCCAGTCTCCAGCTGGGGCTGGGTCACTTCTAGCAATGGTTGCAATGGAAAGGGAACAAAAAATCATTCGGTGGGCAGTGGCCTTACATCATTTTCATAGCTTTTGACGCTCATGAGAAAGAAAAGAACAAAAGAAAACCCCTTTCCCTCAATTCTTAGTTATAAAGGACTTTTTTTACTCAAAATGAAGTTATAAAAGAGTATTTTCATTTTCCGAAAGGACTGTATATTAACACTTGTTAGCTCATTGATTATTTTACTGGTGATAAATATAATCGAGGTTTAAATTTTACTCAATTATAACAGAAAAAAAGACTTATTTGAAAGCTAATATGTTATAAATACACATTATTTTTGACTAACATTGTTTATTAAATGAAATATGTAAAACTATTTTTTTACTTACGATGATAAATACTAAAAAATGATAAGTTCTGTATTTAATTGTTGAAAAAAGTAGTAATAATGTAATATATCATCATTTATTTATATTTATTTTTTCAGCGTCTAAATTCTAAAATTTGTAGAATTATGACTTGTACTGGAATGCCATCATATGCCAATGCAAAAGCCATTTTTAATGGATTTTGAGAGGATATTCATGATTATACAAATTAAATTAAATTAAATGGCAGCCTCCTACTACGGGGGTGATAAAAGTGAACACGAATGCAGCGATAGGGGTTACGGGAATTGGCTTGGGATTTATAGCTCGAGATGCGAGGGGTGGGACGGTATTCTCAGGAGCAATTTACCTTCAGAACTGTGGTGCAAACAGCGGAGATACTAGCTCTAAGAGACATTATAACGCAGGCTCGCCAATGGAGACTGCTTACACAATTATAGTTGAGTTGAGCTCCTAAAATTATTTTTTAAAAAAAAATAGCTATCTGTATTTTTCTAAAAATAAAAATATTTTTAGAGAACATTTTTTTTAAAATTAATTATATTATTAATTATTATAATATTAAAAATCGAACTCATAATCTAAATACTGTGTTTTATTTTCATTAATTATGTTTTATTTCTGTGGTAATGAAAATAATGATAAGATGCCAAAAAAGCAAACCATGGGAGAGCAGGGCAGGGCATTGAATTCAGTGGGCTCATCACAACTCCTTTGTGGTCGTCTCTCTAATAATTGTCCAATTCCAATCCCATCACAGTGCGTAAGATCTTGACAGCTGCACATAACCTAGACGGTGATCAGCGCAGCAGCAGCTGGAATCTTTTGCGGTCATTGGTGGGCCCACTCTCCCCAATGTTTATGTCAATCATTAGATGTGGACACAATACAATATTAGTAGCCCCACTCCACAAATGATGTGACATCCTTCTTTCGAACTTACTAGTAAGAAAAAGAGAAATAGCTACCCAAAACCATTCTTGTGGGATCTCTCCATCGTGCGACCGTTTTGATATTCTCAATCTTTATACCATAGTATAATAGATTTATTCAATTATTGTACATAATTATTACTCCCTCCATTCATAAAAAAATGACTTTTACTATTCTGACACGTATTTCAATATGACCGAATGACTCACTATTTAAGATAATTTTGCTCCTAATTTTTTCTCGGAAGTACGTTAAAGATTAACGTACGCTCGAAAAAAAGCACAAATTTTTTTGAGGTCATATAGTAAATTATACAGCCGTATTGAAATGCGCGCCGAAACAGTAAACGTCATTCTTTAAAACATGGAGGGAGTATCAATTATGAGTTACGAAAAGTATTAAAATTAATTTAATATACTTAAATATACTTTATACTGTATTTCATTTTTTATATTATCAAAATTGGTGATTGTAGATTAGAATATTATGTAGTATAATTTTTTTCACAAAATATTTTATTTCTTAATGAGATAAAATTAGTGAAAATAATACTTGTCTGATAAATTTAGAGATATCCATTTTGTAATAATTGATAAAATTATTGATTGATTGGTTGGTTGGTCTTTTTCTGGGCATTAATAATCAATTCAAACAAAAATCAATCATGCAAGTCCAAAAAACCATGGACCAACTCCACCCACTCCTTTATTTTATTTTGTAGCAGTAGAAAGAGGGTTAAATTATTATTATTATTATTATTACTATCATATTCTGGTGGAGATTTTATAAACACCCTTTTTCTTCAAGATCATATCTCCTCCACTTGTGTTGTGCTTGTGACCATTTCAGTTCCTTTCTCTTCCCTTTCTTTTCTTTTCTTTCTTTTTCTTTCTGTTTTCTGTCACAACATGATCGGCAAAAGGCCTCACCCCATGATCGGAAAATTGTCGGAGTTATTGGTTTCCGGCAGCAACCGCGGCCGGTTTTTAGATGTTGGAACTAGCCCAAGAAGTCCATTAGACTACAGAATTCAATCGCCAAGAGGGTTGAAGAATTATGAACTCGGTGGGGTTGGATTGGGAATTGTTGCTGCTCTTGAGAAGAAATCTAGCAGCAGTGGTGATCAAGGGCAAAGGGCCGGTCATGAGATTTTGGCCAAAAAGTGTGGAGCTTGCAGCACTAATTTGAATAATAGGTCAGTACCAATTCCTGTCAATTCTGGTAAAAATTGTGAGAGAATTGGTTACAATAAAGTCAGTACTGTTGAAGATATGGACATGGATAGTTTGGAGAATTACACATATGTAATAAGCCATGGTCCCGGTCAGAAATCTTTCACCAAAGTTTACTATGATGGGCAAGAATACGGAGAGGTTGGGCATGATCAAGGGTTTTCTTTTGATGTAAAAAGCAACAATCTTTCAGCTGTTTTTACACTTAAAGAATCGCCAGCAAGAGTTGTTGAAGATATTCAAGAATACCCAACTTCTGATTTTCTCAGTTCTTGTTACCTCTGCAGAAAAAAGCTCCATGGCAGAGACATATACATGTACAGGTGAGAAAAAAATGATCTTTTTGATATGTTTTTATTTTGTTTCTCTTATCATAATTAAGATCTCTGATTTCAAGATTTTGTGGTTCTGATTAGTTTCTTGTTTGGATTTGATTGAATTTTGCAGGGGAGAGAAGGCATTTTGTAGTGTGGAGTGTAGATCGAGTCATATGATGGTGGATGAGCGAAAAGAGAAACAGTGCAGAGCAGAAGTTACAAGATCTGCAGATGTTGCTGGCTCATCTTATACCAGAAGTCCAATCTTCTCAGCTGGAATTGTTGCAATTTAGAGTCCTCATGTATTTTGGATTGGTGGCAACTACATAGCAACACGATCAGCTTTCTAGGCATGATCCGGTGGCTAATTGTACACGTAAAAGTATGATACAGGCCAAATAGCATACATAAATAACACAGATTTTCAGTTTGAATGTTAAATAATCAGTAGAGAGAGAAGAAAAAAATGAGGAAACAAAAAAAGAGAGTCCCAATTTTTGTTCTGATGTAGCTTGAGCTTATGTTGTAATGAGAGTTGTGATCATCTAATTAATGCCAAATTGTACTTCAATTCTATTTTCTTGTCATTTAATCTTTCCTGTTATCAGAATCAATTCTGATGATGTATGTTTATTGATTACTCTGTACTTCGATTGTTGTGTTCTTTTAAGAAAAAAAGAGAGAACCGATCCATCTTGGTCACCTATTGCCAATTTGCCATGAACTTCAAGACCCAGATAGCCGAACATGGGTCTAATTGATACTCCTCTGTTCGTATATAGTTGTCTTGTTGTAAAAGACTCCTTTTTCCTTTTCTTTTTCTTTTTTAATTGTCCAATACTTTTTAATGATAATTATATCCAAAAGAAACTATTTAAAATTTAAAATTTTCCGTTAGATAAAAATAAACTTAAAATTTTTCAAATTTTGAGGACCCAATGGTTAAATTGATATGGCAGTAATTATAATTCAGTTTAGATTAGATAATTAAGCTGATCATTCAGTTTAGATACAGTAAAATAACTAATAGTCATCCAATGGTTAAATTACGATTCTTACCCATAATTCACTCTTTTAATCTCAATCGTTGGATCAAAATAAATATGAGAAATTGAACTCAGTTATGATTTTGCTTGCTAGATATTCGATCTTATTGGTTAACTATCTCCTAAGATTATATGGAATTTGATCCCTAATGGATCAGTGAGAAATCACATTTATCTAGCTATCTAATTCTGGTATTAAAATTAATCCTTAATTTTCTCACTTAACTTACCTTATAAATACAGACCTTCTCAATCCCTTTTTTCTCATCTTCTATCCTTCTCCTCGGTAACAAACAACAAATTCACCATGGGTGCCTTCAAAGCTTATGCTTTTGCTCTTTTATTCTCTGTTATTGCTGCGACTTCCTTTGCTATCGATGTTTCTCGTGATGGTCGAGCCCTAACTATTGATGGCGAGCGGAAGCTTATTGTGTCCGGCTCAATTCACTATCCTAGAAGCACTGCAGAGGTTCTAATATAACCTTTCGTTAGTTTCTTTAGTTATTGATTTAACTTGAACGTATCTAATGATGTTGTTTGTTCATTATTTTTCACAGATGTGGCCTGATCTGATAAAGAAAGGTAAAGAAGGTGGATTGAGAGCTATTGAGACTTACGTCTTTTGGAATGCTCATGAACCAGTTCGTCGCCAATACGATTTTAGTGCAAATCTTGATCTTATAAGATTTCTTAAGACCATTCAAGATGAGGGACTATATGCCATTCTTCGAATTGGACCATATGTTTGTGCTGAGTGGAATTATGGGTAAGAATCGTAATTTTTACTTTAGTCCATTCGAAATACTTATTTATATAACTTTTTAAGCTTATGTTTTGTTTTGTTTTCAAATAGGGGATTTCCTGTGTGGTTGCATAACTTGCCCGGTTGTGAGATTCGTACCGTCAATGATGTCTTCATGGTAAATTTCGTTAAAGTTAAATTGGTTACTAATTTTCATGTTTTTATAATTTCATTTTAATAAATTTCTTTTTTTTTTACAGAATGAGATGAAGAATTTCACCGCTCTTATAGTTGATATGGTAAAACAAGAGAATCTTTTTGCATCGCAAGGAGGACCCATCATTCTCGCACAGGTATATATATTTTTTACTTAATTATATATAAAAATGATATATTTGATTTTGACAAATTTTGAAAATAATTTTGAATAGATTGAGAACGAGTACGGCAATGTTATATCATCCTATGGTGATGCTGGAAAAGCTTATGTTGACTGGTGTGCAAATATGGCCGAATCACTCGACATCGGAGTTCCATGGATCATGTGTCAAGAAAGCGATGCTCCATCATCAGTGGTATTGTATTTGTGTTTTCAAACAAAAAATGGTATGAATTGATTAGATTTGTTTTTAATTTATGGTATTGTGATAATAGATCAACACATGCAATGGCTGGTATTGCGATCAATTCACTCCGAACAACCCAAATAGTCCCAAGATGTGGACTGAAAATTGGACCGGTTGGTAAGTATCAATTCCTATTTTAATTAATTAATTAATTATATCAATTAAATTAAATTCATTTGTTTACAATCTTAATTAGGTTTAAGAGCTGGGGAGGTCTGGATCCACTTAGAACTGCGGAGGATCTTGCCTTCTCTGTTGCAAGATTTTTCCAACTTGGAGGCACTTTGCAAAATTATTATATGGTAATTAAGATTTCATTAAAAAATTAAGATTATTCTAAAAATATATAATAATGTTTATTATTTATTAATTACATATTGCAGTACCATGGTGGGACTAATTTTGGTAGAACGGCCGGTGGTCCATACATTACTACTTCATACGACTACAACGCACCACTTGATGAATATGGTAATTAAACAACCAATTGTTAAATTTCTTGTTAAATTATTTCTAATATTAACATAATTTGATATTGTTAATTAGGAAATTTGAATCAGCCAAAATGGGGACATTTGAAAGAACTCCATAACATTTTATACTCCATGGAGAAGACTCTCACAACTGGAAACATCTCTTCAGTGGGCTTCAACGGTTCCGTGGCGGTAAAGCAATGTTCTTTTTATGTTAATTGTATTAATTTATTATTTAAGTTATATTAATCCATCTTTTTCTTGAAGGCGACTATCTATGCTACGGAGAATGCAACAAGTTGCTTCTTGAGCAACGTTGATACTACAGATGCTACCGTCACTTTTCAAGGACAAGAATACAATGTTCCAGCTTGGTCCGTGAGTGTTCTTCCTGATTGCAAGAATGTCGCATACAACACCGCAAAGGTGGCCGCTCAAACTTCAGTTATGGTGAAAAAACCAAATGTTGCTGAAAACGAACCCGCCTCACTTGTCTGGTCATGGAGGCCGGAGGTCAATGATGAAAGGATCAAATTGGGGAAGGGACACATCAGAACAAATCAAATTGTTGATCAAAAAGTTATCAATGATGATAGTGATTATCTTTGGTATATGACAAGGTATTAATTATTCACATCTTTTATATCTAATTAATTAATTAATTCTTATTAATTTTATTCCAAGTTATTTTGTAACTTTGTATGTATTTTTTTTTTCATTTATAGTGTGCACATTACAAAAGATGATCCTATTTGGAGCGATAATATGAGCATTCGTATCAATGGAAGCGGCCACATCTTGCATGTTTATGTTAACGGAGAATACCATGGTATAATCATTTCTTGAGATTTCCCTTAAATATTAAATAATTTTTTTTTTCCACATATCTTATATATATTTTTGTCTATTATTAGGGTCTCAATGGGCAAAGTATGGAGTTTTCAATTATGTTTTTGAGCAAAAGGTGAAATTGCATCACGGCAAAAATGTCATCGCTCTACTCAGTGCAACAGTCGGATTGCAGGTATGCATATATATATATATATATATATATATATATATATATATATATATTCTTAGCGCAGTGTTATTAGCACGTACAGTAAAATAACATTTGTTGTTTTACAGAATTATGGTCCTATGTTTGATCTTATCCAAACTGGAATTCTAAGTCCGGTTATGTTGATCGGTCGCAACGGAGACGAGACTGTAACCAAAGATCTATCATCACATAAATGGTCATACCACACTGGATTACAGGGCTTCAGGCATAAACTCTACGACGGTTCTTCCTCGAATTGGCAAAGGGACAGCCTTCCAGTTAATAGAAACATGACTTGGTATAAGGTATAGTTATTAATCAATCGTTAATTAGCACTAATTTAATCATTTATTTTTTTCTTAATAATTTCATATATTTTTTTCTTAATAATATTGTAGACCACATTCAAAGCTCCAATCGGGACCGATCCAGTTGTGGTAGATTTACAAGGATTGGGCAAGGGAATGGCCTGGATCAACGGGAATAGTATCGGTCGATATTGGCCGAGTTACATTGCCCAAGAGGATGGTTGCAGTACTGACCCATGTGATTATCGTGGATCTTACAACAACAACAAGTGTGTCAGCAACTGTGGAAAACCAACTCAAAGATGGTACCATGTCCCACGATCTTTCATGAAGGATGATGACAACACATTGGTTTTGTTCGAAGAATTCGGTGGCAATCCATCCTATGTCAACTTCCAAACTGTTACAGTTGGTTCCGTTTGCGCTAAAGTTGAGGAGAAGAAGACATTGGAATTGGCATGCCAGAACCGACCAATCTCTGCGATTAAATTCGCGAGCTTCGGTGACCCGAAAGGCGTTTGTGGATCATACGAGAAGGGGATGTGTGAAGGATCGAACGATGCTCTGTCGATTGTCCAGAATGCTTGCGTCGGTAAAGAGAGCTGCTCTATTGATGTTTCTTCGGACACATTTGGTTCAGCTAGCTGTGATGGTGATGTGCTCAAGAGCCTTGCAGTGGAGGCTGTTTGTTAGATTCTTGGTTGTTTTATCGTTGGGTTAATTAGGGAAGGTTAGGTTAGAAATTCGGTTTATGTTAGTGAGGAATTTTGTCATCAGTCTTTATTTATTTAATTATTGAAACAATTGTCAATTCGATTAGTTGAAGTTTTCTTGTTTCATTCTATTGTTTTACTTTCTTACTTGATCTTGCCTACTTGTTTCTTTTTTATTAAATTGTTGGGCTTACCAGTATGGGCCAAGTCTCTGGGCTTTTAAAGTTCTTTGAATAGACCAAGTCTCTGGGCTTTCAAAGTTGTTTCTTCTTTTTTGAGAAATCGATGTTGTTGCTTGATTAGCTGATTATCGATGTTTTAAACTATGTTTTTGAGAAAAAAGGCA
Organism: Viola odorata; assembly: GCA_963691705.1. NCBI lineage: Eukaryota > Viridiplantae > Streptophyta > Magnoliopsida > Malpighiales > Violaceae > Viola > Viola odorata. The sequence goes on from OY829545.1 coordinate 16,816,718, forward strand.
AACTGAACCCGGGCAAAAATGTCATCTCCTTACTGATCAGTTCTACGGTTGGATTACAGATATAACAATGTATTTATTTATTATTTATTAATTATTAATTATTAATTATTTTACTCTTTTCTCATCCAGTTCAAGCAATTTTTTTTGTTAAACTAATAAATTATTTTTCTTCTTCGTTTACAGAATTATAGTCCCATGTTTGACATTATCCAAATGGAATTCCAAGTCCAGTTGAATTGAATTTGTAAACCACATTTAAAGATCCCCTGGGAACAGACCCAGTTGTGGTGGATATGCTAGGAATGGGTAAAGGTATGGCATGGATAAATGGCAATAGCATCGGCAGGTACTGGCCAAGTTATATCGCTCAAGAGGACGGGTGTAGCACTGAAGCATGTGACTATCGTGGATCTTATAGCAACAACAAATGTGCTAGAAACTCTGGTAAACCAACTCAGCGATGGTAAGAATTTTATCGAGCTAAAATGACTTTCTTCCCTAATTTAAACCTTAATTTATAAATTTCCTTCGCGACTAATGTTGGTATATGTTTTTTATAGGTACTAACGTGATGCTAAGAGCGAGGCGTGATCACGCTAGCATCTTGGTCTAAGGATTTTTCCGTGGACAACCTTTTCCTTGATTTTAACAGGTTCTTCCTCTCTCATTTTACCTTTTAACCATAGGGACAACCCTCTTACTTTGCTTCAGGTGATCGGTCCTTGAGGCAACATGTCTTGAGGGTCAAAATTAATCTTCGAAGGGTCCGTGATCACATCAACTATGTTCCGCTTCTTTCATGAAAGATGATGAGAACACATTGGTTTTGTTCGAAGAGTTCGGTGGCAACCCATCCAGTGTTAATTTCCAAACTGTTACGGTCGGTACGGTGTGTGCTAGAGTTGAGGAGAAGAAGACAATGGAACTGGCATGTCAGAACGGACCAATCTCTCTGATTAAATTTCAGTTTTGGTAATCCTAAAGGTGTTTGCGGGTTGTACGAGAAGGACCCTGATTGTGAAGGAGCAAATGATGCTTTGTCGATTGTCCAGAGAGCTTCCGTTGGTAAAACGAGTTGCGCAATTAATGTTTCTGCAGAAACTTTTGGTTCAGCTGACTGCGGAGGTCAGCTCAGGAGCCTTGCTGTGCAGGCTGTTTGCTAGACTGACTTTTTAGTCTTTGAGGCTTAGGACTGGTTCAGTTTTCAGGATTGGGACTTCAGTTTAGGAAACACCCACATTAGGTTTCGGATGATTGATGAGTTTTATCATCAACGTAAATAGCAGAATGATTCAATAAATTAGCTTTCAATGAGATCTAGTTCAAATTGTCATTTCTTAACAGTAAATTACATCCTTCCATCATCATTTAGCATCATCATGTTACCAATTCAAGCCAAACAATGTCCCAAAATGAGGATTGATGAAAACTGGAATTGGATGGTTAGCTTTCTTGATTCTGTTTAGAGTCCAAGAAAATCCAGTTGGTTCAAGAAATGTGGCCAAGAGAACCGATTAACCAGTCCATCAATTCATTTTTTATCGTTCACTAGCAAATATCAATGACCAAAGTTGCAGGAAGAAGAATGCGAAAACTTTCTTTAAGATTAAAAAAGTAAGGAGACAATAGAAACTACAAGCATCTAACCTCTATACAGAAGAAACTTACTTCTCGGCTCCCGCCAAAAACAACTCTGTGTTACAACTTTCAAGTCGTATGCATAACTACCACTCACAAGTCACAAGTCGCTACCAGCCTAATTGCTCCACACACCATGTGTTTGATAAAATGCCCCACTCAAAATACTATCCAAACCCTCCACTCCACGCAACCCTGATGTCCCTTCAAACAACCCACCTGGCCCCACACCTTGACACGTCATCTGCGCCGCCCCATTCGCCTCCACTTCCGCCACCACCTGCCCTCCGCGAGCGTGCCTCAACGCCACCTCCCGGATCTGCAGAGGAGACAAATCTTTCACACCCGCCGGGACATCAGGCAAGTTCGTCGGAAAGTTAAGCGTCCCGGTGGGCCCACGCAAGCAGAAAACGGCGGCGTCGTAAGCTCTGGCTGCTTCCTCCGCCGTGTTGTAAGAACCCAACCAAATCCTTCCCCGGCTATTCGGCTGCCGTATCTCCGCCACCCATTTCCCCCACTTCCTCATCCTCACCCCCTTGAAACGGCCGTTAACAACTCCGCCGTTGTCCCTTCTCTCTCTTCCATTTCCACCATTTGGGAGCCGCACCATCTAAAAGTAAATTCGGAAAACCCTAATAGTCAATTAACGGCCGAAACGGTAGCGTATTGCGTAGAGAACTGTTTGATTTTGCAATTGAAAGAAGAGGAGGAGATTGCTTAAATATAAGGGAAAGTGTTTTTGTAGGCGAGGAGGTGGGACACGGAAAGTGTGGGTGGTGAGTGGAATCGCCAGCGATTGCCACGTGGTAATTACAGGAAACGCCGAAATGATGTTGCGCTTGATGGGGACAGGGCATGCGCAGCGGTGGCGAATTGGCCACCGTTGGATGGTTACTCGGATTGTTCCTGGCTGTACACGTGTGTTTTGGATTATTGGTGAACGGAACACGTGGATGATGCTAGGTGGGTTGATGATGGTTTGCTTACGCTGATGAGCCTGATACTTATCACTTGCTTTATCACTCAGCAGTAGGCGGCATGTGTTGACTTGTTTCTACTTTCTAGAAGGTCACCAATAGTTTTGTTCTACATTTATTATCACTAACGGAGTATAGAGTAATTAATTTTTAGTAATTTTATTTTACTCTATACTACATTAACTGGGTGTAACAATTATTAATTTTAGTTTATTGAATTAATTTATAATTAAAAAATAATAATAATGATTTTAGTGTCATTAATTTGTGACGGGTGTGAATAGTTTTGACACGTATATTTTAACGTAGAGAGTTATCTTTTTTTTAAACGAGTTTAATAATTTATGAGGCAACTCAATTTCTTAAATGGGGAAAATTTAAGGTGGAGTTCGGGAAATGAAGTTAAGATTTCATTGAATGGAAGTGTCATAGAGACGAGAACTTTTATGTTCTGTTTTATTTTATTATTTCTTACGAAACTACAAACCCTTGACGTTTTGCAAGACTCTTCTACAAAGTACAAACTAATGGCCCTACAAAAACCGGGCACCTTAGAGAAATCTCTGTAAAAAATCGGTTCTCAATATTTCCGGCTTAAAAAATATGCCAGTCAATCCGACGGATATAATAGTCCGAAATTCTGATCCTATGATTTAGTTTCTTAGGAATGAAAGAATTTAGAAATTCCAAAGAAATGAAGCTTGATCCAAAACCCCATCAAAATCCTCCTCTCCGAAATCCTGGTTAGGCAACATTGATGTTTCCGGTCCAAAAAAATCACCAGAAAGATCATCAAAACCCGGAAATATCCCATACTCCGACCCGTATTGACCCTGACCCGGACTCGCACTCGTCAGCGCATCCAAGAAAGGCCCATCCCACATGATCTCACTAAAAGAGTCATTATTACTCTCTTCTGACTGGACCCCACAATCCGAGACCGCGGATAGACACGGTGACGGAGTCGGATCCGTAAAACAATTACGATCCGAACCCGATTCAGCTCTGGTCGTATCGGTAGTAGGTTCCGAATTAGCAAATCTAGCCGCAACAGCTTGAATTTCGGAAGGAGTGAGTGACCTCCCGCCGGCGATCTCTGGTGGGTTGTCGGGGAAATTGAATTTTGCGTTTCTGCCACGCAAGCAGTAGAGTGCCGCGTCGAATGCACGCGCCGCTTTCTCCGCTGAGTCATGTGACCCTAACCAGATCCTTTCTCTGCTGTTTGGTAATCTAATTTCGCACACCCACTTCCCCCACTTCCTCTTCCGGACACCCTTGTACTTCACACCGCTCCTGTCTGCCGCCGCCGCCGCCGCTTTCTCATCGCTAATCACATGTTTCACCATTTTTAATTAACTTAATTCACTGGTTTTGAATTAATTGACTGTTTTAACTTATCGGATTAAAAAACCTCAATTTTTCTTATTGGATTGGTGTTGTCTGTGTTTGTTGAATTGCAGATGAGATATTGAGTGGATTTTGCGGCTGAGTAGGTTTATATATGAGGGAGGAAGGGAGTGAAGTGAGATGGGTCAACACCGAGGAGGCGCGTTGAAGTGGAAGCCGTAGAGAGTGAGGATGGACACGTGGCGAGTCAATTAGTCCCAACGTTAGGGATGGTACGCGGGGAAGAAGGGAAGTTGCTTTTGTTGTGTTAGTTTATTGGAATTTGGACGCACGTGTGTTTTCATTTCCTCGTTGTTCAATTGTGGAGAAAAAAAATGGTTTCATTTAAATATTAGCAGAATCATTAGAACGTTGGCAATTTAAAGACATTTAATTAATTCAATAATTCAATAATTATTATTGTAATAATATTTATATTTTTTAATAAAAATACTTCTACCACTGTTTAAAGCTAAAATAATTGACACTTATTGTAATGATCAATCCACCAATGTAGTGGTAGAATGTTAACTGATTTGTCTGGGTATTTTATAATCGTGTGAAATTGATTTATTTTTTCTTTCGTGTTAATTTGTGACATTTTTATACTTTTAGATAAGATATCATTTCAATAAAACAACATTAGACTTTAAAGAGATGTATTTTTCTACGTTATATTTTTCTCGATATTTTTTGAACACTTAAATTTCACTCCATGTATTTCAAAAATAATAAATCACTGTTAAAACAAAAGTTTAGAATTAAATCAATATTTAGTGTATTTTTTATCAAATCACATTGTCATATCTAGCCTTGTTTGATGACGACGACGGTACCATGTCACGATGTCTTATTCGTGGGGAAATTGAGATTGACCCGTCACTGACATGGAAATTTGTCGTTAGCTAGAGGCTGTGACATGGAAGCTTCAAGTGTTACTCCCTCCCTTTCTTTTTTTTACTCCCACACATTTTAAAAATGGCAAATGACAAATTGACACCCAAAAGATACTCCAGTGGACAATCAGATCACCAGACTATCGTCGTGATTAATTTGGTATCCAACAAATTTTCGTTAGACAAAATTGCACCCAACATTTCCTCCGTTAAACAATCAAGCCACCCTGACCGTTAAGTTTGACTAACGGTGTTAAATAATTGACACGTGGTCGTTATTTGCCACGTCAGCACTTTAAAAAATATAAAAATTGTAAAAATAGGGAGAAAATCTTAAATTTTTTTAAAAAAATCCAAAATATATAAAAAAAATCCAAAAAAATTCAAAAAATATAAAAAAACCAGAAAAGATGGTAAAAATAAAAAGAGAAAAAATTATAATGTAAAAAAATATAGAAAATTCAAAGCGATAGGATTTTTAAAAAGATGGACAAAATCCTTATCACTTTCTTCTTCAATCCCTTCAACAAACTCACTATCCTAAAAGAGAAACTAAAAAAATGGTGTGGAGGGGTGAAGTTAGCATTTCTAGCATCTATACGGAGTGCGTTTTTTCTTTTTTCTTTTTTTCCTTTTTTCTTATTATATATTTCTATTTTTAAGGTATTTTATTTTAAAATAAAAATTATAATAAAATAATTGAAAATAATTTATTTTTACACTATACGGAGTGTCTAATTTTTTTAAAAAAAATTCTATTGGTTTGTGTTTCCTATTTTTTATTTATAATTTTTAAAAAATATATATTTTCTGAATTTTTAAAAAAGTGTTTATATTTTTTGGATTTTTTAAAAAGTTTTTCAGATTTTCTCCATATTTTTACAATTTTTATATTTTTTTTAAATGCTGACGTGGCATGCCACCTCAGCAGATAATGGCCACGTGTCAATTATTTAACACCGTTAGTCAAACTTAACGGTCAAGGTGGCTTGACTGTCTAACGGAAGTAACGTTGGGTGCAATTTTGTCTAACGGAAATTTGTTGGGTACCAAATTGGTCACGGCGATAGTCTGGTGATCCGATTGTCCACCGGAGTATCTTATAGGTGCCAATCTGTCGTTTTCCCTTTTAAAAATAAGTGGATCCACATCAGAAAATCATCTGTCAAAAATAAGGTTAAAAAATTAAAAAAATAACTTTAAGATGGAACCACGTCAGTATTTTATATTTAAAAAAATTAGCCTTTTCAACACTATTCAAACGTCATAAAATAATATTTAAAAAAAAAAGCTTTTTCAACACTATTCATGTTAAAAATAATATTAAAAAAATAAAAATGGCACGAACAACGAAGGCGTTAATTATTAACAAACACTAATTTTTGGACTAAAACGTCAAGTAAAAAAACGAAGAGAGTAGTTTTTTAAGATGCAAAAGATTGAAGGGAGATGCAGGTGGAATAATTAGTGCTCCCTCCAGTTTTTTTTAACTGACGCTTTAACTTTGGGCACGCATATTAAGGAAGCCGGATGACTCATTATTTGACTGAAAAAAAATTCGTATTTTTTTTTAATGTACATTAATCCTTAACGTATGTCCGAAAAAAAAGTAAGGGGCAAAATTGTTTCAAATAGTGAGTCATCTGGCTTCCTTAATATGCATGCCCAAAGTCAAAGCAATTAAAAAAAACTGGAGGAAGTATTAGGATTAACGTATGTCCGAAAAAAGTAAGGGGTAAAATTGTTTCAAATAGTGAGTCATCTGGTTTTCTTAATATGCGTGCCCGAGGTCAAAGCAGTTAAAAAAAACTGGAGGGAGTATTAGAATTAACGTACGTTCGAAAAAAAGTAAGGGGTAAAATTATTTCAAATAGTGAGTCATCTGGTTTCCTTAATATGCGTATCTAAAGTCAAAACAGTTAAAAAAAACTTGAGGAAGTACAAGGAATATGAAATGTTGCATAATTGCATCCACATTTCCCACGTGCTTTTTTGATGCAGATGCAATATCATTATTATATTCTTTCTTTTTTTCTAATAAAAGGATAGGTGGGTTTAGGCAAATTGGACATCATGGCTTGGCCCAATAGAAAACCGTCCCTCTCTGTCTGCTGGGGACTGGACTGGAGTACCAAAGCCCGCAACATGAGAAAAAAGCCCAAATCATTTTCGTTTCAAACTTATCGTAATCATCTCGTTATTGTTGTTAATTTATTATCAATTCTCCTCCTTGGCGGAGCATACAACATATTCTATTCTATAACAATAATAAAAAAGGAGGAAATTTATAGTTTACAGAATTAAATATTTGAAACCTATAGTTTAAAAGCATGCATCATAAATTTTATAATTTCTAAAAAATTATAATTTTAATACTTATAATTTATAATAGATAAAAGATTCTGATCAAATTGTAACAAATTGAAAAAACAGTATAAATTTGGATAAAAAATATAACAAAAATAATAGAACCTAAGTTAATAAAAAAGAGTTTAAATCTTATTTACAAGATTTTTTAAATTTTTTTCCTTTATAATATTATTTTCAGTGAAATAACTCTTCCATTCTTTTACATTTTCTCTCAAATTTATATAATTTTTTAATTTTCTAACCATAATTTTAATTTTTTTTTGAATTATTACAAAGGTTAAAATTTTAAACTTTTAAACTATAGGTTGCGAAGTGTAACATTTAATAAACTATTTTTTTACGTAGCTTACCCTAAAAAATGAAATAACAATAATAGTGAAATCATTCTTTTAACCCGACGATATTCGAACGAAAATAAATAACAACAATAAGAAGTTAATAACACTAGCAATAATGATGTCATATGTATATATGCTACTCCCTCTGGTTCCTAATAAATGACTTCCTCGCATCCCAATATTCAGTAGGTAACGCATATCGAGGAGGCCGGATGAGGTACTATTTGACCCCAAAAAAATCCGAATTTTTTTGTGAACGTACGTTAATCCTTAACGTACTTTCCAGAAAAAATTATGGGCAAAATTGTCTCAAATAGTGAGTCTACCGGCCGTTTTAAGATACGTGCCGAAACAGTAAAAGTAGTAGTAAACTGTTTAAAAATTTAGGGATAAATTAGTTCAACAAAAATTCCCACAAATTAATGCATCAAGTTTTGAATTTACCAATTTAGGGATTGAATTTGACTCTCATAGTTTCCAAAAGTAAAAGATTTAAAAACCAAAATTCCAAATTATTGAGATAGCGCGTGATTCTCACTCTCTTTTCACCCAAGTTCAACCCATGGCAACGAAATTCTAGAAGTCTCTTCTTATCAGCTGATAAAACCCTCCTCCTAAAAAAACTCCAAATTTCTATTACTAGGGTTTTATTATCTTCTACTCTCTTCCTCCACTCTCGCCCTAACTCAAACCTCCACTCTTATCATTTCCATCCAATCAAAAGGTACCATTTTCTCACTAAAACGCCTTTAGTCTTCTTCTTCTTCTTTCGCTTTTCCACTAAAAAGTCTCATCTAATTCATCTTTTTTGTTTTCATCAATCTTTGTGTTTGGATTTCAGGATAGAAATGGCCACATCCCAGCTGACCGCGTCATCAATTTCTGTGACAGCAAGGAGCTTGTCATCGTTTGAAGGGCTAAAACCTTCAAATGTAAAGTTTGCATCTTTTGGTACATTGAAATCAGGTGCTCTGTCTAACCGGTCTTTCCGCAGCCTGGTTGTCAAAGCTGCCACTGTTGTAGCTCCAAAGGTGCACCTTTGTTGCTTTTTCTTGGTCAATTCTTTCAAATTATTGTTTCCTTGCTCAATTACATCAAACGCATGTGAAATTTTCGATTGTTTTGTGTGTTTTGGGACTATGTCCTTTATGTTAGTAATTTGATGAGTTGCTGCTCATGAAATAGCTGTTCAATAGCTCCTGTTAATGGGGTAGAGCAATTGTTTATTACTTATTGAGTGTCAATGCATTTGGACAATTCCTTATAATGTGGCGGTTTGTTATGTGTGTAGTACACTTCAATCAAGCCATTGGGTGATAGGGTGTTGGTAAAGATTAAGACAGTCGAGGAGAAGACTGGTGGCGGTATCTTACTCCCAACCTCCGCGCAATCAAAACCACAAGGGGGTGAGGTAGTTGCTGTTGGAGAGGGGAAGACTATTGGGAAGGCAAAGTTGGAAATTTCTGTGAAGGTTGTTTTTGGTTCTTTTCTTTTGGTGGATTGGATTTTCGCTTTTTTTTGGTTCTCCTCTGTTGAGTTCAGGTTTGAATAATGCTTACACAACTGGTGTTTTGTTTGTGTAGACTGGTGCCCAAGTCGTATATTCCAAGTATGCAGGGACCGAGGTGGAATTTAATGGCTCAAGTCACCTTATTCTGAAGGAGGATGATATTGTTGGTTTACTTGAGACTGATGACGTCAAGGATCTCAAGCCTCTGAATGATCGAGTGTTCATAAAGGTTAATACTATTCATTGTTATAGTTGCTTGGTTCATAGTAATCGGGTGCTCATTATGAGGCAGTGAATGCCGTGCGTTTTGTTTTAAGTTGCTAAAGTTTTCCATGATTAATGAAGCCCTCATGTTAGATGTTGTGATTCCATCCAATGTTGTGCTTGTATTAAGCTAAAGGGTGTTGTAATTCATACTTTCATGTTTGTTTGAGAGCTTGTTAGAATTAAGTATTTGTTATTGAATCTATCTGTAGGTTGCTGAGGCTGAAGAGAAAACTGCTGGAGGATTGTTGCTCACAGAGGCAACCAAGGAAAAGCCTTCCATTGGCACGGTAAGATCTGACTGCCTTTTTCCCTCCTTTTCTTGTGGATACTGTCCGTCATTCAGAGATATAGTCTGATATTGGAGCATATTACATGCTTTGGATAAGCAGGTGATAGCTGTTGGTCCTGGAAATGTTGATGAGGAAGGTAATAGAAAACCACTCTTCGTCACCCCGGGGAACACAGTTTTGTACTCCAAGTATGCAGGGAATGACTTCAAAGGCACCGATGGTTCTAACTACATCGTGCTACGGGTTTCTGATGTAATGGCTGTACTTTCTTAGTTGCCTTCTTTGATATATCTGGTGTATTGCTTGAATTTTGTGGCTGAGTTGGCTAAAGGGAACTGGATTGAGTGTAGTGGCTTAAATGTAATTTGATTGTTGCCTCTTTGGAGTCAAACGTTGATGCATAGTCTGCTGGGATCACAAATGGCGTAATGGAAATGCTGATATCTTTTAATCGGAAATTTTTGGTCTTGTAGCTTATAAAACAGGAAAATTTGGCACGATTGAGTATTATTTTAATTTTAGAGGAGAAGAACAGATTGGAATACTATACTGATAAAATTCCATTATGTAGAGCACTTCACGGAATAAAATTACTAAGGCTCTGTTTGGCGTTCCAGTTCAACCTGAAAATGATAGGTGGGAAAAAATTCAGTGGGAAAATGACTTTTGGGAAAAAAAATTAAAAGTGTTGTAAGATACTTGAGGTGTTTGGTAAACAGTTTTTCAAAACTATGGTTTGGATGTAAAATGACCATAAAGGGTATAAAACCCATTTTTAAAAAATTAATAAAAATAGGAAAAATGGATCTAGAATTAATTATCTTGAGGTAGAGATTTTATTGTGATAATTTTTAATTTATTTTGTTGAATATATAATGTAAAAAAATCAAAACAAAATTAAAAGAAGGAAAAAAAGGAGAGAGAGAGAGGCAAATGGAGGTTCAACCTCCTGCTGGAGCAATTTGCTCCAGCCCCAAATCCTTGCATTTCCTTGCTTTTCCTGCGGTGGGATGCGAGCCCATTTGGGCATTGATAAATTGGAGTGGTGTTACCAAACACCAAACAACCATTTTGGGTGGGGAAAAGGTTGGATTGGTGGCCAACCTTGAACCCCAAACACAGCCTAACCAAACAACCTAAACTGTAAATAAGCTAGCTAAATAGAGAGTAACTTAGTAAATTTAGAAATCATGAACTGCCTTTAGGTATTTGGCATTTGGGTTCTATATAAAAACCAAAACACTCTTTTATCTTTTTATACGCGCGTCATTATTTGTTTCTTCGTTACCGGTTACCATAATATGGTCGTCGAGCTCACAGAGAGAATAAAAGAGGAAGCTCGAGCGAGAGTTTCGAGAAGAAAATCGAGATCAGAAGCCTGCTACAAAGGGAAAATGTGGTGCATTTGCCTAGCATCCATTGGTGCTGGCTCGTGCTACCAGATTGCCAGTTGAAGCTTGAAATTTACTGGGAGACAGTACTCGAACCCAAGCTGTAAGTGGTTTGCAAAGGACCATATTTGTGATTAAAAGTTGGGTACTAAATTAAGAGTGAGAAGAAAAGTTGAGTGCCAAAATGATTTTTCCCCTTAAAAGTAATAAATCGTGGAATTTACAACAAGAAACTGTTAGTTTTGAGTGTGAAAGAAGGTAAAAAAGATCATATTATACATTAATTTCTCATGTCCCATCTTCCTGCTGTACTTCAGGATCCTACATCCTACTATATGTAAAAACAGTGACTACCATCTGAAAGCCAAAGCTGGCCGCCTAGCAAGTGAAATTGTTGGAGATCTACGCATGACGTGACCTTTTTGTCGCAAAGGTTATATGCCAATCTGACGAGCATGTCTCCAGTAGCTACATCTGGGTTAGTAGAATGCCTAAATGGCCCCCCTCTCTCAAATATCAAATATAATAGCCGTAGCTATTGCTGTTCGACAAAGTCTGCTCACATCCTCAAATTCTATAATTGTCATCTATTAAATGAGGCAGCTGAGTTATCGTCGTAGTGTCCTCTCCACGCATTGCCACTGTCAGTCCCACTACAAGCTTGATTGGGAACTGGCACATTGCCAAGATCTCCATCCAAGCTCATCTGCTGCACTTCAGCAGATGATAGTATCTTGATGCTCTGAACACAACTCACAAATTCCCTACAAGCAAAAAGAAGAACACACGTGAGAACACACAGAAGAATACAAAAACACATGCAAGGAGTGCTAGGATACGGGACATACTCCCAAGGATCATCACCAACAAGTAGCATGTCATTTTCGTGATCCATATAAACCAATTTCCAGTCAGAGTTTTGTGGATCTTCTAGCTGCCCCTCAATGCCAAACATGCGAGCCAAATCATTCCTAAGCTCATCATATGCTTTATATCGTGTCACATCAATAGATCTTCCCACAGAACCCCGCTTATGAACCTGCATGATGTAGATCATTGTTAGGCATTTGAAAATAACGTTCAAAACAAATTCGAAGTAATTCTTGTACAGGACAATGTACCCGTAGTATTTATGCTATAAGTAAAGTGTCAGATGTAGATACTGTTATACCATGTAACGGCTTGTATGCAATGACAAATGATCATATTAGGTCTTCCTAGATCTGGGGGGTTTTCATAACTTCCCAATGAGAAAGTAAACCGAGAAGACAAACCTTTGTATATGTTCTCATGCGTTGTGTCTGGCTTCCCCACAATCCGCCATTCAAAACCCCAGTGTCATTGATGGCAACATCATTTGAACACCCAGCCTTGAAAGACATGTTTGGAACCCCAAATGACTGAGAGCTTATTGCCGCAGTAGATAACTCCGTTTCAATATCTCTTGGGGTACCACCATAATTAGAAAGCAAGTTTTGAAGATCCTTTTGAGAGTCATAACCTCTTGAAAGCATAGTGTCAGGTGCCAATCCATCAATATTTGCTACAAAAGGAAGACTACTTCGAGAATGTGATTGAACATCACTGTCCAAACCAAAAGGTGGTAGCGAGAAGTTCTGTGGGATGTTGCTAGCATCCAAGCAATATGATGTTCCAGAAGATGAAGCTTCCAATTGATCTGCCACAGTTCCTTTATATTTTAGCTGGTCTGATCCCTTAGTGCTGGGAAACTCATGTTTGATGCGGACATCAGATTTACTCTGCAGTTCTTGAACTATGTTGCTAGCAGGCTCAACTAATGATTCCCCCATCAATATGGACGGTGCGTGTTGGTTTCTGTTAAGGAAATTTGACGGTGAAATATGGCAAGTATTAGTGGAAGGTGAGGTTGAACAGGATGGAGCATCCCCTTCGGTAAGACCAGAATGGGCTCTAATAGCCACAGGTGGCTTCTGAAGGCCTTGAGGCTGGTTCACAGGCAAAGATTGCGATTGCACTAGTGATGCTGTTGAGAAGCCGTTGCTACCAAGTGGCTGGTGTTGATTCTGTGAAAGAGGTAACTGCTGGAATTGCTGGTTTTGATGATGACTCTGGTGCTGCTGTAGCTGCTGAGGTGGCAAAACTGAGCTTGTTGGGGAGAGCAACTGCTGCTGCTGATGTTGCTGCAATTTTTGCAGCAACTGCAATTGCATCTGCTGCTCAGAGAAACCAGGCTGTGAGAGTTGCTGCATTTGTTGCTGTGATTGCGGTTGTGCCCTCTGTGACATGCTTTGTTGTAACAAATGCAATGGGGACTGTTGCATTTGTACCTGTTGCAGGTGTCTCTGTAATGAGTTATTTTGCTGCTCTATTTGTGGCTGAAATTGTGAATCTTGTGGCAAAGAGGTCTGATAAGAACTCTTGGCTGAGGGGATATTTTGGGGTTGGCTATTGCTTGCCATCAGCTGCTGTTGTTGAATATGAGAGTATAGAAGTGGCTGCTGCAAACTCTGACTAATAATATGGTTTGGAGAAATAACACCATTATTTACAGGAGGTGATTGGAATATTTGCTGCTGCTGATGTTGTGGTTGTGGTTGTTGCTGATGCTGATGTGACTGTTGCTGATGCTGATGCTGATGCTGCGATTGCGATTGGGATGTTGGCTGTGGATGTGACTGCATTGTTGGCTGTGGATGAGACTGTGTTGTTGGCTGTGGCTGTGGCTGCGACTGTGGCTGCAGCTGTGACTGCGACTGTGGCTGCAACTGTGACTGCGACTGAGACTGCAGCTGTAACTGAGATGGTGGTTGTCGCATTTGTTGTGGCTGTGGCTGTGGCTGTGGCTGTGGTTGCTGCTGAGGCTGCTGATTCAGTTGTTGTTGAGGTTGTTGTGGTTGTTGTCGCTGTTGTTGCTGTTGGGGGTGAGGCAGCTGCTGCTGATGCGCAAAAGGCTGCTGCTGTTGATTGACGGGAGTTTGCAATAACTGCTGCAGCTGCTGTTGTTGACTCCAAGTCATCGGTGTTTGTGGCAACTGGTTGACTTGGGCTTGCGAACTTGTCTTGTTAAACTGGAGAGTTGGTGCAGACAGCCCAGGAGTTTGGAAATTCAATAACTTAGATGGATCATCGGTACCAAGGTTATTATGCAACCCATTGGAAGGGATCATTGATGGAAAGAATCCTGATTGAGCACCAGAAAACTGATTATTTTGTTGCATGCTCATCCATTGAACTAAACTCAAACCAGGGAAGAACGAACTTTGGGTATCCTTCATGCCAAATTCATCTCCAATCCAACGCATAGTTCTTTTGAAGACATTATCCATATCAGATTCATCATCTGTAGAAGAACTCCAAAAGATCACATAAAAGAAAATGTGATGAGAATAAATGCATGCAAATTTGACTTGTAAAAAAAGTGAATAATATACGGATAGAATCTGTGTAGGTGGGTCTGCACAGAAGCCTTACTTCAAAGAATAAAAATAAGAATGACACAATCACATTCAAGGAAAAAAAATCACAATAAGATAAATGATTTTGGCTTACCTGGCATTCCTGGCTGCTTAGGAAACTTTGGTCTGAAAAACGGAGGTGGACATATGTAGAAAGGAGTTACAACAGGCTCAATCTCCCAAATTGAAACTCGGCTTGGCCGTTCACCAGCAGTTGACTCATCCCACCCAACCTATCATAAATCGGGACTTGCTTGGTAAGAAAAAGTATAAGTCAACTGATATTTGAGATGAATGCACATAAACTAAGAAATTCCTGTATCAAAGTTGGGATATAAACTTGTAGTATATCCAGAGAAAACGAGCCAAGTGGAAGCATAAGTAATAGTGACCAATTACTAAACAGAATGTACTGGTTCTGGCAATGAAGAAACAATGCCTAGCAGCCAGGCTAGCACAAACCATGTACATCTATAAAAAAATTAAGCTGATAGATGCTATGGAACCAATCAGATACATGAAACTCCTTCAGGACAGAATTACACACCACTAAATAATCCTATACAATCTTAATTAACCAATACAGAACTTGCAAGTAACAAATAATACCTGAAGATTGCGCCACTGCGAATTCTTCCATCGTACTTGATCCAAATCACTAATGCCAGTGATTGTACCCATATATCTCCGGACACCAGACTCCTCTGTCTCAAACATCATTCTAAATCTCATGCCAAGTGACACTTGTGTGTACATTGCTTTATTATACTTTGAGAAGGGAATCACAAACTCCGCAGGGCTTGCCCTATCCATAACAAATAATTTTCAGCTAACCGTTTTCTACTGAATAAAAGCGCACCAACCTAAGGTTTCGGCAATACCTTGGGTTGTAAAATATAGTAAACGGGCTGTTATTTGCAGCAGCATGAGCTGCAGCAGCAAGTATTCCAATGTGCATGCTGTCACTGGAGATGACCGAAGAAGAGAGAGCTGGTTGCTGTCTGTTTGCACGCCTTATACCCAACATAAGTTGTGATTTTTCATCTCTACAACCAAGTTCATTTTAGATTTAACAGGACAAAGTTTTGACTGTTTTTCTTTCATACCAAACATCTATCTCATACCTTATAAATAGAACAGAATCACCCGCAAACAGTCTTTTTGTGCTAACAAAGACACTCCAACCAGTTGTCAGTAGATGCCGCTTAGGCTGGCCTGTAGTCAAGCAACTTGCATTTAAGGTATTGCTTCACCAGAATAACAAAGGACTGTATACATATATATTGAACCAAACATCCCATTTCATGCTGATCAAATTCGTACCAACAGCCAAAGCTATCTCCACAAAGCATAGGTTATAGTGAAAAATAATTATTTGGCCGGAAAAATGTCAGTATTAAGTTGAGAGGAGTTAAAACAAAATATTGCTACATCCGCATTAAGAAGAAAGAAGCAGAACAGGTGCGTGGTCAACATAATTCACAACAGGTATGTTTTATCATGTCTAGTTTTCATCTGCCAATGTCACTCAAAATATCTAAACACAGATCAAGCATAGGAGTGTATGCATTTTAAAGGGGAATACCTCGGTAAATATGCCTAAATGTCCACGAATGGTCATGCAGGTCTTTAGCTACCAGCTCTTGAGCAGGTGGTTGCATTGAATAATCCTGTCCAGAGTGCTCAGAGTCAATCTTTGAGAGGCAAATGAAGACATTTGCAGAAATTGAACACTAAAATTAGAAGTTGAAAAAAAAAACACGAACCAGAGGTGGAAAATTTTTCTCAGCTGCTCTTCGAGGTACAGAAAATCCACCATGAGTACTTGTGTCACTGGCGGTAAGAGTTTTACAGAAGAACTCTGTGGGTTGCCTGCTTTGCTTGAGGCCCATATCAGATGCTATTAGTGCTTCCTTGTCATACTGTTCAGTAGAGATTTTAGGTTCAGTAGTTTTCAGTATGGGTACAAGCAATTACAACTCCAAAAATAAAAGCTTCTAATTGATGAATTTATGATAGGAAATTTAGTGGCTCACATACTTTGCTTACAGGTTGAAGGGTCATTTGCGCATAGACTTCATCAGTCTCCACGTCAGCCTGAATAAAAGATAATTACAAATGAGAGAATAACTTTGGAAATATGAACGCAGAGTTTTACTTTTCCTCTTTCATTTTATTCAATTCCTAGCCATGCAAATTTATACACACTGCTATGACCAGCAATCAGGTTGTATTTATTATAACTCTTATAAAAAATGCAATAAAAAACACGCAACGTTGTTTTCATTCAAAAGGATGCAGAGCCAGTTAACAACATCTAGTTAGCTAATCGGAAGTCAAAACCAGAGAAATGGTCGTGAAAGCATGTACCAGCATTATTCAACTACAAAAATTTCCCTCAAATTCTACCCAAAAAAAAAAATCCCTCAAAATATAAAATTACTATAAAGCAGAAGATTGGGTTCTCTTTACATGCAATGTAACATTATGAAGCATGCAAATCAGCTTCGAAGGAAGATTCGGGTAACTTGGTATCAAATCCGTCTCCTTTTGCATTGATGCTGCCACCTGAAAGTTATAGCTTCAATGTAAGTTTATAATGTAAAACATAGCATAATTGCTCTTCTAGATTCAAGGGAAGGTCTCATACTTGCTCACTGTGGCCTTGGGGGAAGTAGACCACAAGACTTCCAACTGGAGGCAAAGAAACCAGTGGACCCGCACAAGCATGCCATAATTCTGAGTTAATATTCTTTCTTTCACCTGATTAGAAACCAATCAGAATATAATCACAATGAAAACAAAAACCAAACATAAATAAACATGATTGGACACCATTTGGCTCTTACAATAATTACAACTTACACACTTGGTCAAAGCTTTGCAGTTTCTCAATTACAGTTATGAAGACTATGCAATTGATCATGAGAAATATGCAACTACTACCTATCATGAACCGCACGCACGCACAAACAGGGGCCAAAATCAACTTACCAAACGTATGTACAAGTGTATTTCCAGTTCTGTCACTTGTATTTCATCATGCGCTACATATTATATTGATAAGTAATCTCGTGACATAGCAATTACTCTCACACAGACCATAAGTTGCCATTAAATCTGCTGACAGCAGAAGTACAGTTTATGAAGCAGAAGGAAATTCTGTGACTAAATTCGTTCAAGAACAGTTTTGGAAGTTCAAATTCTTGGAGTTATTGAATTTGAATTTGTGGTTGCTGGGTCATTAATTAAGCTTGAACAATCCAGGGTTTGGTATAAACACATATGCACATGCTTAAGTTCATCACTAACCACATATGCACTCTACATAAGCAAAAACCTCAGAATTGGGATTCAGAATTTTCAGAAAAATATCAGAAAACTTTGCGATTTGCAAATTTGCAAAAGAAGACCATTTTTTTTGCCCTTTACAAAGAAGAGAATAGAAAGTAATGAGGGACATGAACAGCCCATAACTAGAAATACTTCCTCCAGCCTCCTGTCGCAGCAATAAAAGCTAAGAGAAAAGTAGAAACCAGTAATAAATCACCTGACCACTATAATAAATCTTCACAAAAAATCATGACTCATAAGCTGAGAAGCAAGAAGCAGGTAAGGGAAAGTTACAAGCAGCTAGCAGCAACAACAGAACATGTGAAAGGAATGAGTTGAAAGCAAAAGTCTTTACCTTCTGTAGAATTTGCTAAAAACCCATTTGAAGGGACCTTCATTTTTAAGGAATAAATGATAAAAAACACTCCTTTTTTAGCAAATCCAAGAAGTTGCTATCCTCCACCCAAACCCCAATATCTATTTTGGTCCTCAGCAGCTGTAGCTACATAACCATTGCCAATAATAATTCCAGCAATACCACCACATCTTCTCCTTTCTTTTTTTCTTTCCTTTTTTTGGGGGAAAAACCAGCTTCCAATGCTCAATTAAGGAAACAAATCACATTCAAATCCAAGGAAACCAAAGAAACCAAACCCCAACCAATAAACTGACCCAAATCACCAGCTAACATAGGGAAAAAAGGAAACTTTCCTTCTCTTGTCTTCCCTTCACCAAAAGAGTGAATCTTTTCTGCATGTGCACAAAATGGGAACTTTTAGCTTCATCCCTTCTTCCCTAATATTTTATTACAGGGATCAGATATAGATGGAAGATGAAATTGAACAGTTTGTGTTGCCAAGAAAATAAGAGACCCAAATAAAATAAAATAAAAACACAAGCTAAAGTGAAAGCAAAGACAGCTTTTTTATTTATGTGAATGAACGAGCCGACATATAATAGACTGAGACAATCAGACCTCTCTGTGCTTTTGTTTGGTTTTGATTTTGGTTTTCCTTTGACAATGGAAAAAAAAAATTAAGAAAATGAAAAGATAGTGGATTTTTTTTTGTACTGGTGACTTTAAACAAAAGGAAACAGGAAAGGTTAATAATAATTGAATATTACTGTGTGTACTGTGTAGAGAATGGAGAGAGTTATTAGCGTGGTGTCAACTGTGTAATGTTCTTACCAGACAATAATGTTCTCTCTTTTATTTAATTCCTCCTAAATTCACCTCAAATTCAACCTAAATTCATTCTCATTTGACCAAGAACGTACCTTTAGATCCAATACTTTTGAAACCACGCGCCTTTTCTGTTTTTCTATTTCACTCCAACCCAAGCATAACTATTTCCTTCAAA
This sequence comes from Viola odorata, assembly GCA_963691705.1. Classification (NCBI taxonomy): domain Eukaryota; kingdom Viridiplantae; phylum Streptophyta; class Magnoliopsida; order Malpighiales; family Violaceae; genus Viola; species Viola odorata. The sequence goes on from OY829545.1 coordinate 16,835,912, forward strand.
CAAGTTTTTCTACTTTTTAAGATTTATCAGTATCATTCTTTAAATAAGATAATAAATTCGATCATTATGTACGGAAAAACTATCTAATAAATACACTTTATTTTTATTATAAATAAATTTTATTTTTTAAGAATAAAAAATAAAAAAATCAACTCCTATTGTAAAATTTTAAGTACCAACCAAAAACAAGTTTGTTCTACAACATTCATAGTAATTGGATTATAAGTTATAAATTATACTCTCATAAGTGTATTGTTTATGTTGTGTTTTATGATAGTGATGTCTTAAAATATTTGTATAGCTTATTTTTTGTGTAAATATTATCGTTTTAATTTACTTTGATTTTTTTACGGGGGTTTAAGAGTATAGTTTAATCATCACTAATTCATTTTGTGTGGATTTGTAGAAAATAAATATACCGTGGCTCAAAATCTTGAAATTATGTTTCTAATTCGAGTCTTGTGTGTAAAAAAATTAATAAAACGCTAATCATTTATAATATTTGTATCACAAAAATTACGAAAAATTATACAGTATACTCGCTGTATGAATGAATACACGGAATAACAAGACACACCATCTGCAAATCTGCAAATCTGCAAAGTATACTACTGTATGATCACTCGTCACAATGAGCCACAAGAGGAGGAAGAGAGAGAGAAAAACAGCATCAGATCACTTGTGTTTTTAATTGGTGCATTCATGTGGATGTTTGATGACGTGGATGGGCATTTTCATGTGTTGACTGAGAGCATAATTTATTATTTCTTGGTTGAGGTGTTTTTTGTACCTTTATTGGCATTGGGCCGTTTTTCAGGAATCTGGGCCCATCCCAAAATCATTATTTACTTCCTTTAACAAAAAATTACGTACGCTGTGAGTCAAATTAAGTACTCCTGTTCCTGTACTTAGCATTTCTGAGAAGTGATAATTAAATATTAGGGGAAAAAAAGTGGTTTATCTTTTGTGGATGGGAGGAATAAAAAATGATTAAACGTATTAAATGAGGATTAAGAATAACCACTTGCCGGAAAAGAAGGAGATTTCACATGTCACAACTTTGGTGGTTTGGATCATTAGACCAGAATTAAAGTTAAGCTTAAGCATGCGACCTTTAATTATTCTTTAACTAAACTTTTTAATCTTTGTGTGTCTTTATGCTCGGAGTTGATGAGATTAGATCCTCGTGTTAAAATTTGTGAGCGAAGAATTTTATCATTCTTTAAAGTCCTAATCGGTTCGAATCCAAAATAATTTATATCTAATAGGATGATCGATAGTCTTGAAAAAATATAATGAAATCTTAAATTTAATAAAATTAAGCAGATTTAAATAAGATTAGGAGATTCCGAATTTGGGTGTCCGTATTTTATAATAATTATAATAATGTAGGACCATGCCAACTTTCAATAAATCTCCTTCTTTCCCACTTTCTCTTCCTATAAAAAAATAATAGAGGAGTAGAAGAAAAAAAACTTTTTATTTTAATCATATATATATATATATATATATATATGAAAAGAAAAGAAAAATACTTTTTTTTATTCTTTCAATAGAGACTAATTTTGGTCGAGCATGGTTAATTTTTTACAGTTTGACCATATAAACTAGATTACTCGATTACATTCTAGATAATATATTTTTATTTTTATTTATAGCATGATAATAACTAATAAAAGAAACAAAAACTCACACGAAGTTGTAACGCATACCCTCATTATGAGAACGGTCATTGATTTAATCCTCACTATTATAAGGATGATTAGTAATATAACTAGTTTTTTTATAAAAACAAAAAAAAAACAAAAACAGTTCTTAATTACATGTAACTAGACCAAATAACCTAATAAAAAAAGTACATTTTCTAAAATTCTAAAAAAGTACTAATTCCCCACCAAGTCACCAACTACAAATGTAAGTTTTTTTTTATAAAGGTTATAATAGTCTTTTTCAACTCATCTCATTTATGAGTTTTTCAAGATTCGAACTCATAAATTTAAAGTAAAAAAATATATGCAATTTTAACTCAAATATATAAAATCATATATTATCATTTCAATTATTAATTGAAAATTAATATTAAAAAAATGTTTGTGGACTCAGCAAGCAAGTCAAAGCATGGAAGTAAATACATACATATGGCCCAAAAATGATCTCTAGAGCCATTTTTTTCTTATGTAAAGTTTTAAAATCTGAAGGATGAATAGCAATTTTTTTATCTTACTCCAAATGTAAGAGGGGACTAAAATGAAAAAAAAGGGAATTGAGGGGACGGAGATGAAAGAAGGCAACGGAACAGTGGAGAGGAGGAAACTACCATCCATGTGAAAGAATGCAGCTTTTGTCGGGACGACGACAGAAACAACCACCTCGGCACCACCTCCGACCAAATTATTCACAAAAATTATAATTTCCTTTTCTATCAATCATCTCTAGCGGCTCTCCTCCATCTGTACGGACTACGGACTGATTTTTATTTATAAAGTGTATAATTAACTTTTTATTAACCGCCCAATTAATTATATATTAATTAATTAATTATATATTAATTAATTAATTATATATTAATTAATTAATTAATTATATATTAATTAATTAATTAATTTATAAGCACACAAGCTTATTTAAAAGATTCAATTTAATTTAATAAAAATAAAAAAAGAATTATGAAACGACCTCGTTTCCATTTAAAGGACAACAAAACAAATTACTTACAATTATAAAAAAAATTGACTGCTCGCCGGGCGTAATGACTCATGAATCATCTGAGCACACGGTCTGTGCTAGAATATGATGACGTTTTACATCATGAATCAAAAACCTTGTTAATTACTCCTAGTGTCCATTGTTCTTAGGATTAGTCGACTAATTAATTTTTACTCAATATTGATTTTATGTAATGTAAACTTAAGATAATAATTTCGACCAAAATTAAAATTAAATAAAGTACCATCGAATTATATAGCTAATTAATATTGGATTTTCTTTCAAAAAGAAGTATGAAGAGTAAAGGTGTGGTTCGTTGAAGTTGATCATCACCGTATTTTTTAAGGCGTCCAATTGATACCACACAGTACTTACGAGTTATCAACTAATCATCATTCTATCAGTGTGTGTATATTATTCCTCTTAGGAATAAAAAAGAATGTCTACATTTTCACGACCAAGTGCAAATATTTTTCTTTGATGGACCGCCATTAACAACGTTGGAAATTTGATAAATATTAGTAAGATCAATAGAATCACAACACATGCCTCTCCTACTTATAAGGCTAATTGATGATGATGATGATGAGTAAAGCAGACAAGACATGACTAACACATTAACGTATGAGCATGTACATATGCAAAAAAATGTCACTTCTGATATCACAAACCGAACCTTGTAGTAGTAGCTTAATTGCTAGCACTTAGCACCAAAAGAAATGAAAGTTGAAAAATGTCTGCCAATACGTACCAATGGAGCCGCGCATCAACCATGACAACTACAAAATCATACCATAACAATATATTCCATATACCCAAAATCACATATCAAACTATGGCACGGAAGAGGAGGGTAAGGGGTATAATGTGTCTAAATTTAATTCGTTTCCTTCCATAGTTATTTAGTATACGTCTATTCTTTCAATTACTTTTTTTAACCACTATTGTGCTCTGGTTGTAAATAATTTGTTTATTTTTAACCAATCTCGAGTTAAAGTCTGTAGAATGGAGAAATAAAGTTAGGAAAGCCATCCTTTTAATAGTGTCCGGACATATTCAAATGTAATTAGTCACTTTAATCGAATTTTTTATTTTATTTTATTTTATTTTATAAAAAGTGCCACCTTTTACTCTCTCTTTTTTTTTTAAAAATAAGCTGGAGAGTTTTTTATTAGCAAACCAAAGGGAGAATGGCTGCAAGAAGAATGAATATACAAAGAATACTTCTAATGGCCTCCCCCAGGGAAGGAGAGGCCGAATACACGTCACAAATGCCCACTAGCACAAATGGCCTCCCCCAGGGAAGGAGAATACCTTTTACTCTTTCTTAATTTACCTAATGACCTAATTAATTAATTAGTATTATCTTCGAGCAACTTGAACATGCAAGTATTATAGTCTTCACTCAACGCATTTGAAATTGGAGGGACATCCAATCAAAACCGTCCAAATTGGTGGAAATATTCGTGTTAATTACATGAGGGTTGATGAAAGAGAAGTGGCCAAGAAGAAAGGAGCAGAGAGACAATCATGGAATAAATTATTAAACTTGTCTTTTATTGCAAAGTTAAGTATGTTTTTAATTTGAGGTAAGCTAATCATCATGAGAGAGTAGCGTTAATATTCCCTTAATTAGTTAAAATTGGGAAACCTCAAATTAAGGTTTTGTTTTGTTTTTACGTAGTTCATGTTAGTAGCCACTTGGTTCCTTGGAAGAAATGTTAATTATTTTGATTATTATTAGTAATTGGTATATCTAAGAGACAAATGACATGACATGCATATTTCATATCATAGATAGATCCACCCACCGTTAAACACAAGTCATGGTCCCAACCCGACCCGACCCTGCTAAATTTGGAATCAATGACACAGAGAGAGAGGTAAAGAGAGAAAGAAACCAACCAAAGTATCTCTTTGGAATTGTGCCGATGCTCGTTCTTTATGAGTTTTGTATTAATCTTGCCTGCTTAGTTAGCATCACACCAAGTAATTAATAGTACTAATTAAATTCTAGCTTATAGCTAGCTAGTTTTTAATTTGTTCACCCATTTAGACCAATGAGCATGCGATCAATTAAGTAATAAAATGTTTCCTACAAATTAAAAATATCAAATAGTGTTAAATTCTAAATTCGAAATCCCCTAATTATTGTGTAGATTTTTGGGATCATTGATTATTTCACGAACTGAAATTGTTAAACTATGTTTAAACTAATGAGACTGATTAATTAGGGGAGGAGGCAAATTAAACTAGGGTTTGTGAGAGTGATGTCGCATGGAAAGAGATAAAGAGTAGATGTTTTGATGATGGAGCCACTAAGGTCTCAATCCAGGTGATTCAACTATATCTCAATTTCATTGTATCATCCACTTACAAAAAAAGTAGCCACAATTTCTTGGGTCCCTTCTAGAATTCAATCTCTTTTTAATTGCACTCACCAAAAAGTGGGGTTCAATCAATCAACTTCCTTTCCCTCTCCAACTCGAGGATAAAGAGTGGCATAGAGGAGGCAAGACCCCTACCATGTAACTTAGATATAAATGAGATAAAAATGTTAGAGAAAGAAAGAAAAAATTATCCTCGAATAAAATTAATTTTTTATTTTTAAATATTAGTATCATTTAGCCGGACAAGATAATGTAAGTGCCCTTCATTTGTGTTAGAATTTGATACCACGAAATATTTGATTTCCTTGTCTGGGTCCGCAAAACAGCAACCCAATCTATGGATTTTAAGCTTTACACAAATTGCCAGCCGGTGCTTCATATATATAAGAATAGTACATTCTTTTATGAATCAAAATATGAGTAAAACTTAGGAACATACGATGTACCAACTATTCAGTACATCATGATGTATGATGATGACACGTGTCAAAAAATGTCAAGAATAGTGATATTCTAGCACTATTTAGAGTAGGTGTCATCATCCTACATCATGATATACTGACTAGTGTACCTAAGTTTTTTCCATCAAAATATATAAGAGCCCAGGCAAAAGAAAGGAGGAGAAAACAGTGTCAGACTCAGAAATTGTGTACCCATTATGGCATGTTAAAAATTAATCTTTTGGGTTTAAACCACTTACTATGAAATGATCATAAACCCTACTAATAAATTATAATTAATCTTATCTATATTGTAGGTCAACCTTAGACATCTCGAAACAAAAATGTTATGATCATAATTACGAATTAGTTCATATATACCAATAAGTAACCGCTATGGAAAAGTAATAGTATTTTTTAATAAGAAATAATCTTACTTAAATTAGATGAGCTGATCACAACAACAAGCAATTATTTACTCTAACACTACAAAAAATAAGGTTAATATTGATGGGCACCCTTCGATAGAGAAAACATCGCAAACATATCTTATCGGAAAGTGTCCCCGTTGATAACTCTTGTTGATATATGTGCAGAAAACACGTTGATTATCGACGGGATATATACTTGCGTATTTTTGTATCAACGGGTTTCCAGTCCGTCAATAAGTCATGTATTTTTAAGACAACTCATCGATATATACCTACTTAGTTATCAACAGGATGACTCCCGTAGATAATTCACATGTTCTTCTTAGTTATTAACGGAACATATTCCATCGATAATTCACATATTCTACTCTTTTTTAATTCATGTGTTAGTATCAACGAGTTATATTCTCTGTCAAAATCTCATCTTTTAACGGGTTCTTTTCTGTCGGAAATTCCCGTCGCTAGAAGGCGTTTTTTAAGTAGTGCAACTAGAAAGTTGAAAGAGAAGAACAAGATACCCTCAAATAACCACTGACAACAAAAACAAAAGGTGAGTTTAAAATACGGTCAAATTACATACTGTATTAAATAAAAGTAATTTTATTTGTATCAAGGTGGGCTTGGAGAAGAAACACAGTGTGTTAGACATAATCATGCCACATATATGGTTTACTTATCTAGTTATGTGTTGGTAGTTATTATCTACAATAACAGTTATAGAGTTTGTTCTTATCTAAAGAAAACAGTTGTAACTGCTCTTAGTTATTGCTAGCAATCAATATTCAGCCCTGTGAACGAGAGCAACACCAACAATCAGCCCTGTGATTGCTAGCAATCAATATTCAGCCCTGTGAATATTAGTAATGACGATCAGCCCTGTGAACGCCACACAAACCCTCACGCTCCTATCACACTTATCCCTGTAAGTGTCACGCTTTGGTCTGCACACACTAGCTCACGCACCTATCAAGCTTATCCCTGTAAACGCCACACTTTGCTAGCCCTAGCCGCACCTATCACGTTATCCCTGTAACGCCACGACTAAGTTAAAACACAAGTAACAACTTGCTCTAGAGATCAAGACAATAAGATGGTAGGTTAATGAAACGGGGATTTGGTAAGGTGTTAATGTGGAAAATCTGATCTGAATTTTATTAATAATAAGCAAGCCTTTAAATAGGCAATTTACAACTTCTAATTATAATAGGAATAGAACTTCTACCTATAATTAAACTCTAGCAATTAAGGAAATAATAATAATACTAATATTAACTCATCTAGCAATTAAGGAAACAATAATAATACTAATATTAACCAATCCAGCTCACCCAAGCTCTTTCTTCTTGCGCACGCTTCTCTTCTTACTCAATCCAAGCTTGCCTCTTGCCATTAACGCACCCTAGGATTTGGTGCGATCCTTGAACCGTATCACTGTAGACACACCACAGACGGTGTTCCTCAATGAGGAGAATGCGCTCTCAATAGACAGTGGCAACGATGTGTGGTACTTCGACACAGGAGCTAGCAATCATATGACTGGAGCCAAGCAGATGTTTGCTGTCCTCCCTGCTGGTTACCAAGCCATTGGGCTCAAATGGGTTTTTAAGGTTAAGAAGGATCCAGAAGGTAACATTGTCAAGCACAAGGCTCGCTTGGTTGCAAAAGGCTATGCACAGCGACAGGGGGTGGATTTTGATGAAGTGTTTGCACTAGTGGTACGTATGGAGACAGTACGGCTGTTGATTGCTCTGGCGACTCATGATGGATGGCAAGTTCACCATATGGATGTTAAGTCTGCATTCCTAAATGTTGAAGTGGCCGAGGAGGTATACGTGCAGCAACCACCCGGCTATGTTGACAATAAAAATAACCACATGGTACTCAAATTACGCAAGGCGCTGTATGGTCTGCGGCAGGCGCCGCGAGCCTGGAACTCCAAGTTGGACAGCACGCTAGTGTCAATCGGCTTCGAGTGAAGTCTGCTGGAACACGCGGTATACAAACGAGTGAAGGGCAACACATTTTTACTTGTAGGTGTGTACGTTGATGATTTGATCATCACAGGCTCGTGTACAGATGACATTACTGAATTCAAGGGACAAATGCAGCAATTGTTGAGCATGAGCGACCACGGGCTTCTGAGTTACTATTTGGGAATAAAGGTAAAGCAAGACGCCAACATGATCTCGCTGTGTCAGAGCAGCTATGCCTGCAAGGTGTTGAAAGCATCGGGCATGACAGGATGCAATTTGTGTCTGACGCCGCTGGAGACCCGCCTGAAATTAAATAAGAATGATGGTAGTACCTCAGTTGATGCCTCGATATATCGCAGCCTTGTCGGAAGTTTGCGATATCTGGTGAATACCAGACCAGACATTGCTTATGTTGTTGGTATTGTCAGCAGGTACATGGAGGCTCCAACCTCACAGCACATGGCGGCTATGAAGCATATTTTGCGGTACATAAGCGGCGCAATTGGTTTTGGGTGCTGCTATAAGAAGCGTAGTACGTCGGATCTAGAGCTGGTGAGCTTTAGTGATAGTGATCTGGCGGGTGACACGGATGATCGCAAAAGCACTACTGGTACAATATTTTTCTTTGGCGAAAGTTTGATCACATGGGCATCACAGAAATAAAAGATTGTTGCGCTCTCATCTTGTGAAGCAGAGTATATTGCAGCAGCCACATCAGCTTGCCAGGGGATCTGGCTCAGTCGGCTGTTGAAAGATCTGACGGGAGAAAAACCAAGGAAAGTAAAGTTGTTAGTGGACAACAAATCTGCAATTGCATTATGCAGAAACCTGGTACATCATGACCGTAGTAAACACATAGACACTAGGTATCATTTTATCCGCGAGTGTGTTGAAAACGGCCAAGTAAATGTAGAGTATGTTGGTACTGAAGCACAACTGGCAGACATTCTGACAAAGGCACTCGGTCGCATCAAATTTATTGAGTTGAGGCAAAAGATCGGTGTGGTCGAGGTGAAGGCAGTACGTCATGATTAAGGGGGTGATTGTTAGACATGATCATGCCACATATATGGTTTACTTATCTAGTTATGTGTTGGTAGTTATTATCTACAATAACAGTTATAGAGTTTGTTCTTATCTAAAGAAAATAGTTGCAACTGCTCTTAGTTAACTGCTTATAAGTTTCTATAAATAGTGACCAATGTATGGCACAAATAATAAGTTAACAGTTGAGAAGAAATAGATTTGTGGTTCTCAATACCAAAACGTTTCTTTGAAATTCCTGTTAAGATGATAAAGTTTTCCCTTCATTTGTGTTGATGTTCCTGTTAGTTTTAAGGGCAAAAGACAGTTTGGCACCCAACTTTTGCAACTCACCAACTTGGTACCCAAGTTTTCTCCGTTAGACAAAATTGCACCCGGGATTTCCTCCGTTAGACAACCAAGCCACCGTGACCGTTAAGTTTGATTAACGGTGTTAAATAATTGACATGTGGCCGTTATCTGCTGACGTGGCATATAAAAATTATAAAAATAGGGAGAAAATCTTAAAAACTTTTTAAAAAATCCAAAAAAATATAAAAAAAGTTCAGAAAAAATATAAAAACTTTTTTAAAAAATCAGAAAATATATGTTTTTTTAAAATTATAAATAAAAAATAGGAAACACAAACCAATAGAATTTTTTTAAAAAAAATTAGACACTCCGTATAGTGTAAAAATAAATTATTTTCAAATATTTTATTATAATTTTTATTTTAAAATAAAATACCTTTAAAATAGAAAAATATAATAAGAAAAAAAAATGCACTCCGTATAGATGCTAGAAATGCTAACTTCACCCCTCCACACCATTTTTTTAGTTTCTCTTTTAGGATAGTGAGTTTGTTGAAGGCATTGAAGAAGAAAGTGATAAGGATTTTGTCCATTTTTTTAAAAATCCTATTGGTTTGAATTTTCTATATTTTTTTACATTATAATTTTTTCCTCTTTTTATTTTTTCCATCTTTTCTAGTTTTTTAATATTTTTTGAAATTTTTTTTAAAGTTTTTAAGATTTTCTCCCTATTTTTATATTTTTTATATTTTTTAAAATGCCACGTCAGCAGATAACGGCCACGTGTCAATTATTTAACACCGTTAGTCAAACTTAACGGTCACGGTGGCTTGATTGTCTAACGGAGGAAATGTTGGGTGCAATTTTGTCTAACATAAATTTGTTGGGTGCCAAATTGGTCACGGTGAAAAGCTGGTGGTCCGATTATCCAACGGCATATATTTTGGGTGCCAATCTGTCGTTTCTCCTAGTTTTAATACAATAAGAAATTGTGTTTCAACACCGTGATACCCACTTGGCAGTCGCCCTATAAATTATGAATTAAATTATTGCACCGTTGACAAGAAGTTGCAAAAGAACAAGAAGCAATCAGCATATTGAAGGAGAGCACAGTATTCCATACAGGAAGACGATACTATTTGAACAGTGATCAACATTATTATACGCAGCACAGTAGTATATCGTATATTCAACTTCTGTAGCTGTAGCACCACCACCACCACAACCTTATATTATACACATATGGACAGGAGAAAGCCTGCCGTATTCCAAAATTAATATTAATTAATAAATAATACTACTACTGTATTTATTTTGCAACAATACAACACACAGTAAACATTGACCATACACACTTTTTTCCTTGAAACCCTAAAGAGCAAACAAGAAACCGAAATTCACGCCATAATTTACTGTTCTCATAATCAGAATCACTATTCTACTCCCAAGTGTCCCAAAACGATTATGTAAACCTTAAATGTGATTACTCCTGTCCCCTATCCGTGTAATTTAGTCGCAGCCGCTAGTTTTTACATGGAAAGTTGCATGTGAAAAGAAAAGGAGAAAGAAAAAGAAAAAGAGGAGTGGGAGTCGGCTATGGTTTTATGATTACACCGACAAGTTTGTATAAAGAAATGAGCTATAGTTTATTTTTGGGTTTAGAGGTAATATTATTATACAATGTGCTATTATTGCAATTTCACGTGGGCTTGATTATTACAGAGATCTCTCTACGTATCACAGCTTCTCTTGTAGGAAAATACTAGAACTATTTGCACTCTCTCCTTTAATATAATTTCCTGACGTGTACCAAGTACCAACACATCACTAAGCATTCTCTAACCAATAATTAATCATAGGGGTGTACACGGGCCGGTTCGGGCCGGTTCTTGGGCTAGAACCGGACCGGACCGGAATTAACGGTTCTGGGCCTGGACAGAACCGGACCGGACCGGACTCTTACGGTCCGGGCCGGGCCGGTTCTGAATTTTCCGGGTCGGACCGGGTCGGTTCCGGTTCTGACCCGGATTTTTTTTTTTTTTTTTTTTTTTTTTTTTTTTTTTGAGGAGGAGTTAAGTTTAGAAGGAAAAAAGAAAGTGGGAGCCAAGAGGAATTGAACCTCTCCCCTTTAATATAATAGGTGAGGTGTTAACCATTAAACCAAATGGAAACTTTGATATCATTGTGCATATATATATATATATATATTTTCGGTTCTACTGGTTCTCGGATTTTAAAGGTTGGAGAATTGGAACCTTAATTATTTATTGATAATAATTAATAACTATATTATTAATAATTAATGGTCTTATTTTATACATATTAACTATATAAATGACTATTACAATTTACAACTATATATTACTAGTATGTGTCATCTTAACTATATAAATGACTATTAAAATTTTATTTCTTAGGTCATATAACATCCTTAGGAAAATTTTGTATTTAAATTAACAAATAAAAAGAAAAAAAAATGAGAACTTTTAATTGAGTTTAAAAGAAAAAAAGACAAAATGCATAATACATTAGTAATTTAAACATTAATACAATTTAAATTAAAAGCACAAAACTCTAAACAATTAGTAAATTTTAATTTTATGACAATTGATAATAATCCCTAAACTATATTATTAATAATTAGTAGTCTTACTTTATACACATTAACTATATAAATGGCTATTACAATTTACAATAATATATTACTAGTATGTGTCATCTTAACTATATAAATGGCTATTAAATTTTTTTTTCTTAGGTAATATAACATCCTTAATAAAATTTTGTATTTAAAGTAACAAATAAAAAGAAAAAATGAGGACTTTTAAATTTAATTGAGTTTAAAAGAAAAAAGAAAAAATGCATAATACATTAGTAATTTAAAAATTAATACAATTTAAATTAAAAGCATAAAACTCTAAACAATGTGTAAATTTTAATTTTATGACAATTGATAATAATTAGTAACTATATTATTAATAATTAATGGTCTTAATTTATACATATTAACTATATAAATGATTATTACAATTTACAATAATATATTACTAGTATGTGTCATCTTAACTATATAAATGGCTATTAAAATTTTATTTTTTAGTTCATATAACATCCTTAATACAATTTTGTATTTAAAATAACAAATAAAAAGAAAAAAATGAGGATTTTTAATTGAGTTTATAATTATATTACTAGAAAAAATATATACATACATGAGAAATTTTAATATAATTTAGAAGGAAAAAAGAAAGAGAATGAGTTAAGTTTAGAAAGAAAAAAAAAGTGGGAGCCAAGAGGATTTGAACCTCTCTCCTTTAATACAAAAAGTGATGAGTTAACCATTGAACCAAATGGAAACTTTGATATTATTATACATATATATATATTTATATATATTTTTATATTTTTTTTATATATATACTTCCGGTTCTACCGGTTCTCCGGGTCGGTTCCCGGATTTAGAGGGGTGGAGAACCGGACCGAACCGGAAGTTCCGGTCCGGTCCGGGTCAAAAAAAAAAAAAAAACCCCGGATCGGTCCGGTCCGGGTCAAAAAAAGGGCGGTTCCGGATCGGTTCCCGGTCCGGGCCGGTTCTTGTACAACTCTAATTAATCACACTAATTAAATAACATACCTAAATCGTTATTACTAGATTGAGCTTTTTTAATTTTTTCTTGAATATGATCAGTCATGTTAGAAGAATTTAAACCGTTCAATAAAATTGGACGGATAAGATTAAAAATTCAAATAATTAATGAGTTGACTACTTGTTGAATTTTATTGATTGGTCAAATCATTAATAACTTGAATTTTTAATCTCATCCGTCCAAATTTTTCTAACATGATTATTGGTTATGTTTAAGGAAAAATTAGAAAAACCGGATCCGTTGTTACTCTTCCAAAAATGTACAAAATTGATACATGAATTTAAATTTTTTATTTTATTCTATGACAATTAATGTTGTTTCCTCAAAAACATACTCATCTCATCATGATTCATGATCATCAGCCAATTAAAAAAAATCATCATCAAACCTACGATTCTGCGATCCCAAGATTTAGGATGGACGATTTTGGAAACTAAATGAACATTATCTCAAGTGTCTGATCAACAATGATTGATCATTCACCGTTCATTTTCGGTTATATCAAATTAATTAATCAATAGAAGTCAATATCTGGTCACTTATTGGTTGTTCTCGACGTTAACCAATCAACCATTGCACCGTTTATTATTCGCTCACCATGCATCAACAACCATTAATCCATTACACCGTTTATTCGCTCGCCATGGATTAATTAGACGATGACCGATCGATGCCCAAAAGTCATCTACATTTTTTGTTTTTTTTCAAAAGAAAATATGAATAAATAAATAAATAAAATCCTCCAAATGATGATTTTTTTCATGTAGATCTTGTTTGATTGAGCACATTCAAGGTTTTTGAATCTTTATTGCTCATCTCTTTTACTACTTTTCTGTTCCAATTCTTTTTTCTTTTAAAAAAAACCAAATATGCAATTTTCGCTATCAAAAATTGAGAGGGATTAACAAATAACGTGAGTAATTTGATATTATTTTTAAAATAAAATGTCGCAAATTCATTTTTATGTATGAAAAAAACTATACATTTAGAACATTTTACTCTTTATAAGCTAATTTGGTGCTACATGAGTAGTCAAACTCCGATAAATTTAGGAATACTGCGATTTAGGGTCTTCCAACTTAAAAAATAAAAAATAAAAGATCGAGAGGGAGAGAGAAGAAAGGTAAGTCCGACAAAAGAGACGTGAAGTGGGCCAAATAAACGGGTTGATGGGCCTATCAGCAGTGAATTAACATAGGCCTACTTTGCCAATTCAATTTGTTTAGGTCTTATTTGTGGGCCCATTAATGTGCCTATTTTTTCCACCTGACGTGGGGATATCAAGACCTCATTCTCATTTCTCATCCACTTATTAAGGCGTCTAAATCTTCAATACCCCATAATAATTTATTATATGGCTGTCATCAAACCTCAATTAAAATTGAGGTCGAGTATAGTTAGTAAGAGGGTTGTGTTTAGCGTTGCCAATTAAAATAATTTGCGCTTTTTTATCCTGTTTGAATAGGAGGAGATTGTAAAATATTAGAAAGTAATTTTTAATCCAAGTTGGGGAAAAAGAATTGATAAATTTGTTCAATTCAATATAGTAAAAATCTTTGTCGGCTGAAATTCAGAATAATCTATATTTTATTTTTTAATAGGTTAATTTTGTACGAAAGATATTAGTTTCGATCCAATAATAAATATAGAAATGGACATATGGTTCAGATTTTTTTGGGAAAAAAAGTAATATAAGGAAAAGAAATTAAAGCTTTCCATGTGGTTATGATTTGGACTCTTTACGTCCAAAAATTAGGTTGACTTTCTGCTGAATTGTCATGTTTTCATGCTATCAGTGTTCCTTGGACGCACCGTTTTGTAGATTTTAGGGGCAACATCATGCCATCCATGTTTTTAACTAAATTTGGATACCCCTTATAAAATGTAATTTTCAGTCCAACTGTACAAAAAAAAAGAGGATATCCTCCCTCATAGAAATAAATAACCATTAACAAACAGTATATACTACCTAGTTTGATTATAATCACATAAATAAATTACACTTAGGACAAAAAAATTGACAGATTTAGAAATTAAATACTCTTTTTTTTTTTTTCCGATGGTGTATTTTATTTTTTAGTGAACCCACCTTAAATTAAATTATATGATCGGTCAAATCCAATCATCTTTTACTAGCGGACAAGGATTTACAACTAATTCCGGGACGATATCGTTTTCAAACCGTAGGATAGGCAGCTGGCGTTGTCCTCGACAAGAGAACTAACTCTTCGATTGTTGATTGCTATTATTATTCTGCAATACTCAAACATAACCTAAAAAGATAACTCCCGTTCAAGAAAAATAAAATAATAAAAAAATTGAGAGAAAACCTTAAAAGATACTCCCCTTTTTTAAATATATTTAAAATTCAAAGGAAATCATTCCATTTTTTTTAATAAATAAAATGGATTAAATTAACTTAAATCAACGAGTACAAAATACGCAATTGCTTCGGAACATTCCCTTACCCAAACATTTGCTAAATCGGAAATCAAAATAAATTGAGCCAACTCATGAGTTGGTGCATTCGTAGTCTGTTTTGTGTTTATAAACGAACAACTAGTAAAAATAAATACCAAATTAGCAACCTCATCAAACACCAAACCTGTATAATTCAACGGGAAGTTCCCATGCTAATTAGTTGTGTATAATATGATAATATTACCCCTCTAATTCACAATTAAAGAAACTAATTAGCTATAATAATTTAGAGGTAATTGTTTACAAAATATCAACTAATTTGTTGAAATTTTAAATTAAATATTTAATTAGAAAAAAAGATTTTTACCGACATCCTTTTAGGGAAAAAAGGGAGTAATAGCTTTAGGCTTTAGGACGACGGTGCACCGTAATCATTGTGTTGGTTACACAAATATTATAGGAGTAATAAATAGCACACTACCTATTAGGATTGCGGCTCAATCGTAATTGACCTATAAAGATTTAAATGCCACGTAAACCTCGAGGAAGGATCAGAAAGATTTACTAAAATTTCTCCAAAAATAATTTGCTAAAGGAAAAATAGGATATTTTAATCAAATACAATGAACAAAACCAATCTTAGTCTCTTCATAAGGGCCCATTAATTAATATCGTGGGCTTTTCATACTTTACAATTAACAATTTATAAGTAAAATGATTCTCAATGTAATCTTAGAATGATCTCATATTTTTTGAACACCATCGATACTAAAATTAACCATTTATGTGAGAAAGTGTAAAACGTGCGCGGACTAAGTCATAATTTTCCCACATTCTAAATCTTTCACCATCTAGGCATCTATCTTGTTATCTGTCATTCCACTCGCGCGTAAATAGAAGGGCAGGGCACCGTTCTCATACCAACGGAGCACTGACCAAAGCTAAAATGTTGGCGGCCCAATTTCAAAACCGAAAGGGAGGACTAGCCCTAATGGGCTAGGGTTATGTAATGGGTTTGCCTAAATCCAACCATACATACCAGAAAAACCCCATCGAGTCCAGTACTTCATATTCTGTTTCTTGTTATTCCGATGGAACTCTCTAATTTCGAACAAAATAGATAAAACCAAGAACTGGACCGAGTTCAGAACTGGTGAGCGGACAAATTCAAAATTTGAAGGTCTAATTAAGATCGGACTGAAATTTTAAAAAAGTACGAACCGGAAAAAATTGGGACTATAATCTGATGTACTTTGAACTTTATACGGTGTAGTACACACATAAATAATTCATGTAAATATAAAATATCAAAATGCTTCTACTAAAAAAAGAATATAAAAATACTCATACAAAAAAGTTCTAAATTAAATAACAGTTTAGATTATTAATAAAAAAACTAAAATATAAGGTAATGGATAATTTATATCATAATAAAAGTATTTATGTGGCAGAAAAATTTGATGTCTAGAGTTAAAAAATTAAATTTGATTAAGTTTAATTTTTAGTTTATAAAAATTACTCCCTTCGGTTTTTTTTAAATGTCGCGCACGCATTTCGACAAAGTCAGATGACTCACTATTTGACCCCAAAAAAATTCGTACTTTTTTTTGAAAAAAAGTACGGAATTTTTTGGGGTCAAATAGTGCGTCATCCGACCTCCTCGATATGCGCGAGCGACGTTTAATAAAGACCGGAGAGAGTAATAAATTAAATTTGATGTCTAGAATGATAAGGTTATGATATATGTTTAAATTAAATGTATATTAAAGTATTATTTTGATAAATTATATTAAATATCTAAAAAAAATTGGATTATATCCATAAATAAATAAAAATTTACTAATTGTATAAAATTAAATACTACAATAGATATTAGCTGTCAATTGAATTAAGATATGTTTGGAAGTTTTTTAGATTTTAAATATTTAATGTCAATTAATTATATTTATGCATGAAAAGTTTGAAATTTTATTTTATTAATATGCATTAATTGTATTAAAAGTTGGTATGTAAGTGTTAATTATATGATATTTATGAGGTAGTTTTAGTGGTAACTGAATTTATTGGTAGTTTTAGTGGTAAATGAATAATGTTATTATGCGATATTTATGAGGTAACAAAATGAGGAGTTATTTTTATCAACTATAAAAGAAGATATTCTCTTGCGCCGGAATTTGTTCAGGAGGGTTCAACTTCTTGAAGTTAAAGTAAGACACCGTTAAGGCGAAGAAAAGTACTCCCTCTGTCCATAAATAATTACAAATATTAAGAGTGTGTTGCAAAATGGCCAACTTTTTTATGCAGGTCAGTGGGCTTCTTCTCTTTCCCTCTGTCCGTTGCAAAATACTCCCTCTGTCATCGTTTCCTGTTCTCACCGCCGCCACAGAAAGGAGCAGAAGGACTTCTCGAGTCGGGAGAAGGTGGAACGACATCATTCCGACCAGCCACGCGCCGCCAAAGTCAGTCGAAGCTGCCGCCACTACGTCCACGCGCCGCCAAAGTCAGTCGAAGCTGCCGCCACTACGTCCACGCTCCCGCGCGTCCGGTCACCGATGCGGCCACCACCACCCTTGTTCTGCTCGCCTCGTCATTTCCGATAAAAATCTATGGTTGCCTTCGTGATCGCCTCGTCCAAACTTGTTTTATTTTGCATTTGAAATTAGAGGAGGAAAGATGAGAAGAAGCTTTTGCTCTGACATCTTCTGCGTCATGTCCCTCAAAAAATTTAAATGTGGCCCTTTAATATTTTCGTTTCCCTTTTTTGCCTCGTATGACGCGATGCTCGTGCACAAAACGATTAGTCGTTTGAGGGTGTTTTTGTCAAAACACAAACAAAGTGGACACAATTGTCAATAACATCAATTAAAAAAGGACAACGTTTTTAGGCTAACTAAACCAACCGCGCCACTTCACCTGCCAGTCCAACACTCCTCACTCCGCCTCTCCCTCCTGCACTTCCAGTAACTCGGCCCGCCCACCATAACTAACCAAACTGCCAAAACCTCTAACAAGTAACAACCGACTACTTCCTTGACGCCCTGGCAACTCCCGTTAAACGCCGATTAACTTTCCCCGGACCGGTAAATCATCCCTCCGTTTCCGTTTTCCTACCGCTTCGTTTTATTACTTTCCCATTTTGAGAAAATTAATATTTGTTTGTCCAGATGGGTTCGCGAGACGAGGTTGTGGAGGAGGATATCGACTGCTTAGAGAGAGGGTTGCTGACCGGAACCCGTGCTGCCCCCGGTTCTCGTCAAGTGCCGGCGGCGGAAGCTGAAGAGGAAGAAGAAGGGGTCCTTTACACGGCGTCGTTTCAGGAAATGGAGGAGAAATTCATCAAGTATCAAACCACACAATGGGTTATGTATTCCTTGTTTCTAATATTGGCTTGGGGGATTGGGTTGCTCATGCTTCTTTATTTGCCCGTTAGAAGATATATCTTGAGGAAAGATATTCGGTCCAGACAGCTTTATCTCACTCCTAATTCCATCGTGTACAAGGTAATTTTTTATTCTGTTTGGCCGTTTAGGATTTTTTGTTTGGTAGTGCAGAATGGATGAGGATTAGTTGATTGATTATTTGCTGCTAAAGATGGTTCTTTTAGTGATTGTGTTGATCAAATTTTTCGGTTTAGTTCAGGTTACAAGGCCAGTGGCATTACCGTTTTTTGGGGTTTTAAAGAAGGAGAAACATATTTTATTGCCTTCGGTTGCAGATGTTTTTATTGAGCGAGGTAAAAATTATTTGCTTCAAGTTATTATGTTATAATGGTTGAGTAGAATTTTTGTGTAACTATGGCTATGTGCCTCGGGAGTGGATCGTGTATGTATTTTAAAAGTTAGACCTGGTGTAACCAGTTCTGTCTGCTTGTGATGCTGTCAGGTTATTTGCAGTCTCATTTTGGTCTATATTCTTTGAGGATTGAGCATGTGGGAGTGAGACGCCAAGCGAGCGATGATGTACAAATTCAGGGGATTGCAAATCCAAGTGCTTTCAGGAAGGTAGGCTGTGCTGTTGAATAGCGATTCTTGTTAGTGCCTTGAAAATTGCAGAATTTGACTGTTTAACTTAATGCCCACTAATATCAATTTCAGGCTGTCCTGCAACGACT
Source organism: Viola odorata (assembly GCA_963691705.1). NCBI lineage: Eukaryota > Viridiplantae > Streptophyta > Magnoliopsida > Malpighiales > Violaceae > Viola > Viola odorata. The sequence continues at coordinate 16,855,365 of OY829545.1, forward strand.
TTCTTATATGAGAAGTGAGGCTACCTCTAAACAAGTTTCTTTTATGGAACATCCATCATCACTTAATTGGGTATGGCAGTTATATTTTTGTGTAATTTTTCAATAAGCGTAATTGCTTGTGTTCCCCTTGATGAAAGTGATTACGAAGGTGTACGAAAATTCTTGTACCCCTATGGTTAGTGCTATATATACCTGATGTTCGATTTTAGTCCTTCTGTCTTTGTCATGTTGCTCAATTAGTGGCGTCTTCTTCTCAGTTCCTTGACCTTTTTCTTTCTCATGTTGTGGCAGGCATCCCCTTCAAAACATGTCAGGCATGATTTGGTTTCAGGAGACCTAGCGATACTACAGAAGATGGAAGAAGTTGGAATTTATGTAAAGGTATAGAAATGACATTCTTTGGAGCTTCTTTTGTTCAGCAGTATGTAATCTCTCACATCATTGATATGTTCCATGTATTTCATTGCAGAGAGTTGAAAGTTTAATTACGGAGCGTTGTTCTCAGGCATCAGAGCCTACCGGTTAAGGTTAGCATACCATTGTGGCAAATGAAATACCTGATGACTTCTCATTTGTGTTCAATGTTTGAGCACCCTTTGTTTCCTTTGAAAAAATTCTTTGAATCAAATTGTTCATAAGAAGAGAATAATCAGTTCATAATCTGTCTGTTTATCGTACAAATTGCCTTGCTCTTACCTCTTTTTGCTATGATCTCATGGAGGCTCAACCTCTAGCAACTGAGCATACAAACAGCTTTAGCAAATGTACTTGAGAACATTAGAATTAGAGATCAGAAGTAGTTTGGGTAAATATTATGCAGTTATAGTATCAAGTGGATGGAGCCTGAATCTCCTCAGAATGCTTAGATGGAGATTTGGGTACCTGATTAACAGGTAAGTAACATGGGCCGTTCTGGACCTGTAAACCCAATCCCAGGTGTCCAAGTATTAACGACCCCAATGACATAGGAAGTGCGCACACACCAAACATGGCTCTGTTAGGTAGTTGACATTCACATGGCTTTTTGTTGTTGAAATTTCTTTCAACAAGGTTTATGCGGGGAAACTTTAAATTCGATCAAACCTTTGTTGTTTGCTTCTTTTTTGTAGTCTTGAATATTTGTTTACTAATCAAGAACATAGGTGGAGGTGCATCCACTTCATTATCTGTCTGCTTCATGCCTTTCAGTAATATGGCGGACACTGAAGCATTTGTTATTTTCAACTATTCTACTCAACTTTCGGATCTGTTTTTGTAGGATGTATTATCGAGGTGAAGTACGAAATGAAGCCATTCTGCTTCAGGGGCTGTGAACCAACACGGCTTTACGACCCTTGAGTTTTCATCCTGAAATGAAGGGTATATGATCTCCACATCCAATTGTAAATGGTCAGTTAGTTCCACTTGATGCAATACTTTGTGTACTAGGCTGGTAAACACATTTATTCACGATAAGGAAACATCTCTTTCTCATTCCTCCCCCCCCATTTTATGTGATGGAATAGAGAGAGCTCATCCCTACTTTTTGTGGTGTTTGTAATATAGTTTCTTTCTTTGCGCTCTGAACGTAGGTGGGGTTCAAACTCGAGTGTGTGCTGGTATTATTTTACTACCAATAGATAACCAATGAGCTATAGAATATAGAGTAGGTGCATATTTCACACTGCTGTTAGTCAGTCGCTCACTTCACTTGCACAAAATTTATATGAATCACATCATGAATGAAGAAAACTAGTATAAATATTGGACAAGTTGCCAAACTTAAAAAGGAAGAATAGATATATTAACCAATTAGTATCTATCCAAAGGAGGAAAAGAGAGGTTGCTTGGCTCTGTCAAGAATTTGGTTTAGAAAATGGGAGTTTTAGATTTACCAGTTTTGACTTGCTACTGACCTCACCTAATCACTTGTCATGTTATGGTATGCTCTATCTAATATGATTTATTTATTTATTATCTGTACGTTTCTCTGTGGTTGCTGCTCGTCCTTGAAACTCCTCCTTTGTTCATCCTAGGGAATTCAATAACAACGAAGAGTATTACTTTCTTCTTTTCCATTAAAATAAATCGAATTGAATGGCCCAAAAAAAACGAAAGGAGCAGTAGCTGTGCATTAATGAATACTGGTAGGATTTTGTAGACCGAGCGAAGCGTTCCCCTAGGCGAAAATGAATGTCAGCCGTAAAACCCAGACAGAACATGCCTTAACATTGCTGCAATCCTCGTCTCTTTAGTACGCTAGTTGCCTTTACTGGCTGAGCATCATGGAGACCGTACTCGACTCTTCTATTAAAAAACTCATTATAGTTCCCCCAGCCATTGTACACCAACCAGAGAACTTTTCGGCAATAATAGATTTTTTTTGAATCATCTGTGGAGTATTTATTAACTTTTCCGGCTTATTAAAAGAAAATAGTATTTATTAACTTTTGAGCCTCTTTTCAGATTGCCGAGCCGCCAATGGGCGATATTTCCTATGATCCCAGGTCCGTGTAATCAAGCACACGTACAATTACCAAATTGTCCCTTCTGGTTTTTTGGAGCCACGAATCATTTCGTTTTTGTTATTCTCAAAAAAATCATGATTAATTTGGTTTGGACGAGTAGGTACCTGTATTTATCAATTCTGCTCACTTACTTACTTGACCAAATATCATTATTAATTGCTTACCTTAACTACTTAATTAAGGTTGTAAAATTTTAGTTGTACAATTGTAAAAAAATACTCTATTACTACTCTTTAGTTTCCAATTCATTTCTAATCATCAAATAAAATGTGAATAACCCATCTTCTTTTCTTTGAAACATTTGAAACAATTTTATCAAAATACTCCCTCCGTTCATAAATAACTGTCGCTTTGATTTTGGGCACGTATTTTAAGAAGGTTGGATGACTCACTATTTAAGACAATTTTACCTCGAATCGGAAAAAAGTACGGAATTTGTTGGGGTCAAATAGTGTCATCCGACCTCCTTAAAATGCATGCCCGAAATCAAAGCGTCCATTAAAAATGGACAGAGGGAGTAGTATGCATTATTTAAGATAAAAACTACTACTAATTAATATTTTTAAAATAAAACCATAGAAACACAAAAGATTGACAAAGAGTACAAAGGACAAAACTGTCTTCTTACAAAACAAACGACACGGTGCAGAAGCAGAGCCAATAGTAACAAAACAGCAACGCAAAGAAATTGATAAAGAAGCAATTTTTCTGGTCTCCCATTAATCCTTTATATTTATTTTGTTTTTTAGCACAACAAACACAGTGGAAAAAATAATGTTAAAACTAATCTTTTTTTTTTAAATCAGAAAAAAAGGGAAATACATTTGGCAATCTCATTCCACCATAGCCCGAGACTTGGCGTCTTACAAATTTTACACAAGAGAGAGATCGAATGCCACCACTCCTTCTTCACCACCTCTCCTCCTTCGCCTTCTCCTCTTCTTCCTCCATTGTATCGAAAACACTTCCTTCTGCGCTCTAGTCTCTATCTTCCATTTTTGTCAGATTTTGTTTTCGTTTCCTGTGTGTGGGCGGAAATGTCAGGGTCCGTTTCTTTCTCGTCGCCTCTGTGCACGTGGCTGGTCGCCGCCTGCATGTCCGTTACGTGCCATTCCTCGAACGACTCTCCGCACGCGTTTCGTCGTAGTTACAGCAGCAGCAGCAGCAGAAGTAGCAGAGGAAGAAGTAGCAGCAGGAATAGGAAAGGCTTGAAATGTTGTGGTGCTGGTAGTATTAGTAGCAGCCTGGCTAGTGTTGTTGCCGGTGGCGACGGAGGAGGAGAAGGAGGTGTCGTTTCGTGTTTCTCGCATTTTGGATCGTCTGCAATTGGAGGTTTAATGAGTTCCTGCTTCGCGTTTGAGCCTTGTAGCCATTACTACGCCTCTAATGGATTTTTTGGATCCGAAAATCTCAATCTCAGCAAGAAGCACCGGCGACTTCTCCCACGCGCCCGCTCAGGTACTCTTATCGAAATTATTTATTTTTCAATTATACGCGTTATTTCTATTTTGTTTGTTTAGTGCAAGGTTGGGTGTGTCGATTGACTTTTCGTCTGTTCTCATCGCTGTTCATGCTCGATTTGTTGTTTCTGTTGTCGTTTCCTGATCTTTTGACTGGTCAATTGAACGTTTGGCTTGTTTTTTAATCAATTTTGAGATTGTGTGTATTCATTTATTTGGTCTATGTTTGAACTCATGTATTTGCTGTGTTTCTGTGCTCTCCACGGTTGGTTGCATTAATTTAATGTATGCTAGTTTGGGCTTGGTAATGGGGGAAAAGTTAGGTGGTTTGGTTTGCATTATTTTGCTGCGTCTTTGAATGCATCAAGCATGTGGGAAGGAGGTGCTCTTTTGAGCAAGGTGAAGTATAGGGGAAAAGTTAGGTGGTTTGTTTACATGATTTTACTGCGTCTTTGAATGCATGTAGCATGTGGGAAGGAAGTGCTCTTTTGAGCAAGGTGAATTATAGAATCTATGTGGTGGTTTTATTGATCCTATATTGAAAATATTCCCTTGTTTTTCAGATCAAAAACTGGAAAAAAAATCCCATGAACGTGTGATCTTTCATTGACATCATTTGTGGCTTGTGCTATGACAACTTATGGTTGACTTATTTTATATGAAATTTTAGGGGAAGCAACGGCTGTGGCCGTTCAGCCTACAAAGGAGTTTGCAACAAAGAAAAAACCTGTTACCAAGCAAAGGCGAGTAGTTGTGACAGGGATGGGTGTGGTGTCACCTCTTGGTCATGATCCAGACACGTTCTATGATAATCTGCTTGAAGGTGTGAGTGGCGTAAGTCAGATAGAGGCATTTGACTGTGCTCAGTTTCCAACGGTAAATTTTATTCAATATATTATCTCCTATTTGTTGGCTACTCATGAATTCTCATGATGTTTGCTTCCTCACCTGCTGTCCAGAGAATTGCTGGCGAGATTAAGTCTTTCTCTACTGATGGCTGGATTGCTCCAAAGTTGTCTAAGAGGATGGATAAATTCATGCTCTACATGCTTACTGCTGGTAAAAAAGCCTTGGCAGATGGGGGAATTACAGAGGATGTAATGGAGGAGTTAGATAAAAATAAATGTGGAGTTTTGATTGGCTCAGCAATGGGTGGCATGAAGGTAACTATGCGTTCCCTACAGTCTGTGAAACATATGTAGATGATCATAGTGAATTTTGAGAAAATTGCCAAACCCTGTGCTGATGAATGTGGAATATCATAACTTACAAAGAAGCCATGAAAAAGTTATGGTTAGTTGCCTGTGCCAAATGAAAGATATCAATGGCATCATTTTCATGCCTTAGAGGGAGTTATTATTGTTTTTCTCCATAGCATTGTAGTCAATCTTGTTCTATAGGAATGAGTCTGAGCCTCTGAGAGCATGATAGTCATAAGGTTTACATATATGGCAAAAATAAAAAGGAAAATTCATTGGATTAATTGGATTTTATTTTTAGCTTATCACTGTACTTGGGTGATTGTTATTAGGTTTTCAATGATGCAATTGAAGCACTAAGGATCTCATACAGGAAGATGAATCCTTTCTGTGTACCTTTCGCAACAACTAATATGGGTTCAGCCATGCTTGCTATGGATCTGGTATACCACAGTATTTCAATACATATACCAATTTGTTTTGGTGTTTACACTTGATATTCTTACTCAGTTGCTCCATGAACTGTAGGGTTGGATGGGACCAAATTATTCAATTTCTACTGCTTGTGCTACCAGCAACTTTTGTATATTGAATGCAGCAAACCATATCACTAGAGGCGAAGCTGTAAGTGGCTGGCATTCTAAATATGTGAACAATGAATGTGTGGGATGTGTCTGTTGTACTTGTCAAGCTGTCAATCCTGTTTGCTGACTGGCCTGTTTTCTGAAATCGTTATGAAATTGCAGGATGTTATGCTCTGTGGTGGTTCAGATGCAGTAATCATACCCATTGGTATCTCTTTCTTTCCTTAATTGAGTTTCATGGTTCAATTTGGCAAGGTGTGTAAGTGGCAGATTTAGTTTATAATTCTTGGTTTAGGTCTGGGGGGTTTTGTGGCATGCAGAGCTCTTTCACAGAGGAATGAAGATCCTACCAAAGCTTCTCGACCTTGGGATTCGGTAATATATCCATACCTTTTGTGATTCATGTTACTACCAGAGCCTTATCCCACTAGTCCAACATTTCTCAGTTAGAAATTTGTTGTTAATCAGAATCTTAATTTACTTTGAGCATGTTACATAACATGAATGTCTTCTTTTGTGATGAACAGAATCGAGATGGATTTGTTATGGGGGAAGGAGCCGGTGTACTTCTCTTAGAAGAATTAGAACATGCTAAGGTGTGACCTAACTCAGAATTATAACATCATGGGTCACTTTTTAGTAGTAGTACATATTTCACCCTCATTTCCACACCATGTAGCTCTCCTCTCAATGACTTATCTTACTGACTTCTCATGCAGTTGTTTTAAAATTTGAATAATATTTTTCTTTTGCTTGCTGAACGCTAGATATATGCTTAAAAGTTTCTTCCCTCAAACAATTAATCTTAAGTTGAATTAATGATTTGCAGAGGAGAGGTGCAGAAATCTATGCAGAGTTTCTTGGAGGAAGCTTTACTTGCGATGCTTATCACATGACTGAGCCACATCCTGATGGTATTACTTAGATTTTGCACAAGGAATCATTTTCTTGTGTGTGTGAAATCGTTGACGGATCTTAATCCTTGACTTCACTTCATTTTTATTTTTTTTGACGCATCTTAATCCTTGACATCGCTCCATTTCTCCTCCTTTTGTGTGTTAGTCTTGAGTTGTCAGAATTGCTTTTGTAAGGTCTGAGCTAGTGAGGGTATTTTGTTTAACCTAAATCTATCTTTATCCTTGACTTCACTTCATTTTTATTTTTTTTGACACATCTTAATCCTTGACTGCACTCCACTTCTCCTCCTTTTGTGTGTTAGTCTTGAGTTGTCAGAATTGCTTTTGTAAGGTCTGAGCTAATGAGGGTATTTTGTTTAACTTAAATCTATCGTTATTGGGTTTTTGGTTAACTAGCGATACCAATATGGCAAGACTACGCATGGACATTTTTGTGGCTGAGTTCAATAGATTGAGCGTTTTTCTTGATAATATTTGTTGTTAGTTCTGCTAGGCTTCTTAAAAGTGGATTTCAAGATCTTGCTTTTAAATTTTATTGCTGACTGCTGACTTTCAGTTTTACTTTGTACCAAAACAGGGACCGGTGTCATTCTTTGCATAGAAAAAGCATTAGCGCAGTCAGGGGTATCTAGAGAGGACATAAACTACATAAATGCGCATGCTACATCTACTGCAGCTGGAGACCTTAAAGAGTTCCAGGCGCTCATGCATTGTTTTGGCCAGAATCCTGATGTAAGTAGGATGCGGTATTTTCTTACTCCACCTGTTCAAACTATTTCACTGATGGTGTACCGCATTTGCAGCTGAGGGTGAACTCTACAAAGTCGATGATCGGCCACCTACTTGGAGCAGCTGGTGCAGTAGAAGCTATTGCAGCAATACAGGTAGCTTACATGTGTTTACAATTATGCAAAAACTCTCTTTTTACCATAAAGAACCATATCTGTTTAAACTATCCCCACCCCTCTTAGTTTCTAGTCAGCTCTGTAGGCATAGGGAGTATGGTAGAATATTGAGATGCTTTAGGCCTTCTGCTGACCAAAATATATGGCTGTGACATTTACCGTGCGGCGTGCAGTGTTATTTTAAAAAAAAAAAACATCTCAAAATCCTCCAAATGAATAAGTAGGAGGAAAATAAAATGAAGAGTTGACCTAAAAGACAATAGGTGGTATTGAATTTGAAATTCCATCTTTGCTTTAATGGCTGTATGCTCATCTAACAGAGCAGACAAAACCCATCCTGTTAGTGCACCCCTTGCCTGCAACATGTTTTTGTTTGGGTTTGCATTATTGTTTAACTTTTTCTGTGTAGGCAATTCGAACAGGATGGGTTCATCCAAATATCAACCTAGAAAAACCAGATGAAGGCGTGGTATGCTGCTCTTTCTTCTCTTTGCGAACATACTCGTCTGTTATTCAAATTTTGTTGTCTATTTTCAAATGCCTAACTATGGTGCATCAATTTAGAATACAAATGTGCTAGTGGGTCCAAAGAAAGAGAGGTTGGACATCAAGGCTGCATTATCTAATTCATTTGGATTTGGTGGCCATAACTCCTCAATTATTTTTGCTCCATACAAGTGATTAGGCTGCCGCAACCTTTCTGTATTGGTGATGATGGTACGCTGTTAGCTTATAATTTGTGATTATAATTCGGTGGCAAAATTAATCGATCCACCATCATATTGATTTCAGACTTGGATCGCTCTCTTGGCACCCTTGGATATGAAATCCCATACCTTTAAATGAAATCACAAAAATAGCTTCTGCATGTCATCATTGCTTTACTTAATTTTGGCAAATTATCTTGTGAAAAGTAGATGCCCAGGTTACTTGGCGACTGACTATTTGTGGGTTGCTACATTTTGCAGAGAACTCCCAAAATTCCCTTTGTATCAAGTCTTCATTTGAAGTGGTTTGACGGTGCATTTCAGCTCTTTAATGTGACTAGGTTGCTCGCTCCCCTTCAGAGAATCAATCGGGGTTCTTAGCTTGGCATTGGAGAAGTAGTCACTTAAAAAGCGGGGCTTCTGTTTATCATTTTTCTTATACATAGCCACTATGCGTGTTGAAGCTATAGCCGCGAACTGACAGGTCACTACTATTAGTGGCCTTGTTTAGCTAAATTGTTTAGTCTGTCAGTTGTAATGAATTTTGCGCTGCCAGTTGCTAGGTTTTATGTGCTTGCTTCTGTTTTGTTTATAACGTTCTCATCCCTACCGTCCTTTTGTCGATAAATTTAACAATTCCTTGCAAGATAATAACTTCTCTGATGTTAACTTTGAACTTTTGGAGCCTTTTGTTCGTTTTACTCTTAAGAGTTGGCGATGCGATGCAAGTTATATACATGCTTTTGTTTTGTTTTCATTGTTGTCCCTCTCATGACGATATCGCGTAATTAAGATAATTCAGAAGGCTGCTAGCTTTGATGTATTCATTTGCTTCCTGCTCCCTTTTGATGAGAAGCTGTAAATTATATTTTTCATGGCAGAACCTATTGTATGTGTCGAACTTACTGATAGCTTCTTAGGCACGAGCTGTACCGCCCGACACAGACTGAAGTAAGAGATGCAGACACCACCAGCAAATTCGGTTGTGATTAATGTTTATGCAATCGTCGTTTGTCCTTTTCTCAGCTGCATATATCTTTGTCGCACTTAAAGGACCGAAAGTCTATTCAAGCTGCTCCCAAAAGCGAGAAAAAGCATCTTGGGGTCCCTATGGTTATTATTTTCATTTTAGTTGATCTCATTTTTCGATTTCTGTGACATTTGGTCCCTACCGTCATTGGCGTTAGCACCCGGGGTTCCTATCGTCAAAATTGACGTTAACGGTCGCTTTTTGCCGTTAACGTCCATATTTTATTATTACTTTTTGACACGTGTCAAATCAGAAAAAATTATAATTAATTAAAAAAATCAAAAAAAAAATATTAATTTAAAAAATTAAAAAAATCATATAATTAATTAAAAAAATCAAAAAATAATATAACTTTTTTCCTTTTATTATCTAATTAATTTTTAAAATATCAGTTTTATTATCTAATTAATTTTAAAAATTCAGAAAATAATGTAATTAATTTATAAAAAGCAATGTAATTAATTTAAAATTTCAGAAAATAATATAATTAATAAAAAAAATTAAAAAATAATGTAATTAATTTAAAATTTTTTCTTTCCCTAGTCAAATGTAAATAATGTAAACAGTGTAATTAATTTTATTTCATGTCTATACACACAAAAATGAGCCACCTTTACATGGCCACTCATCTCGCCTGCCACGCTCCACTGCCCAGATCTTCAACCAAACCCAACACTGTCGCCCTCTCTTCATCATCTCTCATATGCTATAAAAAGAAATCTTAATTTATGTTATTTTTTAAAATAATTAATAAAACTATTTTGGAGATATTTTTGAAAAGAGGAGGAGAAGTGAAAACAAAGGAAATAAGAGATAATAAAATAAAAAATAAAAAAATTAATTATATTATTTTTCTAAAATTTTAAATTAATTACATTATTTAATAAAAAAATTAAATTATTTTCTGAATTTTTAAAATTAATTATATTATTTTCTGAGTTTATTTAATTAATTATATTTTTTTCTGAATTTTTAAATTAATTACATTTTTTAATAAAAAATTTAAATTATTTTCTGTATTTTTTAAATTAATTATATTTTCTGAATTTTTTAATTATTATTATTATTTTTGAATTGACATTTGTCAAAAATAATAATAAAATAATGACGTTAACGGCAAAAAGCGACCATTAACGTCAATTTTGATGATAGGGACCCCGGGTGTTAACCACAATGACGGTAGAGACCAAATATCACAAATCGAAAAGTGGGATCAACTAAAATGAAAATAATAACCATAGGACCCCTGGGGTGCCTTTTCCCCCAAAGGCCGAGCATGGATTTTTCTGCCCATAAATGGATGAATTTAGATGAGAAACCTAGAGTTGCAGATTGGCTGGAAACAATGCCGCTGATGGTGGGAGATCAGTTTGTTTGTAACTGAGCTTGATCACAATGTCATGGTTGGGTAGTACAGATAAGAGCGGAAAATTAAAACCCCGATGTTCTTGTTGACTTACCAGTCTCTCTGGCACCAACAAAATCTGGACAAACTCTTTTAACTACAAGCAAACTTGAAAGAGAGCTTGCAATACTGAAAAGGACCAATCGAGCCGCAGCATTTATTACTTAAAGAGAGGTAGAGGTGAGAACCAATAAATAACAGCTAGAAAACTCTGCCCACTTAAACAAATAGACAGCTAGAGCTAGGCCATATTATATATTCCAGGAAATAATGATCAGTCAAAAGATCTGATAAATTATAATGAGCTCACCAATTAAGTTGCAATCGGATTACAAAATCTGCAGTGATCAGCCTCTTACAGGATTACAAAACTGTTATATACAACGGAACCTGACAGATTTCACGCAATTTCGAGCAAATTCAGAAACGATGTGGGCACACCTCCAACAAGAATGATAGCTCCCTTATATAATAATAAAAGAATAACTTCGGAACTCAGTACTTCAGACAGCCCTGCTAGGCACACTAATACAACAATGCCGGTGACCTCACCTGCTCTTCCTTTGGACACCCTTTTTATGAGCTTTTTTGAATTTCATGAACTTCATTGAAAGGGCACTGGAAGCACTCTTCCCCTCGAACTTCTTGGTCATTTTCACAATGCTGCTCATTCCTTTCCTTGCAGCTGCCTGTTGCTCTGGTCTACGGCTCATCATCTTGCGATCAAGGGGCCAATATGCGTATGGTTCAAGCTTGTCTTTCCTCTTAACATCCCCACCAGCCTTCTTGCTTGCATATTCCTTCCCGGTGTAAGCCCACCCAGAGTCTGATGTCCTTTGCCGCTTTAGGGTTTTCCTAGAAGAGTTCACAGAAAAGCGACTAGCAGCTTCACTCCTTGTATCCAAATCATGTTCAGATGGCTTTTCCATTTTTCGCTTCCCTCCCTCACTGACTATCAGTCGTCCTTCAGAGTCAAGCTCTGGTTCATCATCAGACTCTTGCTTCCTTTTTGCATTTTCAGATGACCGAAGAGCAGATCTTGTTTTGTACCGATCTAGTAAGTTGAGTGGTTCATCCTCCATTTGGTCAAATAAGTCTTCAGGCAAGCTCTTATGCATTCTCCTGCACCTAGACATTATGTACGTGATCAGATTAATGTGTAGTACTCTTACTAATGAAAATACTATCAATTGAGTACTGTAGGTCCCCAGAAATTCCAAAGGTCAAAAAATCTCTTCCTAGAACATCGACATTAATATTAATAATTAATAACAAAATATAATTGGATAGTGCAAACAGTAGCACAAAAAGAAAACTGTTCACATGGGGATACTCAAGTGGAAAAGATCAACAAGCTGGACAGTGCAAAAGGCAGCCTAAAATATAAGATTCTAACCACATGAAGCATTCCTTCAGAGTATTTGGTAGCAAAAATCAACACCCTATATAGTAGTCTACATCTTAAGGTGTCTAAGCCATCAGTACTAGTATGCAATAAATTTAGATGTGCACTAACCGTAGAGAAGCTATGGATTTTGGCTGTGGAGGACCTCTGCTCTGTCGACCAGCAAGTGTTTTCATATCCGTATATTCAGCATCACTGTCCTCTGTTTCTTCACCAAAATCAGAGAATATCTTTGAATGGTTCCATCTGCTTAACCTGAAAAAGATAATGTTGTTAGTGTCAACAAAATCATTCTCAATATTTTCTGAGAGCCACCTGTGTGTATGATGATTTAAGTGACATGATCTAACTACAAAATATAGCAGAATTAGCTGAAAGTTCCATGCATATTCAAATATGAGAGTCAGAGACAGACCTGGAAGTAGTTGCCCTTGACAGATGCGATTTATTATCCTCAGAATTAGCTGAAAGTTTCTTCTCCCTCCTCTCCTTGATCTATTTAACAATGAACCATAGAGGACCTTAGAACCACATTTGTAAGGAAATTGGTGCGTAATATGGTTCTATTCAACATACCTTCCGGATATTGGTAAGGAGTTTCATATGTTCTTCAGGCATCACTGCCTTGACTGCCGCCAAACCACATTTCTTAACTAGCATTTCCAGGAGATGCTTAATCTAGCAAAAATGCAGAAGTTATAAGGAATAACCGTGAGGATTTCTATGAAAAACATAGCATTCATTCATTTTGAAGACATGAATATCATACACTCGAATTTCTTGTAAATTAAGGTTTTAGCCTGGGATGATAAATTTAGAGAGAATCAAAAACATCATTTGTAATAGACTATGATAACAAGCACCTCTCAAACAGGTGTTCAAACTCAGATGGCTAATTGGATTCATGATTATTTTCTACGGCATAAGTCAAGATCTTAGCCTGAGAAACATGTGACAAGAACAACTAGAGAAACATCTATGGTAAGACACCACAACCAGTACCTCTGAAAAGGTTGAAATAAGATGACCATAAACTTGTAAGATACATGACAGACCTCACTGCATCATGAGTGCAGACACTTAGCTATTTGATTGTGTCTATTTTGGACTCATCTATTTGATTTTAGTAAGACTAAGCTATTTGATTTTAGTAAGACTTAGGGAAAAGCTTATTACAAACCTTTGATTTAAAATGGTTTTTGGTGCCATCTTGCCACTTCAGCATGCCTTCCACCATGCTTCCCAAATGCATTTGCAGACCTTCAGCCTGTGATTTGGCCACTAGCACCTTCAGAAAACCTAAATTAGCCTGCACAAAAAAATGGATGATCAGCCAAAGAAGATGCTAAAATCAAGAATGAATATAAATTACAAATAAGAAGCACTAATAGCTTAGTCTTACTAAAATCAAATAGATGAGTCCAAAATAGATACATCACAAAGATATTTCACATACTTTGATAATTTCTCTATTCTTCCTTTGAAGGAGAAGAAATGTGGATGGAAGCAACTTGTAGGCAGTAGAAACAAGGTCAGAGAACTCATAAGCCAAACGAGCTACGCCTTTCGTTGCAGCACTGATCATATGAGGAGTTTCACCAGCTATGCCTCCAGCGACCTGTGGGCGATCATATAGTTCATTCACAAAGCAACATATTAATTTTTAGATACATACACATTAGAAATTGACTCGGGGAGACGAAAGACAATTCGTTAAATCGTGATTCCAATAGGTAGTTAGAGACAAGCTTCATTGGGTCTAGAACCTGGCAATTTCCACATTGTTAAAGACATTTTGAAGAATTGAAGCAAAAGATCGTGTTACGAACCATGTTAAAGAGCTGATACAAGTTCTCTCTTTTTCCGCCATTCTCTTCATCGCCGCATGCATGACCAATTTGAACAAGCACATCATAAGCTCTATTTCTTGTTTTCTTGTTTGCCTGTGGAAGAACCATTAAAAGTGAGGCACAAAGAAAAAGCAGAATATCGGCAACTATTAATCACAGAACTGCAAAATTCATATTACATTTGAGTATTTCTATTAGAAAAACAATCTTGTTTAGACCTGTGTTGCTATTATCATTACTACGATGCATCTTAAAAAAACTATGCAAGTTACATTGTTTAGAGCACCACAAGGCAGGTTCTAATTATTCTAGACATTTGTAACGGTTATCTAAATAATCAACATAACAGCCAACAAAAAAATGATAATTGGCTTGAGTAAGACAACACAATACCTCTTTAAGAGCCAAGATTATTTCATTGAGGAAAGAGCAAAGTATATCACGCCGCCTCAGCTCTGAATCTACCTGTGAAAAGAAGTGCAGGTGATACAGCTCAGATGCTAGGACCAGAAATATCATAACATCCAAACAAAAGGGCAACTACTGCTTCTTCAGTTTTATATTTGATAAAAGGAAAATTAACATGAAGCGCCTTCAAACCTTGGACACATGCACTATGAGATGGTACAAACAATCAAGTCTGTACCGTTTGGCAGAGAAGTGGCAAAATGGCATCACATCATTCATTAGTTGAAGCAAATCCTCAAGCCCCAGTGACTGGAGCCCATCAACCTACCAACAATGGAGAATATCAGAAGGTTTGAAAACAAGCAGACTCCAATCTTGCGAACAGGATGAATAGAATGCTAGTTTTAATCAATATAACAAAGAAAAGAAAATGATCATTACATATGTATATAACCAGAACCACTACTCAGTTCAAACATGTGTACAAATTATCATTACTTATACAGACTAAACCATCCAACAAATAGAGTAACCAATTAAAACAATTGACCGAAATCAAACGGGTCTACAAGTATGAGAAAACAGCAAAACTTCACGAATACATAACCAGTACCACTACTCAGTTCATCTGCATTAGCAATAGTGAACCTTACCTGGAGAATAAGTGAAAGAACTTTATATGCCTTTTTCTGGATTAGACCTTCTGCATCCTATAGACCATTAGAACCTTTAATCAGACGATAAGAACTAAAAAAGAAATTGCATAATTTGATATATAGATCAATATACATACCTGTAGTGCAGGCTTTACTGCAATAAATAAAACATCAATCCCTTCACCATCTAAACCAGGTAAAAGTGAAACTGCCAGGTCAAATAGTTGTGCTCTGCAGTTAAAATGACATCATAAAAAGTTAGATGGTAATCACTTCTACTGCACTTTCTTTGGAAGTGGGTGGGAAGAACTATTAGATGTAACTAATATGAAACAGACAAAAGCAATCATGCACATGTGCTAACCTCTCAAGTGACGGTGACTTCTCGTCTATCTGCATAGAATTATTATTTCTAGAACTTTCAGCTGTTGTAGCCTTCTGACTAGCCTCCTTTAGCTTGCGCATTACCTTTGAGAATATCTTTCTGACCACCGCTTTATCAGCTATTGAAGCAAACTCACTTATTGTGGACTGCAAAAGGGTATAATCTATTATAATCAATGAAAAAAACAACTAAATGGCAAAAATATGAACACAAACCTTTATGACTCGAATAAAAATAAGCCAATATGAGATTACAATCAGCAGTAATTATGTGAGCAGAATGATACACACAGAAGAGTATGCTTTTTGGGAGTCATTGCTAGAAGTGGGTAATTACCTGCAAACAGCCACCATCTTTTGACGATTCCAACAGGATCCCCAACAAAACAGTCATCACCTCACGAGAAAACGACTTTAGCACACTCAGATTGTTTAATGCTACCTCTGGAGTATAGCAGGCAATAGCTTGTTGTGTGGCAATACCGTCTTCAGTATTAGAAAGACCATCGTTATCCTCTGCAATTCTTTTGTTTTGTTCAATAAGAATATTCAGAGCTGAACATATTATTCCACGAATGTCAACCTCCTCCTTAAGGGCACTAGATAAAGCTTTCTCTAGATCCTTGAAGGCCTCTGCAGTATCCAAAGCATAGTTGCAAAAAGAAGGCAACAGAGACCACAAAGAGTATGCTAGAGCATCAGCATTCCTTGCAGAGATTATCCTTCCTTCTGACTCAAGCTGAAAAAGTAGAACAACTAAATCATACATGATGAGAAAGCACACGATATCTATAAAGAATTCATATACTATACCTTTCTTGATTTCTGCCTCATCAGACTAATCATGCCCAAAACTGTCTCAGCAAAGAAACTTAAATGGGCACCAACAGTGTACTGCTTGAGAATAGGAAAGAGCCAAACATTAACCTCATTAAGGTCATCAGCCTCGATTTTAAGAGGTACAAGACTCAAAAATCTCTCAGGTCCCATTGCACCAAGAGCAGATCCAAGGCATTCATGTAGCTGCAAGGAGATTAGCAGCCAGACATGAGTGTAAAATTGTGAAATTACATATCAAGACCGCAAAAGAATTAGGAAAAATACATCCACAACAAGATTGTAAACTTTTAAACTTGAGTCTTTCCTCCAGCTTGAGACTGGACTAATCTAAAAACCAGAAAATGCTCCCTCAGAATTGAGTTTTATGTGATGTCAAATAACAGGTAGCTTAAGCATAACAGAGCTGGTGGATTTGTTAACGATAAACTACAATATCTAGGCAAAAAACCCCAATCTCCAGATAGACAAAAAAGTTGCCCAGAGCCTCAGACAACAAAGCAAGTGCATCAAATTTCAAAAAGTCTCATCCTTGCTCCATTTGTCTCTCCATTTATTGGTTCTTAAGCGCTCTGATAAATTGAAGATTATTAATCTAATAATCATCAATATCAAATCATAAAATTATGCTGAAACCTGAATCAAATGTTTTTTTAGTGTTGAGGCAACAGCAGTGTCCTATTAACATAACTAACGATGATTTTTTTTTAACTTGGTATAGAGCACCATATGTTCACTCTAAAACTAAAACCAAAATAAGGAAAAGAACCCTAGTGCCTTGGCATGCTGCACTAGCAGACGATGTTCTATCAAAGTAAAATAGGCATTGACTGTTCTAGAAAGTAGAGAGTCATTTAATTAAGATGTACTTCAAATATAAACATGGTATGGTACAACAAAGGATAGTATTAAAGGATGATATCATAAAGACAGTCTTCATTAATAGGTCCTTCATTTTTTTTTCTAAACAGCCAAAAGAAGTACCTGTTTCCTGTAAGTAAAATCTTCATCAGGTAATTTCTGCATGTCTGCCAAGTTCTTGAGGGTACCGCTCATAAAATATGAAGATTGTTTACCTGAAGAATAGTAAAGATTTGCATGTTACATGTTACATGTTCTTGGAGGAAACAATGAACAAAAACATTCAAATCATAGAAAATATAAAAACGACTATAATGTTTATATGAAGAAACATCAGAAAAAGATCCCAGACAGCAATGTCAATACCTAATTTATCAAACATTGTTGAAACAACTTGGAAGACCACATCCCACACTGCACCATAATAGTAATCAAGTAAGCTTTCAACAGTTATGCAGAGTTTTTCCATGATGGTAGGCCCAGATGCTCTGTTGTCAACATTTTTGTTGATCATAATCTGGTCAACTCCCTGCTTGATCAATTTCTCATCAACGCAATTATCTATCAAACTCTTCAAAGCACACATAGCTGCAAAGATAGCCTCCTCATGATCGGACCCCAAAATATCTGCCAACCCAAATGGCAAAACAAATCACTTTCATTCCACTGAAACCAAGGATCAAACATAGTGTCAACTGTCAACCAAAAAAGAACATCAGTCTAACCTTTTAGAGCATTAAACACGGCAGGCAGCTTAACCACACAAATTTGCCTGTTGAGTGCAAAAACTTTCTTCATTCCAACATCCAATAATTTTGCAGTGAAAGTCATATTATCCACAGAAGTCTCATTAGATGAAACATTAATAGCCAAAGCACACAACACATGAAGCAAAGGTTCTGCTGAAACATCCAAACCGCGAACACATACTTCATTCAGACTATCCGTCACACGTCGGGTAACCACTGGCTGACGCAATTCAAGCAATGTTTTATAATGCTTGATAACAACTGTGCCATACTTCATAGAAAGAAGTGGCAAGCATTCCTTAAAAGCATCTAACATGTGCAAAACCTGCTGAGCAGCATTTGCGCAAGCTGATGATCCACCAGCAAGCAAAAGAAGCTTTTCAAACGAATTAGTAACTGCTTCACTTGCAGCAGCCAGCATCGGTGTGCGTTGAAAACTTTGTAGAACATCACGTAGCCCTGCATGCGCTTGTTTTCTCACCTAATCAACATACGAGTAAGAACAAAAGAAAACAAAACTCGCATTAACCATCTGCCTTTCGCCTTTGATTGAATAGTTAAACACGGCAAGTTTAAACATTAACCTTGAGGTCCGAGTCAGTAAGGAAGGATAGTAAAACATTGTACAATTGAAAAATGTCATTGGAATTATTGGAGTCGCGGATGATCAACACATGCGTGAGACATTTTAACCCGGATACAGCAGCGTTGGGCGAAACAGAACCTGAAGTGAGGACGGTGAGGGTAACTTTGGAGAGTATATTGCGTTTTTTTATGACGATTGCAGGCTGGAGTTTTGGTAAGAGCATGGGAAGGACGGTGATGAGGGAGCCGACGATGTGAGGAGAGGAAGCGGCGGAGCCGGAGCCGATGAGGCGGTCCAAACAAGCGCAAATGGAGCCGAAGTACGCGACGGGAGTAGAAGGTAGCTTGTGGTCTTTGAGTTCTTGGGAAATGGAGCCGATGACTGTGCAGATGTGGCGGTGGTCTTCTTGCGCGGAGGACTTGAAGCGTTCGAGAACTAAGGAGCCAAAATCGAGGTCTTGTGTGGCTGCTTGGGGCTCTTCCATCTTGACGCCGCTGGTGGTGGCGGTTGTATGGGTGAAGAGTGGGGGGGAGGAAGGAAGTGGTTTAGGACGGAGGAGATCGAATTTTGGTAGGGTTTTGGGGAAAGAGATGAAGTTCCTGGGTTTAGTGTGTTTAATGTGGTTTGGGTTTATTGGGCTTTTGTTGCTTTTGTTGACATTGGGTAAGTCGGCTAATTTGGGCTTTTTATTTTGATTGGCATTTACGATTAAATGTTTTGCTTTAATAAATTTCAAATTAGTAGTAGTTGTTCTTAAAAGAAATATAGGTAACCTTAATGAGGGGAATAAACTATTCGACGGTCAATAATAAAGTATTTATTTACATTAAACCAAAAATTCGAGTTAAAATTTTAGAAATGAAAAAAATTATACTCAAAGAATCACTGCTTTGTAAAATTCGATAGAACTCAAACGAAATTAATCTAAATTGAGAAAACATCCTAAAAAATAAAACAAAAATTATAAAAAAAAATTAAACTATTTTGTCTAAGTTTTTTTTCTTCTCATCATTGAAAAAGTGCCAAAATAATTAAAATTATTGCTCTCTAATAAACGCACCTTACAAAAATATTATAGTAAAATAATTAATCTTACTATAAAAAAAACATACATTACCAATCTAAATTGAGAATCACTCTAGTATTGGATTACCATTAATCAATTACCAAGCACTATGGTTACACATACATACATTTTGCTAATTAAAAAAAGCAAAGGAAAAGGAAAACAATAAAATTACGACCCTAACACATACCCCTCTGGTGCACAATAAATGATTTTTTCCTATGAATTTTTACTATTCATCATACTTGTCATTTTATCTTTTCCGAATTATAAATTTTGTGGAAATGACAAATTTTTGTTATGCATCAACCCAATTTGATGATGGTGTAGTAATTTGAGTGAAAATTAGGTGTAAAAATGAAACAATATGGAATAAAATAAGATCAAAAATCATTATTTTACGAATTTTTACTATCCCAAAACGTGACATGGAGGGAGTATATATTAATTTTAATTACACGCCTAATAACAAAGATCTATAATAATCATCACAGGGTAAATAACGATCATGATCAGATGCACACGCACCTACGTGCACCCGTCTTCTTCAATGACGTTTACCTATGCCGTGGCTCTCATCGAGCCGGTTGATCAAATAAAGAGCATTACTTGTAACCTCAGCAACATTACTAATCTTCCTCTTAAAATCACTCTTAACTTCAATCCCCAAATCCTGGAACCCATCAAGACACGTGTTCTCATTCGTCAACGCCGCGCTGACCCACGTCTTGGCGTTCCTCATCTGCCACGGGAAAGACTCGCCGGATCTCAGATGCTTAAGCTCGCCCAAGCTCTTGCTCAGCTGATCCATCGAGTCCGACATCTGCTCCACGCAGTCGCTCACCGCCGCCCGCACCTTCTTGGTTCCCGCAGTGAGGGCGGAGAGGTAGTCGGTCGCTTTGCTGGCGCGCGCAATGCTGACTTTGACTGCGGCTACGGCGAGGTCGTGGAGGGTGTTGCCGGCGCCGGAGTAGGTGGAGAGGGTTTGGAGGCAGAGGGAAGGGTAGCTGGCGTGGACGCAGGATGAGTGGAGGAGATCATTGTTAGGGTTCGCGGCGGCGGAGGCGGCGGAGGAGAGGAGTGAGACAAAGAAGAAGAGGAGTAAAAAGAAAGAGAAGGATCGAAGAGGCATTTTGTCGTACAGTACGTAGGCGTGCAGTGTATGGTTATGGGGCAGTGATATTGATTATGGTTCATACTTTGTTAAATTGAGCTTTCCTTATAAAGGACAAAGTGTTAGATTTTGGGCTTGGAATTGGGTTTAATTACCACAATGCACCTAATTAATATACACTCTTTGTATTGTTTGCTGATTAAGGTTGAACTTGACGAGAAAATATGGGACAAAGTTTTTCGTTTTAGATTTTTCAAGAAAAATGGAAAGAATGAAGAGTGCATACGCGTGTAGTTGGATCGCTTAGTTAATACCGTGGTTATACATACGTGGTAAATCTCCTAGGATTGGTAAAATCATTTTTTTTCTCTTAAATTTAGTTTTACCTAAACTTTAACATCAAATAAATTAGACAATTTACTAGACCAAAAAAATTATACTTAAATTAGTTTTCTACAAAAAGGTACGGAGTAACACTCCCGACACATACCCAAAAAAATGTGCGCTGTATTAATTTGTATAGTAAGTCATTGAGTAGATAGAAATTGACACGCTGGAAATGATGTAATCAAGAGTTAGAAAATGACGTGTTGTACTATCTATATAAGGGATGGAAGTTTAATTTTGGGGGAAAGGGAGGGGTGGGAATGCACACCGCAGGAAATAGGTCGGCATGCACCAATCCTTCTGTACCTTTATTTATTACCGATCCTTTGCTACCAGTTAAGCTAAGTGAGGCTAACGGGTAACGGCTGTATATGACGTTGCGTTACGTCTCCACTTTGTATTAAATTTGTCCTTACTTTATCCTTTGAATTTCAGTTTTAACATGCATACATAGTAAGTAGAAACAAGAAAACAAGTGCATTAATTAATGATCAGTATAAGTGCAAGGCTTATTGATCGTTGAAATTGATAGATAGCTACAGATCCGGCTTATCTAATTTTTCCTTAAACATGACCAATTATATTAGAAAAATCTGAACCGTTCAATAAAATTGGACGGATGAGATTAAAAATTCAAGTCATTAATGGATTGATTAGTTAATAAAATTCAACAAGTGGTTAACTCATTAATGATTTGAATTTTTAATCTCATCCGTCCAATTTTATTGAACGGTTCAGATTCTTTTAACATAATTGGTCATGTTCAAGAGAAAATTAGAAGAGCTCAATCCGATAGCTACAGCCAGCCATACATATGCATGTATTGGGCTCCCGATGGACGAATTGAAAAATTAATAAGTAAGCAATTGGGTCGTATCAAATTTCTTTTTCAATAAGTGAAGATATGATTCAAATAACTTTACAGGTATACGTTTTTGGCATCGGCAAACAACCCGTACCAATTATTGATGCAAGTTTCTGATATGAGTGTGTGGTTGGAATCTTGATCTTTGAGGTTTGTAGAGGTAACAAGTCATGTGGCATATGGACAGGCTTTTGTAGTGGAGAGGGTACAAATTAAATGTGCCCACCACCCTTACGATCGACTTGGTCCACAAACGTAGAGCACCTATAAGAGTATACGCTAATTGAATAGCTTTTGACAGGTTGAATTTTCAAGGAAAACTTCTATTTAGTCTTCGATTTAGAGAAATAGTTTTTGTTCCAAATTGTTGTTTGTTTTCATAAATAACAGATAATTAATGACTTGTCAATCAGAGTGAAACTCAACATGTTAGCGTCTAATTACAACACAGCCAATAAGTGCTGTTGGTTTTGTTCTTAAGCCAAGGGTAAGTGACTTTCGTACAACACATTATTAAATCGATTGCCATGTTTGACGATACATGGGTACACACAATACACTAATAACTATACCCAACACCAATGTTGGTTTTGTTCGAGCAATAAAAAACCTAGACTTCTTAACCTTTAATTCTTAATGGTTTAGAGTTTGATTATTGAGAATAAAGAAAAGTCATGTTGTGAGAGTCATTATATTTTAGAACTATGATAATGTTTAAACAAAATTAATCTTAGTTGAGAGAATATTTGAAAAATTAAAAAATAATAATAACTCTCCCCTACCTGGCCTACCATAGCATGGTTGCTTCCGGTTCCACCACAGCAAAACCCCAATTCCTATCAATTATTTTCTGTGGCTTCGAGCCAAAGAAATGGGAGCAACCGAGCCAGAACTACTGGGTGGAGGTGGAAGCAGGGGTGTTCAAATGAGAATTTCGGAAATACCCCAGGTGGAAGATGCAAAATGTGAATGATTGGCACTAACGTCTGGAGACCCCACTCTCTCGGTTTCCACCCCATTTAATGGCTTGCATTCATCTGTGGCCCCCTTACTATACTATACTTTGGTTCGAACATTAATTGTGGTCAGATAGTAGATGACTTATTTACGGTTAATTTAGATTTCACATCCGAGTTTGAGAAATAGATAAAATAATATTTGGAGAGTTACACATTTTAGAATCTAACTATACTCAAATAAGATTAATCTCTTATCGAAAAGATAACGAAGATATTTGGAGAGGTCGGAAAAAAGAATAATATTATATTATTAAGTTCACACAACGTCGGTTACCTAAAGAATAAAATACTCTATAATTATTTTATAAACAATAACACGAAATTGAAGCAACAAACTCTCCAGTAAAAATGTTAAACACTTGTACCGATTATTTGTTAAAGGACTCAAATTTAAGAATTAGCATCTTTGCAGTCTCATGTTATCAGTTTATTTTAAGTCATTATTTATTTCTTTATTTGGAAAGGTCATTTTAAGTCATTATTGATTTTGGCTTAAAAGTTATTTTCCCAGTTTGTTATTACTTCAAAGAATTTGTACAAATTATGCCAAACTGAGTAACAGGCCCAACGGCACAGTATACAAAAAAGTCCTTACTTAGGTAGTGGGCCCATATGTTTGTAGTGTATGCATTTTTGGGTTAGCTGCTTCAGTTGGGCTGGACTTTTAGTTGCTCTTTATCTTATTGCATTCTTTTGTTGGACTGGGCTTGATGATTATCCACTTGGATCAACTTAGGTTGGGCCGTATTCAAGGATCTTGATCTTTTTTCATACACAAGACAGGAGTGTAAACTGTAATCACTAATCAACCGATATGATGGAAAAAATTTGGGTACATCATGATGTACCTACATCATGATTTAGAATGATGATATGTGCCTCAAATAGTGTTAGAATACCACTATTCTTGACACCTTTAGACACATGTCATTATACTACATCATGATGTACCCAAATTTTACTGATATATACTACTGCACCCATCAGTCCAATGCACGACAGTCCTGCAAATCTCTTGTACATAGTTTTATTATTAAATTGTCTTGATTAATCTAGTTCGTAGAGTGACCAAACAGGGAGGCGAAACATCAATGACCTATCATTCTTGCTTTATTTGGTAGGGTTTGTCCATACCCCTGAGATTAATGCATCTTTGATAAAAATAGTTTTTGGTGTGACTTCTTTATTTTATTTTATCTACTTTAATTATCAACATCAGCACGACAAGTCTCTGAAAGACGACCCCAATTTATTTCCAGGTTCCATTAATTGCACCCAGCTGGAGAAAATAATGTTGTGGTCTTCCTTGTTTGCTTCCAACCATAATATAAGGCCCATAACTGATCAAACACCCCACCCAAGAACAACCACCTACAAAACCAATGAGTATGAAATTATAAATAGCACCGGCTAATTAATCACTCCCCTGTATTCAATTATAGTATATCATTTTAGTTGTCGGAGGTAATAATTAGTTCGGAAAAATCAATATTGTTGTTGATTCTTCTATTTATTATGTTGTTCATTATTTATGAGAATACCATCTATATTCTAACGTGAAACTATACTGAAATATGGGCCGAATTTCTCACGCGTCTGGACTTAGTGTGTGGAATACTTAAGTTGCGAAAACCTCAAAACCCAAATTTTACCATTGTCTTCCAAATTTCAAACAACCCCCAAAACCATTAATGGTTGCCGAAACCGTCAAAGATAATTAAAGTACAATTCAATTTCTAGCCTATGACAGACATAATAATAATAATAAAGAAATAGAAATATGCATAAACTAAAATTGAATTAAAGAAGAATTAAAAATCAAAGTTGAAGCTGCAACAATGGCGGTAGAGAGAAAAGCGGAGGAAGAAGAGACAGACCTCTTTTCCTTTTCGGTTTTGTAAAATAAAAACTCTAAGTGTTTAAAATTCTAAAGTGATAAGGATAAAATAAAAATAGAATAAAATCTAATTGTTTTCAAATCTCCCAAACTGAATATAGGAGGAGTACGGCTTAAGAAAGAGTTCTAAGCGTTGAAGGACATCTTCAAGACAAGCCTTCTAGAAGATGACAGTTCGTGTCCAGCTCTAGCTCTCGGCCCAGGCCCAGTCAGACCGCTTGGCCCATCCAGTTGACTCTGGTCAATGTTGCGAAATCTCGCCTTATCCCAAGCTTGGGATAGAGTATACTCTTTTTTCACCAAAACAACTCTAAACAGGTGCTTCCAGCTCCTTTTGATGATATCCCGGACTTGAATGTGGACCCTCAGCCGTAAAGTGATGAACAAAGTCATCCCTCTTTCAAAGAACACTTAAATATTTTAATTATCCTAACACTATTCCGTTTACTCTCATTTAATTAAGTTTTGTTGTGGTGATTTTAAGCCAACACTTGCCAAAGTCCAAAAACAAAAATTAAAAGATGATGAAAGGCTTGCTACTTATGAGTTGTTGTTGCAAAAGAGCGTGAATGCTAAAAAAAAAAGACAACAGTTGAGATTTTTCAAGCCTTTAACATATCAATTCGTTCGGTCTAAAGGTTGTGGAAATGAGGGCAAGAGTCTTATAATCACAGCATCTTCCTCAACAAAGTGAAAAAATTCATTTCCCCCCAATTTGATTTTCAAACGCCCTCCCAAAATTAGCTTTGAAATTATCTTCATTTCTCTGTGGGAATAAGCGATGGTGGAGCCAAGTAGAGGAGGAGCTCATCGAACAGTTTTGGCAAATAAGAGTATAACGATAAATTCTCAATAAATTTACCTTAGAAGATGAAAAACGTTATTTAATTTGGTCCAAAATTCAGGACCCAAAACAACATATAATGGAATAGAGAGAGAGTAATAAATTGATATCAATCATTTTATTTTATGTAACATGTAGAACTATATTGTTGCATTTGTTACACCACCACCCAGAAATCTAATAATGGAGTGAAAAGGTAGATTTAAATATATATATATCTGACAACTCGGAGAGTAATTCAGGAGTAGTAATTTTTTGTGTGCTCGGGAAGACAATGTCATAGCCCGCACTAACTCACATAGATAGAGACAAATCATCGAATCCATAATAATAATTACGTGAAATAGTATCACTATTTATACCGAAGTATGACATTGCATTACACGAATCCGGGTAGAAATTTGTGTGGTTTGGTTTTGCCTGGCACCAGTCACTTGCAATCCACATATATTTATTCCCTTTTCCTTTCGATGTAGTCGAGGCTAGTACTTACGGATCGGTTCTTTCTCTTCTACTCTAGTTTTGATAGATCGACAAACCATAAAAACAATATTTTTAATTCTTCAACGACACACATCAACATATCAAAATATGTTAAAGTACTAGACTTCATAAAAAAATCCCCACTCATAAGATTCTCTAAGATTTCCCATAAAAAATTAAATAATATTCATTTTTTAAAATTTTCTATTAATTAATACAGTGTTAATTCTCGTGTCAAAAAATTGTGTATGTTGTGAGCCACGTATGATGTTGTTATTCTGCTACCTAGTTTAATTTTTTATTTATTTTTAACCCACAATTAATTTAGAATGAATGGAGGTACTACTATAGAAGACCAAGATTATTACATTGCTTTTATAACTTACTCGTCAGCTTCAAAAAATAATATAATAATATGATTATGAACTATACTTCACTTTCCTCATATATAACACTATAGCATTAAAAAATGCAACAATTTTCAGGTTTTTTATTTTAATTTTTTTTTGAGAGATTACAACGAGGTGGTTGTCAATCATTGCTTAGCGCCTTACCCCAACAACAATATATTTACAATTGAGCCCTAAGAAATTGCAAAACAAAGGAAAAAGTACACTCTATTACTATCAGGAGCATTCCTAATTTCCTACTCCACCTACCAAACAACACAGCAGCTTGAGCTGTACATTTCGCTTTTAACGCCATCCCATAACCGCACAACGTTGCCGTTAATCACCGTCAAATCCTGATACCTGTACCATCCGCCCTCATCATCCCCCGTTCTCATCCTCATCACCCTCTCCCAACTCCCCCACCACTCTCTTCCCACCGTCACCGCACCGTCGCTGTCACAGTCGCCGTCACAATCACCGCCACTTTTACTTTCCCGGCTGCTGTCATTCTCTTCGTAATAGTACACCGCAAACTTTCCTTTCGCGACAATCGCTCCGTCATCTCCAAAACCTGACGGCTTGGCATCACTCGATGGAGCTGGAGGCGGAGATGTCAGAGCAGACAGGAGTGACGGCTCGGTAGGTGGCGTGGAGGGACACGTCTCGGAAACGCATCTAGTTTCGCGGTCAGATGACGGCCACTCGATGCAATCTTTTGATTTAACGGTGACGACGGAAACACCTCCGCTGCTGGTGGCTCTGATCCTCCAGTAGCTGATCGCCGCCGTGATAACCGCCACCCAAGCCCAGAAATTATTAATTAAAGTGAAAACCCCAAAAATCGCATGGTCAAAGACCAAGGCGTCCAGAGGAGAAGAAACCACCACATTCATTCCTGCAATCTGTTAACTTTTCCTCTTTTTCTTTTTGGGTGTTTTTTTGTTTTGGTGTGTGGGTGAAATGAACGAGGAGGAAAGGAAGAGGATTTAAAGGGGCGGATGGAGGAATGTGGGCCGTTGGATGAGAGGGAGGGGTGAGGGGGATCGGATGAGAGATGCCAAGAATCGAGAGCTAAGATGCTGTTTGTTTTGAGGTAGATCCAAATTCCAAAATATATACCCAGAATTCGACGCTGGCGATTTTTTTATTTATCTTATTTTATTGCCTTTCGCACGTGTCGGGTCACACGAGTTAGTAACAACTAACACAGCCGAGCCGAGTGTCGAACACTGGAAGTAGTGGACAGTATGTCACTGTGACCAAAAGAATCTGTAGGTTTTTTTCCTTTATGGAAAGTATAAAACAAAAACTTAATATAAATGTTAATAAAAAAAATTGTTGGTTTTAGTGGTTTGAGACAATCATATCGTAAATAAAGGTAGTGTATATATTCGATTTTTATATATATAAAAATTAACTGTTAGGAGATTTTATTTTTTAATGGATTATTTCGGTGCAAATAATATTAGGCAAACGAAGTGAATGTACGTAATACGATAAATTAATGTGTTTTTTTTGTTAAAACCATTCGGTAATTCAATCACTATATTATGTGCCGACTATTTTGAATTCGAACTGAGTAAGATCCTAAAAGATGATAAAATTTTACTCAGATGAGTTTTAACATAACTAACTACATATTCAAAACTCGACATAAAATTTCTAATTAAATTAAAACAATCCTCTATCATTTACTAAGCGTTACGATAAGTATGTTTGTATTGCGAAACACTAACAAAGATACGAATAAAAGGAACAAAGATTCGGCGATTAAGGGAAGTTAGAGATAAACGTGACAGTGGGGTCACGTGTGTTGTGGAGCAATAAGAGGTCAGTCACGAACCGAAAGAGTAGACTAGATAGTCTTATCTCCCAATCTCCCATTGCGTCTAAATTTGTGGGTGAGGTGAGCTGCTGCACCGAAAATAAAGTATTTGAAAGTTTCCAGAGTAATTTTGCATTTTACATCTTGCTCTAACATTACCATTCTTGACTCCGTCAACTTGACGGATGATACAAATAGAGCATAAAACGTGAATTGAAAGTTGAAACTGTAAAAAATGTATAAACTATCACCGTATAGTATAGCGGTGACAGAACTAAATTAAAATAATAAATAAATGGCCAAGAAAAATTAAATGAAACAACATTTTAATTTTTAGAAACTCGATTTGAACCGATGTTAATATACACCCCCATAAATTAATGTATCATATTAAAAGATAATTGCCCAAGTTACCCTTATTTTATTGTTTTGAGTTCCTTACTTGATATGAACGACAACTAGTATACAAATACCCATTATGTTTTTAAATCAACAAAACATAAATTATTGACTCAATATTTATGATTTAAAATATTAAAAATTAATATTCATGGAGAAAGAAAAAAAAAACTTTCAGAGTTTGACACGTTCCTATAAAATTAATCTCCAAACCGGAATGTATAAAAAAAATTAACAAAATATATTCAACCACCCCAACCAAGAATACATTTTTCTTTACTAGCCCATTTTCCAAGCATCCGAAAGCAAGTGGCCCAACCCAACTTCACCAACTCCAAGCACCTTCCGAAGCCCAATAATTAGGCCCAGTCTAGCTTCACCAATTCTCTGCCCCCATTTAGGGATGGAAGTTTGTAAAGAGTGAGATTGTGGTTTTGGACATATCATTAAGCACATGAAAAAATTAAATTGTGAATTTTCAATTTAATAATCACATCCGTTTAGTATTTATATATTTTTTATACTTTTACATATTTATAAATACATTTAATAAAATTAATAATTATAATAATAGATTATACACAAACAAATTATTTCTATGCGAGTTTTGATGGATATTTTCAATTTCATGTTGGATGTTATTTAGTCATGGTAAATTCTATATTATTGTGGTATTTATTGCTATAATTATTATTATTATTTGATGAATAGTATTTTTATTATTTTTATATTATATATTCACTAATTTTATCAAATTAATTTAGTATTTTTTTTATTAGTGGATAATCATGAATAATTCGCGAGAAGATTGTGAATTTGAGATAGTATAAATTTCACAATTGTGTTAAAAGTTGTGGTTTTGAGGGGAATTAAGTAGTTAGGTTATAATTTGGATGATTTTCGCGTTTAACCGCACTGCATCCCTACCCCCATCTCATAAATTCATAACCTTAATCCATATTCCTACCGAATTTATTTAATCAACAAAACATAAAAGGAAAAAAAATGATCTACCCACCAAACTATACTCTTTCTTGAGTTTATTGGAAGAATCGGAAAACAAATTAACACAATAGTATAATTTATTGGTGCATACACTATAATTTCAAGCATCCTACCCAAAAAAAAGGGGAGTAGATGACGTCATAAATGAAACTTGGAATTTATGACGAATTCTTTTTAATTGCTGTTATTAATCATTAGGGTTTAGGTCTAATAGATGGGCCAAGTGAGTAAGAGTAGATTACTGTGTTCATATGACTGCAGCAGAAATAATGATTAATGGCTTCTTTTTGTTCACATATAGTGAAATTGATATAGTTTTTTTCTTCCTGTTTTCATATTTTTGGATTTTTCTTTCTTGTTTCACACTCCAAAGTGAACTAACTGTAATGTAACGCAGGAAATTGAAAAAAGACAGAATTGTTTGTTTTTGTTTTATTTCAGCTAAGATTTGATGCTTGTTGCTGTGTTCACAGGGATATATGTACACGTGTGACGTGTCCATTGTTAATGTCCAAGCAACACTAATGACAATGTGGCCTCACCCATGATAATAAGATTGTGAAATTTAAATCGTAGAAATCGTGCCCTAAACTACTAGCATGCATTCTAGAACTCGTCTTTTAATGTTTCCATACACAAATCGAACGTGTCAAACTATTCCTGAATAATATATTTGTTGCACATTCGTCTTCTTATAAAAATTGAACCTACAGTATTGTTTATCAAACTACTTATACCAACAACTTATTGAAACTCTAGATAAATATATTTGTGTTAAATTTGTCTCCATGCACAAAATCAAACTAGTAACCTTACTTATGAAACAACTGATCGAGAATGTAAAAACTATCCATACCAATCACCTATTGATGACTTGAATAAACAAATTTATGACCGTTTTCCGTTAAAGATTGGGAATAACGCATCAAAATTCAATCAATCAAACACGGGTTTTTTTTTACAATATTCCGGGAAAATGTTCGATCCGAACCGAAATACGAAGTTTCACGTGGGTTTTGTTCGAGGAAAAAGGCTAACTGCGTTCTAGTTTTAAATGTAAAATGGGTCAAACCCATGTGAAACTTCTCAGACAGTCTGACTCTCATGGAAGTCAAACTCAGATCGGTACATTTTATCGATATTTACTCTTCAAAAAAAATTATTTTAATTAGTCTCTCAGACAAAATTAAAATTAAAATAATAAACAATATTAAAAATTAAAACATTTTTTTCTAATTTTAATAAAAACACAAGTGAAACTGTAAAATTATCTTCTCCGCCGTTGGAACTTGAAAGTTCGGTTGTCAATTTCCAGGATAAGATTTCAGAACTTTAAACCTTTAAATCAATATTATCAATCTCATATCATATTAGTTGGTATATTCGTACGCTCTATCCTAATAAAAAAAAAGATAAAAAATATATTGTACCATTTCAGTTTCTATCTCGATCCATACTAATTATACCGGTCAAATATCGGTTGGTATGAACGATACATCACATCCTAATATTAAAAAAATAGTATATCATAAGTATATTGAATGTTTATAAACTTGTATGTAATTGTATATATAAATATATTAAAATAGAGATACCAACTAAGACGGGTGTTTTAATCTGAATATATACATATCGTACCAATGACAAAATCGAGTCGCTCACTCGTGAGCATTCACAACTTTGCTCTAACGACCATGGATAGAAAAAACATTTCTATTTAATTAGAAACACAACTTATTTAATGGTTTCACATAGACCATGACAGTCAAATATCCTACGAGATCATGATCTGACTCGTGTGAATGCTTTGGAGGAAAACTTCAATCTTCATTTTAGCTCGAACATCATTGCGCCAAAATTAATTTTTTCTTATTTGGTATATATTTAATATATATAAACGCTAGTTGGCGCTTACCTATCTTGTATAAAAAAGAATTTTTTTTTTTTTTATAACAAAAGATACTTAATTCTGTAAAATCAAAATCTTAAAAATAAATAATCGTAAATGAAATTGTAACACAACTAGTTAGATAATGGTTATCTATAGGAGAAGTAAATATTTGATAATCTTATAGTTCTCTCCATGCTAGAAGTTGAGAGCTACCAACTCTAAGATTTCGGGGTCTAACTCGCCTAAAGTTTAATTTTCCTTCATTTCCTCGAGTGTTATATTAGATGAGTCACACTTCACTTTTTTCTAAATATTAAGGCTATTATTTCATATTTGAAAGAAAAAAAAATGATGTTGAGAGGGTGGTGTTTTCCAGGAAAAAACTTGAGTATATCATAATGTACCTACATCATAATTAAGGATGATGACACGTGTCCCAAATAGTGCTAAAATATCAATATTTTTAACACTTTTGAACACGTGTCATCATCCTATATCATGATGTATCTTTTACTTGTGTTTTACAACAATGAATTTAAGAAAAAATGAGGTATCACATATCTAATAGATCATTCGAGAGAAATGGAGGAAAAATGGAAAACTAACTGCCAACTTGGACCAGAAAAAAAAAACTGCAAAATTTTAATTAGACTTCTTTTCCCCTTCTAATATTTGATCATGTATTGTTGGACACAATTATTAATTTTTCTAATGTGACGTAATATAGAGAGATCGGAACAAGAGTGGAAGTTCGAATATTCATTGAATCGACACAGCAAACCATGGACTCTTATTACCTGTTGCGACTTGAAAATCAAAACCACGAACCAAACAAGGACAGTCATGCATTCTTGTTTTTTTTTGATAATTTTTTATGGAAAGGAATATGGACTTTTGATATTTGAATTACGTGCACATTTTGATTCACATGTGCCTGCGGGTATGGTTTCTTCCCGCAACCTTCCTCCAATTTTCTTGGATGTTTCCATTCCTAAAGAACTATAAGACCACATTAATTAATATCCCACTTGGTATTGTAGTTAATTATTTGTTCTTAGTAATGTTTTTGTAATTGTACTCTCCAATACTAATATTAATTAACCTCGTTATACTGTCCGGGTCTACTCGTTTCAAATTTGGCTTCGAATTAAGGACTAAAGAGCCCATTATCAAACCATCTGCTCCGCTACAGACTTGTTAGATAAATGAAAGCCACCCAATCTCTTTAAATGGCAAAATGCTTCATTTTATTAGAAGATTAAATCCTCTTATATTTACTTTTTATTTCTCTTATCTTTCCTATGTAGTATTTTGATTTGCACACTTTATCACAACTGCTCACTGTAAACCATCAAGTAATTAGAAATCACGAGTTCAATTATTGTATATAGACTATAGAGTAATTATCTGTTCGAAATACTTTACTGATTATTTAGTAATATATAATTTGGCGATGCATGTTTTTTTTATAGGGAGAAGTAAGATTCAAACTTAAGTTGGAGTCTAAATCCAAATCTGTACTATTATTTTGTAATCAACAGAGAAGCAATGAACCACATCACCCCCTAAGCTAAATTCATATACAATTAATATTGCCAAAAATTAATTGGTACGTACGAGAGTGTGACTGTACTGTGAGTAAAATTATGCTATGATCTCAACATTAAATTAATTACTATTTGATACAAGTCAAACCATGAGAGTACGTTTAGAGGAGCCACACATGAAGAATTATTTGATAAAGCTAACTTTTTATGTTAATTAGTTTAATTACACCAAACCCAACATACAGTGAACTTTTTTTTGTTGAACGATGGCGACTTGGTTCAATTTTTCCTTTCTCCAACTTTTTCCATGTACACATGAGCGGCAGCGGAAAAAATCAAGTCACCTGAGTTCAAGCTATAGAGCATCACTTCTTATTTACAACAAAATAAAGAAATAAACAAAATGATACACACTCATGAATTAAATAATTTTCAATTTAAATTAATTCATGGTTGAAGTGTGCTAATGGGCATATAACGTAATGGTTATCTAATACGGAAATTAACTATCAAACGAGACTCGGGTTGTAAACCAGCTATTTGAAGTGCAACTAATTCAGGATATGGAAATTGGGTTAATTTCTCATTCAAATGTTTGAACACTGATTTAGTTTCATTTAATTGATTTTGGCTTGGTTGTTTTGGGGGTCAATATTAATGTACATCTAGATTTAATTAGACCAAAAATAGATAGGCATTTTAGCAGCCGAAGTAAAATTGATAGTGGTAGAAACAGTTTTGACCATTAAATCAATCGTGAATGTTCTGTTAATCAAGAAGCAATAACAATTAGACCCTATATATTAGATAATAATCAATAGACGAACGTAATCAGGGCATTGGGGGGCCAATTAGGGGCAGCAGCCATGATATTGGCACCTACCGCAGCCCCGGGTGGCTCAGGAGGCCCTAAAGTGGGTCGTCCCACTTAAATCTTTCAAACCTTGTGTTTTGTTTTTTGAAATTGTGAAGGTGATGCCATATATGTACTAAATGATTGATCTGTTTCATCTTGACAAGTTCACATAAATTCCTATTACTATTATTGAAAATTCCTATTACTTGTTATATATTTTCCCAAAATCTTTAATGGTCCACTTGCCCCAATTTGTACACATTTGTATAAATTGTCCAATCAATAGAACGGGTAAATGCAGATGATTGAATCAAAACTTATGGGAACATCTCTTTACGATTTGTAGGACAATTTCATATGGTCCACCTATACATTTATATATCTGAATATTTTATTATAGGTGGACTCATGAATAATTGTGAATAAACATTCTAGTCATTAATTTTTCCTCCATAAATAAAAATGTTACTAAAAAATTCTCTAGCTCAAAACATCAACTTTTTTCTTTATAAGAAATATCATCATGTCTTATGAGTTTTTATTGAATATGACATTTTACCTCTTACTAGACTTGAGTACACGGTGTGTAGATGTTAAACCTAGTTTGTACTTTAACCTGATTCATGGTTTATCTAAGTGTTAGTTTATTTTTAGAATCAATAAATTACAATATCACCATTTTATTACCTTCAAATGCGTTAGTTACTTGGTTGTTATACAGTACTATATACTTTCAATAGAACTAATTATAAATATTTCACAAAACGTAAACCCCAAGGAAGAAATGAATCCTAATTAAGAATGTAATTAATTAACAAAAAATACTATATATTTATCAATTTGAAGTCACCAAGAAATTCAAATCACAGCCCAAAATCCTTGATCTGAAAGGCAAAGAATACTGAAACCATGCACTCCCAAGAAATTTCCCATCACCATTCAATCAATTTCCACAAGTCAGAAGCATTATTCCATTAAAAATGAGATCAATTAATTATAACTTCAGTTAATAACAGTCGTTATATCTATATATTTTTTCAAACCCGTGCCCTTTCCTTTAAAGTCCCTGTCCGTGCCCTATAAATACCCATGCAGTTCTTTCATGCTACTCACACCTTGCTAGCTAAGATCCAAGAAAAGCAAAGAATTGCTCTTAGCTCCAACCCAAAGTATTAAATCTCTAAATTCTTATATAAATTAACCAAATAGATATGGCAAGACAAAGCCATGTTATGGTTTCAAAAGTTGGAATAATCGGAGGTGGTGTTAGTGGTTTAGCTGCTCTTAAGCAGCTAGCTCACCACGATCCAATCCTTTTCGAGGCCAGTGACTCCATTGGAGGAGTATGGAAGAGCTGTTCGTACAATTCTACGAAACTTCAATCCGCGCGCAGTGATTACGAATTCACTGATTTTCCTTGGCCTAACAGAGATGACCCAAGTTTTCCTTCTCATGTCGAGATTCTTGATTACTTGCAAGGCTACGCTGAGCATTTTGATCTGCTAAAACATGTGAGGTTCAATTCCAAAGTGGTCGAGCTTCGATTCATCGGTGAGGGGGAAGTTGACCAGTCCAGAGGCATATCCGAGAAGTATGGAAACTTACTCCCCGGCCATCCAATCTGGGAGGTGGCAGTACAAACCAATAACCAACCGGATAAAATTCAGGTACTTCATTAATTATTAGGCAGAAATTTTAGACGGATGGCAATTTCATAAATAAATAATGATAATTTTATTTATAAATTTTCTGCCTAAATAGCATTGCTCTTAATTAGTTTCCCAATCTGGGAGTTGGCAGTCCATGTTTGGACTATACTGTAGCTAATTAAATTAAAAGATGGGGTAGTAATTGGATTGTAAAATTTAATCTTCTTAATTAATTATTGTTTGGTCATAAAACTTTGTTAATATATAGTATAGATGATGAAATATAATTTAAAATCTTCCATTAAAATTATGTATTGATTAATAAATTAATTTTGATTTTTTTTTTCTGTTTAATTGCAGAGGTATGCGTTCGAGTTTCTTATTGTATGCACTGGAAAATATGGAGACATACCAAAGATTCCTGAATTTCCACAAAATAGAGGACCTGAAATATTCAAGGGCAAGGTCTTGCATTCCCTTGATTATTGTAAATTGGACAACGAAGCTGCCTCTAAATTGCTTAGGGGAAAGAAGGTAGCAGTCATTGGATTCAAGAAATCAGCCATTGATTTAGCTTTGGAGTGCGCTGAGGCTAACCAAGGTATATTTTTTTTCTGAATTATAATCACAAATATTAATCTGCGACACAATAGCTCGTTAAATATCGAGTTACATTAATATATAAAAAACAAATTTTATTTGATAATTTATTTTAATAAAAATAACAAAATTGGTATATGGATATTGAGAAAAGAGACCAATTTACATATAGGTATAAATTCAGATATGAACAATAAGACTCCTTATTGTTTTATATATGTGAACAATGGGGCGGGCCTTACGAGTGTTTTAATTTTTCCTTAAAAGTAATTAAGTATTTATTTTCAAAAATTAAAGAGTAATTAATGAATAAAACGATGGAATTTTCCACGTTAATTGGTGGAATTGGCATGGTCACGTATAAATAGACCAGAAAAGCCGCGACATATGCCACCTGGTCAAGCCCTCGTGATCAACAAAAGCTAAATCATGTTTGGACTTATTGACCGGACACACGTTTTCAATGATTTTAAATTGAACCAACCACTCTATAATTAGTTCCATTTTTGACATTTATGAGGGAAAAAAAGGTTGGCAATTAAATTTGTAACATCCCTCATTATCAAACTCAATTTAAAATGAGTAATCGAAGCTAGAGTACATTTGGTAAATACATGCATTTTCTACTAGGTAAGTATCGGGTTCAATATATGATAAGGTTAGTAATAAAAAAATTCAATTCACATAATAATGAAGTAAAATAAGATGAATTACTTAAATATAATTAGTTTGAGAAAGTTGTGAATTGAATTTCGGTGATTGTGTTAAAATGAGCTTCATAAACGCAAATGATTTTTGGTGATGGTGTCTATATTAAATTATTAATTGATCTAAATGGGTTTTTTTCAGGCCCAGAAGGAAAACCTTGCACCATGGTGGTGAGGACCTTACATTGGACCGTACCTCATTATTGGGTTTGGGGTTTGCCATTTTTCTTGTTCTTTTCCACAAGATCCTCTCAGTTGATCCATGAAAAGCCCAACCAAAGCTTCATCAGGGCCCTGCTTTGCTTAATGCTGTCTCCAATGGTAAGCTTTGACAAGTTTTTACTATTTTCATTTTCCTAAGCTTGTACCACAGTAACAGTTGTAATAGGACGGTAAGATTGGAGTTTATAAAATTGAAAAACTTTACCACTCTTTTTAGAACCTGACCTTTCTTACAGGGATTAGTTTCCCGCCAGAACGAAAATTATTAAAAGATAACTAATGGGTCGTGTTGTGTTATGATGATTCTTTTTTACAGAGGCATGTGGTTTCCAAGTTGATAGAGTCCTATCTGCTCTACAAGCTTCCTTTGCAGAAGTATGGATTAAAGCCTGATCATCCTTTCGTTGAGGATTATGCAAGCTGTCAAATGGCGATCATGCCAGAGAAATTCTTCCCTGAGGCCGACAAAGGAAACATTCTGTTCAAGAAAACAACATCAAAATGGTGGTTCACCAAAGAAGGAATTGAATTTGAAGACAACACCATATTGGAGGCTGATGTTGTGATTCTTGCAACAGGCTATGATGGCAAGAAGAAACTCAAGAACATCTTTCCTGACCCTTTTCGGAGCTTGCTAGAGTTCCCCTCAGGACTCATGCCCTTATACAGGTAATTAATTAACTGGTTGTGCTCGAGTAATAAAAACCTTTGTTCATAATTAACCTGAATTTTAGGTTTGAATTTGGCAAATGGAGAAAGCCATGTTAGGAAAATCATCGTTTTTTCTTGATGCATAAATGTTGTTTCTTTTTTGCAGGGGAACAATTCATCCACTAATTCCAAATGTGGGTTTTGTTGGGTACATAGAAAGTGTTGCGAATTTGCATACTTCAGAGCTGAGGAGCATGTGGTTGGCTAGGCTTCTTGATACCAAATTCAAGCTACCAACAGTGGAGAAGATGCTTGAACAAGTGAATAAGGAGATAGAAATCATGAAGAGGGCAACCAGGTTTTACAAGAGGCATTGCATCTCCACTTTTAGCATCAACCATAGCGATGAAATCTGTGAAGAAATGGGGTGGAGTTCTTGGAGAAAGAAGAACTTGTTAGCAGAAGCATTTAGTCCTTATGGTAGCCAGGATTATGAAGAGAACTAAGAGATAATTTCATTACAAGATCACTAATTTATTACCATTTATTTTATTATATTGTGTAATAAGCATATACGTGCGCTTCAATTGTTTGTCTGTAGTGTCTATTAATGTCTTGTATTACACCATCTGTCAAATTAATTCCATTAGACCCCAAGAGTTGTTTGTGATAATGCCGCATTGAAAATTAAGATGGCTTCAGTTCACTCATTGTCTAAAAAAACAATAAAATAATAAAATAAAGATGTGCGTTCTTCAACGCGTCAGGGCCATGGGCCAGGACCATGGTTGGCTTCTTGGGCTTTGGCCATCCCGACAAACAAAACCTGGGCCTTTGGGCCGAAAAATTGTAATCAACCATCAGATAAGTGCTTTTTCTCAAAAAAGAAAATCCAGATCTAGAATCTAGTGGGAGTATTAAAAAATATTTACGAAGAGTGCTCAGATAAGTTTAATATCTAAGCATTCAATGATAAAAATATATTTTAAATTAGGGTTTGAACATTGTGAAGTAGCATGGAAATTCAGTTCACAAGTCAAATGGGTAAATAAATAAATAAAACTAAAACAGTTGACTTAGACTTCCCCGTTCAGCATCCAATCAATTTCTCCCAACTAATTATCACCTAACATCTACTCTAAGAATATTGGAATTAAATAATTAATTAATTTAAAATAAACACAATATATATCCATGATCTATAATTTGCATATTTCCATCCCTCATTTCATCTAAGTTCACTCACATGGGCAGGAGGAGTATGGAGAAGTTGTTGCTACCATTCTACCAAACTTTAATCGCGGCGCGGCGATTATGAATTCACTGATTTTTTTTTGGGCGGAGCCGGTGGCTAATGGAATATCAAATGATGATGATGATCCAATCAGTAGTTTTCCTTCTCACATTGAAATATTGTACCCAGGGGCGGATCCTGCTCTTAATGTTTGGGGGGGCGAGATTAGTGACGAATCCAGGATTTGTATTTAGGTGGTGCGGTGCCCACGAAATTTTTTTTGGGAGTATTTTAAAGGGAAGGCAAGCGAGCTGAACGAAAAATTAGAAAAATGGTTAAAAGTATTTGTATCAACAAATATTTAGATAAACTTAACAAAAAAGTAAATAAGAAGAAAATATAAAAAAAAAAATTATACATTAGAATTCATACAATATACGTATTTTTTACAATTGTTCTCTACTTTAGGATTGGAATTGAATGAGAGATTGAGAGGGTGATCGATATGTGATGATTTGGTGTAGAAATTGAATTAAATGAAGGGATTGAATTTCGGCGGAGGAGATTGAATTGGCTTTGGCACTAGTTTATTGGTAGTAATGATTTGGGAAATAAGGATTTGGGATTTAATTGAAAGGATTTTTCGTCCCTATTGTGTACTAATTATTTTTTTAAACTTTTATCTCTTATGTTCGAACTTTTATCGCTTACGAGTGAATTTTATCGAACTATAGAGCGGACTTTTCGTCCCTTACTGTGTACTAATTATTTTGTTTTATTTTATTCCACATTTTAGCAATTTCGGTTCAAATTTTTATTCGTTTTTAGGTAAAATTGCTCGTATTATCAGCTCGAACCGAACCAACAATGTATATATTTTTAAAATTTTGAAAAGCTTGGGGGGCTGCAGCCCCTCCTGGCCCTAACAAGGCTCCGCCCCTGATTGTACTCTTTCCGAATTTAATTATATGACGTTTTGAGCTTATTATTTTGGTCCAAAATATATGACGTTGAACTTATTTGTTCAAGATATTTATACTTGTACTTTTACTTTCCCAAGTTTTGAACAAAATTTGCAGGTAATATTAGTTGGTAAATTCAAGAGCTGCGTAAGGGTAGAATTGTAACAAAAAGCCTTAAAATCACCTTTTCAATCATTGTCTTAATACCCGTAATGGATTTTAAAACGTCATTTATTAGAGTTCGGAATGAGTAAAGTAAAACCTAAAACAGTTGACTAAGAGTTCTCAAATCAACATCCGATCAATTTCTCCGCGTTAGTCATCACCTAACATTCACTCTTAAAATATTGGAATTAATTAAATTAAATTAAATTAAACACAATAGTACTCAAACTCAACACATCTATAAAATGTTGAGTTTTTATAAATAAATAAAAAAGGAATTCCTCTCCCTCATTTCATGGAAGTTCATTCACATGGCTCTGTAGACGTTATCATTCCCTAGTCACACCTCCTAAGTTACAAAATTAAGATAATAATCCTCATAATTAGCTCCAAAATTAAGTCTTAATTATGGCAATTGGAATAATCGGAGGTGGTGTTAGTGGTTTAGCTGCTCTTAAGCAGCTAGCTCACCACGATCCAATCCTTTTCGAGGCCAGTGACTCCATTGGAGGAGTATGGAGAAGTTGTTGCTATCATTCTACCAAACTTCAATCGCGGAGCGGCGATTATGAATTCACTGATTTTCCTTGGCCGAAGCCGGTGGCTAAGGGAATATCAAATGATGATCCGATTAGTAGTTTTCCATCTCACATTGAGATATTGGATTACTTGCAAGATTATGCTCAGCATTTTGATCTGCTAAAACATGTGAGGTTCAATTCTAAAGTCGTGGAGCTTCGTTTTGTGGGCGAGGGAGGAGGACTTGATGATCATTTCTATGGCAACTTCCGGGATTATGGCAGCTTGTTGCCTGGCCGGCCGGTGTGGGAAGTCGCCGTCCAAATCAACAACCAACCGGAAACAATTCAGGCTAGTCTTTTGTTCTTTCAACTAAGTTTACATTATGTAGGACAAAAAATATAGAGTAGTACAAATTTTTTTAGGTATAGTAAATCACCAACTAATAGAACGTGATTTATTTCTTTTACGATTTTCTCAAATCTTTTAAACATTCAAATTTTTTCCACTCCTCTCGCTAGATCAGCAACCCGTAGGTAATCTCCATATTGATTTGATAATTTAAGTAGTCGTGGTTGAATGAAATACTTGCATTAATAGATAATTACTCATATATTACTCATACAGAGGAGACTAACAATGTAGAACTCACTTAAATGCACCTTATTTTGGTTAGTATTGCATAATATCCATTTCATAGGTAGGTTATTGTTGTGCCTTTGCTTGTAAAAAAGGAACACTAATGTTGATTATTGTAGCTGTAATGGTGCTGGGGGGCTGTGTGCTTTTTTCTTTCATTTCAAACAATTTGATGGTCTGTCCAAAAGAAAAAATTAGTTTCTCAATCGAACTCGTAAGAAAAAGAAAGAATCATTAAATTTGCAGCAAAAGATGATTGTGGGATTGCTGACCCAAAAACGAAGTTTTGTTCAACCAGTAATGGCGGCGAACCACCGAGAGAATTAAAAACATTTAATATTATGGATGATTAAGTTACAAAATTACCCCTCATTTTATTTTTCATACTTGGAACAAATTAAAACTCTCCATTTAAATTTTTATTTTTATTTGAGAGACTCATTAATTTGTCTTCTTAATTACAGTGGTATGCTTTCGAGTTTCTGATATTGTGCACAGGGAAATATGGGGATATACCTAATATCCCTGAATTTCCACGTGATAAAAGCCCTGAAATATTCAACGGCAAGGTTTTGCATACACTTGATTATTGCAAACTCGGCAAGGAAGCTGCTTTCCGATTACTTAACGGTAAAAAGGTGGCAATTGTCGGCTTTAAGAAATCGGCTATTGACTTAGCTTTGGAGTGCGTTGATGCTAACCAAGGTACATACATAGAGTTTCTAATTATATTTTATAACTTGTAGACTAATTTAGTATTGCTCCATAAAGTAGGAATGATAAGATCTCAAGTTGGTGTCTCTTTGAATATGTTGCGTAGGACCGGAAGGGCAACCTTGCACCATAGTTGTGAGGACCTTACGCTGGCCTTTACCTCATAATGGGGCATGGGGTTTGCCATTTTTCATGTTCTTTTCCACAAGGTTTTCTCAGATGATCCAAGAAAGGCCTAACCAAAGTTTCCTCAGTACCATTCTTTGCTCAATTTTATCTCCAATGGTAAATCATCAATTCATTAACTTTTACTACTTGTATCTATCTTTCCGTATTCTTGAGTATCTTCTTTGCCCCATCCGGATGGAATGCCCTACCGATGAATGACTCAATTAGGAAGGGTTCTTTTTGTGAAGTATTGAAACTAATCGTGTAGGTGATGTAAACATTATGAATTTTGACAGAGGCGTGTCGTTTCTAAGTTCATAGAGTCATATCTCCTCTACAAACTTCCACTGCAAAAGTATGGATTAAAGCCTAATCACCCCTTCATTGACGACTATGCCAGCTGCCAAACGGCGATCTTGCCGGACAATTTCTTCCCTGAGGTTGACAAGGGAAATATTTTGTTCAAGAAAACAAAGAAATGGTGGTTCACTAGTGCAGGAATTGAGTTTGAAGACGACACCAAATTGGAGGTTGATGTTGTGATCCTTGCTACAGGCTACGACGGCAGCAAGAAGCTGAAAAATATCTTGCCGGAACCTTTTCGCAGCTTGTTAGAGTTTCCTTATGGGGTCATGCCCTTGTACAGGTAACCCCACGCATTTTGTTTTCTCGGTATCCTCGAGTGTCTTCTCACTCTAATGATAGGAGATTAATCCCGTTGAGAATAGTCGAGCCTTTTTGATGCATTTTATTGATTCTTGCAGGGGAACTATTCATCCATTAATACCAAACATGGGTTTTGTGGGATATTTAGAGAGTGGTTCGAACCTGCATATGGCAGAGCTGCGCTGCATTTGGTTAGCAAGGCTTCTTGACAGCAAATTTAATCTTCCAACAGTGGAGAAGATGCTTCAACAAGTGACTGAGGAGATGGAGATCATGAAGAGGACATCCAGGTTTTATAAGCGGCAGTGTC
Organism: Viola odorata; assembly: GCA_963691705.1. Lineage (NCBI taxonomy): Eukaryota > Viridiplantae > Streptophyta > Magnoliopsida > Malpighiales > Violaceae > Viola > Viola odorata. The sequence goes on from OY829545.1 coordinate 16,898,611, forward strand.
TCTCCACTTTTAGCATCAATCACAGAGACGAAATCTGTGACGAAATGGGGTGGAAGCCTTGGAGGAAGAAGAACTTGCTAGCTGAAGCATTTAGTCCTTATGGTGGTCATGATTATAAGCAGGAATAGGACTATTATATAAGAAACAGTGCTAAATTTAATGTCATTTCACATGTTCAAGTGTAATAATTTCGCTAGAACGATTCAATTTAAAAAGGCTTTATATGATAAACAAAGGTAATAACTGTAATCACGGTTGAATAATTACAATGGCTTACCACTAAGCATATATAACTCGAAAGGTACTCCTCAGAAAGTAGAGAGCGCAAGGTCCTGATCAAATTCAGGTCCTAGCTTGAAATAATTCTGAATAATACAAGAATATTGTCAAAGGAAATAGAGAAGCATCTTAGGTTGGAGAAGTTCAGAGGCTTTGAAGTAGTTTCAGAGTTTCATCAATATGCTTCTCTGGCTGGAACTGGTTGTTGTAGATGAGTTGAACAACCCCATTCTTGTCAAGAACATAAGTTTGTCTCCCAGGTAATGTTCCGAATAGATCCGATGGCACTCCCCACTCTTTCCTCACTTTGTTGCCTTCATCACTCAGCAATGTGTATGGAAGTTTGTATTTTTGAGCAAATGCCTACAACCATATATCAAAGTTGTTTCTGTCAAACCTTTACTGTGGTTGGCATGACTCAGGCTAAAATGTTCAAGACGAATAACTCTAATGCTGAGCAAAAAAATACAAGCTTAATGCCTGTCGAATGCTAACAGTCTGTGATATAGTAAAATGCTATCTACTAGCTTATATGAAAGAAAGCTATTAACTAATTTCTGCAGGTCAAAAACAGATTATATGGAAAAGGCATAAACTAATCATTCCTACACATTCCATGCAAAATGTTATGTCAATTCCACTCGGCTGATTCTGGTATTTACTCAACAAGATATGCTAAAAGAAAGGATAGATTGGCCATATGTGCAATGAATGAAATTCAAAATCAAGAGTAGCCTATCTTTGAAAGTAAAATAAGTTCCACATTACCTTGTGCGATGATGAATCATCCCCGCTGATTCCAACAACCTCAGCTCCTGCCTTCTTGAATTTCTCGTAAGAATCCCTGAATGCACAGGCCTGCAAAAAATACCTCTTTTTCGTTACCTGGGGTCCTGGACTACTAAAGAATGCAACAACCCGCCCTGACTCTAATTTGTAGTCTTCTGTGAGTCTTTCAAGCATAACGGTATTTGAGTGTTTGAATGATTGTCGCTAATTAGTACTTCTCAAAGCACATCCTTCTGATCAACTAACATTGATGACTAAGAAGCGGGCTTCAAGAGTAGAAATTAGCACTCTTTAGCAACATCCAATCAATTTTTTTCATTATACACAAATAAACAAAGGTTTGCAAGTGATTAAAGAAGTTAATCTCCCTAGCCAGTATCATGTTTAGTTCCCATATCATCTTTAACTACATCTTTGGTCCAAAGAGAAGAAAAAACTGGAAATGAAAGAAAAAGTTGAACAAATACCTGCTTGGTGCAGCCCGGGGTTTCATCAGCAGGGTAGAAATACACAACAACAGGCTTGCCTTTGAATTTGGAGAGGCTCACATTCTTCCCGTCCTGATCTTTCAATGTGAAGTTTGGTGGAACCTGTCCTTTGTTCACCTGGGAAAAAGAAAAAAAAATTATTTTTTCCTATCAAGGAAAAAAAAGAAGAAGCAAGTAAATGTACCTTGGCGAAAATGGAAGTCTTGACAGAATAAGAAGATGGGATAGAGAAAGAAGAAGAATGCGACAACTTGAGCCCAAAAAATTGGGACTGTGATGACTTGGGAAGAAATTGGAGGTTTTGAGCAGATGGGGTTTTCGGGTTTTGGGTTGGGAGTAGAGATGGTAAAGAATTGTTGGGCAGAGACAGAGAAACCATTTTCGAAAATACAAAAGAGAGGACAAGATGCAACTAAGGAGTTTCAATTTGTTTCTTGTTTTTATGATTTATCAGTTTTTTATTAAATTGGCTTGTAATTGTAGGACAGGAGAGGAAGATAAGAAAGGGTGGTTTTACGCTTTCTGATTGACGAGAAGAGGAAGATAAGGAAGTGCGGTGCGCTCCCTCATTGGGGAGGAATGGATGGATGGATTGGCGTGGACAGAAGCTGACCCCATTATTATGGTACTGGACTTTTAATGTAAGCTCGGAAATCCTTCCAGCCCATCTAAACTGGACTGGATCCATATATGGGCCAAAAATCAGAGGGCTGTGGCCTGATCAAGTTGATTGTGTGCCAAATTCATTTGAATTTAGGTTTTAAAAAATAATAATTTCAATTTACAATTAAAATGATGCTCTTTCTTTTAAGTTGACAAATAATTTGAGTATTATTATTCTTCCAAATATTCTTACATATAATATGCGGTAATTAGCTGAAATTACTAATAAAAAATGTTTAAAAAATATATGAGTTTATAGCTCGAGCTTTCTTTTTAAGTAAATTGTCTATATTTTTATTAATTATGTTAAAAAAGAGAGAAAGAAGAAGAAAAAGGTAAGGAAAATCACTTAGAAAAGTCAAAAGAATAAAGGATTATAAAATGAATAGAGAAAATATAAAACAACTAGCGGCTTTGTGAAATTTTAACAACCTCGAGGACTGATTTGGAACTTTAGCTGTATTCAAAGACCAAACCGCATCATCAACCACACTCTCTAAAACCCTAACCCCGCGACTGAAACAAAATCCAAAACCCCAACCCCCAAATTCCCAATCCAATCCGTCCCCACCTCCTGGAGAAAAATTGGAAACAGTGAATTACCTTTCGGGTTTAGATTTCTAAGCAAATGGAGGAAGTGCAGAGATTCGTCCGCAACCTTTCAAGTTCAGGAGGAACTGCTTCCTCTCCTAACTTCCCGGAGAATCCGTTCAGTTTCAGTGGCAAGGGAGGAGGAGGACTATCCGCCAGTTTATCTTCTTCCGATCAGACTCGTGAGCTGATCGCTAGGCCGGCTAGGTATTCCACCATCCCGTCCTCTGTTTTAATTCCCCTGAAATTTATTATTTCTACTCTAGTTCTCAATTTAAGGGTTTGCTAGGTTGCCTGGTAGGTTATCTGATACTATTATGGAATTCATCATCCTCTTTGCGTGAAAAGTGACTATGCCAATATATGTTGTTTTGTGTTTGTTATGGTGCCAAAATAATTGTTGGTTTATGTATGTGATCTGTTTCAGGATAGAATTGTAGATGCAAGATTTATTTTGCTGGCTGTGTGTCTCTGAACACCTCATTCATAATTGCATCTTCTGTTTGCGTATGTTCAGAAATGTGGTTTCGCTATGGACATGCTCGAAGCTCTGTGCCGTTTTCTTTGCTGCTGGAGTTATTGCTGGGTACACATTGAAGAAGCGTGTTCGTCGCTGGGCTTCTAAGCTTCTCAAGAATTTGAAAGATTGACAGGGCATTTCCTTTGTTTCTTGTTCACAACTCGTAAGATGATGCAATCAGCATTCACCGTTAATTACTAGTGTCACCTGACTGCTGTTTTCTTGATAGAGTGCTATTTTAGCTTCATCTATTGACCAATAGGTTTACTCGTGAATTTTCAATGAAGTTGCGTAATGGTTTGGGTTGAATGCTTGATGTGCATTCTGACGCCTTCCGTTACTAGTGTTACTGTTTATACATTTTTCTGTGTCAAGTCAAATGAAGTATCTAGTCAAATTCTTGTGTTTTGTTTTTCTTTTCCCAATTGCATCGAGCAAAATCTTGAATTCCGGGTGTCTATGAATGGTTCCAGCACTAAATTTTGATATTAAAAGACCGCAAATTGTTCGATTGACAGGGTGGTTTCTATTACTTCCTTACCAAAGCTCTTGTTGAATATGTCATGAACATGAGCACCATTTATTTTTTATTTTTTTTGCACTTGTCAACGCACCTCGCTGTACCTAGATGCTTAGATGGTAGGTGGAAAGCACTGTCACCAAACAGATACAATCAGAATCTCTTGTTTATTCAATTTCTCTATTCTATTGGACAACTGTTGTATGAATATTTTGATCACATTTACATCTTGCTGAGCTACAGATATCACCTTTCCCTCTCTCTATATATGTATGTGTAATATATATATTTTTATTATTGTATGATTACAAAAAAAATATAACAACAACAGCTTGACTTCTGTAATGAAGTTTATTTTATTTTTGTTTCAGAAATATTCCTTGTGGAACTCAAACCGCGTAGTTGTCGTATGACTCAGTTCTTGGCATAGTCCCTTGAGCTCCTTAGCCAAAACGGGCATGCCACAATAGAACACACCTGCAATTGTTTTTAGTTAGAAAGTTATGCTCACTTCTTTGTCAAAAATTGTTGAATAATTTAATTCCATGTTTTGTTACCTATTGTTGCAAGTGGATGTTTGGTTGCTATTTTACTGAACACTTCTCTCCAATTTGGCCTTGCAAAGTGTGTCCTTACCTGCACAAAATAAAGTTAAATTGGCATTTTCCCCCCAGAAATGTCAACAGAATATGGTCTTCAGGTGTCTTGTGAGTTTACGAAAGATCATACCCGAGTACCGGATAGGATGTCGACACCATGTTTGGCATGATTTAGAGCTTGAACCATGGTAATCAAAGTTGACCTGGCATCTCCTTCTTCATAAACGCTGGTAAGATAGTTGTGCAGCTCAATTTGACCCTGTATCACAGGTAAAATTGCTCAATACTCATTGTTTCGTAACGGATGATGAACAAATGGTTGAGATTATATCTGTTTACTTTGTGATCCATCTCTGCGATCTCGTCCATGACACCTTTAAACCATTCGAATGATCCGGGCTCTCTCGTTACCCAGTAGAAATGAGCATTTGTTGTCTTCTGCGTTTTCTTCTTGCTACCTTGAGTCATATTCGAAGATGCAATACTGTTCCAACTGTCATCTGACCTACTCGCTTCAGTATTTGAATCCTGAGATATTAGGACATGGAAACAAATCCTGAGAATAGCACGAAAAAAAACTAAGGCTAACGTTTTAGAGTACAAAAAAACACTTACCGTTTGATAATCAGTTGCTCTGCTATTATTTATAAGATCTCTAAGTATACTTATGAATGGAGTAGCGCCAATTCCGAGCCCAACAAGGAGCAAGACATCGTAATTCCTGTAGTCCTGCGCTGGTGCCCCGTAAGGACCATCGACATACAGTTTGGGTTGCCTGCAGAATAGAGGGTTCTGTCATGACAATTTGCATAGGCTTCTAAATTTGTATCTACGGCTAGTGTTTACTTACCCGTTTTGATCCAAATGCCCAAGCTGACCGAACTTGGCACGACCGATCACGAATGGTGAATCGTTGACCTCAGTAAAAACTTGCTTCAATTCATGAGTCCAGTCACCAACTATTCGGATATGAACACTGAGGTAGTTGTCTCCTGGTGCTGAGGTAATAGAAAATGGATGCCTAGAAAGGTTGTAATAGTAGTTAGTCAAAGATCAACTGCAACAGATAGCAAAGAAAACAATAATACACATTACTTACCATTCAAAGGAGGAAATTGCTGGGCATTGTAGAAATATGTACTGCCCACTTTTGTACTTAAATCCTTGTGGCTTAGACATGGTTAAGCTGAACACATTTCCTGGTAGAACCGACACCTTCAGTATTTTCACTGAATAGTGTTCTGATCGACACGTTCTGACACTTCGCTCCGCAATGTAGAGCAGCAATGGAACAGAAATGTACATCCATGTCTGCAAAATTGTAAAAGATACCGGTATTAGTTACTGAAAAATACACATGACTGATGAGGGACGGCAAGTTCTTACCGTTTTCTCGTTCCACTCGTTGGTTAGGAGCAGGAATGTCCCGTGGACAATCAGCAAAACATAGACTAGACCGAGAAGATGATGCGCATACCAGAACGCGTTGAACCCTATCAATCTGTTGAAAGGAGCACGTAGCCTCACCACATTTTTCCTTAGATGGCGAGTCGCGAGTATGAATGCAATTGTCATTAACACCACCATAGAAATCCCAGTTATTCCCTCTATATTTTTCAAAAGATCTTCATATGTAGGCTGCTTGTTCTGGAAATGAGATGCAATGAGAGCGAATTTCTCCGGCGAAGACTGTACCAGTCGAGGGAAGTCACATATCAAATGGGTACCGGCATGGAGGATGACACCAATTGCAATAGCAAACGCAATAGTCTGCAACAACAAAACCATCCATTATAACGGAAAGGAAACCAACGTCTGGTTTATCTTTTCGAGCACTAAACTTATGTTATTACCTTGTGGAAATTAATGTTGTCATCGAATGGAACAAATGATCTTGCTCTGGTGGACCGGAGCCAAGTCAGGGTTTTTCGACAGACGGGCAGAAGAATGAGAGCCATGTTGAGCTTAAGTGTCTCAGCTGCACCTTTGGCTGTGCACAAGCAATAGCCCATGACATGAAATGCAGCTCTGTTCCTATACTGTAGAAATTTCCAAGTGAAGAGGCCAGCCATTATGGTCAGCCACAGTGCTAGAACCCAACCCCTCTGCAAATTCTCTAGAAACAGACATCTCAGTCTAAAACTCAGTTTTTTCATCACATTCTGAGGTCTAAATGAACTCAAATTCTGGTTCCACCCTGCACTTGCTGTGCTTAGTGTTCTGCTGTAGTTCATGTATGTGTCCCTTTGCAGTAAAAGTGTCTCTAATTGCCACATCTGAAAAAACAGTCACCAACAATAAAAATCATCAGATAGTTAACTCTCGGTTGAAAGAGTAGAGAGGACACCTGAATGATCAATTGCAAATAAAAACAAATAATTTTCTTTCCTTTGAGATCTTTTAATGCATTACTCAAAAGTTGGGAACAGTTGTTGCTGACTGGGTCAAGGGAAGGCTCACTCAAAAGTTGACACGTAAAACCCAAGCCCGGTCTTCCTTACCTCAAAATATTTTGGTTTATGAAGGATTAAGACAGGGAAACAAGTGAAATGATCATGTTTTTTACCTCAATGTATCCGAAGTTTTCTGGGTCCAATTCTTCCATTATCAAAGAAGCATATTCTTCAGCTTGTTCTTTCAACTTGGAGAGTTTGTTGGCGGAAGCACTTAGCATTATAAGCTGGAATTAAGACAAGATAATTACAATTATAATGATCAATGATCAATCATATGTTGTTAAAAACAATTATTAAGCCTTAAAATTAATAAAAATCACACACCACATTGGAGTATTTAAATATTCCAAGAACATGTGTGCTGTCGTGAATTGCATTATATTTTAAATTTATGTAAACTCCAAAAGATGATGCCAAATCAAGTTAGGTGGTGGCGAATTGACAGTTTTGAAAAACATGGCTCCCAGAACCATTGTACCTAAAATATTTCTTTATTACAAAAAAAATATGTTTAGGGTGAAATTAAATTTTGTTTACATCTGTTTGCTCCCTACTTTCAAAGTCGACTACCCTAAAAGGGGTTACTTGACTTTCTCTGATCCGATACACTTGCTCGTAACTATAAATTTTAGTACGGGATAAGAGAAAGGAACGGAAAGGAAAAGAATGAAAATTTATTAATTTTTTTTTATGGGATTCATCGTAGTAAAATTAAATTATCATATTAAATATAAATTAATTTAAATTAATTTTGTTTATATCGTGTTGAATTGGATTGTTATAAGGCTTGCTTTCTTAGTGAAATTAAAAATTACCTCTTGCACTTCATTCCTTGTGATTCTTCCATCTTCGTTGCTATCTGCCCTGAAAACAACCAACAGAATTTTAATAAATGTTAATTAAAGGAAACAAAAATGATTATGATCAAGTGGGCTAGAAGCCCAAACACTTTTGAAAAACAAGTTAAATATCAGAATGTAACAATGACGTCGTCGTCGTCACCATCTGAAAATCCATCCGGCCTCCAACCACCGTCGATAGTGTTGAACATAAAGTCCACCGCCAACAATCAACGGTGGCGGAAACAAAAACAGATATTGGAAAAAGAGGGAGAGAACAGAGAAGCAGTAGCACAAACATGTCGAAGAAGATTTGAAGACGGCCGTCAAAGCTTTGGTCAGAAATCTGCAGCCAAAAATCATAAAGCTCTTCTTTGCTTATCTTCGTAATCCTCTGCCTCTTTCTCCTCGCCAGCGCATCAAACATACAAACTGCAAATTCCTTGCTATCCATTCCTACCCAAAAAAAATAATTAATAATAATAATTAAATCGTAGCCGTAATTAATTGTAAAAAATCATTAATTATTAAGTAAATTAGTATTATTATCTTAATCACACTCACTTAATTACCTATGCATTCACCAAAATCTTCTCTAGCAAGCAAACCGTCTTTAGCCATTGAATCGAATCTCGACTCAACTCGTCTCCACAACTCACTCGTCGACTTACTTGCTCCAGTCGCGTTGCTGATGAATCGCAACCCTTTAAGAGCTCGCTCCGCGCTCGATCTCGTCCGTTGAAGTTTCGCTCGCCTTCTCCTCTCATCTCGCGCCGAATAAACCGTACTCATAATCACCTGCTCCTGATGATCAATCTCCGACGCCGTCGTCCGCGACGACCGTGACACCGACGACCTCAGCCGCCCAAGCTTCCGCCGAATCTTCGACGCCGTGGACAAACTCCTCGCCAACATCCCTCCTCCCGCCGCCGCCGATGTCGACGCTTCATTATTACTACTGGAGGTCCCCACCGCCGCCATTGTAAGCGGAGTGACATTGGGATTGACGCTGCAGACGACAATGGAGTCGTTATCGAGCTCGAGCGTGACCTCAACCAACTCCTCCTGGTTGTTTCGCCTGAGGTCGTTGAGGAAAACCGGCAACATTGCACCACCAACCTCGCAGTCGCTGGCATAACTAATTGAATCGACGTCATGATCATGATCCGGTATTTCAAATGCACGGCTGTAATTCGATCTCCTGGACGAACTGGCCCTCCCAAACGACGGCGATGATTTCATCCGTCCAATCCAAGTGATTGATCACTATAATCTCTTCCACTTATTTATCTGCAGATAGGAGAGGAGGAGGAGAAATGAGAAGGAGAAGAAGCGGTTTGAGTAGTTTTTTTTTTCTGTTAATAATTAGTAGCTTGGAGAGTAGTATATTAGGGGGGGAGGGGGGAATAATAATAAAGAAGAAAACGAGACAAACACTTCTCAACAGAAACCAACACGCAAATTCAGTTCAACGCTTTTAGTTTTTGGTTAGTGGTGAGAAAGGAAAAGAATGGTAGTAGTTGAGATTTTGCCACTCCATTTTTGCACCCACCCTGCATTTTTTTGTTCTCTCAAAATTTTACTTAATACTAGAAAAATAAAAAATGGTGACTGGTGACTGGTGACTGGTGACTGGTGGCGATATCTTAGTTCCCATCTGGAAATTCTGCACAGTCAGCTCAGCTTTCTGCCACGGGGGCGCTTCTTACATTTCTTGCCCTCCTTTCTGACTCTTACACTCCCATAATTAATAGTATATTTGTAAAAGGATTCTGAAGTTGTTGTAAAGACGTTTACTGAAATCGGAGTCTTGGTAAAAAAAAATGTCTCTGTTAATAGAAGTCGGAGTCGCGTGAATTCCAGCGTTGTTTACCTAGGCGTTATGCGTTGATAAATCATGCAAATGGTGCCAATTCCAGCCATCGAGTGCTAATTGTACTGTATTTAGTGATCAAATTGAGTTCTTTCTTACGTTATTAATTTTCGATCGATCTAACTTATCTATCTTACATCACAAAAACAAAATACATTAATTACTAGTTAAATTATAACCTTTTATTTATGAAATTTAATTATTTATTTTTCGCTCAAAAATATATTAATCTCTATTTAAGCTAGTTATGAAAAGCTGTGTACAGGAACATTTCATCAATTGGTCAAAAAATTAAAACATTATCGTATCTGAAAATTTCTATTAAATAATGGCATCCTACTATGTACTACCAACGGAGTAGTTATGTTCATGTTCATGTCTCCCACTCCTGCCGCCACCAGTCTGTAGAAATAATGTTTTTCATTTGGGTTTTCATCTTTTATTTGCTTTGACTTTTATGCGCGGCTATTGCTTCGAAATATTACTAATAAATCTATATATCTTCTTGGTCTAAACCCAAAACAATCTCTACAAAATTTAGGGAATACAAAATAAGTGAGCTCATTTGTAATATTACTTGCAAGGATGGTGTTAATCAATCGACTTTTAACCAACTTTTTTTCCCAGTGGCATTCTATGAACCTCACTATCGTTTCTTTTTCACTCGTTGGTAATGATAGTTTGAGATCTTTTCATTCTCGTGACGTAAGGCTATAAAATCTTTCTTTCCGGACATAACCCATGGATCATCCACCATCCAATCCCTAATAACCCATGGATCATCCAGCAGTACCATGGTTAATTTGATTAATTCATGCTTAATTCCTTTTCATTCTCCTCAACTTGACGATGATATACGCATATAGATTAATGACTATTAACTTTTTGTAATTAACTTGATCCTTAAAAATGGAGTTTTGGTTAAATAAAGGAAGAAAGCTTGACCACTCATCCAACAATCTAACACACACTTTAATTAATAATTAGGAGCTATCGGCCACTTTGACGGATGGAGGTAAGAATGTTTGTGTTCATGTTAGTATTTGGAATGAGGACATATAACAAGTGCGGTTGTTAATTAGGTCATAAGGTTATATCAATGATCAATATACCAGTTACGGGGTTTATAAAACGATGAAGTAAGTAATTATTCCGTGCGTGGAATGAATACTAAATGGTGTTAATTATAGGCAAAAAGACATAAATGATCCCTGAATTTTAATTTTTTAATTAATATGGCTCCTGAACTATTAATTTGTTTAATTACAACCCCGCGAATCGAGCATTTTGACATAAATGGCCCCTACCGTGACAGAAATATGACGTGGCAACATTATCTTCCACGTCACCCATGTTTCACTTGCCACGTCGTCGACTTGCCACCTCACGCCTCCACATCTATTCGGTAAAAAGGCATAAATGGCCCCTAAACTTTAAATAAATGATTAATGTGACCCCTGATAAAGCAATGATGTGGAGGTATGAGTTGGCAGGAATCTGACGTGGCTCGACGACGTGGCGTGTGAAACGTGTCTGACGTGGAAGATAACGTCGCCACGTCAGATTTCTGTGACGGTAGGGCCCAATTTTGTCAAAACGTTCGATTCGCAGGGTTGTAATTAAACAAATTAATAGTTGAGGGGCCACATTAATTAAAAAATTAAAGTTCAGGGGCCATTTATGTCTTTTTGCCGTTAATTATATGGTTAATTGTAATTAATTTAATTAATCACTCCCAAATGGAGGTAGGTGAGACTAAGTTACATGAGCTGAGCAAAAAATCCATTTGTCCAATTGACTACGAGTCTACCGTAAGTGTATGTTACGCGGTCCTTCCCTGCTCGCCAAGAGGCTGCTTTGCATTATAAATACCAAATAAAACAATTTGTACTGAAAGGTCCATTAATATATTTATTTTTACGCCCATAGATTATTAAATTGAATACCTAACGAGATTAATTAAGCCTTAAACTATATTAAAAGTACAGGGTGGATGGTGAATTAATTGTTTAAGGATTATAAGTTTTTCAACTAGTCGCTTGATTGTATTTTCTTCAAAATGTAGAATTAAGGAGTTAAGTATCGAATTTATAAGAGTAAAACTACGTAGATATTTCAGAACTTTCATTTTACTCTTTGTATTTTAGTGATGTTAAAAAAATATCCATCTTTTATTATATTCTTATTAATAAATGGTGCGTGCCATCCAAAAATTACCTTACTTTTATTTTTCCTCATGCTTTTAATTAATTAGTGACGCACCTGAAGCTTATATAGCCGGCAACTACTCGTCGTTTTATGACGCACCTGAAGAATGACTTCTAGAAAGATTGTTTAAACGACAAACACCCAACTAACTTAACTTGACTTTAGAGGAAGTTTACTTCTAAATACATTTTCGTCCATATTTTCGGTACAATTTCCTTGGTTGACATGAATTGTCACTTCCCCTTATCTTATTAGTACGTTTGTGCAATCGAAAACCAGCCATTATTCCCTCTCCTAGCGTCGTCGTACAAGAATCACAAAACGTAATTAAGACTTTTTTTACAGAAGTGTTTGTTGAAAGACTAAACTAGAAATAGTCAACTTCATAATTCTAATTCATTTAAGGGTGGTTATTGGTTAATGACAAGACTGGCTTCATTTTTTTTTTTTTTAAGCAGAAGTATGTATTAATATATAGAAAAAGCCATGAAGGACATGGCAAAACGAACAAACAGAAAAGCTGCCTGGAACAACCAGCAGCTGCAAACAGAACGATCCAGGAACCAAACACAGCCCCTGGCCCAAAAAACAAACTGCCAAGCACGACTACCAGACTACGAACTCTATAACTCTCTCAAAATACCAGAAAACCATAAACCCTCTTGAACCAGAACATGAAAAAAAAAAAAAAAAAAAAACAAAAAAGATCAGCAAAAGGGCTACAGAAACTCGACCAGACCCACTTAAATGCCACAGATCCAAGCAGAAGATTGTATCATATCAGTCATGTTGTATGAAAACGAGTGGTCTTTGCTCTTCAACCACCAATGCCAAAAAGAAAAAATCATCTGGATACACCCAAACAACGAAGTCTCTCTTTGTCTAAATATCTTGTCGTTCCGCTGCTTCCATATAGACCAAACGATCGCATAGAATAGAGTAATCCACATCTCCCTAACATTTTTGCCAGCAGATGGCATTATATTCGCCCAAGAACTCCAAAGATCAGCTAAATCCCGTGGTTGACACCACTTAACCCCAAGCCACCTCATGAAGTAATCCCACACTTCTCTAATATACTCACACCGTAGGAAGAGGTGAGTGACATCCTCCGAATCCCTACTACATATAGGGCAGTAATTCTCACTTGGAGGGATCATGTGACGACTCACGAGAAACTTCCGAGAGACAATCCTATCTCTTAACGATAACCATAGGAAGAACTCTACCCGAAAAGGAACCAAACCTGTCCAACACGAGTGAAGCCGGGGCATTTTAACGAATTTCATCTCCTCCCAACATTTATATCCTGATTGGGTCGTGAAGGAACCCGATCTGCCCAAATCCCACCGCAACTCACTAGGCTGGACCCCCCTGTTAGGAGTCACGAGACGCTCACACATATTCGACCATTCATCTACTTCCCAACCGAAAAGCCCTCTTCTCCACTCCCCTCGCCATATCCAATCCGCCTCCCTCCATTCACCAAACTGAATAACCATCCCTTCCTGATTGGTAGACAGGTGATATAACCTAGGGTGGAGCAGAGCCAAAGGATGTCTCTCAACCCACGGATCCCACCAAAAACTAGTAGATTCCCCGTCACCCACACACATGTTTAAATGATTAGACCAGACTTGGAAGAAATTACCCCCTCTCCCACAAACTCTCAAAATATCCTTCCAAATTGGCGATAGACCAGCCTCCCTTATCCGCCACAAATCCCCTGCTGATTTAATACCGTATTGTTTACGAATAATATCGGCCCACATCTTCTGACTGCCATTGATCAGATCCCAAACCCATTTAAATAACAGGACCACGTTTCGATCCTGAAGATTCCCAATACCCAAACCTCCAAGGGTCGTAGATCGCGATACCTCATCCCACTTTACCTTATTCAAACTCTTCTTATCCTCCTTTCCACTCCATAAGAAGCGACGCATAATCCCTTCACATTGCTTCAGGATCGTAGCAGGCATCCGATATATCGACATGTTGTAAATAGGGAGACTAGAGAGCGCAGATTTAATCAAAGTGACCCGACCTCCCACAGATAGGAGATGGCCTTTCCAAGTAGCTAACTTCTTCCGAACTTTTTGAACAAGGAATTGCCAACCCGATATCCTATTCCTATTAAAACCCACCAAGGATCCTAGATATTTGAACGGAAGAGCTTCATATTTACAGCCAGCCCGGTTAGCCAAAATGGATCCGATTTGGTCACTAATGTTCACTCCAACCAGAGTGCTTTTGTGAAAGTTTACTCTTAGGCCAGAGTACGCATCAAACCACCTCAGAATACCCTTAACACCCTGGATTTCCTCCTCATTATTGTTGACAAAAATTAAGGTATCATCCACAAATTGAAGATGACTCAGATTCCATCCATTAACAGGACAACCTATTCCATGTAAGATGGCCACCTCCTCAGCTCTGACTAACAGTTTATGAAGACCCTCAGCTGCTATATTGAACAAAAAAGGAGACAACGAGCAACCCTGACGAAGACCCCTCCCAACTTCAAATTGCTCTGAAGGGGACCCATTAATCAGAACAGAAACCTTGTTCGTACTGATACATTGCCTAATCCAGCCTCTCCATTTTATTCCAAACCCCATAATGCGCATCACATCATCTAGATAATCCCATTCAACAGAGTCGTATGCTTTCTCAAAATCAAGCTTGAAAAGCAGGCCCTGTTGCTTACTATTCCGCAAGTGATGAACAACCTCATTGGCGGTCATAACGCAATCTAAGGTGTTGCGCCCCTTGATAAAACCATGTTGAGACTCGCTAATCACAGATCCCATCACCTCACTGAGCCGCTTAGCCATAATTTTCGACACCACCTTATAGAAACTACTCACCAAACTAATCGGACGGAAATCTTTGAAGTGCTTAGCTTCCTGAATCTTAGGAATGAGAGTCAAGAACGATGTGTTTGCCCCTGCAGGGAATTTCCCTTTCTTGAAAAATTCTAGAATCAACCTAGAAAAGTCACCCCCGATGATGCCCCAAGCTTTCTGGACAAAACGAAGGGAAAAGCCATCAGGACCAGGAGATTTCTGCCCATTACATCCCTGCACCGCATCCCACACTTCAGAATGCAACACCTCTTTTTCTAAGCCATCAGCTTCTCCCGGACTCAACTTAGAGAAACCCAAATCATGAATCCTAGGACGATTCCAACTAACCGCTTGAAAGAAATCCCCGTAGTACTGGGCTGCAGCTCTTTTAATCTCTTGAGAGTTGTGGAGAGTATAGTTAGACACAATTATCTCCCTAATAGAGTTTTTCCTCGAAGAAATCTTAGCCATCCTATGAAAATAAGATGTATTCCGATCTCCGTAAACATTCCACTTCAACCTGTTTTTATGCTGCCAAAAACACTCAACCTTCTTCTGCTGATCCCACATCTCAATCTTAGCCTTGTACAACTCAACTTGTTCTTCCACAGTCAGAGGACGATTATCCGCTAGACGATCCAAATCCTCAAATCTCGCTTGAACAGCATGCAAACTAGATTCAACATTGCCAAAAACCTCTTTATTCCACATCCGAATCTTCTTCTTAAGGAATTTCATCTTCTGAATAACACGAAAAGCTCCCGGGAATTCTGAACCTGCTTCATGCCACCAGCTCTTAACCAGATCATGGAAATCCCTCTCTTCCCACCATACAGACAGATCTCTAAAGGGTTTCGGGCCCCAATCGACCAACTCGCTTCTAAGAATTAGAGGAACATGATCAGAGCCATTACGATCTAAAGTAGATAACTCACAATCCCGAATCAATGTCAACCATCCAGTTTGAACAAACATTCTATCAATTCTACTTCTACTGCAGGAGTTAGACCAAGTAAATCTTCTTCCCACTAGCGGAATATCATGAAATCCACACCTATCAATCCACTCCTGAAAGGAAATCATGCCTCTTGAAAAACCTTCTCCATTGGATCAATCAGAGGGTGTAAGAGTCTCGTTAAAATCTCCCGCTATCAGAACAGGGACGGTACTATTTTCCACTTTCATAGCTAACTCCTCCCATAGAGCATCACGAGAGACAACAGTATTAGGCGCATAAACATTAACCAACGCACATCGCAAGTTGCTATCGATCACTTCTCCCTCAATCCAAATAAATCTATCTCCTACCTCGGAATATTCCAAACGAAAGGAATTAGTTTTCCACATCGTCACCAACCCACCCGACCTCCCTACTGATGGAGCAAAGACACACTTCGAATCATTACCTCCCCCTAACCCATTCAAGAGGAAATCGTCCACAACCTCCCTTTTACTCTCTTGAAGTAAACAAAAAGTGAGTTGATCCCCACTAAATAAATTCTTAATAAAGAGTTTCTTTCTTCTCGACATCAACCCCCTGCAATTCCATGAAAAAACTTGGATCATTGGAAAGAATCTAAACGCGCTGGATTATCCCTAATTACGGATATTATCCAATTCCACTTCAAATCTCTGTCTGTTAAAGATCCGAAGTGCCTCCTCATTAACCTGATCGGTAAGGGCCATAATACGCCCAACCTCCCAAGTTTTTGTCTCGACCATGATGGATTCTCTCAATCTGTTCATGGCAGTAATCTCACTGTCTTCTGCTCGGCATACATCCTTCATAGAGTTTGCCGAATTACTGGCTGTGAGTAGATTCCCAGAGGTAGCCAAGATTCTCTTCACTTTCTTGTCCCTTCGTCTCCGAGTCACTAAGGGAAGGCAACCCCTCTGAATATCTGCTAAACCCGTAGGAACTCCTTCCTCGTTCCGCTGAACTAATCTGCCAGAAGCAGCCGAGCTTGGGAGATCATGCTCCTCCCCCTCTGAAGTTTCCATCACCTCCGCCTCTTTATGGACCGACTCCTCTTCCACATCTCCGTCTGATGAATCAGACCCAAACCTCTCTTCATAATTAAAGAACAACTCTTGCATAGGTTCCTCGCAACAGCTCACCTCGTACTCCTTGCTCCCAAGCTTCACCCTCACTATGCCCTTGACTTGTAGCTGATCCGTCGATATTAAGAATCTTGCCATATCAAGTCTCCTCCTATTTAAGGTTATATCATCCACCACCACCAGATTCCCCCATTGGGAACATATCTTCTTGAAAGTCTCTATGCCCCAGCTTTGAACTGGAATTCCCATACAGTGAACCCAACATAACCTTCCTGAATTTGCCAGTTCCTCTGACCAGGGAACCATCCTAGAGAACAAGCGACAATCGCCCTTGTTAATGATACTGGATGCATCCACAATATCCTCTTTATTGTCAAATTCCACCCAAATCAGACCTCTACCTAACACCCTGGATTCGCAATTCCACCCCTTTTCAGAGAGCAGTTCGCAAATATCAGGAGAATCCTCAATCCTGCGGAGAACACCAATAACGCTTCGCTCCAGCCATTCTTGATTTTCAGCCGGAATAGACAGCTCCACTGTCACTCCCTCATCTCCCTTCTCTGCATCTCCCCCCTTATATTGAACCAACTCACTACCTATAGGAGGTTTGTCTTGTCTTAGAGTCTCTTTATCAATGGGTTGCACCGATGACCCATGCAACTTAGGCCAAACCGACCTAACGTCATCAACCGAACGAACCCCAGACTGATTATTCATTTCTGAACGTTCACTTCCAGTACCAGCTTTGAAACACTTCCTCTCCTCAGAGCGTGGCTTCCTTATATCAGAACCCCTCTTCTTATTGTGACCAATGTTCGCCCTAACAGCCGAAGCACCAATGAATTGCCTATCAATGGCAATCTCCATGTCAATCTTGTTAGCCACCCAATCGAAGCGAACAAATCCGAATCGCAGACCCCGCTTATTCCTTCTCATCGGAATGAACACGTCCGACACCCTGCCAAAACGGGGTAGCCTCCAACGTCGCGTGATCAGATACCTGAGAGCGTGGTGATCGACATGCAGAGGTAAATTTTCCACATAAAAGGTAATGTCCCAAGCCTCTGATAAAGGCCCACCCATCGGCTCAGTAATCCCCCAAACCGGGAGAAAACCAAGAAAAAACGGAAACTTGAAGCTGAACGAAGGGGCAACACCGAAGAACAGAGAAGAGAGCAAGAAAAATCAAACAGATGCAGTGCAGGAGACGAAAGCTCCGACCCAAAATCCGTCACCAACAACCCCCAAAATCACAGACGAAACGGAAGCCAGATCGGACACAAATCTGCAACTACACACTAAAAGGGCCCACGAAGTCCCTTCATACCAACTAATCAGACAAATAAAACCAAAAATGAATGCTGAGCAGGAGACGATAACTCCGACCCAAATTCCGGCAACAACAACCCCCAAAATCAACGATGAAACGGAAACCAGATCGGACATAAATCTGCAAATACACACAAAAGGGCCCACGAAATCCCTTCAAATCAACTAATCAGACTGAAAAAACCAAAAACGAACCAAAAATCTGCCACTGAAGGAGTCCAGAGGCGGATCGAAGGGCGATATGGGAGTGGAGGCGCTCCCGAAAGAGAGAAAAGGGACACAGCCTGCGGAGAAGCGAACCAACAACGAAGGACGCGGAGGAGAAAAGGACAACAGATCAGCAGGGAAGCTATCAAAACAACCAAAGACACAAAGGAGCAGCTGAAGCGGAGAGGGGAGACTAAGGAACGGAAGGAAAAGGTAGATCGGGCTTTATTTTACGCCAGCTGCAGTGGGCAGCTGGTATTTTGGTTACTCCGGCAGCAGTGGGCTGACCGGAGGGGAAGAGAAGCCCAAGGCAGGGCTCCGGCTAAAACAACAAGAGAGAGAGAGTAGATTCCAAAAAATTGCCCTTTATTTTTTGATTAATTCATTTTAATACTCATTGTTTGTTTAGTATGGGTCGAACTTAAAATTCAGCTCTTATACAAAAAATACTACTACTCAATTGTGAGGTGTACTCGTGAGCTTTCTAGAAACTCTCGATCGCTAGATTATTCGAATTCAAGACCTAACATTCTATGTGTTTAGAATAACTCGATTCATAATTAGCTCTTATATGTACGTACAAAAATACTAAGTGCCTGTTTGGGAAACACCAAAAAGCTGGTTTGGGTTGTAGAAGTTGGTTTCAAAACCAAGAGTGGTGTTTGGTAACACCTTTGGATACGAGCTTTTGGAAAAGCTCTATTCAAAACCAAGGAAAATCCCTTGGTTTTGGGCTGGAGCAAAATGCTCCACCAGCAAACCAGCTTTGCCAAAAGAACGAAATAAATTATAAACTATCACAATATAATCTCTATCTTAAGATAAGTAATTCTATATCCACTTTTTCTATTTTTATGATTTTTTTAGAAATGGGTTCTATACCATTTAATTAAATTTTTTTGTTAATTATTTGTTTTAAAAATAGATTAATTTAAATAATTTATATAAATAATATTTGAAATAAAACGGTGCCTTTTATAGTCATTTTACATTCAAACCATAATTTTAAACGCAGTGTTTACCAAACACCAAAAACAACTTCTCGTTTCCACAACACTTTTAAAAAAAATGTTTACCAAACACCTCAAGTATCTCACAACACTTTTTCCAGAAGTACTTTTCTCACAGAAACTTTTCCCAAAGCACTTCTCGGACTAGAACCGGAACGCCAAACAGGCCCTAAGCACTCGATCGTGTGCTTTCTAAAAACAATCTGTGAGTCAATTGTAGTAGTACTACCTGTACTCTCTCTTGATGTAAAGCAATACCCCAACAAAGGGGAATTGGGATGTTTGTTAAGCAGAATTAGGTCAAATTAGGTGGAACATACATATCATATCATCAACCTGATTGATAAAAGGAAGGGGCAAATTAGGCAAAACGTCTGTCATTAGAAAGTTGGATTGTGACCCTTGCTTGTTGGCCCAACATTTTTTTTCTCCAATGCTTCTAAAGTGACAGACAGCGACTCAGAATCTTTAAAGTCCAAAACATGAGCCCATTTAATAAGCCCAAATCGTTTTCTGTCCAATTTAATCTGTCTTGTCCTGTTTTACATTTTTAAGCTTTTAAAGGACAGATTACGAGAGAAGCAATCATCAGTTAGCTAAAAGTGTAAGAAGTTGAAAAGAAAGAAAATAGAATGAGTATAAAGAATCCCATGGATCACTCAATCTCTCCAACCAACAACAACTAGAAGAGAAGAGCCAATAAAGATGGAACGACGACAGCCCAGAAAAGCAGCAACCATGCACAACCATTCACTTCTCGCATTTTAACTGTTCATTGACAATTATTTCTCCATACTTAACGAGTGTTTCTACGCTACTGATTGATTCAATTAATCAAACTTGGTATTGTTTCCCTTTGTTTTCAGAAATTTGTATCATAAAAAGATGAATTCATTGCTTGAACGGTTAACTTAGATTATAATTACAATGTTGGGCTTGTCTTTTAAGGAAAAATGCAAATATGGGCCGGGCTAGGCCTAGTGTCATGGGGATGAAGATGATGGTTTTTAATTGTTTCTCTTTTTTCTTTTTCTTTTGAAAATTGTGAGCAAATTAATTAACTCTCCTCCTTCCATCTTTTTCATGAGATTGCTTCCTTCGTTGGTAACTTCCCACAGCCAATCATTAACTTTTTATTTTTTTATTAAGAGAAGAGGGAAACCTAGGAGGGGGAGAGAGGAGGCGATGGCCAAAAAGGGGAAAGAATGTGAGATGAGGTGGGCCGGGCTGGGCCTACAGAGATTGAGTGGACCACGTGGGCCCATCTACAACTCGAAAAGCGGAGCATCCACCGGTTATAACTTAACTGTCGCCACTATTACACGTCAGAAAAACCAGCAGTCTACTCATTGCTGATGCCTCGCCACAACAACAACAACAACAATAAAACAAACAAACACCAAAAACCAGATCTCACTAATCTCTCTCATTCCAACCGTTTTTATTATTTTTCTTTAAAAAAACATAAAACAGAATCGCCGAAACCGGCGCTGCAGTCAAGAAAAGGAAAAAAATTGAAAAACGTTCATTCCTAAAATTGGGTGTAGGAATTATTTGGGGTTTGATGTAAAAAAACAACACACAAAAAATACTGATTATATTTTCTTTTACAAACAAGAGCTTAGCTCTGTTTCCTTTTTTTATTTTAATGGCCATTTATATTCGGTGCTCCTCCTCCTGAAGCTCTCGCGTGGCTTTGCTCATCCCTGTTCGCAGCACCTGATTTCCGCTCCTCCTCGTTCCCTTCAGGTACGTATCACTCTCATGGATTTCTTAAATTAATCTATTGATTGGTTGTGTTTATATTTTAGAGTTTGGATCCAAATGAAGCTGTTGCCTGTTCCATTTCCATTAGATCTTGTTTTGAGGTGTAGTGTGGAGATTAATGACCGATTGGGATTGTAATTAATGAGTTTTGTTGTAAAATTGACAATATAAACCTGTTTCTGTTTGTAATTTGATAAAAATGGTAGAATTCTTGTAAAGATGATCAGGATTTTGAAACAATCGAGTTGCCGAACGACCTGATTACTATTAGTCTTGTTCTTACATTATTGTCTCGTGATGTAGAATTTGATTTATATGATGGCTGTCGTTTTTTTATTATTTTGACGTTTAGGAATAATAATAATTTAATAATAATGTAAAGTTGCTTCCTGGGAATCACCATGTTCCTCTTAAGAGTTGTGATTTATTGCCTCATTTTTAGAGCCAGATTTGATTTTTTTCTGTAGTTTCTTCTGATTTTTCTCACAACTGGAGGTGAGTATGGTGTCTCTGGTTATGTGTTAGATCTTTTCTCTACCTAATAGGCAGAGGGAAATGCAATCTCTTGATCTCTTTGTTTGCTTTTACATATGCCAGTCCGCTGCTCTGGTGAACGTTTAGAAGATGGATGAAAGTGGTGGGAACAAGTTAACAGGAATTCGGCAGATTGTGAGGCTGAAGGAACTCCTCCATAAGTGGCAATCTTCTACAATTGGCTCAAAGGAACCCGATCATCATCCAACAGAAACTCCCGGGGGCATTCCACCAGCAGTTAATAAGAGACTAGCCAGCGTCAAGTGTTGTGATTCAGATGAGGAAAGCTGCCATAGCCCCGAATCACCACCTGATGTCCCTAAAGGATATCTTGCGGTTTACGTTGGACCAGAGCTTCGGAGGTTTATAATCCCCACTAGCTACCTTAGCCATTCCCTCTTCAAAGTTCTATTGGAAAAGGTAGAGGAGGAGTTTGGATTTGATCATACAGGTGGACTCACGATCCCATGTGAGATCGAGACCTTTAAGTATCTTCTGAAGTGCATGGAGAACAACTCAAAGGATCACCACAATGACTGCCCCAGTAAGTTCTCTTATGTGTTCCTGAATATTTGTGCCATCTTGCAACTCCTTTCACATATGAGATCTTGGTGAATTTGATGAGTGTTCTTCATGCATAATATGTTTGGATTTTGGTACACGACTTGCTTGTATTCAACATCACTGCCTATATTACTAATGTCACTTGGTTGGTGCTTTCGCAGCCGAAGATAGTTGACGAATAACTGCTGTGGTCTCGTTAGTGGTCAAGATTTTAGGGTGATTTCAGATGTAAAGTGGACTCCTTGTATGCAAATATTTCTTCTTCCATTGACAAAAAAAAAGATAGGATTCTAGTTGGATTTGCAGATTTGTTTGATGCTTCTGATAATGTTAAGGGGGGTTTTAATTTTTCACTTCCCTTTTCTCTGTGTTGGTTCATGACGTTTATTCTATATTGAAAAGTGTAAAACAAGTTTGTATTGGTTCATGACCTCATGCTTATACTGAAGTGTAAACAAATTCACTGATCATTGATTTTTAGGAGCAAATTGTGAAGTTAATAGTCTGCAATGTGCTCATCTTTTAGCTAATTTCGTTTTATTGTTTATTCATTTTTGTTTCTCAAATTTGGATATTGAACTACCAATATTAATAGTGATCATTAATAGTGATCGATTGGTAACAGACTTATCGACCCATAATTCATGTTTTAGGTTTGAGTGTTCAAGTTCGTAGAATTGAGAAAGTTATAGTGGGATAGTCACCTCTCGTGGAACCTAGCCACCGCAGACGAGATTGATCTCGTGCTTGGAAAGTTATCTTTCCTTAAGGAGCAGATTGATTGTTTTTACAATGATTTTCGATCAAAGATCCAACAGTGTCAAGTGGCCTTTTTTTACATATGATGAAACAGGACATGTTTGTGAGAATATTTAAAAGAATACGAATGTTAATTAACATGATGATGATCTGTCTCGAATCTGGTAAGTAAGAATAATATCTTCCATACGATCCAAACTTATTATATCTGACAAAATCATAAAAAACCAATCAGAAACGATCTGCATCTGGATCGCCGATCACACTCCTTTCATGATTGGCATTATGAATATGAAGCACGCATTTTCTCCAAAAATGAAAAGAAAAAAAGAAAGAGTTTGTGTTCCACCGTAATAAAACAACTGAAAGTTTTAAAAAAACTGACATATGTACATGTAGGGGTGACAAAATGAGCGAACGGACATCCATATACTACATTGTACATTGGTTGACAAAAATTACAGAATTAGTTTTGTTGTTGTTGTTGTTATAAAGTCAAAAGACAGAGGAGCAAGCCAACTTGTAGCCTTTACGCTTCTGTAATTTGTGATGGAAAGACCTCAGATCTGGAGGTGGAATCATCCACTTGTTTCCATTGATATAAGTCATACTCAAAAATGTCTTTGCATATTCAACTCTGCCTCCAGCACTACCTCCTGGCCCCATAAGTTTGTACTCTCCACCAATTAATTTAATTTAATCACTAATTATGTCACCAATAACTCATAATTGCAAAATTTTGAGTAAAATACTAACAAACAAATGGTATATAAAATTTAGGGACGGCAACTTTTTATAAAATATGAGTGTTTTGGATCGACAAACCTCAACCTATTTAAATTCAACGACGTACTTTTTGTGATGTGGGTGCTTACCGAGGGACGCCGGGTGATCCCTCTTCCATGCTCGGCCGAGATAAGTGTTGTTACCAATTCCGGTTAGGTAGCAATGTAAAAATGTGAATCCACTGTCATCCATTGGGTTTTCCTTGCCATGAGCTGTGATCACACCTGTTCCGTTTGCAACTGATTCTATAGTTGTGTCTGCATATACAATACCCAAAATGCCAAACATCCCTCAAATCATAATCTTAATTACACTGCATAAAAAAATAAGATTAATTGTGTTTTTCATGGTGTCAGATACGAGAACAAATGAGCTCATAATTCAATCATATTAGTTGTTTTTACACTTGATTTGACTAATATAGAGTCTAATACTTGTCGACCCCAATAGGAGCGACATTTTTTATTCGCAGGCTAAGAACTCGAAAATTTAGGTACCAGGTAGAGGGTTTTTCCGTTTCCAAAGATGAAATCGACAGTGCCTCGGATGTAACAGTTCCTGAAGAAATGCCTGTCTCTGTCATCGCACAAGGTGTCTTAAAATGAAGTTCTCGTAACGACGGCCAACAGATGGGGTTGTACCCTTGTGGCAGCTCCATAGCGCCACAGTTTAAACACAATATAGTTAACTCTTTGGCAGTGAAGACAAGTCTGCGGGAGACTAAACCTAGAATCTATGCAGAGATCAAGACTTTTGACACCCAAGAATTGAACGGCAAGTTCAATCCAGTCATCAATATCAGAGGTAGGGCTGCCTGTGGAGCTAACAGACATGTCAGGCGGAACAACTTTTTGTTATGGTCGTACTGTTTGAAGATTGAGCAAAACAAAATCAGAGAAATATTGCTAATTGAAGGAAACAATTTTTTGGGGATTTTGTAAAAGAACAGAACCTTAAAATTGTTGGAATTGGTTTCTGCCTTCTCTGTAAACAAACAATTACTCTCCATTTCCAATGGGATAGAATACAGAGTCCGCTTACTAGGGTTTATGATACGGTTCAAGGATCGCACCAAGAAGCCCAAGTCGGCTAGGGTTTGGCAAAAGAGAGTACGAATTAATATTTCCTATTTTTATGTGCTTTAATTACTATGTAGAGCTTCGACTTAATTAGGAGTTTATTTTAGTTAGGAATTAATTATTTAGGTAACTATCTATTATTAGTAGTTCTATTTCTAGTACGACTTGTATTATAAAACGCCTATTTAAAGGCTTGCTTATTATTAATAAAATCAGATCAAAGTTTTCAGCAAATACACCTTACCAAATCCCCATTTCCCCATTCTACCTTCTTATTCTTTTGATCTCTGGAGCAAGCCGTTCTTGTGTAACTTAGTCGCGATCTCTGGAGCAAGCCGTTCTTGTGTAACTTAGTCGCGATCTCTGGAGCAAGCCGTTCTTGTGTAACTTAGTCGCTTAACTGGGTACTCGACTAGGGCGTGACCTTCGTGGTGCTTGAGGGATTCGAGTGCAGGTGCGTTGGGAGCGTGTACGTGACTTGTGTGGCGCTTGAGGGATTCATGCGTAATTCTGCAAGGAGCGTGGCGTAGGCAAAGCGTGGCAGCTGAGGGATTCGGCTGTGGAAGGTGCGTGAGCTACGCGTACGTATTCATTGAGTGGCAACCGTGTGACTCGGTTGTGGGAGGTGCTCAAGGGGCGTACTAGCGATTCGAGGGATTCGTTTCGTTGAAGCTTGTGTGACTCAAGCTTCGAAATCGTGTGATTCAATTTCTTGGAGATTGCCAAAGACCTCATTCATTGTTATACATTCGTAGGAGTGATTCCTTCGCATTAAACTCAATTAGTAGTATAGGATGCTAATTGATTAGAGAGAGTATTCGAGGAGGGAGGATTTGTTTTAATTCCGCGCACCAAATCGACAAGGAACAAGATCTTTCACTTATGCGCGTCTTGGCCTAGCTAGGATCGTATCAGTTTACAAGTCAAGAATAAATCTCACTTTATTTTTGTTTTCCTATACTTCTCAACAAGCTGTAGCAGGGTGAAAATTAATGAAACTCTTTAGATCAAACAAGGGGCCAAAATAATGAAACTAGTCTAGCACTGATTCCACAGTTTTAGGAAACTCAATACAACCTCCCCAATGTTTTGCGCAAATGAAGCTAAAACATGAAAAAAATTCAGTCACCACATGAAACTAAAACACATCTTCTGATTTTGTTCAAGACTTCGCACTGATGTTGTGAGCATCGAGGAACTTCCATTGGTTTCAATGAGCTTGATTACTACACCTTTCAGGTCATCCCCATTCACATGAACAAGGTCAGGTCGAGAGGAAACATCGCCATATTGTCAAAGTTATTCTTTCCATGATGGCTCTCGCCTCTGTTCCTCGACCTTATTAATCGACAAAACTCCCACACTTTGTCCAATCATTTTCCATACCAAAAACTCTTTAATCGCCATCCCGATCATTCTTTCTTAAAAGTTTTTGGTTGTGCATGTTTCCCTCTTCTTCGTCCATACGACAAAACACAAAATGGATTTTCGAACCATCAAATGCATTTTCCTTGGTTATGGTTCTTCCCACATGGGTTACAAATGTCTTAACTTGGCCACTGGTCGAATCTTTTTAGCTCGGCATGTTCGTTTCCATGAGAATGAATTTCCCTTTTCCAAACCACTGTCTCCAAAACCTCTGTCCGCTGCCCTGTGTGTCCTCTTCTTTTCCTCTCTCGTGTCTTGTTCTTGCATCACAACCCATTTCTGACAACAACAGAGGACCGGCCCATTCAAGCCCCTTGCAGTGCCCCAGCCCAGGTAATATGCCAGGGACTCCTGTTGCTCCTCTCACTAATTCGGCCCATAACAATACTGGCCCATCTACTACACCCTCTCCTGAACAGCCAACATCTGACCAACCCACCTCTGCTCCTCACTCAGAAACGGTACCACACCTCCTTCCTCTCCACCACAACGTACCCATCATATGAATCTCCGCCCGACAAAACACCCAAACCCGAAATACGCTCTCACCGTTTCCATTCCTCCACCATCAACGACCTCTCTTGAATCTGAGCCGTCTTGCTTCACAGTGACCAATAAGGATCCGAATTGGCGGCGTGCCATGGCCTCTGAGTTATCTGCTTTACGGGAGAATGGCACTTGGGAGCTGGTTCCTCGTGTTTCAGGTCAGAATGTTGTTGACAATCGGTGGGTTTTCAAAATTAAGAGGAAAGCAGATGGTAGTATTGAGCGCTATAAGGCACGCTTAGTGGCAAATGGGTACAATCAACAGTCGGGTGTCGATTTTGACGAAACCTTTAGTCCCATGGTCAAACCGACTACCATCCGGGTAGTCTTGAGCATTGCAGTCTCTCCTGGTTGGGGAATTCGCCAACGTGATGTTCAAAACGCTTTCTTAAATGGGTTCCTGAGTGAGACACTGTATATGCAGCAACCCCAAGGGTTTGTTGATTCTGATCGTCCATAGGATGTTTGTTTGTTGCGTCGCTCGCTATACGGGATCAAGCAATCACCACGAGCTTGGTATTCGAGGTTAGCAACTTTCTTGGTTCAATTTAGTTTCTCTAATTCCCGTCAATTGGGCAAATGCGCCCATAGTGACTAGACGTGTCAATTGGGCAAATTTGTTCACCGTGTTCCTCCTCATTTATGTGGATGATATAATATTGACGGGTAGTGATGAATCTGCTATCTCTCGTATTGTCAATTTGTTGGGGCGTGAATTCCGGCTGAGGGATTTAGGAACACTTTCTTATTTCCTGGTTCTTGAGGCACAAATGACACATGCTGGTTTGTTTCTTAATCAAAGGAGATATGCCACTGAATTAATAGATAAAGCTGGTATGGCTAATACTAAACCCCCTGCCACTCCGTCCTCTCTTGTTAAACATGTTTCAGATGATTCGAGTGCTTTCTCTGATGTTACCTTATATCAAAGCATCGTCGGTTCTCTGATCTATCTTGGTATGACAAGGCCAGATTCAGCCTTTGCGGTGACTCAAGCTTGCCAGTTATGCACAATCCGACCGTCGTGCATTGGGAACTCGTTAAACGAGTGCTTCGGTATCTTAAAGGAACTCTTGGTATGGGAATTTTGCTTCAAAATGGTTCTTTTGATGTCAACGTTTACACAAACGCTGACTGGGCCGGTAGTACTGTTGACCGAAAATCTACTGGTGCCTAATTAACTTTTCCCAACTTGGTCTCATGGCAATACAAAAAGCAGAAAACAGTAGCTCGCTCCTGGAGTGAGGCCGAGTACAAGGCTCTTGCAGACGGTGCTGCGGAAGCCCTCTGGGTTTCTCACCTTGTTACTGAACTACAGGTCTCACCATGTTCCATTCCGGTTTTGTGGTGTGATAATGTTAGCGCCACCTGTATGGCTTCTAACCCGTTGTTCCATGCTCAAATGAAACATATAGAGGTGGACTATCATTGCGCTCGTGACAGTGTTGCTAAGAAAGAGTTGCTTGTTCGTTACATACCTACTGAAGACCAGCTCACTGATCTCTTAACGAAGCCTCTTTCTTCCAAACGGTTTGGTTTTCTTCAGTTTCTTTGAAGTAATGCTGCCCTTGTATGAGAAATTGGTTCTCTCATTTTCTTTGAATTTTTCTTTCTTTCTTTTCAAGAATCAAAGATTCGTTTTCTTACAAAAAAAGAAAAAAAGAATCAAGGTAGTTGAAATGAGATTGATTGCATTGTTTTTCTATGATTCGTCACCAAAAATAAATTTTAGAGTGCTAATTTACTTTGGATTACGGTCCAGCTTATGGGCTTGGGCTAAAAAAGAAGCCTGTTTAAGGTTCTTAGTAAGCAAGCGTGCATTCTTCCATCTTAATTTTCTTCAAGCCTGAGTATACTTTCTTGCTCTCTTTTTTCGAAAAGCAAGGCCCGGCCCATCTCACTCGCTATGCTTCAGCCCAGCCCATCTATTTAAGCTCGTCTTCTCATACCATCTGGTCGAAACACCTACCTCCAATCCCAACCGTCTATTTTTCACCTAAAACCTTCATCTGAGAATACAGCGAAACGACTGATTGATTAAGTAGTAAGTGATGGTTGTATTAATGCAGAGGATAACCTGAAACAAATTGATAAAAAGAGAAAAGATATCCACCACTTGATTTAAAAATAAAAAGAATAAATTATATTATAAAACGAACGGACTACATTTTTTGGAAATAATGAATTATATAAATTATAAAATGGACATAAACGGTAAGTATACGTGGAGTCAGGCAAGTGGTGACTGGACCAACAACGGCGGATGCATTATTGAGATTTTAGAAATGACACCCTGAATCAATGGTCAAAAGACAAAATCTCCGTCAGTTTATTCTTTTTGGCAGAAAGGGATCGAATTAAACTAATTAATAGATTGGTATACCTCCAAACCAATCCATGCAGTACTGTCTCTTTGACAACATCCACTGCATCAGTTTCCTTTTTTAAATAATGGTGGAAAAGTAGAGACGAATACAAAATCTGCTGAAACTAACATCCACTACTACTACGTCGTTTCTTGCATGAAATTATTAGTATTATTTTGATCTAAGAATATGCCAATTGTCTGTTGTCTAGCATCGTTACTGCATCAAAGTTTGTCACTCTCCTTCCATAAAGCTATGGAATGGAAACCACCATTCTTTTTTTCTCTGTGGTGGTCTAAGGGGATGGTGGCGACCATAGACATCACATGTTCATGTCTTTCAGTTTTTAGCTAATTGTACTGTAGTGGCTACAGAGGTTTTCGCAAAAAATAGAATCACAAAGAAATCATCTTTAGTTTCAAGAGTGTATGTTTGGTTTCAGACACAACACATCTACTGTTCATTAGGCAGAGCTAGCGCCCATGGCTACACATGGACAGGACCTAACTGTTTGTCTATTTTACCTAATTATAACTCATTATAGATAAGATGCACTCCAATTCTTTATTTTTATTTTTCTCTTTTTTATAGAATAGAGAAAAACAACTAACGAACATCAGTATACGCAAAAATAAACATCTATTTTATCACCATTTTCGTCGGAAATTTGGTTTAATTATGACCGAATATAGTAAAAAATTCATGATTAAAGTCTAGATCTTCACTTTGAAGTTTTAACTATTATTTCTTAAAATCGGGGTCATGTTGAGACGGAATCAGTTTATTATATTTGAAAAATCAAAAAGAATATCATAGCTAAAGAAAAAATAAATTATACTTTTATATATATATATAAAATTGTCTAAATCTTTTTGTTGGGAAAATAAAATTCTTTAAATCAAAGATGATCATTCAAAGTCTCATGAGTAGGAAATAACATGAAATTATTTTGTGGGGGGTGGAAATTATTGACGACGCTCCATGGTACCAAATCTGGAATGAATGTTTGTTTTGATTTTTTTTGGAATCAAATGAAAATTCAATGTCCGTAATGATAAAATCATAAAAACTGAATAATAATAATAATAAGTTATTATTACTATGGGGACAAAAATTCTATGAGTAACATGGACTCGTGAGGGGGGGGGGCTTTTTGATGATTATTCCAAAATCAGATTTTGAAGACCCACAACCCACGTGGTCTGCCCTCCATGTTCGCGGTCATTGCCCCCATGCTGACTCACCCGATCCTTTCTTTCACTTATCGTGATTTTACAATATTTAATTATCGCTTTAATTTTGAGCACGTATATTAAAGAGGTCGGATGACTCATTGTTTGAAATAATTTTACCTCTTATTTTTTCTCAAAAGTACGGTAAAAAATACGTACCCAAAATTAAAATGACATTTAATTAAACTGGGAAGGAGTATTATTTTGTTACATCTGGATATTGGTTTATCATTTTTTAGTCAAAATAATTTGTTAATATGAACATTTTCCCAACTGATGATGGAG
Organism: Viola odorata; assembly: GCA_963691705.1. Taxonomy (NCBI): domain Eukaryota; kingdom Viridiplantae; phylum Streptophyta; class Magnoliopsida; order Malpighiales; family Violaceae; genus Viola; species Viola odorata. Next base: position 16,929,241 of record OY829545.1, read on the forward strand.
GTTTTAATTTTCTTAATAAATTGTATTTATTCTTATTTAAATAATAATATGTATACATTTAAATAAAAAAATTAGTAGAAATATTAATTATAATTATAATAGTATGATGCTTTAGGAATTATATTTCGGACTATTATCTAATCGGTATTTTTTTTGCAAAGTTGTAGATATATGTTATGTTTCAGATTTCTCAATTTGTAATTTTTATATTTAGCAAAAAAAATATGATTGACTTGTCAATTTGTATGAAGTCTAAAACAATTTTCGTATTTATACAAATTAACCATTGAAAGTTTAAAACACTATTTTATGTTAATCCGGAGATAATTTATTACTTGTCTAATTGAGGAAGATATTAATAAAATTCAAAGTTCAACACCGTTTATAAAAAAATAATATATATATATATATATATATATATATATATATATATATGGGAAAACGACAGATTGACACCCAGAAGATACTTCGGTGGACAATCGGACCACCAGACTATCGCCGTGACCAATTTGGCACCCAACAAATCTCCGTTAGACAAAATTGCACCCAACATTTCCTCCGTTAGACGGTCAAGCCACCGTGACGGTTAAGTTTGACTAACGATGTTAAATAATTGACACGTGGCCGTTACATGCTGACGTGTTAAAAAATATAAAAATTGTAAAAATAGGGAGAAATTTTTTAAAAACTCCAAAAAAATATAAAAAAAGTTCAGAAAAAATATAAAAACTTTTTTAAAAAATTAGAAAATATATAAAAAGATCCAGAAAATATAAAAAAGTTCAAAAAAGGATAAAAAATTTCAAAAAATATAAAAAAATCCAGAAAAATATATTTTTTTAAAAAATTATAAATAAAAAATAGGAAACACAAACCAATAGAATTTTTTTTAAAAAAATTAGACACTCCGTATAGTGTAAAAATAAATTATTTTCAAATATTTTATTATTATTTTTATTTTAAAATAAAATACCTTAAAAATAGAAAAATATAATAAGAAAAAAAGAAAAAAGAAAAAACGCACTCCGTATAGATGCTAGAAATGCTAACTTCACCCCTCCACACCTTTTTTTTAGTTTCTCTTTTAGGATAGTGAGTTTATTGAAGGAATTGAAGAAGAAAGTGATAAGGATTTTGTCCATTTTTTTAAAAATCCTATTGGTTTGAATTTTCTATATTTTTTTACATTATAATTTTTTCCTCTTTTTATTGCACTTACATTATTTTAAGATATTTTATTTTAAAATAAAAATTATAATAAAATATTTGAAAATAATTTATTTTTACACTATACGGAGTGTCTAATTTTTTTTTAAAAAAATTCTATTGGTTTGTGTTTCCTATTTTTTATTTATAATTTTTTAAAAACAAATTTTTTTTATATATTTTTCTGGATTTTTTTTAAAAATTTTAAGATTTTCTCCCTATTTTTACAATTTTTATATTTTTTAAAATACTGACGTGGCATGCCACGTCAGCAGATAACGGTCACGTGTCAATTATTTAACACCGTTAGTCAAACTTAACGGTCACGGTGGCTTGACAGTCTAACGGAGAAAATGTTGGGTGCAATTTTGTCTAACGGAGATTTGTTGGGTGCCAAATTGGTCACGGCGATAATCTTGTGGTCCGATTGTCCACCGAAGTATCTTCTGGGTGCTAATATGTCGTTTGCCCTATATATATATATTATTTCATTGTTTAGACTTTGTTTTATATAATGGACTCTAGCCCATTTTCTCTTTTACAAATGAAAGCAGAAAAAAAAAACTTTGTTCTAATGAAAATGAAAACCCTCCGGCGGTCTATGGGAGAAAATTTTAGGTAGCGAGAGTAATTACTACTCCATATTTCTCCATATAATAAATTAGTAACACATAATAATAATTAAATAAATAAAAAAATATAATTTAATATGAAAAGGATAAACTTTAATATTAAATTTTAGTCATATTAATTAAAAATTAACATATGTTAAATTTATGCATAGAAATGTACCGAGTAATAAATACATCTAGATATACTTGATGTTTTTTCGGTTCACATAGGACAAAAATTAAACGATGATCTGCGGGCGACATCTTTTTTTAATTTTCCCTCTTTTTTTATAAGACTAAAAAGATGACTGGCCATCCCTCCGTTAAAAGGCGCAAAAAGCGGTTGTCTTTTTATGCATGCTACTTTTGTCTTTTTCCATGGCGACACAATTCGGCTGCGATTAATATGAAACATAGATACGGACATGAGACACGATAAAATACTCCAATACAATAATTTCTAAAAACTTTAGATGCATCACGGTTAGATCTATTATTTGGACAGATCGGGTTGGGCCAAGGCTAAATTTCGATAAGTCCTTTAAAATTAAGGTGGGTCAAATTTTAACGGGTTAACTTTTACATGGCCTAAACTCGATCCTCTTTCTAATCGAACCACCCACAGATCTCATAAACCAATCCGTTTTTATCCTCTCAAATCTCTTAACGAGCATGTCAATCACTTAATTTAATAAAGTAAAGACCTTAACTTGTTTTTTTTTTAGAACTACACCGAAGAAACCACAAGAAGTAAGCAATTACCCTCACAATGCATTCACACATATATACAAGATACATAGGAAAGAATTAACCAATAACCAGAACCCGAAAATTCAGCCCAAACACACCAAGCTAATCATGCCCACCATCAATTGTTGTGCCTATTCTCTTTTGTGATATCCAATTGGCATAAATAGTGACCAACCGCAATTGCGTAATATATATAATATAATTAATAAAAGTCGGGTCAGGTCGGGCCTGGACCCGGGCTTAAAATCTTAGAGCCCAGGTCCGGTCTTTTCACATTGACGAGCCGACTCGGTCAAGCCCTAAAATTTGGCTGTCCAAGTTCATCCATTTCTCGTAAGTTCTTGGCTAGCCCTACAAGCGACCCATTTAATTAACAATTCTAGTTACAGTTAAGTACACGTCGATTTTATATATTTTTAAAATATAATTTATATTTTTTATTATAAAATAGCTTTAGTAGTTAAAATATCACCTTGTGATAAATATATTTTTATAAACATAATACTTTTTAGATGACAATTTTTTTTTATAGAAATTTACTAGGCACACATAAAAGAGTACAAACTAGAAAAATCCAAAATTTATATTACCATTAAATTATTAAAAAAAATAATTGTAAAAAGCATAATTAGAATGTCAAATTTTTTTAATTTTCTTAATTACCATACCTGTTAATTTCATACTAAAATTAAAATTGATTTTCCAATCGATAAAATAGAGTTGAATTAAAACTCAAATAATATACTAACACTATAAAATAACAATCAAATACCTATGGCATATTTCCGACGGAACTATACGGTCGAAAAATAGCGACCGGTTTCCGTAACTTCTTTTTAAATTTTGTAGTTTAATTAAATATTGATGGAAAACTTTGTACGTTTCAATGGACAAACCGTCGAAACTCATGGCGACGGCTACATTTGTCGCGAATTTTGTTATTTCGACGAAAATTCTATCAAAAATGCTAGCGACAGTGAATTCTCTCAATGCGCCAATCATATAGTAGCAATCTCTAATTTGATTAATTAATATAATTAGCTAGCTGACCTTATCTTTATTAATCTCTAAATTTAGAACCTAACCAGCCACTAACTTATTTTGATAATGCTTGTTATATACTTTTTGACTTTTGGTTGACATTTTTATAAATTATCACTACCAACTAATTGACATCCTAATTTTGATTATTTTTTTATAAAAAAAATCATTTATAATCTTTGATAAATGAATCACAATTTTTTACAGTCGGGAGAACTCAAAACTACTGAGTGAGTTTAATCGAATATCAGATAAATTTATCACTCGATGATATCTATAGCAAAGAGAAGGAAATAATTTTTTTATTTTGCTGTTTTACTCGCATAGCTTTTCATTTTATATAGTATGGATTGAATAAAATTTAAATCAATGTATATACTATAAATTAAGGGATTAATTAATTAAGAGTATAATTGTAGGTGGGAATGGAAAATAGATTAGGGAGGGGATGGCAGCTTGGAAACGCGTTTACGGGGGTTGTTCTAATTATGCGCATCTAGATCAAACTACGTGTCTTCCACTCATTATAAAGTCTTCAAATTCAAATTAAAAAGTTGTTAATTTCCCAACATTTCACAACAAACAAGAGCGCGTGGCCTGGTACCATTCCTTGGAGTATACAACATTTACCCGAACACACAAGGAATCTCTAACAACCCAATCATTAGGAGCATAAAGTGTGTTCTTCCTCACTTAATTTCATCATCGTATGGTAATTAATATTCTAATCAAACTCTTAATTTTTCTTCTAACCCTTCTCGCAACATTGTCTTGTTATCGTTATGATCAACATTGTCTTCCTCACTCCAATATTCTAATTTCATCAATGTTGTCTTGCTATAGTTACGATCAACATGTAGTTTATGTGGGTATTTTACTGCTTGAAAACGCCGTATTTTTTAACGATCAAATTTAATATGAGTAAGATTAATTTTGATTAAGTAAATTTAGGAATAAATACGTTTGGATAATAAAAAATGACCATAAAAACCTAGCGGATAGAGACATGATTCATGAACCACAATTGACAAGCTTTGCTGGAAGCATTTCTTTATTGCATAAACGATTGACATTACCTTTATCTAGATTGTCGATCACCTATTATGACAATATCATATCTTGTACTTGTAGATAGATTTTGGAATAGAATAATTAAAGAAACACACATTGTTTCTCAACTCATAATACTTTACCTTTTATTAGGTTAATTCAGTCTTAATCTAATAAATTTAGTGATAATTTATATCAAAAGTTTTACGCTCTTCTTTAAATATTATCTCCCAAAAGTAAAATGAATCTAGTTTATCAAATTTATTGAAAGTAAAAAATAAAATTATTATGATTTTTTTTACTAATGTAATAATGTGTGGGTAATTTATTGTTTGTTTCAGTTTTTTAATACTTGAACCACAAATAATCCACCATTTACAATTAGTCATGTTCACACATACGTGGAGTGTGCTCGTTAAAGAAATAAAATACTCATAATTATTAATATTTTCTTCTTACATGAAAGATTGAACTAGATGTCGACTGGGTTATAATTTGCTGGTTTGGGAAAATCACAGACAAAAGTATGGTGTTTTTGTTGTTTATCACGGAAAGATTAAAAGACAAGAAACGATCACCCCTTCCATACGAACTATACTTGGCTCGAAAGAAGGCATTGTCAAAATCAAAAGGACATTGCACATTTGCTGTTAAACTTTTTGAAACGTACGTCGAGATAAAGATTGGACGACCCAACTGCGATGCTGGAGGCAGAGGCCCTCTCGTCTCGTGTTACAAAAACACAAAGAAAGAAAACTGGAAAAGAAAAACTTTACATTATATAGCACCTTTTTGTACCTAATGTGTTGGGCCCTCATGTTCAAACATTTTTATGTGTTAAACACTTATCTTGTCATGCCATCTTTTGATTGGTTGATTATATTTTCCAAAATTCCTTTTGTATAGGGTGAAATAGATGTTTTATTCGGTTAAAATGTATATATAGTTTGGAGGGTATATAGTTGATTTAGTGCCATAAAACGAATACAAAGGTCAGGTTAAATCTCTAATTTGAATCTTCCTATTTCTAATTAGGAGTACAAGAAAATGTTACCATCAATAAATTAATATTTTTCACTACTAAACTAGTGAATTTTAAGTTCTAACACACCGTGCATCGAGTTCGGTAAAAAGAAATTACTACTAGTAAAAAGTATACAAACTAGTTATTAAATTCTGTAAATTATATAATTTTGAAAGGGATTAAACATATATATTGATGAATAAAGCAAACTATAATAACAATTATAACAATGAAGAAAGAAAGAAAGGAAGAAAGAAAAAAACAACCATATGAAAGAGTAATCCCCACCTGGCCTAGAGATTAGCCGGTGTTCGTGTCTGAAATGTGTTAATCATCCTCATTACTATCTCTCTCTCACCTCCGCATTAATCACCTCTCTAATCTCTTTCCTTAATCTCTACAACGCTAATCATTTACTAGTAATTATTAGTACCACAATTTACAAACTCTATACACATTACCACATTCACCTGTGATGAGCTCCGTAAAAAAAGATTTACCGCCTCCACGTCATCACATTTTATTTCCATCTTCGACTAATTATAATTAATTAACACCATCTTACTAATTAATTAATTAACACACACTCAAAATGTTGTTAATTAATAATAATCACCATCATCATCAGCAGGCGTAGAACTCCACAAGCTCGTCCATCGATTCCGGCTGCGGGTCGGCATTTTCGAGCATCCAAAGCAGATGTTCGAACAAGACAACCTCGCACGAAACGCTGATTGTGTCCGAATCGTCTTCAGTAGACCGGTCAGCGAGCTCGCGGAAGAGTGGGTGATCGACTATGTCGGAGCTGAGGAGGTAGCGCCGGCGAGACTTTCCGACATAGACTGCGTGGACGTCGCCGACGCAGCTGCCGGGGGAGGAGGCGCCGTCGTCATTGGCGATGGAGTTTCCGCCGTGGCGGCTAATTGGTAACTTGTTGAAGGAATTGAACTTTTTAAGGACTGATTTGAGCCTCATTAGCTTGCCTCCTCTGGCCATTTTCTTGTTGGTGAGGAAGAAAAAGGAGAAATTTGAGGAGAGAAAAGCGAAGTAGTTTGTTTGTTTTTGGTAGTGTTACGAGAAAGGAGAAGGAAGGTTCGTTTATAAAGGGAAAGATGAAAGGGTGATGTGGTAATCTTGTTTGATGGGCCGTTACAGGTGTGGTCCGCTTTGGTGTGGGGTCCATCTTTTGTGTGATAAAGATAGTGGCGGCAAGGATTTGGGGCAAAAAGAAAATAGTTGCGTTTTTTTGCGTTTGGAGGGTATTATGTTGCTGACAAAAAAAGCCGTTGCATTGTAAGTTAATCACATAAATGCCACTCACCCAACTTACTTAGTACTTATACTCCGATTATTTTGGCCCCAGTAACCATGCTCCACCAGTGTTGGCATACTAAAATCCCATATCACTAGTAAAACTCAAACGGACCAAATCTAGACGGGACGGATCTATTTTTTCAAAACCCAAATTTGACTTTTTAAATTTAACGAGTAAAGCGAATTTAATGAACCTATTGATTTAATAAAAATGATTTCATTTAATGAAACATTGTAGTTTTTTATTTTTATAAAACTAATCGTAATATGTATTATTTTTTATATATAAATATATATTATGGGACAAACTATAATTTTAAAGCCCAGATCAGGCCTTCTAATTTTAACAAGTCGAGCCTGAATGTGTCAGACCTAGAATTTGAAAGTCCACTCCCAACTAACCCTTTAGGGCAGGGCTCGGGTGGACCCAATAACCTACTAGTCCGTTAAACAGGTTTAATCTTCAGTTAAATTTTGAGAACGCAGTTGTTTATAAATTTAGTATCAGCATGAAAGAATCAAATAAGATGAGTTTGGATTAGTTAACAAAGTGAGGTTGGAAACCAAATAAATTATTAAAAAAAAAAGTCATTGCATTGCCAGTTAATCACCTAAATGCCACTCACCCAACTATGCTCCGATTATTTTGGCTCAAGTAACCATGCTCTAGTTTTTTTCTATCTTATTTTTTTTATAAGCTATTCTTTATTAATATGTGAAGATTGGGATTACAGATATGCATACAACAAGCATAGTTGCGTCATATGCAGTAAAGTACAAAATAAATCCAATAGCATAACCATCACTCTTATCACATATGAATTAGAATCAGCTCTTGTTGTTAATCAACACCATGCGAAGAAATCACAGCTCCTATATTCGTCCCTTGCTTCGCGAGATTGTCTGCAAAATGATTCACTTCCCTCATAGTGTGGATGAAAATAGGTTGAATGGATGTTTCCTGTCTCAATTTGTCAATGAATCGAAATTCTGCAGTAAAGGACCATGATCTTTTTTCAAGCTCGTTAATCCACTTAATGGCATTCGAGGAGTCAGACTCAATAATTAAGTGAGCTTCCTTGATGTGGGAGTTTGAATTGGAGATTTCCAAGGCCTTCCGAATGGCTACAACTTCTGCGAGATTGGAGTCTCCAATACCAACGTAACATGAGAACAATCCTTTAACAGCCCCACCATCGTAGCGCAAAACACTGCCAATGCCACCTGGCCTGGTTTTCCTATGGCTGAGCCATCCACGTTCCATTTTAGAGACAAGGGAGGGGGAGGGGTCTAAGCAATAGTTGGTCTTAAGTTTGCATCTTTGCACCAGTTCTTCAAACCATCAGCTGAAAGTATCAAATCCGTAGCGGAATAGGGATAATCATGCACAACAACTTTAATCCAGCAATGGAGTCGAAACAGACACGGGCAGAATAGGTCGCTCAATACGGATCTACTTTCTTTCTGACTGTAATCTTTTCGTGTAAAATATGTGTAATTCTTATTTTCTATTAGATCGTACATCTGTATCCTTAAAAGCTATTCTTTTCGTTCGTGATTATCCGTCTTTTTTTGACTTGCATACAAATCAATTTTAATTATTGAACACAATTATCTATAGTTTTTATATAAAATTGTTCTTATTAATGTTTTTTAATTACATGAAGTGATACTTACCAATTCATTTTCTTTTCTACAAATAAAGAAGATAATAAAGTAAAAAAACCAAAAAAACTCAAGTAAAAAAGAAGAAACATTGTTATTAATATATTTGCGGTCATCGAATGGTGTACCTGCTTATAAAAGAAAGGTGAGTAGTAACTAAGGGTTTATTTGCCGGTGATTAAGTATAACGTGATTCGAGTTCGAACCTTATCTGCGATTAAAAATATAAAAAAAAGTAGAAACATCTGATAAAGAAACACTATGGAGTGTTTTGTCGACATTTGGCCATCACATTCATGTACCAACCGGAGACGGTTGTTGGTCTCACCAGACAAATTTATGAGCTCCCTTACTTCCTCTCGCTACAGAAGAACTACCTGATCTTTCTGGTGTTCTTTCCATTTAATATTCAGAGACTTTTGTTACCGAAAGCGACAGACATGTGCAAGTGTGTAGCTAGCTATATATCCGACTCCATTTTTTACCATTAAAATTATATAAGTCAAAAAAAGGACCATAAAAAAAACAAATTTCTATATTTTTTTAATTATTAAACATTTCTGGTGTTTCTTGTGGAAGATTTGAAATGGTAAAATAATAAATTAAAACATCCACATCCAGAATCCAGACCAACCTATGCTATAACTACCAGATTATTTTACTGTAAAAAAATTACCTTTTTTTCCTTTAATTATTAAAAAAAATACAGATTCCTTATAAACTGTTCTACTCTTTGATCCACATACTTGCTCTTTTCTTCCAAATCATTTGTTCCAACTTTTCATAAAATTTAATATAAATAAATATACCTACCTTCTTTTAATTAGGCGATGTAAAATATTTTTATAAGAATAATTGCAGAAAGGCCCATGTACTATCGTGAAAAATAAAAACCTCTCCTGTTTTTCAAATTTTTTATTCCGCCACCCCTGAACTTTGGCTCAACTGCAAATGTTAGGACTTCGTCAGTCAACGCTCTGTTCCGTTACTTTTTACCTCTGATTACAACTTATTTATCATAATGCCATTATGTATTAAATAATATAATTAATTTAATAAATCTAGAAAAATAATATAATTAATTTAAAAAATTCTAAAAAATAATATAATTAATTTTAAAATTTATAAAATAATGTAAAAATAACAAAAGAATGTAAAAATTTCAAAAAAAATTATAAAAATGTAAAAATCTCCAAAAAAATGTACAAATTCCAAAAAATGTATAAATAAAAAAAATGCTAATTAATATAAAAATCCAAAAAAATGTAAAAATTCCAAAAAAAAAATGTTTCCCAACATTTTTATAATTTTTTTTTATATTTTTAAAATTTTTTTTAAATTATATTAATTATATTGTTTTTCTGGATTTATTAAACTAATTATATTATTTAATACATAAGAACATTATGGTAAATAAGTTGCAACCGGGAGTCGGAAGTAAAAAGTAACGGAACAGAGCGTTGACTGATGGAGCTCTAATATTTGCAGTTGACCCAAAGTTTAGGAAAGGCGGAATAAAAAAATTTGAAAAACAGAAGAGATTTCTATTTTCGCGATAGTACTTCTGCAGTTACTCTTATATTTTATATGGTTTACTTATGAATTTCTGACTTTTATTATAATTATAATTAATATTTTTGACAAAAATAAGAAAATATAATAAATTGAAAGCATTAATGTCACTTTTTAATTAAGTAGAAGATAGAATATATAGATGAATAAAAAAATTAGGTAGTCTATTTTCCAGCTGTAACAGTAAATAATTAAGTTCAATTTTCACCTGAAAAAGAGGCAACCATCAAACCACAGACGTCAACGTGGCTGTTAACCACCTAGCACTATAACGAAACGTGCGGCGGCGTATACGTTCGAGCGAGCGAGCTGATCAACAAGAAGACATGCATGTCTGATCTGATTGGGGGGAATTTGGACCGAGAGGGATCGAGATCTTTCGGAATTGATCTATTTTCTCTCGAAAACAACCGCGCAAATCAATCTGATTAGAGCCACATTAATTAATTAATTACGGATAACAACTGCGTCAGTGTCACGTTAATAACTTGAGTTACACTTACAATGTACTGACATTACCGAGGAGATGGTGATATAGACAGATGCCAGCCGAATGAACAAAGCATATGAGCAACACATGGAGTCATATTGTCCCAACCTTGTCAACAAATTAAATTTTGCCTCAATCTTCCCCATACCTCCCATGTGGTTTTATCATGTAATGGAATATCGTAAGTGGTACTATTTCGTACTCCTTCCTATTTCAATAATTAACTTTTTAAAATAATAGATAAATTTAACAAAATAATTTTTGGACCACTTTTTCTTAACTGTAGTTTTCAATTTGCTTATTTTTTATAGTATAATTACAATAATATTATTGTACCTAAATAATTGGTTGGGCGCTAAAACCAACACAGAGAACCGGAATCGTAGTTATGATTCAAAACGACAAGCTAATTTGAACCACGTTTTCAATAGGATAAATATTGAAATACGGAGAAAATATATTTTAGCTACAATTAAATACAGAATTTTATTTATATGTTGATATTTTGTTGAAGATAAATATAAATTTTTATTAGTAGATAGGGAAAGCTTCAAATTCATTCTTTGATTTAAATGGAATACAAAATTTTATATTTTAGAAATCAATACAAAACTATACTAGTATATCCCTAATTGTGATTGAAAAATTGATTATTAGATAATTAATAATGTAATTGTGTCGGTGATTTAAAACAACAATTGGACTTAAGAATTATTAAAGATTCCATTGGCTTCGATGAATTTAACGTCAGGGATTTGTCAAAATCAATGAACAGAAGGTACAGTTTTGAATGGTGATGCAATTTGGTTTCAATAATGGTAGCATAATTCCATCAGTTGCAGGATATGTAGCCCAGATCAGAGTCAACAAAATCCATTCCCTGGTTTTCCTTCAACTTTTCTTTTCTTTTTCCTTTTTTTCCATAAACACATATACTCCCTGGCATTATAAATTGGAGTAGTACTACGTACTGCAATTTCTGCAGAATTGTACTCTTTGTAATTACTCATTTTAACCCTTTATTAATAAAAGAATTCTCCATCCACACAAACGCCCGTAGATCAGCTGGTAGATAAATTCGTTAACAATTTTCTTTTTAATTTTACAAAAAGTACTATTCAATTATGAATTCATAAAATTTTCCTTAGACTGTAAGGATTGATGTATAAATGATTGAAGTGATTTAACGGGAGATGTGGTCTCCAATTGCATGGCACAAAAACAAAATGTTAAGAAATTTATGTTTTCCTTGTCTAACGAGTCCAATTGTTTAGGTGAAGGGCACCATGTGCCTCACTGCTCTCAGCAAGGGTAGTGAGGGGGTCGCAAACTCTCAAGGGGACCTGCCCCTCCCCACAATAAAATAAAATAAAAATATACATTTATTATTTAAAAAATTATTTAGTCATATTATTTTTAATTATTTTCTGAAAATTGTTTATGGAGCTAATTTTTTAGATCACTTTTCGAGCAAAAGTACTAATGAGGGAGCTAATTTTAGAGTTAATTAATAATGCGAAGACTGTGTCGGAGGGAAGCTGAGAGGGATAGAGCTTGATTTATGGCTTGTGATAGTCCTGGATCTAGGTGAGGACTACTTTATAATTTAGCGTGCCGACGTGGACTGTCTCGATGTTCCTACACCACCTGCAAAGCGGCGGAGGGAGTCTTCAGCGTAGAAGTTTTGACGATCAAGTCAGCATGCATGATGAAAATAGGTAGTAAGGGAGAACTATCGGGTGGAGGGTAGGTAGTTGGTGATGCGATCACGGATACCTAGGATAGGCACCTATAACCAAATGACTCGATCTAGTTCTTCTATAGGTTCAGGACGCGGAATAATCGTAAGATCCCACCTTACACTCGGTCTTTGATAGATAGTTGAAGGAATCCACCTTCGGGTTGGTTGAGGTTAATGGTTGGCAAATCCCCGTTTGAGCCAAGCCACAATCTCCACGAACGTCTAGCCCTGTAGACGCCCGCATACGCACGCCTATCCCCGTAGCCGCCCACACACTTAACGCTCAGCCCCGTGAACGCAAGCAACTAGGGGTGTACACGGTCCAGTTCGGGCCGGTTCTTGGGCTAGAACCGGACCGGACCGGAATTACCGGTTCTGAATTTTCCGGGTCGGACCGGGCCGGTTCCGGTTCTGACTCGGATTTTTTTATTTTTTTTATTTTTTGGTATTTATGAGGAGGAGTTAAGTTTAGAAGGAAAAAAGAAAGTGGGAACCAAGAGGATTTGAACCTCTACCCTTTAATATGGTAGGTGAGGTGTTAACCATTAAACCAAATGGAAATTTTGATATCATTGTGCATATATATATATATATATATATGCATATTTCCGGTTCTACCGGTTCCCGGATTTTAAAAGTTGGAGAACTGAAACCTTAATTATTTATTGATAATAATTAATAGCTATATTATTAATAATTAATGGTCTTATTTTATACATATTAACTATATAAATGGCTATTACAATTTACAACTATATATTACTAGTATGTGTCATCTTAACTGTATAAATGGCTATTAATTTTTTTTTTCTTAGGTAATATAACATCCTTAATAAAATTTTGTATTTAAAGTAACAAATAAAAAGAAAAAAATGAGGACTTTTAATTGAGTTTAAAAGAAAAAAAGAAAAAATGCATAATACATTAGTAATTTAAACATTAATAAAATTTAAATTAAAAGCATAAAATTCTAAACAATTAGTCAATTTTAATTTTATGACAATTTTATAATAATCCCTAAACTATATTATTAATAATTAATGGTCTTACTTTATACACATTAACTATATAAATGGCTATTACAATTTACAATAATATATTACTAGTATGTGTCATCTTAACTATATAAATAGCTATTAAAAATTTATTTCTTAGTTCATATAACATCCTTAATACAATTTTGTATTTAAAATAACAAATAAAAAGAAAAAATGAGGATTTTTAATTGAGTTTACAATTATATTACTAGAAAAAATATATACATACATGAGAAATTTTAATATAATTTAGAAGGAAAAAAGAAAGAGAAAGAGTTAAGTTTAGAAAGAAAGAAAAAAAGTGGGAGCCAAGAGGATTTGAACCTCTCCCCTTTAATATAAAAGGTGATGAGTTAACCATTGAACCAAATGGAAACTTTGTTATTATTGTACATATATATATATATTTATATATATACTTCCGGTTCTACCGGTTCTCCGGGTCGGTTCCCGGATTTAGAGGGATGGAGAACCGGAAGTTCCGGTCCGGGTCAAAAAAAAAAAACCCCAGGGTCGATCCGGTCCGGGTCAAAAAAAGGCCGGTTCCGGATCGATTCCCGGTCCGGGACGGTTCTTGTACAACCCTACAAGCAACCAATACTCAACCCCATGAATGCTAGCAATCGACGATTAGCCCTGTGAACGCCGCACGATCCCTTGCGCCCTCCCACACTTGTCTCCGTAAGTGCCATGCTCGATAACCGTCACGCTCCTCATGCACCTCCCACGCTTATCTCTGTAAACGCCACGCGTGTCACGCCCTAACCGCAGCTCCCATGTTATCCCTGTAACGCCATGGTTAAGTTACACAAGATAAGTGGCTTGCTCCGTGAGCCCAAGAGAACAAGAAGGTAGACAAAAGGAAACAAATTAGTTGGTATATGGAATTTGTGGGAACTCTGGTCTGATTTATTATTAACAAACGCTGCCTTTAAATAGGCGTAAAAAGATACAAGTGTTTCAAAACTAATTCACTTACAAATTCTAATTCTACTATGACTAGAAGTCCTAATTCTATTTTAACTCTAACTTAATTAATTAAATAAAATAAATACAAATATTTACTCTATCTAACTATATACAAAGTCTTCTCCTAAGCCGACTCCTCTTCAAACTCGAACTCATCTTCTACTCCTAGTCGGCTTAGACTTGTAGTCTCCTTATGCAACGCAAACTCTCCTTGAGCCATCTTCCAATTCGATCGTGCGTTCCCGCTCAAATCTTGACACGAACTAGCCTCTGGACTTAGAATCATATTGCAATTAGAATTAGTCCAAACACTCGAGTGGTTTGTGTTTTGGCTCGAAGTCAGTCCGTCTATGCCCATGTGCGCGCGCCTAGCGCTTGGCTAAAAATTGACTCGGGCCAACTTTTGATCCCCAAGTCCAATTGACTTGAAATTTGGCCTCGTCCTTCCTAACATACAGAAGGGTCTTGTATTTTGTCTAGAAGTCAATTCGGAGTTGATCTTCATCACCTTGGCTCGGGCTGACTCTATCGCATCCTCATGCGCATGCGCCTCGCGCATTGCTTGTCCTAGCGCGTGTCTCCCTCGTGTGCTGACCTTCAGCTCTACCCTGTGGGATCTCGCTAACCTTACTTGGCTCTCCAAGGCTCTCCTAGCGTGCTCCTTCGCGTGCTCCAACCCCTTGGCCGCTCGCAACTCCTCAATTAACCTCACTTGCGAGGTTCCTAGGATCATATCAGTTGGGTAGTTGTGCGGGCAGAGCTTCAGTACGCGTGCGCGTGTAAGTGTCTATGTGTTCATAAAGGGGGTGATGGGGGGTATTTATAGCCTCTTCCTATGGGTTACCCTAGACACGTGTCGTTTGAGCTTGATCAGCCATTACCGATGCCCGTCTTTTTACCCGATAGTTTCCCTAGTAGATCGTACAAGTAGTATACTTACTTGGTGGTGCCGGTATAAGTATGAGAAATTAATGCTCAATCAAGGACTAACGTTGATACATTGTTAAGTGAGACATGGCTTCATTTTGTTCCTGTTAAGGTACAAGTATTCCTTTGGCAAGCGATTCAAAGGCTATTGTGTACTAGAGATCTAGAGATTTTCTTATTAGGCGTGGAATAATGAATGTTAATCAAGCCAGGTATCCAGTGTGCAATGCAACGGAGGAAACAGTGTCTCATTTGCTCATTCTGCAACGTGAGCTGTTATATTTGGGGGCTCATTTGTAAATGGTGGGGTATTGATTGCGTGACTCCCACAGACTTCTATATCTTGGCATGTTCTGGGCAGCCATCATGGTAAGTTTCAAGCCAAGGTTTGGAAAATGTTGATACATGCAGTATCTTGGTCTATTTGGCTCGGATAGAATCGTGTTGTTTTTTATCAGGTAGATTTTGATGTAAACAGGGTGCACCACCTCATCTTTGCACGCCTAGGGGTTTAGATCAAGGCTTGGAAATCGGAATTTCCTTATTCTATGCACGAGTTGATGGGCTCGCCCATTTGCATTTTGACATGGAATAATTAATTTGGTTTGAGGTCCATATGTGGTTCTAATTTTAAAGCACCTTTGGGTTCGTAAGGTTTGCCTTTTGAGCGACTTTAATTTAGTTTTTGACCGGTACACATTTTGTATATCGAGTTCTATATAATATTATCTGCTTATCGGAAAAAAAAAAGATAAAAAGAAAAACTAAAATTTAAATTTTCCGCTCTTTATTTTATAAGGAATACCATTACAAGCTCATTGCAAAAAAAACAGACATTGTATTTGAAATTAAGATCTTGAAGAAGAAAAAAACATCGTTGGTTCATAATATATTTTACATTTGATAAATAAAAGATCTTGAAGGGATATTGGTTTACTATTAAATGGTCGTCAAGGCAAAAAAAATGTGACTCTTGTTAAGTGGATCAAATCAGGCTCCGCGGCGCCATGTGCTTATATAGTTGTAGGATCTTTTTCGAGGCGCGCAGCATTAATTGTAGTACTCTGCTCGTTATCGATCGGTTACATCTGGTTTCTAGTCCTGAATCCAGATTAATTAATCTCTTTCTTAATTAACTCAAATACATACAGTGATTTTTAGTTAGGTTCCTTAATTATGTTGTTTTTAAATTATGCACGGTTTAAGTAGTTTAGAGAGAATTATGATTTATGGACTTCGAATTATGAAAGCAATTATAATTTATTATTTTTCATATTAAATTGAATTAACCGCTCAACAAAAGTGCTAGTGATTTAATTAACATTTAACGTCAGCAAATCAAGGTGCAATTCAACGTCTAATAATTAAGTTTTACTTTTACTCTTTTTTACTCTAAGGTGTTCTTTCTGGCGCTTTCCATGCATGAATATGATCTTATTTAAATACTGTCGAATACTAAAAGGAATAACTCATTTTGAATACTTTCAAGCTCAGACATCATGAGATACTTGTATATAGAGTGATAAAACATTAGAAGTTTAGAACTATCCTATAACGTTAGAGAGACTTTAATTAAAAGCGTTCATTTTTTTGTCAAGATTATTTGATATCCAGTCACTATATTGAGTGCTAACTATTCTACACTCAAGCTGAACAACGACAAAGTTCTTCCCCGTATCACCATTTGATCCATTTATGTACACATTATAATTCTACTGTAATTAATAACGTCATAATCAGATTGGCTATACCATATTCCCCCATTTGAGCAACAAATTATTCAAGTTGAAATGCAGCTAGCTGGGGCTGGGTTAGGAGAGGTAGGTTGGGCTCACTTCATCTTTGTCAAGTCCCAAATTTCCAGCAATGCATGTTTGCTCATATCCTCCTCCTGTTCAATCAATCTGGCCACGACCCAATTAATTAGTTGTGGTTCATCATCTCTTGATTGAGCAAGTTGTAGTAAAACCGGAGAGACAAATAGGCAATAGATGTGGCGAGTCACATCCGATATCACCCATCTCTTTCTGTCATTTTCAGACATTAACATACTTAATTAGATCATATCGCTCAAACATTAAGATGGTTAATTCCATATATTGTAAAAAAAAAAGCAAATAAATAAATAAAATATAGTAAAATGATTGAACAAAAGTCTATGCATACAAATTAAACACAACTTTGATTATAAATTGACTAACTCCACCACTTTCTCTACATGATGGAACCCAACAACAACATCAAGAAATCATGGGAGGTACCATGTCCCCGGCAAAAAATCTTCCATTGGAAAAAGCTAGTTAGGTTCACCATCCCATCCCCAATAATCCCAACCAACTCCTACCATGCATACATCATACCTTATCTTATTCAATCAAAATCACTCGGTTGTAGGAGCCAAATTTTTTGGTTGGATTTTAACAACTATAACTCAACTCATTCCTCAAAATGAATCATATTCGTATAAAATTGATCCAATGCACTAGTTTCTAAAAATGACGGACAATTTATTTATTTATTTTTATAAATAAAAATCAGTTAAACAACTAATCACCTATTTCTTTAGTTTTTTTTCCCGAAAAATCTTATAGAAATAAATTGGCAATAATAACAGCAAATAAGTTTTCCTCATTTATTGTCTAACCTCGTCATCATTCAAAACCCACGAGCCCACCCCAACCAGTACCAGGCCCGAAACGAATTAAGTCCAATAGTCGAGCCCATAAGGATCTAAAAATGATAGCCCAATAGAATTAAGCCCATCAATCAACGGTGCGAATTCATGTTCAACACAAGCCATACATAAATGATTCGCGGGGAATAAAAGATCACTTTTCCTACCCAGCTCTTTCAAACATTTCATTGTCGTTTCCTTCTTCTTCCTGCACTTTCTTGCCTCTTCTTCCTGTCCAAAACTTATAAAACAAACAAAAACAAGTACAAGAGGTGAGAAAGGGAAATGAACATCACTGCTACTTCCATTCTCAATCTCCACTTCCCAATCCATCATTCCCGTCGACACTGCTACAAACGACGTCGTTTCAAGCCTCCGGTCACCAGAACACGAGTCTACCTCACCTGCACTAGTAACCTATTAGACCCATTCCATAACTTCCTCTCTCAATTCCCTTCCCCAATTTCCCTCGAATTCCTCGCCCCGGCACTCGCCCTCGCCTCCACTCTCCCTCTCTTCAGCTCGCGGTTGAAATTCCTACCGTCGTCCTCGGCCTCGTCATCTCACGTCGGCGATTGGATCCTCTTCACGAGTCCGACGCCGTTTAACCGTTTCGTCGTGCTACGGTGCCCGTCCGTATCGTTTGAGGACGGAGAACTGTTAGAGAACGTGAACGAGAGGTTAGTTCAGGAAGAGAGGCATTTCGTGAGGTTGGATAGGGGGAGGATTCTGTGTGAGGGGAGAGTTATCGAGAGTTTGGTTGAGAAATTGGAGTATCAGAGAATCTGTGTTAATACGGAGGATGGCGGTGTCATTTCGCTCGATTGGCCGGCGAATCTGGAGTTGGAAGAGGAGCATGGATTGGACACTACTTTGTTGCTTGTTCCGGGGACGGCGGAAGGGAGTATGAATGAAAATATTAGGCTCTTTGTGGTGGAAGCACTTAAGCATGGGTTCTTTCCGGTCGTTATGAACCCCAGGGGTTGCGCTGGGTCACCACTCACCACCGCAAGGTATGCCATTACTGACTTCTTACTTCTGTCAGAATCTTATGTTTTGCCTGAAGTAGATAGCATTGAGAAAGTACCAACTAATTATGAAAGTGGAGTGTACTGCATCAACCAGTCGATCAATTTTGGATATAATCTATGGGTTTGATAGGAAGAGGTGAAAGGAATTTGTACTTTTAGTAGAATATGTTTAGGGAAACTGTTCGATAGTTACCGTGTGTGGGATTCCACTTCAATTTGAGCGAGGGTGTGCATTGACTGGAACTGCTAAATTATTACTCAAGTTTTTCTGGATGTGGTTCGTATGGATGGAATTTCTGGATGTATGGTTCTATTTGAATTTTTGTTTTGAGAACTGAAAAGGAGATGAGATTAGGGCTTCTTAACTAATTTATCTATGTAGGTTATTTTCAGCAGCTGACAGCGATGATATCTCAACAGCTATACAGTTCATTAGTAAAGCGAGGCCGTGGACAACACTTATGGGAGTTGGATGGGGATATGGTGCAAATATGTTGACGAAATATCTGGCTGAAGTTGGGGAGGGGACGCCTCTTACAGCTGTCACATGCATTAACAATCCGTTTGACCTGGAGGAGGCCACAAGGTGCTCCCCTTACCATATCAAATCAGACAAGAAGCTAGCTGCTGGGCTGATAGATATTCTGCGAGCAAACAAGGTTGATGGTTGCATCTTGCTTTACTGTAAATAATTTGTATCTTTGATTTTAGGAGTAGGATTTACATCTGTCGAGAATTCAATGGGATTGTATGACAGGCTTCAACCTGTGTCAGCTATTTAGTTTGCAATTCCCTTTTCATGTAGGTAAGGATACTTATATAAAAATGGATCCTGCAGAAACTATTCCAAGGAAGAGCAAAAGGGTTTGATGTGGAAAAGGCTTTATCAGCAAAATCTCTTCGTGATTTTGAAAAGGCAATATCGATGGTCTCTTATGGTTTTGAGGAGGTTGAAGAATTCTATTCAAAATCTAGTACTCGCAATGTGGTTGGAAGTGTGAAGATCCCTGTTCTATTTATTCAGGTGCATATTGTATAGTTCTGATTCCTTGTTTCTTTCAACCTCTTTTTTCATGCTTTGCTATCTAGAGTCTAACTGGTTGAAATTCTTTCAAATTACTAGAATGATGATGGGACAGTGCCGCTGTTCTCTATTCCACGCGGTTTGATTGCAGAAAATCCATTTACAAGTCTTCTTTTGTGTTCGTGTTTGCCATCTAGTGATATTGCAAGTGGCAGAGCTGCTATATCTTGGTACCAGAATCTTATGATTGAGGTGATGAGTTACCCTCTATCTTTTCACAGCAGAATTCACTGGGTTATAAAATTGAAACAACCTCACGTCAGAATTGCTTTTGGTGGCCCTGGCCCATAATTTGACCTTTCAACTTGAGGCTGTTTTGACACACTTGTTTCAAACTTTCAATATACGCATCTGCAGTTTAAGGACTTGTGTTTAGCTATTCCTAAATACAGAAGATTTTATGAAATTGGATGAATTTGTGGTCTTCAATGTTCATTTATGAGTTCTTCTAAACCATTGGTTATAATGCTCTTATACTGTATACTTGAATTGTGGCCATTAATGAACGTGCTTTACATCTCTTTACTGAATTCTTAGTGGTGGAAAGCATGTCGAGCCCTGAAACTTCCTACTTCCATACAGGTGGTTCTTTCAGCTCATATCCTGATCAATATGTGTTTTATCATATACACAGTGGCTCGAAGCTGTGGAGCTTGGACTTTTAAAGGGTCGTCATCCTCTACTGAACGATGTTGATGTTAGTATCATCCCCACAAAAGATGTGGCTCTGATGAAAGGCAGAGCATCTGGTAAAGATCTAAATGTTAACAAAGCCCTAGATCTTTCCTTGAATGATGCTAATGGAAGAATCATAGAACCTGTAAATGGGAAATTTGAAGATAGCAATACGGTTGTAAGAATCCCTATTAGGCCCAGACAAGATTTACAAGAGAATTTGGGATTTTTAGAGGGACTTGAAGAGCAAAAGAACGCTTCTTTGCGGCAAACTGGTTCTGTTAGTGCTGAAGGAGAGAAGGCTAGCTCTGATAGCACAGAAGTTTACCAAGAGGAGACAGTTGATCCTATAGAAAGTGATACAGGACAAGTGTTACAGACAGCACAAGTGGTCATGAATATGCTGGATGTAAGCATGCCTGGTGTTCTTTCTGAAAAAGATAAGAAGAAGGTAAGGCTTAAAATTGTGATTTCTCATCAATGTTGCAGATTAACGTTTGCCATTATCTTCCTGGTGGATCTTTACATCTACAATGTGTTTGGTGATTTGGGTTAGATTTTTTTCAATTACTTCTTATAGCTGGAAATGTAAATGTTGTCCAATTTTTTGAAAGGCGATTCCTCAGTGGATACATTGGTTTGGTTTTGGGTTGAGTGGGTGGTCTGTGAGATGAATGTCCTAATCTCTTTATTGTACAATGCATCTCTTCTTGACTAAACATATTCTGTTGGTGCTTAGTGTATAATAAAGGAATAATGAAAGAAAAGGGACCAAGAAAGAAAACAAATTGGAGTAATTAATATTAATGATGCTGCTGCATTTGATTAATGTTTTCTAGGGAGCCATTGTTCTCATATTTTTGTATGAGCTCCTAGATTGTGCACTTCCATTCTCCTTATTGTCGACTGTATGCTTGCTTTGCCTCTGGTTGGGTGATTCAGTTAGTGACACTCATTGCTAACTGGGGGAACACACTAGAGATCTTCAGTCGCACAATAGTTTTCCTTGGTTTAACCTTTTCATGAGTTGTATGACTGCAATCTTTTGTGCTTTTGTCCAGGTATTGACTGCTGTTGGTCAAGGGGAGACAGTGATGAAAGCTCTGCAAGATGTATTACCAGAAGAAGTTCGTGGAAAGCTCACAACAGCCATATCTGGAATTGTTAATGCTCAAAGCAGGAACTTTAAGTTTGATGGATTACTCAATATTGGTAAGGCTCCAAGTGCATCATCAGGGCTTAAGACAGAGATCCAGGATAAAATCAAAGAAGTACCAAGTGGTGAAGATATGCCTGAAGGTCCTCATTCTTCAGATGAGATGAAGAGACCTGATGATTTGAAAGATGGATCTGCGAACAATCAACCTGGGGCTGATAGGTCTGGAGCTGGAGACAGACCAGATCTTCATGCTTCTGAAAATGCACAAGAGTCTGTTGATTCAGGTCAGTCTCAGCCAACTGGCAATGATGCTTCTGGCTCTGTTCAGAAGGGCACAGATGAGACTGGAAATAACGATGAAAGTGATGAAATCATTAAAGAAAAGGTTACTTCATATTCTGATAACACTGAGAAGGGGAGGGAAACCAGTTCCAACCCTAACCTAACTGAGCGCAGTGAAAAGCCAGGTGGTATGGAAGATTCGAGTGTTGATGACTTCAAAGCAGACCAGGATGGTGGAGTACCTCAACTAGAAATAAAAACAGAGAATCGTACCCAGAAGAATGAAGAGAAAATAGTGGACTCTTCAGCAGATCAAAACAAGACTTTGACTGAAACTGTGGGTTCTTCACCTTCGGGATCCTCTCCTGACTCACACTTACCGGAAAGGGATGGTAGTGATGAACAGAAGAGGGATAACAAAACACAACCTGCACTCGATCAAACTAATCTTCCCATGCCAGATTCCAACTCCTCTACCTTCAATGTGGTTCAAGCATTAGATGCCTTTACAGGGATGGATGACTCCACACAAGTGGCTGTTAATAGTGTTTTTGGTGTGATAGAAGACATGATTTCCCATCTTGAAGAGGAAAAAAATGATGAAAACCAAGTGAAAGATGCAGAGGACGCTCAAGGTGAGTCAAGTGATTCCAAATCTAAGAAGCCACACACCACTAATGATAGCCCATTGAAATTGCAAGATAATGATAAAAATGAATTGCAGGGGCAGTCTGAGGCATCATGCAGTTCTGTTGCAGACGAGTACCATGGGAATGATATTCTCATTCCGGATACAACAAGTGCTAGACGACTAGAGGGTGAAATCACTAAGACTCCCATTTTGCTAGACGGCAGTGGTGGTAATGTATCTCAGGGAAATGGCTTGAGAACTAAGGAACAAAAGTCTTGTAGCATACTTTTGGCTGATCATAGTGAGAAAAACAGAGGCAATATTACAGCGAATCCATATGGGGACTATCTACACAAAGAGCACTTCCACAGGTATCTTGTTTCAAAGATCCCAAATGCCAAATCACTTGATTTAGATACAACTACCGCATTATTTCTTGACTATTTCCCAGAAGAAGGTCGATGGAAGCTTTTGGAGCAGCCAGAAAATAATGGAGAATGTAGTGAAAGTGGCACTGTTACAACTTATAACAGTGCTGATAGGGTTGTTCAATCCCATTCCTCAGAAGTGGGTGATAAAGTGGACTATATTGAACCTTTATATGTAATCTTAGATGGTGAACAACAACAGGAACCTGTTACAGAATATGACACAGTGGACAGTGGATTGGAGGAGATGAAGCAGTTTGTGAAACTTGTCGTGTTGGATGCATTGTGTGTTGAAGTTGGTCGCAGGCTGAGTGCAGCTGACATCAAACAAATGAAATCCAAACTTGATAGAGATATAGAAGAAGTGGCAAATGCTGTCTCTTTGGTCGTTGTTTGCAATAAGGATCATACTTGGTGCTCAGAAGGTATTGCATACGGTGATGACTACACTTCAAAAAAAGTTGGTGCGCTCTGTGCAGAGCATGTTATAAAGGCCATTTCGGCTGCTATTCAGGACACAAGTTGTCTGAGAACATTAATGCCAATTGGCGTCATTGTAGGCTCTAGCTTAGCTGCTTTGAGAAAACATTTCAATGTTACTACGAAACATGAGGATGGCCTGAAATCCTCAAAGCAGACAAAAAAAACTGAGCTAAAAGATCAAGGCAAGGTCAGTGCACTGGATATTGATGAAAAGTGTAGCAGCATAACACATCATAGTACTAATTTCAAAAGTATAAGAAATAGAGCAGAGGAAGATGCTTTGAAGAATATAAGTAATGACAATGTCATGGTTGGTGCTGTTACGGCTGCGTTGGGAGCATCTGCTTTTCTGGTGCAACAACAGGTAAATATTGTAGTTTGATTCTTGGTGTAGTCTTTGATTTTTTTTCTTTAAACTTACCTCCGCGTTATTCTAGTCATAAAGATTGTATGTTAGGGTGGTTTGCAAAATCTCTCTTCTTAAGTTCTAGATCTTTCACTTTTCCCATACACGTGTCATCTTGCAGTTGGAGGATTTCCTCATGTTGTTCTTGATGTGCATAGGAAATTAAGATGCTCTCTTCTTTCAAAGAATGTTACACCACAAGTTTTTGGCATTCAACCTATGTCGTGGAAAGTATCTAGGAATTTTCATCTTCTCCTTGAGCTAGTCCACACTCTCTTGTCATGTTTTTGTTTCTTTAAATATTTTTCTTTAGTCTTGATCTGTTTATTCTTTCTTTTATATCCGGTGGTTTCTTACACTTATGCTTATTGCTATGAATAATTTCAAAGAATCCATCCGAAACTGGAAGCGGTTTATCCAGGTCTCTCAAAGAAGGTGGAAACAATCAGAAGGTGGCAGACAAGATTGATGAGGCACTGGCAGAAAAACACCAAAGTAACATAGTCACAAGCTTTGCTGAGAAAGCCATGTCAGTTGCTGGTCCTGTGGTTCCTACTAAGGAAGATGGTGAAGTTGATCAAGAAAGGTCTTAAGCCATGGATCTTTTAATTTACTGTATGCACAGAGCTATTGGTATATCTGTATTCCTAAATTTCTCTTTGCTGAATACAGGCTAGTTGCTATGTTGGCCGACTTAGGACAAAAGGGTGGCATGTTAAGGTTGGTCGGCAAAATTGCTTTGCTTTGGGGTGGAATACGTGGAGCTATGAGTTTGACTGACAAGCTCATCTCATTTCTTCATATAGCTGAGCGTCCTTTGTATCAGAGGTAGCTAATTTGTCTATGTTATATTGTTTAACCTATTTCTCTCTTTTTGTTCTTTTCTATATCTTCATGATTTTGCATTTCCTGATCTATTCCTCTCTTTTCAATTCTTCTGTAAGGATTCTTGGGTTTGTTGGCATGGTGTTTGTTTTATGGTCACCAGTCATTCTTCCATTGCTTCCCACATTAGTGCAGAGCTGGACGACTGGTCATCCCTCAAAATTTGCCGAGCTTGTTATCATCATTGGGCTCTATGCTTCTGTTACAATACTTGTTATGATATGGGGTAGAAGAATACGTGGGTATGAAGATCCACTCAAGCAATATGGGATGGACTTGACAACAATGCTTGAGGTATGGTAGTTAGCTTAAACTTGTAGAAATATTTCATTTCCTTGTTTTTCTTGAGGGTACCAGACGTTCTGATTGAAACTTTGGCAACATGCTTGTTAGCTCAACAAGTTAGTTTACCATTCACTTTCATAAAAACTTAAGTCTAGTTTTAATATGGCAGCTAGATTATCCTTTTGTGTAAGAAGCAGTTTCTTTACTTTTAACTTACTGGCACCTATTTTTCTTTTTTCTAGAGGGGGTATTATGACTTACCTGATGCTTCTTTTATGGATATTGGACTATGTTGCGTTTTTATATCATTAATATACTTTCCTCCTTTTACAATCCTGATGAAAAATGTAGGTCTTAGAAAGGGTTGGACTTTGTGGCTTTCACATAGATAAAGAAACTTATTTAATATTTAGCCCATTTCTTGCAGGTTCAGAGATTTTTCATGGGCTTGGTGGGAGGAGCTGCTCTTGTTTTGGCAATTCAGTCTGTAAACGCTTCACTAGGCTTTGTGAGTTTCTCATGGCCCTCAGTCATGCCTTACTCCTCTTTAGATGTCATGAGATGTCTCCAAGCGTATGGGCGAATGATTATGCTGGCCGTTCGAGGAATCATAACAGCAACAGGCGTTGTGCTTGTTGAAGAATTACTTTTTAGGTCATGGTTGCCTCAAGAAGTCGCACCAGATCTCGGTTATCATCAAGGAGTTATCATATCTGGGCTTGCATTTGCTCTCCTCCAAAGGTACATAATTTTGTTAAAATTCCTCATAACTTTCACACTTTAGATGTATATTTTACGTTTTTGAAATATTCTGAATATTTCTCCCTCCTGGTTTGTTTCAGTTTTGGACTTATATATCAATCAATGTTTCTAAACGGGGGAACTACCTTATTATTATTCATCCTTCCATGATAAAGTTCTAACTCAGAATTCACTCATTGGTTTTCAGATCCCTGTGGGCAATTCCAGGCCTTTGGTTTTTTTCTTTGGCACTTTCTGGCTTTCGGCAAAGATTCCAGGGCAGCCTCTCCATCCCAGTTGGTTTTCGGGCAGGGGCAATGGCTTCAAGTTTTATCATACAAACAGGTGGTTTTTTGATCTATAATCCTAGTCTTCCGGTTTGGGTAAAGGGAACTCACCCATTCCAACCTTTTACTGGGGTAGTTGGTCTTGCATTCTCTTTTTTATTGGCTGTTATTGTCTATCCGAGGGAACCTCTCCAAAACAAGGAGGAATTGTAAAGGATTGATCATTCAGAGTTATATGGAATTTGCTGATTAAGAGGAGCGGATCACCAAAGAATGTTGTTCTGGAAACATGGGAGTGGGTTTGGTGGTTTTGGAATGGAATGGATCACCCCGTACTCTATGTTGTAGGGCATGCTTACAACTAATGCATTTGAAAACAGAAGGAAAGGCATAAGGCAGAGTCACACACAATGTACAGTTGGTATACGAGTATAGAAAACAAGGCATTTTTGTTGGTGGGACAGCAGTAATCAGGGATGTGCAACAAAATTTAGTAAGTGATCGTCTTTCATCAGAGGCAACATATTCAAAGGTTTGTTATACTTATACGGTTATACCGTTATACGTGCTGTATTCGTGTATTCACGCTTTGCATGCCATTATACACATTTTCGCCTCTGTGAATATAATTGTTTTATAACCAATCATTCTGTATTTTGTAGCTCAGTAGTATTTCTCGCAAAGTAGGGAAAAGTTAGATCTTGACTTGCATCTTCTCTAGGCGCGGTGCCATCTTTTTCCTTTAGGCCCATGTCTGCCCCAGCTTAAGTACGGACCTGATCCAGTCAGACCTTGAATATTTTTAATAAATCCTAATTCTCTACGTGATGTTAACAGATTTTAACTAATTTAATGGCAAATCCAGCATTTATCGGAATACAAACTTTCCCAGGCATGGGGCCTGTCGCTTACTTTTTCTGTGAAAAGTCTACGTGCAGGGAATCGCAAACAAACTAACATAGGATGGGATATGGCCATGCATACTCTGCATATGATCATTTCAAGGCCTGACTCCATGCTAATTAATTAAGCTATGTCTAACTCAGTTTTTTCAGCTCTCCTATTGTAAAAGAAGACTCCATCACCCTTTTTTTCCATTATGGTCAACATTGCTGAAACTAAAAGGATGTTCATCGTCTTCCTTTTTCTTTGCGTTTTCAGCTCGATAGCATCTGATGTGGTGGAGATAACAGTGGCCAAATTAAGATGGGAGTGGAAATTTCTCCACCATTTGTGAAGCACTAAAAGCTTCACCTAATGAGAGCAAAGTTCACGTCAAAATCTTTATAAGAAAGGAACATACAATGAGATTGTTGGGGTTGGGAATGAGAACCTAACATAATTTTTATTGGAGAAGGTATGGATGAGACTGTGACAATAATCGATGTAATGCATTAGGTTGGAGCACCCATGAAGTGCCACATTAGGTAATTAAGTATTCTCTTAAATTTAAGCTTCCTTTTTTTCTTTCACAATGTTTTCTGCCCTTATATTTTTTTCTAATTATCTTAATTAAACCCATTTATTTATCAACAAAAATCTAATTACACATTCAATTTTTAAATACTGACTATTTTTTTAACAAAATTGTAGTATGATTGGGGTTTATTTATTTCTAATTATATTATATTATTATTTTTATTTAAATAAATAACTATGTGAATATGAAAATGACACGTGTATTAAAAATTAGTAAAAATGTTAATATTTCTAATGTCACTTTTTTACTAATATAAGTGTTTAATTAAGAAAACTGGACAAATATCATACCTAAAATGCTCTTTTCTTAAAAAAATAGGTCAAAAATTAAGGTATTCGTGAAATTATCATTATATTATCCATAATTTAATTTCTTTTCTCAGGTGTTGATGGGTTTGGATTCATTGCAATGGATCTTACTATAGAGAACAATGCAGGCGCATCAGGCGGGCCGGCAGTGGCTCTTCGATCAGAATCAAATCATTCTGCATTTTATAAGTGCGGTATCTACGGATACCAAGGTACTTATACCGTTATACGCATATCATAACATTCAATTTTATCGCGATTGCAAAATCAAAGTAACTGTAGATTTTTTATTTGGTGCCGGACCTGTTGTCTTTCAAAAATGCCAAATAGTAGCAAGACAACCATTGAGACTGTATTCAACGACGGTGTTCATGCGATTGAATATTAGCTCGATTGTTGACGAAAAAAGATGGCTTGAATGGAATAAAAGTACGAGGCGACCCTTTTCTATGGCGAATATAAAAATACCGGGGGTGGAGCATTCACCGGAAACCGGGTTAAGCGGTCGGGATACCATCCTTATTTTTGAGTTATGAAGCTGCTAGGAAGTTTACAGTTCCTAAGTTTATCCAATGTGATACTTGGATTCCTTCCACCGGAATTCCTTACGATGGCGACCTAATATAATAATTATGTTACGAGCATTTTGAGTGCGAGATGAATCATTTTATGTACTAATTATTTTATTTCCTTAGTATCTAATTCTTACATGAATAAGTGAGATAGGAAATAACTCCACTATTAATATTGTTATTATTGTTATGTTAATGGATGATAGTGGATTGACTTAAAGGGAAGTTTTATTTCTGCCCGCTTTTAACTATTTTGCTTTAAAGTTAATTAAATAAAAATAATATTAAAGCGTTTGCTTAGGGCGTCTGTTCTTTTTTAGTTATATAATTTCACTTGAAAAGCTCCTGTGACGTACTTTTGAAAATAGAAAGCTACTTATTTATATTAAAAAATATATAAAATTATTTAAAATAAAATGTGTAATTTATTTAAAAAATATATTAATCCATGTATTTGAAAAGATAAATCTTATGTATTTACAATTTTAATATATTAATTTATATAACATTCGGATGATAATTTTAAGGATCATTTATTTTAATTAAAACAATTTATAGCACAACATAATAGTTTCTAATAAAAAATTTACTTAATTCATTTCATAACATAATGCAGCACAACGGAGGCCAAATATGCTCAACATATCTATTTTAATTAACAATGGAAATTTTCCTTTTATATTCATCACTCTTATTCTCCATCCCTTTTTCTTTCTTTGTTTTGTTCATATGCTCCCTTCCTTTTTAAAGGTTAGTTGATTTGAAAATTTGAACCGAGTTAGTATAATTAGTAAATATTGACCTTTCATAATTTTAAAATTGGAAATAAAAAACATATCAATTTTAATGTGAAAATAAATGGTATACGAACAAATGAATTTTACAAAATTTTCATATTAACTGATGTAGTAATATTTAATGATAAATTGTAATTCACTTTATGATCCTTGCCACTTATAATCACACTATACAAATATTGCCATATCAATTGGTTTAGAAATTTTGTAAAGTTTTTTAGTATGTAAAATATTTGTCGGAAATAAATTAACAGAAAAAGGAAAAACCACACATGAGATGGAGAAAAGTACAAACTAGAAAAAAAAATGAAATTAGAAGTGTTTTCAAATTTGGGCTGCAACTAAATGGCCCAATCTCGGCCCATGATAGTACATTTCAAAACCACGCTTTCTCAAATTTTCAAGTTCCCACCTAAGGGCGCCAATTCCAATTCCTTTACTCATTTTGCACCACATGCAATCCGCGTCACACCTCATAAGAAATCCTGAGCCGTAGACAGGACTGAAATCCACGGTCTAGATCATCTACATCCTGCAAGAAACAACTTGCACCTAAGACGTGGATCCCGATCCGCGTCATCCCACACTAGACATCCTCAGCCGTAGATGAGGCTTCAATGCACGGTCCAGATCCCATCTACATCCCGCAAACACCTTGCAGCAACCTACCATGCAGTTTTGGATCCGCGTCACTTGACATTAGATATCCACAGCCGTAGATAATGCTTAAATCGACGGTTCAGACGCAATCTAAACCCTCGCAATAAACAAATAACCCTCTCACTCTTCAAATAGCCCCAGCAATCCTCATTTCTCTCAAATCAATTTTTTGCCTCATCTCCTAATTTTCTCGAGAAACAAACACTTTTTTTCTTTACTCCAAATCCTCTCCCATGGCTCGTACCAAGCAGACAGCAAGGAAGTCCACCGGCGGCAAGGCTCCTCGTAAGCAGCTGGCGACCAAAGCAGCCCGCAAGTCAGCTCCGGCGACCGGAGGAGTGAAGAAACCACATCGTTTCAGGCCAGGGACGGTTGCTCTGAGAGAGATCAGGAAGTACCAAAAGAGCACGGAGCTGCTTATCAGGAAATTACCGTTTCAGAGGCTGGTGAGGGAGATTGCGCAGGATTTTAAAACAGACCTCCGTTTCCAAAGCAGCGCCGTAGCGGCTCTCCAGGAGGCCGCAGAGGCTTATCTTGTTGGGCTGTTTGAGGACACTAATCTGTGCGCGATCCACGCCAAGCGTGTGACTATTATGCCGAAGGACATTCAACTCGCTCGTAGGATTAGAGGTGAGCGGGCCTAATTGAGGGTTCCTGGTTCCGGTTCTAGGTCTCTGTCTTTGGTTTTTGTTTCAATCTCTAGAATTAGGGTTGAGATCTTTCTGTCTTGTGTGGTGTTTGGATGTTTTGAATTTCTATGAATGTAAATCATTTGCATATCTAATGAAAAGTCGCAAAATTAGGATTATGATCTTGTTCTGTTTAGTAGTGTTTGGGTGTTTTGGATTTTGGTGATGTAAATCCTTGCAGATCTAATGAAAAGTAACAGTTTATGTAGTATGCAAATTTGGTGCATTGTAGATCTTTTGGTTACTAATTTTTTGCAACGGATTAATAAGTTGAATTTGAGATTTGAACCCAGAATTGCTTGTCGAAGATAGCAGATTATGGGTTTCCAATGGTTATACAGTATGCATCTTTGAAATACATCAACTACAAAAGATCCATTGCTCATTTGTTTTGCTACTTGGGATCAGTTTATTCATTTATTAGAATTTATTGATTGAATTAAGTTTGGTAATCTCTATTGATATCAATTCTGAGGAACTATGCGCTATAATTGGGGATGGAAAGATGAGCAGAATCAAAAACCCCAAACTTGTTGGAGAGAATCGTACTAGAATCCAAAATCAAATCAAATCAAAATTTCGAAGCTGTACAAGAAAGCGATGAAATTAACTTCGATTGCAGGGAGCTGCTCCCTGCAATCGTTTAGTGAGCAGCAGAAGTGGATCGAATTACAGGAGGCAGGACTTGGTTGCGTTAAAGGCTGTGTCGAGTGTTTCTCCAATGGTATTCTTGTAACTAAGCTTGTTGCAATGGTGGTTTCAAAGATTGCTAGTTGATTTCAAAGTTTAAAATCTGAAACACAAGATTGATTACAAAAGGCAAAACCCACATGAGATGGCAAAAAAAAAAAACCAAAAAAAATGAAAATAGAAAGTGTGTTCTCATTCGGGCGGCAACTAATCGTGTCTTCCAAAAGGCCCAATAGCTTAGCCCAGGATAGCTGGTCTCAAAATTTACGTTACAGCCAAAATATTTGAAAACATTTGCTTCAAAAGTTCCCACCAGCGGAGCCAAGTCCTAATCTGTCTACTCATTTTGCACATTGATGCAGATCGCTGTCCGCGTCACGTCTCTCATTAGAAATCCTCAGCCGTAAATAAACCTTAAATCCCACGGTCCAGATCCCATCACAGCCCGCGAAAACACCATGCAGCTACGATGCGGATTGCGATCCGTCTCACTCCTCCTTCGAAATCCTGAGCCGTAGTTAAAGTTGAACGTCACGGTCCAGATCCCGTCTAATTCCCCGCAACAAACACACAAACTTTCCAATCTCGCCCCCCCCCCACTCTTTAAATACCCCCAAAAATCCTCAATTCGCTCCACACCAACATTTTAAAGACTTCCCCCCCCCCCCCCCCCCCCCCCCCCCCACCTTTGTTCCAGGTTCTCTCCGATGGCTCGTACCAAGCAGACTGCAAGGAAGTCCACCGGCGGCAAGGCTCCCCGTAAGCAGCTTGCTACCAAAGCAGCCCGCAAGTCGGCTCCGGCGACCGGAGGAGTGAAGAAGCCACATCGTTTCAGGCCAGGGACAGTTGCTCTGAGAGAGATCAGGAAGTACCAGAAGAGTACAGAGTTGCTGATAAGGAAGTTGCCTTTCCAGAGGTTGGTGCGGGAGATAGCACAAGATTTTAAGACTGATCTCCGTTTCCAGAGCAGTGCCGTCGCGGCTCTCCAGGAGGCGGCGGAGGCGTATCTCGTTGGGCTGTTTGAGGACACGAATCTGTGCGCGATTCATGCTAAGAGAGTGACGATTATGCCTAAGGATATCCAGTTAGCCCGTAGGATTAGAGGTGAGCGGGCTTAATTGAGGATTCCTGGTGCCCGATATAGGTTGCTGTCTTAGGCTTTCGTTTCAATGTCTAGAAATTAGGGTTAAGATCTTGTTCTGTCTGTTGTGTTTGGATTTTTCTAATATCAGTGAATGTGTATATCTTTGCAAATCTAATGGGAAAGTCTCAGAATTAGGGTTAAGATCTTGTTCTGTTTAGCAGTGTTGGGATGCTT
The DNA here is from genome assembly GCA_963691705.1 of Viola odorata. Taxonomy (NCBI): domain Eukaryota; kingdom Viridiplantae; phylum Streptophyta; class Magnoliopsida; order Malpighiales; family Violaceae; genus Viola; species Viola odorata. Next base: position 16,962,203 of record OY829545.1, read on the forward strand.
ATGGAATTTGATGTAAAATTTACAGATCTAATGAAAACTTTTCAGTTTATGTGGTATGCATACTCGACTCTTTTAGTACTAATCTTTGCAATTGATTAAATGAGTCAATATTAGATTTGTTCCCAGAATTGTTTATTGAAGATTGTAGGGTTTTTGTGTTTTTTATGGTTCCATAGGATGCAGTTTTTTCTTAAATCAATGACAAAAGATGCATCGTTAATTTTTTCTCTTTTACTTGGACCAGTTTTTTCCATCATAAGAATTAACCAAAAGAAAAGAAACCCTTTTCTGTTTTTGACTGGTTAGGGTTGGCTTCATATCTGATTATCTGTTGATCCCAATTCGAAGAGAGTGCTATAACTGGAGATGGAAAGATGAACAGAGGAAGCAAAAAGGCAAACTTTACTTGAATTGAACGGAGGGCTCAAAAGCCATACAACAAACAATGCCGCAAGAAGAGAAAGAAAACAAAACGGTGGAAAACGAAGACGATACAGTGGGGAAAATCAAAGCCTTTCTTGTCCAATCACACTGGTGAATAGCAACCATTATTCTTCAGGACAACAACCCCAAAACTCCAGCCAACCATTTGTTTCATTGATTTTTGCAGCTGCACTTACTCAACAGTTAATGGAACAGACTCGGCCTGAAAATGTTGCAAGAAAATGCATCAGAAATGAAACAAAACGACATTTGTTCGAGCATGGTGATCAGAGCTATCGATAGATACTTACCAATTTACGGTACTTGAGGGCATAGAACATTTCAAGGTAGCGTCGGCTCTCACGACGATCAAGATTGGATACATGTTTCCAGAACCCATAAACTCCAGTGAGGGTCAACAGCCTCTGGGAGTAAATCTTCCAGGTATACCTATGAAGCATAACATGTAATAGAATAGTCAGCAGATGTCATTGAAACAACCTGTAGTAATGATAATAAACGAAGGCATTTCACTTACTTCTCCTCAATGCGCTCCAGACCTCCGTGGGACATCTTGGTCCAGTGACTCGGATCAGTTTTGGCCTTCTCGAAAAAGTCAGCAATGAGTTCAGCAGCCTGTTCGCCATGGTAAGGGTCAATGTGGAAGCCAGATTTTCCATGAACAATAATCTCAGCAGGGCCACCATTGCAAGTGGCAAAGGTTGGCAAGCCACATGACATGGCCTCAACAACAGTCAATCCAAATGCCTCATATATAGCAGGCTGCACAAAAGCTCCCTTTGTGTCACAAATGTATCGATAGAGCTCTCCATTCCTCACACGATTCATCTGAGATGAAATCCACCTGAACTGTCCATTCAAGTTGTACTGCTCTATCAATTCATGCATTTTTTTCATCTCTGCTTGCTCTTCAAGATCCTTGGACTCCTTCCTTCGATCACCACCGACAACCACAAGATTAGCCAATTCGCGAAGCCTGGTATTCTTTCCGTACCATTCTACAAGACCACTTAAATTCTTAACTCTGTCCAGCCTTGCCATGGTGAATAAAATTGGCTTGCTATGGTCGTTTAGTACACACCTGGAGAATAATAACCGATAATATATTAATCATTCAAGCGACTATTCCAAATGTCAACATGAAAAGTTACAGTGAGGACATAAAAGAGAGGAATCTCACAAGTGTTCTTCGTTCTCAACAGGGCTGTACAGGAGCTCCTCGATTTCTTGATGGAAAGAGGTCAACCTACGTTCTGTCTCAGTATAGGGGAAGTATATAGTATCATCTGCACCGGGTGACACAATGTTGAATTTCGGGTCAAAGACATCAATACCATGAACAACTCGGTAAAGGCCAGGGAGAGTAAAAGCAGTGTGGCTCTCGTATTGTCCGACAGTGTCTTTGCTGTAATGTTGTAATAGTAACAATGATAAGTATCATAAAGAATGAAGAGATTCTGCAAAACCAGAAAAGTAAGATTAAGAGGGATGAAGTATCACCTTCCAGCAATCTCTTGGAATGTGCTGGTAATAATGAAATCTGTATGATTCATGGCAAAAAGATCAGCTGTGAACTGGCAGGAGAAGTGATACTTCTCATCAAACTTCTTCCAGTAGATGTCCGAATCTGGATACTTTGTTTTCTCCAGAGCGTGAGCGATGGTACACTGCAAAACAAGGCAAAACATGAGATTTCTGATGAAAAGCAGATGGGTAAGAAGTAAGAACAAGGCTAGATGTTATTTCTGGCTCAGAACAAACCTCTGTAACTCCTAATTTATGAGCAAGTAAAGAAGCAACAATGTTTCCATCACTGTAATTTCCAATGATCAGATCAGGTTTGCCCTGAAACTCCTTTGAAATTGCAGTAGCAACATCCTGAATCAAAGTAGACAATGTTTAAGCCAACAAGAATCATATTCAAGCTGCGAATAAGGATAGTTTTGAGGAAATAAGGAATGTCATCTGTTAAATCAAATACTTTACCTCGGTGTAAGTCTCCAAGTATGGCCAGACCTCGAATCGTGAGATCCATTTCCTCACAATCCCCTTTTCAGTTCTAAAAGGAACTCGGAGGATATCTGAATGCTCCGTTCCATAGACCTTCTCCAGGCGTTGGCCGCAAGTGGTTCCCACTGCATCAGGGAGAAGTCGAGTAATCTGCAAAAAGGTAAAGCATCAAAGGGTGAAAAAGTCACAAGATCTGGAATAAACTGGCATGAATATACAGTAAAGCTTCAGAAGGCCTACAATGAGAATACGGGGTTTGATATCAAGTCCTTGCTGCTTGATACGAAGAAGCATCTCAGTCTCCAAAGCACGAACTTGATCCAAGATATACACAACCTAAATGACAAACCATGCAAACAAGAGCATTTAGAGCTTCACTCAAGTGTACCACCTATTGAAAGATGCAGTGGGAAAGGCTTGCGAGTTCAACCTGGCCTCCAGTGTCGGGATAGCCCAAAACATTGTCCTGTGCAAAGTATCCATGAGGAGACATAATCACAACATTGAAGACCATTGGGATTCTACCAAGGAATGTCTCGAGAGTGCAGGGATCTGGAGCCTCAAGAAGATCCAGCAGAAGCCGGATCATCTCAAGAACACGCTCAGCAGTGTCACCCCATCCTCTCTCCAACCCAATCTCCTGGAACTTGTGCTCAAACTGAGTGTAAGGAGTCTCGAGCGGCAATGCAGTCAGGTACTCCTCTGCCTTCCTCAGAACATAGTGCAGAGAGTTCAGGTTCCCAATTCTGTCGTTCAGCATCATACTCTGCACAGAAAATGCAATAAAACGTTAGATTAGAGGTTCGAACAATGGATTATGTTGAGATCATAAATATTCACTTAAATGCAAGAAAATAGTGTATACCTTGCCCTTGTGGCAGTGAACTTTCAGGAACTCGAGAAGAGGGTGCAGGCTCTCCTTATCATGGAACAATTTTGCCGAGAGATGGCGGTTAAGGAACTCCACACCATTACCAATGTACTTCGAAAGTGTAGGGCGGGGGAAAGAAGCATTGAATGGTTCGAAGTCCAGCTCGAGTACGAAGTTGCCATTGGAGCTGTATCATATCAAACAATAGTATAAAGATACACACCACATATAGCAAACAAAGAAACCGATTAGAGTAAAAACATCCCCAAATCGAAACTCCTAGTTACCTTCCATCGACAAGTTCCTCCTTGAAGTGCAGGTACTCAGCAACACGCAGCTCCTCGACAAAAAGAGCATGAACATTCACCCTAATGTACTCCCAAACGCCAGGCCTTGGGCGCACTGCAAGGGCAACCCATGGAGGCAGAACAATTGCTTCCTAAACCCACAAAATCGAGAAAAATGAGTAAGGATAACCCTTAAACACTCAAGATTTTGAAGAAAAACAGAACACGGAAAATGCAAGTGGGATTGATCAAAGATCACCTGTGCAGCTCTCAGAACTTCAGCAAACACACCACCAGCTAACTTCTTCCTGTTCTCTTCAGGAAGGGCCTCGAACTCAGCCACAATCTGATGGTGCTGAAGAATACCCTTACCCTTACCATCAATCCTACAGTTTCAAAAGTACAACAACCAAAATATCAAAAACATAATTGTCCTAAAAACATTTTCACTCAAAAATAAGACAGCAACAAACAACCATGTAATCACTCCAAAAATCAAAAGGCTTAAAACAATTATGGGTTACCTTGTGAGTAAGGCGACAATTTCATTGCGGTGAGCGGACAGAGTCTCATCCAAGCGCTCGCGAATGCTTTGGCTGCGAGTGATCACACGCTCCGCCATGGCGAATCACAAAATCTTGAAGAAAAATGCCTTCAAAATGCAAGAAGAAAGTGTAAGTAACAAAAAGGTAATGAAAAACCCAGCAAGGAACTACACTATATATGTAAGCAAAAATGGATAAAATCACATGAAAGTCAAAACCCAACCCAGAAGAAAGAAAAAGGAAAACACAAAAATTGTTGTTGAGTTGTTTCTAGAAATTTCAGAACCACTAGCGCACCACCCACACCAACCACTTAATTTAACAATTGATTTAAAGAACATATGTGGCTGAACTAAGATTATATTACTCTTAAATAATGATGCAAAATATAAAAATGCTAAAAAATATCCGCTGGTCATTCTGCCAAACATGAAGCTCAGTCTCAGTATCAACAATGGGTTCTTTCTTTCTATTTTGACCAAAATCAATTAATGGGTTCTTATTAAAAGATCTGCATGTTAAAGAAGCAAGCTGGATTTCATTTTGTTCTTTTTTTATGTTTAGTATATTAAAATCAACTCAAACACACAGCATGGGGAGAAATCCCAGCAAACAGAGAAAAATCTTGGTTGACCACAGAAAAATTCAAGAAAAGAAGCTTGTCCCTAGGAAAAGTAGGAGATTTTAACATGCAGCAAAAGAAATCAGCACCATAACATGGCCATTTTATTTTTCTAATTATTTGTGCTAGTAATGATGATGACTCCAAGTCTCCCATCAATTTACAGAAATACCATGATCCCCTTTCTTTCCTTCATTTTTTCGCCTAGCAAGGCCTAAATGATCAATACTAGTGATCAAGCTTAGGCTCAGTAGCTACCAGAACTATGCAGCAACAACAACAAAAAAACCAGAGGAAAGGGAAAGTACCTAAGAGAAAATAATAATAATATAAAAAAAATGAAGTAAACGTAATAAACCCAATAAAGAGAATAGGAGGAGAGAACGCAATGGAGTGAAGAAAAGTGGGGAGGAGTGTGGAAATTTATAGAGGGGAAATGGCTCTACAAGACCAATAATAAATAATTAAAATAAATAATCAGAAAGGTGAATGCTTATTTTTTAACTTATATATTTAAAAGCTGGTGGAAAAAGAGAGAAAAAGACAACAAAGCTTGGGATGCGGTAAAAATATGGTTAGTTACTATTGTCTTTACCTCTGCAAGAACAAACAGGCTCAGTTCAACGGAAGATTAGCAGGGATGAGGGTGCTTTTGTAATTTTGAGAATGTGACGTGTGTACTGTCTATGGCACAAAATATGGAAAATGTAGAAAATGTAGAAAATGAAAAAGATTTTGTTATTTTATTGTATACGTGGAGGTTAGATTTGACTGATTTTGAGTCTCTATTTATATTTTTATTAGATTAAGTTGTACCAATAAAGATCTTAATAACTCTTGGTATATTAAACAAATATTTTAGTGGGAAATACTATTTTTTTATGTGATCTTAATATACTCACTCTGTCCACAAATAAATATTTTTCTGAAACAGTAATTTTCAGTAAAATAAATACTAAAAAGTTAAGTAAAATGTACAGTAATTTTCAGTAAAAAAATGACAATTATTCGTGGACAGAATGAATATTAAAAAACATATTAGAATATTCTTGGAAATATATCTATACATATATTTAAAAAAAAATTGTCTAACGCTGTACCCAAGCCAGTGGAAGATGGAAAAAAAGGGTCGAGCCGGTGGATGGTATAGAGTGGGCCCCACCTTTGGATAATGCTGGTGGGCCTGTGTGGGCTTTGATTATGATCACAAGCAAAGACTTTTTAGGTGGTAAGTTGCTGCTGCTCCTATACATTTTTTTTGGTTACCGTTACATGCAAGAAAATCCGACAAGAAACTACGCGTGATAAACAAGAAAAATGCAAACCAACGTAAAAGGAATCTTTTTAAGAATATGCTCGAACTCATGGAGGAAAAATTAGACCTCAAAGAACCAGATTGGATTATGAAAAGCGGGGAAAATTCTCGCTCATGAATTTTAACGCGACAACTTGCATACCCAATGTGGTTACTAATTTATTGTAAAAACTACAAAAATAGAATGGATTAATTACCTTTTAAAGAACTAGAAACGGAGAATCTTGATCAAAGTAAGAAGATGGAAAGAAAAAGAATTGAACGCAAGTAAGCGCAAGATGAATGCAATGAGAAACTAGATGAGTTTGAAAATGGGATGAGAAGAAATGGGGAAGGAGGAAGTCCTTATATAGTACTTGCACTTGCCTAATTCCTTGTAGCCTACAATACTTGCAAGTTACAAGTTCAATTTTTCCAATGAAAAAAAAAATTGTACCATTTGATTGACTTGCATTTTCCAAAACGAAAACCATGATTACATTACTTGCTACTGTTTTCACCTTCCTGCGGTTTCTAGGCTGCTTTCGCAAAACCGCTTTTGGCTGCTGCTCTTTCCCTGTGGCGTATTTTTTTAATACACGCGCCCACCACTCTACCCACTCCCTTTCTTTCTTTCGCGAAAACCATTTTTTTAATTTTTAATTTCAAGTCTGGTGGTTTTATGACATAGTGACAAGTGTTTTTGGACGAGTAGGTACTGTCTTTTGGATACTCTACACGATACATGCCACCTCATCAGTAAAAGGGTCAATTGGGTGATTTTAAAAAGTTGGAGAATTTTTTTGCGACAAATGCGAAAAATAGTTAAAACTTACAAATGGTACTACTTTTCTTCACAACGTGATTTGCGGTAATCTATACGAACAAAACTACAGATGCTTAGACCTGTGACGTGGGCCCCCATGATTGGTCCAAGCGAACCTGATCCAACTGGATGGCTGATGATGCGTGGGCCCGTAGTGTCAACCTATGAGAAAAGTGCGAGATAGCGAAATCCGCAGTACCATTGGTTAAATTCCTCACGTCTGACGTGGTTTCATGTTTGACGTGGCATCATCCACTAACTAGTTGCCTAATAGACTTAATCGATCATCGGTTACTTGTTGGTAGAAAAGAGATAATTAAATTGTAAAAGGAAATAATTCAAGTAATTAATTAATACTCCAGCTGCTATTTAAGTATTGTGAAATGTGAAAAACTAGTGGCTTACCAGATTAGGTACTTGTGGTATTTTATTTTGGCGGTGGTTATTATTTAATTCTTAAGATGATACGTTGTGGTATTATTTATTTAAATCTTGACGGTGAGATTGTTAGCTAGATCCATCAATGGCTGGTAATTAATTAAATTTATTTAGTGTTTGCAGGTTTCATTTTCTTATTTATTTAAAAAAATAAAAGAAGAAGAAAAACAGGCAATCGAGTTTTTTACGAGACATTCAGAAATTAAAATTGGACTTAATCCCAGTAGCTCGAGACAAAATTACAAATAGAGACTTGGTCCATTTTGGTTTTCTTTCTTTATTCCCACTTGTACTCACCTTTCAAAATTAGAGGGAGCCATCACCCTTCAAAATTTTCAATTTTTTTTATAATAGTCCCTAAAATTCTAATTTATTATTTTTAAATACTTCACATTTGGTCCTAGAATTATTTATTTGACTCCTCATAAAGTGTAAATTGTTGGAGTAAATAATTATATAAATATATAACAAAATAAGTATTGACTTTCAAGGATATATTGATGCGTGTACGCATTAATATTTCCCAACATTCCTGGCATGAGCTAAATTCATATATTTGGCTGATGACTGAATTTAAAATATTTAATATTAATTTTGTATGGATAAGGTTATTATCTTGCTCATCTAATAATTAAAACTATACGCATGTATAATATATATAGAACATTATAATTAAGAATTTTTGTTAGTTCGAGTAATAATGCATAGGTGCTGATGTTATTTATACTACAAGGTGATTAAAAGGCAATTATTAGATTATATTATGATTCATAGTCGGGGAGTAGTTTTGGATATCCTCTCGTATCTATCAATTTAGTACCATTTTAGTATAGATTTCAAACTCGAATCGCTTCATTGTATCTTTATGTATAAAAAGGAAGAGAAAAAAAAAATTCATTGTAAGAAAAATTATATAGTATGTGACATTTTTCATTTTGATGTAGTTAGTTAAATTGCCCGGTAATAAAATAGTTATACGATTCTTCAACTACAATCCAAAAATCTCGTGACGAGGAACAAATTAATACGGAGACATTGGAGAGAAGAGTGCACTTCATCATTTTCACTTGTAAAAGAAAAGTTTAAAAGAAAAGTTGAAAGAGATATGGTGAGTATGACCCCTATGCGTAAATCTGAGTTTGTGATTGGTCTTGGTTGCTTATGCAATTGTGGGTACTTTGGTCTGCCTAACACCAAAATTAGCATTAACTTTAACCCACTTGTAAATTGGAAAGATGCGCCTAAGTACACAGCTAAAAAGGTACCTTATGGACAATATTGTTGTTTCACGAATTAGACATCCAACCCGAAATCGCAAACGACATAATTGTATACCCCAAAATATATGAATAATTAAGGTAATAGTAGATCTGGATGATGTGCTTTGGCCTTAGGCTAGCTAGCTGTAAGTTCAGTTCAATTCGGTCCGATTTCTTTTAAAACGTAAAGTAGAGAATCGGACCAAACTTAAAATAAACAGTTTGATCCGATTCTCTATCTCTAAAAAATAAAACTGAATCGAGAACCCAACCTGTTTCACATGTGTGCGGGGGCGCGCTTTAAATATTATATATATACACACATATATAAAATACTTACCTTGATTCTAATGGCTAGAAATGTGGGTTCAAAACTTATTAGCCACCTCTTTTTTTAACAAAACCAATAAAAATATATACGGGTTAGAATCGAAACCGTTTATTTAAGACCGAACCAAACCGTAAACCGTTAAAAAACGGTTCAGTCTAATTCTCTAATTCCGAAACCCTTAAATTTCCGATTCGATTTAATTTTCTCCAAAAGTTAACTCCTAACGAGCTAGATTGTTGCCATAACATAATTAGTACAACCTAACCAACACACAGATTGCAATAATTACAAGAAGATATTGCTACATTTGCAAACTATCCTTATTCTATTCAAATCGTCATGTGATCACTGATCACTGCTTTATGTAATAGATTGAGGTTTAAAATAAACATCAAAATATTAATTTGCGTTGGTTTAATAGTTCTTATATACACTCGTTAACCTGTTCTGATTTGATACTTTTTACACGTGCTAGTTAAAAAGTCTGTCACCACGACTCCGTTTCAGAACTAAATCAAACACTTCACTACCGAATCAAAATTTTCAGAAACCAAAATAAGGGGGAAGCTCATAAGTATGCTTTTAATAGAATATCACCACTAATGATGCGTCGTATAACTATAGGATGTAACAAATCTATTTTAAGTAAAACAGACAATAACAAATGGGTGATGGCACAAAAGGTGGTTTTAACAATATTTGATGGTTTTAAGGTCAATGCATTAGTGGGTTTCCGCGTATTGTTCAAGCAAGAATATGGACCGATTAAAATTAAAATAACAACAATTGATGGTTTTTTAGAATGGCTCATTAAGAATTGTTGGGTCATTTTACAAACTTCTCTTATTTAAGTTTTTATTTTCTAATTTTCCATTTTCCAATTGTAGTAAAAAAAATTACATACAAAAATCACAACCCAAAATAAGAGAGGATAAGATTCAAACTCTCGACTATTTTGTCAGAAAAACTATGATATCATATCAAGAAATCGTCATAACTTTCACAAGTCCATAATTTTGTTAGTTTACAAAGATGTTTCCATTAAGTTAGGTGCGAGTATTCTCTATTGAGTTTATCTAGTTTAAAATAAATAAATAAGTTAGTAAATCAACTTAATTTAAAATTAAAAGATCAAATTATAGAGAAATTAAGAAGTATGACCCAAGCAATCATCATATCAAACACAATCAATTTAGTGAATGATTTAAATGTATCATGCAAATGATCAAACTATCCCTTTCAATAAATTACTACGCAACAACAAAACATTGGCCATTTTAGCTTTTTAAGTGATGAGATTATAGAATAAATTACATTATTTATTTATAAAAATTCATTCGAATGTGAAATTATTAATGCATTAAACTTGGGCATTGTTTTTGTTGGCTCCTTCTTTAAGCTATACATCGGCCGCTACTTATAGTCACTGTAATTATTTTACCTACCTATTACTCAATAATACTTGTTTGAGTAAAAAAGCCGCAAACAGTGCACCCACAAGGTCAATGCGATCCTTTTTCTTTTCTTTTTTACAGTTTGTTGTTGGTGACGTGTCCTATTTAACGGCCTTGAAATTGACCCCCAAATCATCAATCTCACGAGTTAAACCATCACTATCAAGCCACTAAACCATGATGATGCCATATACTAATTACTATATCAAGTTGTTTGTTAACTCGAAAATGATATTGTATAATTAATTTTGGTTAATTGCATTAACTGTGCCATTAATCCGAAGTAATTAATGTTGTAAATCCGAAGTAACTCCAACTAGAGATCACCTTCATACATTAATTTTAATTAGCTTAATTTGATGATCTAGATCTGAGAGTTAGGCATTTAATTATGAGTATTTCTATTACAAGAAATACTTGTAGGAATGATGTAGTTGAGATGACGAGGATTCGACTAGTTTCGCTCAAAATTTCGTATTTAAACATTAAGGGGAAACAACTGCTTTGAAATACCCAATAATATCATTTATTTTAACTCTTAGTGATCCAGAATAAGAACCCGCAAAGAGTTCTTATAATGAGAGTCCAGATTATTTGGACCCAACAACCCATTTTCTAATTCAGGTGCACAAAATCATTTGCAATTGTATTTCCTCCTTTTTTTTGGTGAGAAAAAAAAGGTGTTATACACAGCAATTCTAAAATTTAAAGAATCTTTCTAACTTGTAGCTTCTTTTTTTAATCTTTTTTCCAAAATTTAGGAAAAATAAAAAAAAACAGCATGTTTATTGATTTCTTTTCCATCATAGAATTTAAGCCAAAAAAGTTGACAGAAGATGTCGTGAAACTTTGGAATTAGGCTGATGTGGTCACTTTCCCTCTGATGTACTTATGAGTAATAAGGCATTCTGCCATTAGAAAACTACAGCTGAAATAGAAAAGGTGTCAATGAGCTATATTTACATATTGTTAGATTATCATCTTCATATTTATAAAGAAGATATTAGATTAGGTTAAAGGGCTAGTTTAGGTTTTTGAAGTATTTTACTTCTCAAATTGATTTGCAGTTCCTTTTGATGAGAATTCAGTCAGAAATTGCTGCATTTATTGTTATGATAACAACTTCTCTTCTACCTTTAATTTTTGTCCCCTGATGGAGAAATGCAAAAGCATTTTTGGTATGTTAACATATAACAAGAATCCAGTACAGTAGAGTTATAAATACTGTTTTATCTGATTGGTACCCAGCTGATGCTGCTATCTTCCTATCACCAAAATTAATTAGCTAATCAAATAATGGTGCTTGGATGCTAGTTGAACAGATGAGGAAATTGCATTTATTTTCTAAATTATCATTGAATGCTGGGACAATTGCACCTATATGTACACATGGACTGCCCATATCTGCACTGGTCCCATGAAATTTTCTGATTGAGTCTCATATCTGACTTTCACTATTTCGTTTTCCCTTAAACTTAGTTCAAAGTTTCACATACAAAATGCTTTTTGGGCATAAAAGGGTTTGCTGCATCTTTTTCTTTTGTTGTTGTTTTTTCAGCAGTGAAAAGCCTACATGTGGAGTGTTTTTTATTGGATGAAGCTGAGTTTAAAAGGTTCTGCTATTGTTTGCAGTGAAGTAAGTGGAGATAGAGAGGTCCAGACGACCATGTTGGAGTTGCTGAATCAGCTGGATGGTTTTAGCAGCGACGATTATGCATGATTTTCCTTTTCGGTTCATTGAATAGGTGAGAATTAGAAAATTATTGTTTTTTTCGTTAAGATTTGCACGTAGTGAGTAAAACTACATGCAAATCTGATTGTTTTAAGGTCTACAATAGGAAAAGGATAAGATATAAATCATGCAAGATGAAACACCTTGTAGAATTAATTTGACTTCCGATTGCTGGTCTTCGTTGATAACAGAAATACATGCAATTTTAAATTGAGTACATATGTAATTTGTTTAATGTTTATGCAAGAATTTTATTTTTAAATCCGTTTATTTCAATGTAGTATTTGTTTAGAAATTTAAATTCGTAAAATATATAGTATGAAACTTATTAACCGAAAAATCACATCAATAAGAGCTTATTTTTATAAAAATTTTATTTTAATTTTTTTTAAAGAAAATTGGCATTATAAATGATGAGTACTTAAAAAACCAAAAACCCATATAAAAAAAATAAAAAATAAAAAATTCGGGTCAGACCGCCCTGATCCGAATTCAAACGAGTCAACCCGGTCCAAATTCAAACATGTTGGCATGGCTCACCAACCAGGTGGCTCGTGCTGACCCGTTTAGACCATATATTTATAAGACCAAAACGGCACCATTTTAATTAATCAGATCAAAATGACGTCGTTTAATTTTAACCAAAACAACGTCGTTTTTATCCACCTGAAATGATGTCGTTTCGTTTAACGGATCGAATGGGTCGGATCGGCGGATCTAGTCGAATCGTTAATTGACTGGTTAGAAACGAATCGGGTTAATTTTGATCCATTTTGACACCCCTAACATTCATAACAAATATATAGTTAATTTGTCAAGTAATTAGGCCTGATCCAGCACATATATTGCTAAATTACATGTAGGCTAAAGTATACCATTAATGTCGACTTTCATATCTAAATTAGAATTGACATGAATTTTTTTTTTCATAAAAAAAAAGTGTCGATCACAAGTCACGACTCACAATAAACTTTAATATTTTCCTTTCTTTTTCTAAAATAATTTAATTAAAAGAAATTCTAAAAACCAATTTACATATTAATTTGCTTTTAATTTTTAACTTCCTCCTTTTTTTTCCTATAAGAAACATCTAAATTATGTATTTATTGAATTTTCTATTTACTGATAAATTTGACCTGCATATTTTATTTTTGTAGGTAGATGAATTTTAGAAGTTTGGGCTTCTAAAACACATGCCGCCCAAGCTCATGCCTTTAGAAGCAGACAAAACCTGTACAATAAGGTAGTGTTTGGTTGGTGGAATTAAGGAGGAAAGTGACTCGGCAATCTGAGATTCCGAATTTTATTGCGTTTGGTTGCGACAAAGAATCACTCTCCCCTGGAATTCAACTTTCCTTGACCGCCTTACTTTCCCAAAAATGAGGGAAAGTGATTCCCTAGCTAGGGGGTGGGGAGAGTGATCCCCCTACCGGAAAAATTAATATTTTTTATTAAATGACATATTTGTCCAAAACTAATTATAAAAAATAACCTAATAAAGCGTCTTTTTTCTTCTCTGTTTTCTAAAATTTCGCCAAATTATATTAATTACATAAAAATTATAATTAATTACATAAAAATTAGAATAATTACATAAAAATTAGAATAATTACATAAAAATTAGAATAATCACATAAAAATTACATAGTAATGATGTAAATAATAATAAGTAGAAGAAATACGGTTAGGAACGGAAACAAATCATCCCAGAAATCTCGATCCTAGACTTATCTATTGTTGCAGTTATATTTTTTTGCATTGCTAGAACAATATGTGTCATACTTTGCTATAATTTTCAAGGACTCTAATACGAAAGTTATGTCATTTGTCATTTTTTTAACCTGCAAAAAACCATAGTTATAAAACAAACTCATTTGATATTTTGATTGTTGAAAGATACACAATTAAATAGAGAGAAAGTCTTACGTGTTTAGAGGAAACTGTGTAGCACAGTATATATAGAAAAGAATAATTAGACACCTAACAAGATAACAAAAGACATCTAATAAGATAACAAAAGACATCTAATAAGATAACAAAAGACATCTAACACGATAACAAAAATACAAATATAGAAAATGACAAAATAGTTATTTTTCTTACTTTTTCTGAGGATTCTTAAGTACAAAACAAACACAATAATGTTTACTTTCCTTGAGGATTTCTAAGTACAAAAAACAAACACAATAATGTTACTTTTCCGGTAATCTTAAATCCCAACCAAATACAAAAAATTAACATTCCCCTCAATCACTCTCCCGGGTATCATTCTCTTAAGAGAGTGATTCCAAAAAGAAAATAACATTCCGTAAATCAAACGCTACTTAAATTTACTATAAAAAAAAGAGACCCAAGTCCGCTCACCATCATCACAAGAAGAAAATGATAAAAATTCAAAGCAATAAAGAAACTTTAAATTCGCAATTTTTTTCAACAAATCGTACCTGACAGTAACCGAGTCCGTCCGTCTCCAATCTCCATTTCCAATTCAAAAACACCGACGACGTCGACGAGTCCAGGTGCGAGCACTAAAAGGAAATAACGGAAAAAAAAAGTAAACTTAAGTAGCCGTTACATCTCCCTCTCAAGAAAATTAAAATATTCTACCAAAAAAAAAAGAGGAGAAAATCGCCCAAAAAACCCCTCACATTCCATCTCTGTAATCACGAGCAGTTACTGTTTTTCTCCACTCCACCGTCTCCTCCGCCGGTTTTGCATTCCACCACCTCACGCGCCTCTGTAACAAACTACTCTTACTTACTTCGCCGTAAGTTTCCTTCTCCAGTCCCGCGCTCTTTTGCTTTCCATTTTTCGTTTCAGGTGATTGTTTTTCTCCAAATGTTGGAGAGAAAAAGGAATGAAATCAGTTGACCTTTTAGTTTCTTTGAGTTCTTGAACTTCCACGTATTTTTGTTTCCTAAATTAGATGTCGACAACAATTTTTGCATTTTCTTCTTTTGATTTCCTAATCTGGTGTAAACGGCGTAGTTTTTGGATGCACGGGAAGTATATACTGTGACGGAAAGACATTAATATGGTTGGGACTCCGGTTACTCCGTTCAGTAAGATAAGGAGGTCGCCGTCGTCGACGCCTGGTGGACCTAGGGCTCGTGAGGAGAAGATTTTGGTTACAGTTAGAGTACGGCCATTAAGCAGGAGAGAACGAGCACTGTATGATCTTATTGCGTGGGAGTGCCCTGATGATCACACCATCATTTTCAAGAATCTGAATCATGAGCGGTCCACAACACCTTACACATTCGGTATGCTTAGTATTGATTTTCCTTTTGTTCATGCCAAATTGGGGTTTGGCTTAGTTGTTGTGGCGAAGGGATAAGCTGAGATGTTTGTATTTGGTTATGCCAGATAAGGTTTTTGATGCTCATTGCTCGACACAAGAGGTTTATGAGGAAGGGGCTAAGAATGTGGCATTGTCTGCACTTACAGGGATTAATGGTAACTAAGTGCTTAGTTGAGGATTTTGAAGTTGTTTGGTTATTTGACATAGTTTCTTTCTAACAATGAAGTCTGATTTTTTTGTGGTTTTAATGTTCCGCAGCAACCATCTTTGCGTACGGGCAAACTAGTAGTGGTAAGACGTTTACCATGAGGGGAATTGCGGAACATGCTGTTAAGGATATATATGAGCATATAGAAAATGTGAGTATGTCTTGTACACTAATAAGCATTACTGAGGGTGCCATGCAACAATTATATGGAATACATATTTTGAAATGCATACTCGTTGGCTCTATGCTTACATACTTGGTCTTGCAGGCTCAGGAGAGGGAATTTATCCTGAAATTATCTGCCTTAGAGATCTATAATGAGTCCGTTGTGGACCTTTTAAATCGTGAATCCGGCCCCCTTCGGCTTTTGGATGATCCTGAGGTATGCAAATTATGAAATGCATAGAGAAGATGATGAATTCTGGGTGAGTTTTTAGCTATTCAATGGGGATTATTGATGATTTTCTTGTCCTTGTTTTGGAGAACAGAAAGGAACCATTGTAGAAAAGCAGGTTGAGGAAGTTGTCAAAGACAGCCAACATTTAAGGCACTTGATTGGAGTTTGTGAAGGTATCTGTCCCCCATGCGTCTTTTGTTACTGAAAGCTATCTCATGGATTAAACTGTGGCTACTTACACGTTCATGCTCAAAGTACAGTCCTATTTATCAAGAAAAACTATGCATTACCTGATATAACCTCGATAGCATGTTTTTCTGATATAAACCTTGATATCATGCATTTACTGATATGAACCTTGATATCATGTTTTCTGATACTGATATAGTTCCATTAATCGATTTGTACCCCCTGCAGCTCAAAGGCAAGTGGGAGAAACCTGTTTGAATGATAAAAGTTCCAGATCACATCAGATTATCAGGCTGGTGAGTTTGTTGCCTATTAATTTTTCTAGATTATGGATTCACCACTGGTTTCAATACTAGTGCTGTATTCATTAATAGTAGACTCCTTTTACTTATTCTGAGGTTTATAATTCCACGTTCACCTCTGTCCCTTATTTGTGATTTATGTAGTTGGCTCTACATATATGAGCCATCAGGATCAGTCTGACTGGATAATCTTGCCAAGTTTTCCTCTTCATACCACTAACAGGTTGCATGCATGCATGACTCTATAACAGACCATTGAGAGCAGTCTCCGAGAAAGCTCAGGCCGTGTGCAGTCCTTCCTAGCAAGTTTGGTATGCTTATACACTCTATCCTTAGAGAGTTTTTCAGAGTATAGGTTGTTAACTGAAGTATTGGAACTTACAGAATCTTGTTGACCTTGCTGGAAGTGAGCGCGCCTCTCAAACAAATGCAGACTGTACGAGGCTGAAGGAGGGCAGTCATATTAACCGGAGCCTACTGACCCTTACAACAGTGATCAGAAAGCTCAGGTCAGTTAGCACCGAAAGTTGAAACATTTTTCAATGCATGAGGAGCTTCAGATTATGTAGTGTGCTTCTGGTGATACCAATCCATATGCTTTATTATAGTTTGAGGCCATTTATTGGAAATTTTAAACAATTTACTCTTTCTCCATTTGTTTGCAGTGGTGGAAAGAGGAGTTTTCATATTCCATATAGAGATTCAAAACTCACACGGATATTGCAGCACTCACTTGGTGGGAATGCTCGGACAGCAATCATATGTACAATGAGTCCAGCTCTAAGTCATGTTGAGCAAAGTAGGAACACACTGTCATTTGCAACTAGTGCAAAGGAAGTTACCAATAGCGCCCAAGTAAACATGGTATGCCATTTAAGGAAGTCACCAACTCCTGTTAAAGTCTTAAAGCTGTTTTCGGGGCAAGCCTTATGAGGTGCTTTAATAAAACATCTGCATGTTTCAGGTTATTTCAGACAAGAGATTGGTAAAGCAATTGCAGAAGGAAGTGGCCAGACTTGAAGAAAAATTACGAAGTCCAGAGCCTTCTCCTGCTTCATCTTTGAAGTCACTATTAGTGGAAAAGAATTTGAAAATTCAACAGGTATATCTGTTCTTTGAGCAATGCAAAAGTGAACTCATTACTTAGAAGGCTGGTTGTGCCTAGGATGATAATACAGTTAATTTATTTCCAAGTCTCCAGTTCATGCCTGTGGGATAATTCAGTAGTCACCATAAAATCAAATATCTAGGCGCATTTGTATGTCTTGGACGCCAGGGATAGACAAACGTGTTTCAAATGGCTTACAAAAAAATGTTTAAATGATATTATTTATCTTGTGCTTTCATTCTAGTTAACTAATGACTTCGTCTCTTTTTTGCTTCTTGGTTAAGTAGACTACCTTTTTTGTTCAAAAATTAAGTGCGAAAGGTGTTAGTTCGTCTGAAAAATGAAGAAATTATATTTGTTGTTCATATCATTTTAACTATGCAATTGCAGATGGAAAGAGAAATGAAAGAGCTGAAGCGGCAGAGAGACCTTGCACAATCCCAACTTGAACTAGAAAGAAAGGGACATAAGGAACAAAAGGTATTTAGGTCACAACTACAGTACAATTCCATTTATTTTTCCCATTTCCAATTGTTTCACAAGACTTGTGATATCTGCAGGGTCTAAGCCAAGATGGCCCCTCATCCAATGCAGTAAGGTGTCTTACATTTCCTGTTGGGGGTCAATCAATTATAAGTAAACCTACTCCAGAGGCACAGCAAAGAAATGCGGCTGGAAGACAGGCTATGGTTAGGCAGTCTGTTACTTCAACTGATCCATCCATGCTAGTTCAGGAAATACGCAAACTTGAGCAGCGACAAAGGCAATTGGGAGAGGAGGGACATAAGGAACAAAAGGTATTTAGGTCACAACTACAGTACAATTCCATTTATTTTTCCCATTTCCAATTGTTTCACAAGACTTGTGATATCTGCAGGGTCTAAGCCAAGATGGCCCCTCATCCAATGCAGTAAGGTGTCTTACATTTCCTGTTGGGGGTCAATCAATTATAAGTAAACCTACTCCAGAGGCACAGCAAAGAAATGCGGCTGGAAGACAGGCAATGGTTAGGCAGTCTGTTACTTCAACTGATCCATCCATGCTAGTTCAGGAAATACGCAAACTTGAGCAGCGACAAAGGCAATTGGGAGAGGAAGCCAATCGAGCACTTGAGGTACTTCATAAGGAAGTTTCTTCTCATAAGCTGGGAAGTCAAGCTGCAGCTGAAACCATAGCAAAGATGCTGTCTGAAATTAAGGACATGCAAGCAGTTAGCTCTCTTCCAATGGAAATTGAAATTGGTGATAAGGCCAACTTGAAGGAAGAAATCACTCGGTTGAACTCTCAAGAAAGCACCATTGCATTATTGGAAAGAAAACTTGAAAATGTTCAGAAATCTATAGACATGTTAACTTCCTCTTTTCCAAGTGGTGAGGAGACTCCGGAGGTCAAGTCACAATTGAAGAAGAAGAAGATCTTCCCTTTTACATTGAGCAACAGTTCAAACATGCAAAACATAATTCGATCCCCATGCTCTCTATCATCTGCTCGTGGAGTAGTGGATAACGAGAGTGAGAACAGAGCCCCGGAACACAGTAATGCATTGTCTAGTAGCAATACATTGACCAGCCCATTTCAAGCTACTCCATTGAAGAGCAATAAAGATGGCAATTACACGTCATCAAGGCAAGGGACTCCAGCCTCTGGGTCAAACTCGATCAATGTGAAGAAAATACAGAGGATGTTCAAGAATGCTCATGAAGAGAATATACGAACCATTGGAGCTTATATTACTGAGTTAAAAGAAAGGGTTGCAAAGCTACAGTACCAAAAGCAGCTGCTAGTCTGCCAAGTAAGAACTATGAAATGCGTTTTAACTTTTCTGCCAAGATGACGTGTGTTTTTCAAAGGTTGCTTGAGGTTGTTAGTCAATAGAAACATAGATTTATCCTTCTATCATTTGAGATTGCATTGTTTCAGTTGAATCCTTTGTTCTGAACCTGGTAGGATCATTCATGCCTGCAATCTAAGCATATCAGTTTTTGATCCCATAAGACTGTTTGTACGTCTGCAAAATGTTTTGTACATCCAACCCAAAGCACGCATGCTCTTTCTTGTGAAGTTTTAAGAAAACAAACATTCATGTCTCATATTGGTCTTGCATTAAGCAAGGAAAGTAAATGATAAGTTTATTTCTTACATGCATGTGCAACAGCTTGTGGATCGTTGCTACCATGAATAATATATCCAATCTTTAATTTCATCATTCTGTAAAGATTCATTTGATGATGTGTTATGGAGAATTACACTTAGCTAATGTTTCATCTTTTATCTTGAATCTTGCATCAGGTCTTGGAGCTAGAAACAAATGAAGCTCCAACTGATGAGACAAATAATGTTGATCAGTCTCCAATGACATGGCACTTCACTTTCGAGGATCAAAGAAGGCAGATAATTATGTTATGGCACTTATGCCACGTTTCAATCATACACCGGACACAGTTTTATTTGTTGTTCCGAGGGGATCCTTCTGACAAGATATATATGGAAGTTGAGCTTAGACGGCTGGCGTGGATGGAGCAGCATTTCGCGGAGCTAGGCAATGCAAGCCCAGCACTGTTGGGCGATGAACCTGCTGTCTCGGTGGCCTCAAGGTATTTTGCATTTTTCTTGATCAGTTCAGTTTATAAAACATATAAAACTATTGATTGCCACCTTTTTAACTTAACCTACCATTGAATGCAGCATCAGGGCCCTTAAACAAGAAAGGGAATATCTCGCCAAGACGGTGAGTTCGAAGCTAAGAGCAGACGAGATTGAAATGCTTTACGCAAAGTGGGAGATTCCACCGGTAGGAAAACAAAGGAGGTTGCAGCTGGTGAACAAGCTGTGGACCGACCCTCTTGACATGGAAAACGTGCGAGAGAGTGCGGAAATCGTAGCGAAGATTGTTGGGTTTTGTGATTCAGGTGAACATGTTAGGAAGGAGATGTTTGAACTAACATTTGTGAACCCGTCTGACAAGAAGACATGGATGGGCTGGAATTTGATTTCAAACCTTCTAAACCTGTAGGAACCGACCTCTCCTAAGTGCAAATGTAGAAATTGTAGAATGCCTTTTGTAATTACTTTGCGGCAGAAATGAAGATAGTAGTTGCTTAAATCTGTGAACTCCAAGGAAATTTACAGCATGTTGAAATTTGAACTGTTGTAGCCCTAATCACCTCTCCATGACTGCTATCCTCCATAACAAAAGATGCTCTGTCCATCCTTGGGAGGCTCTGACGCGGAAAATCCTCTGCAATCATCACCGGGAAATTTCCAGCACGCTTCCCAGAGCTTTCCCCCTTTTCGTACAACTTTCAGCTCCGCATACCTTTTGTAGCTAACACTTTCCCCCATACTTGGATTTTCCGAATTTTCCTCGTTCACTCTCCCCCATCTTCCTAGAAGTCGCGTGAGAAACACGCTCCTTTCCTTTCTTTGCTGGGCTCTCCTTCCTTCTCTCCCCATTGTTTTCTTTGTTTCCCGGCTTTTTGAATCCAAATCTCTTCATCTTCCCTGGACTATCTGCGTGAGTCCCTTCCCCCATAGGCTCTATCCTTCATAGCTTTCAAACGTTCAGAGCAGTGTCTTGAAGAGTTCAGCCATTACTTTTTTAATGTCTTGAAGAGTTCAACCATTACTGTCCCTTACTTTCTTTCTAATTTGCATTCAGTAATGTGTTATCTATTCTCAAAAAATAATTTTTTAATATTCGTCACTAAAGATGCTTGTGGGTCAGTATTGAAAAAAAAAGTTTTTTTTTACCAGAGTAACTCAAATTTTAACTTTATTTTATGTGTTAAATAAGTGTTTATCTCTATTTTCAACTTAAATTCATATTTTTGTTATAGTATTTTATGAGTGAAAAATTACGAGAAAAATAAATAAATTTATGATGTGAATTAATTAATAAATAGAAAATTGTTTATCCATTCAAATTTATAAAAAAAAAATTATGAAAAAAAAAATTATATTTATAATGTAAAAATAAGTTATTATGGTATAAAAATAGAGACTCTATTTTTTATTACGAAATCTACCAGTAACTTTTTTATTTTTATTTTGGTTAAATTAAATGGTACGCAGTGTCTGTGTAGAAAAGAAAAAGAAAAAGAAAAAGGGAGGGCAATTATGTCTTTCTGAATGAACTACGTTACCCTAAGAAGCTAAAATCTCGGTAGTCGGTACTCTTCTACTTCTCTTCTTTGTTTCACACACAGTTCACGTTTCAATCCTCTACTCTCGTCTTTCGAATACCTAAGCCAAACTCAAACTTGAAAAGAAGAAAAGAAAAAGAGATGGGAAAAGAAGCTCAGAAACCAAACCCATACAACCTTGCGGAGCTCGTCGCTCTCAATCCCTACAATCCCGACCTCCTTCCCGATCTCGAAAACTATGTTAACGAACAGGTTCCGTTCCTTAACATTTCTGTTTCCGTTATCATTCGAAATCAAGCAAAATTTTAATTCGGTGTCATTGCAGTAACATTTTTTAAGATTCTACTCTTATTTTTTTTTATCATTAATTTGTTTTTATAGGTTTCTAACCAAACATACAGTTTGGATGCGAATCTCTGCCTTCTTCGCCTCTATCAGGTATCGTATTTGCAGTGATAGTGATGCAAATATTTAGGCATTGTTTATTCGTATTGAGTTTAATTGTTTTTCGTTTCTGTTGTTGTAGTTTGAGCCTGAGCGGATGAGCATGCAAATCATTTCTCGTATTTTGGTTAAGGTTTGTTTAACATTTTTTCTTTTCTTTACTATGTGTTTGATTAGTTTTGAGGTGTGAATTATGGGGATTTAATACAATCCTCTTCTCTCTGTCTTGAATTTGAGCAGGCACTGATGGCAATGCCAGGTCCAGATTTCGGCCTTTGCCTGTTTTTGATCCCAGAACGAGTGGTATCATTCTATTCCATTCATTTTTCTTGTATTTCTGGTATCGGAAAATAAAAACAAGTAGTATTTATAGCTTATATCCATTAGTGTTTCATGTGCAATGTGCGGGGTATATGTGAATAGTTGTATGAATGAGGGGATCGGAGTACTGAGGTTACAAGTAGCATCCATATTGTCCGTTTTGATAAGTATATTTGTTGAAAGTTTAAATCTATACAACGTTTTTCCTCTTTCTTTTCATAAGTTTTCATGCGCTTCACTTTTCATAGTATGCCACTTTCTACGTCATTTGACTATGGCATGAGAAAGAAAAAACTCCTAGCTGAATTTACTGTGATTGGTCATTACACAATGTTTAGGCCTCTTCATTAGTATCATTCTTATTGCTTAGTGCAGCTGTGTATGCTCTAATAATTTCTTTTATTATTCCTTGGTGTCAGCAAATGGAGGAACAGTTCAAGACCCTGATTCTTCTCTCACACTACTTGGAGGTATGTCTCTGTGATACTAGTTTACTTCACACGTGTGAAACATTTGTTTATACCTATTTCCCTTCAGACAGGAAGGTTCCGTCAATTCTGGGATGAAGCTTCTAAGAGTCGGCATATAGTTGAAGCTGTGCCAGGTAAACCCCATTAGTCTGTGCTATTATTTTTCCATATCTGAAGATCTAATTTTATAATTACTAAGCAGCAATTGTCTTTGTATGGAATACCTTTCACAGTCCTTTAGCGAATAATGTCCATGATGGTTCGTACATTTTTGCAATATCATTAGTGGTGTATGGTCCAGGTACCTGGGCTTAAATCTGTCATGAAAATGCATACATAAGCACATGCTTGCATAAATTCATGAGTAGGGTGTGTCTGTGGTTGTGGAGCTGAGTATTGTTTTACTAGTTCAGTACACAGTCTCTTGTCTGCTCTTGAGATAGTGCTTTGCTTGAGTAGGTTGGCTCTTGTTTTTGCGTGGTTGTCCTTTTGTAGCTGACTTTTATTTTGGTCGCTGCCCTGTCCATGTTCCTTTCTTACAAGAGAAATTAAATGCAGGTTTTGAGCAAGCAATCCGGAACTATGCAGTTCATCTCCTTTCTTTGACTTATCAAAAGGTTCCGAGATCTATCCTGGCTGAGGTATGCTTAACTTTTGCATGAATTTTTTAGTGTCAACCAAGTATACTAATTTATGTTGTACCGATAATAGTATCAAGTGCAGGATGCAAGCATTTCTTCTGGAATATGTTGTTGTTTTTGATAGGTTTTCTTTTACATCGGTACGTACAGGCTATCAACATTGAAGGTCTGTCCTTAGACAAATTCCTTGAACAGCAGGTGACCAATGGTGGTTGGATTTTAGAGAAGGGTCAAGGAAAGGGCCAACTCATTATCCTACCTAGTAACGAGTACAATCATCCTGAGCTGAAGAAAAATACGGAAGATAGCATTCCATTAGAGCACATTACCCGGATCTTCCCCATCCTTGGCTGATCTCTCGGACTGAAAGTGTTGAATCCGTCTGCTAATGTACCTTAGCAGAAGCAATGGAGTTGGAAATCATGCTCTTACTCCTTATTTATTGCAACTTCGTTTACACTTTTAATCTTTGCAGTTGATCTGTTACTCTCCTTTTTGTTATTGAGATCTTTATGTAAAACACCTGAAGATTATTATTGCGAATGGCTGGTCAACATTATATACTGATGGTGGTAGTCTGGTAACATTTTAAAGCTTGTGTAGCATGTGATCTCTATTTTTTTTCCCTCTGCTATTGAGCTCAAGGCAGGGCCTTATCAGCGTCTAGGCCAAGCCATTTTACTAGAAAATGAAATAAATAAGAAAATAAAATGTTTTGCAGTTGGAAATATTTTCCAATTTTCTGTTCCAACAAAAGAATACTTTGTACAATTTGTACCAAAAGTTCGCAAGAATTATGATCATTGAGCAGTTCGACAGATTTTCTATATTCACCACGACATGAACTCCATTTCTACTATAACGATGCTACCCAACAGTTTGTTGAACCAGATTGCCAATTTTACAAAACCATGAATGAGAGATTATTTATGATACAAATCATATTAGTCTTGGAAAAACTACTAATTGTAGCTTGCAAAACTGGTGAAAACGGGGTGCAAAAAGTACAGAATCGTTGCTGATTCGGTTGGAAGGGGGAAAAAAATAGATCAATAACCCCACCCAACATTTGACAGCTAACCGGAGCAACTTTTCCTTTCACATGGGGCAAATGTAAGACCCACTACACCAAGGTAGAGCCTCCAGATTTAGGACACCTCAAGATCATATCGGTCGTATAATTGATCTCCAGAGACTGAATGGGAAACCTTGGCATGTCATGGCTGACACGGAGAAACAATGAGAAAAATAAAGAATCAATGACCTGCAATTCTTTCAAAAAGAGGAGCTCTCAAAGAACAGAGTGGATATATTTACAAGACTGAAACCTACAAAAGTTCTCCAACTGCTAACGAAATGAGAAAAGGAAGAAAGAGCTCCTAAAAAGATTTTTTCAACTGTTGGCTATTTACTCTTTTTTACTTTCGTATTAGGTTCCGTCTAAGGTTTTCACGATGGAGTCAAGGCTTCAAGTCACTCAAGGACAAGGAGAATCCGTCTAGAATACATCTAACCGGTCTTTTGTCCCCATCATCCACCCCGTGTAATCTCTTTTTATCTTTGGAGTGGGATGAATAAAGCGCGAGCGTATATAATAAATCAGAGGAAGTGTAAGTTCAACTTCACTGACACAGTGTTTCCCCATAGTTTACCCACTGCACAAAGCTATCTGAAAATTCCTCAGGAACACCTGAATTCTGTCGATTGCCGTAGGATAAGTCTGTTGCTGTCTGCTGCCTTCCCTACAGAACAAAATACAGGAATTGATTTGTAAATTAGAGTGTCCAAGAACTTGCATTTGACATAAAATAAAGCACTCAAAAACTTTGGGACAACATTTTGTGCAACTTTTGCTTCAGTTTGTAAATAGCAAAGAGACAACTGGAGAGTGATAAAACTAAGGAGTCCTCCACAGGCATCCTATATTTCGTACCACGAGTATCCAAAACTAAACAATTCAAGTTAACATATTCAGGCATTCTCCTTTGAGCTGACAAATGACAAGTTATTTCCAACAAATAGAGCAATGGACCAGTGTGTAAGACAACCAACCAATTGCTTAAAGCAGTTCAAAGATAACCTAGTACATGCATATTCAAAGTGGCACAAATTGAAACATCTCAGGTGGGGTTCAGAGTTCCAAACATAGGTTGTGATCGTAAGCTCATTATTTTTTTTATTTCATTCAATCATGTACCCCATTTTACGTCAATTAAGAAACCACGCTATTCCATCAAGAAAGAGGGAACATGCCAGGTTTCAGTGGCTTGGTAGTACTGACCTTTGAGCTGGATCCACACTCACTGGTGGATGGGGTTGTTTCACCCATTATTCCATTGATAACATTGTCTGAAGATTGTCCAGCAACTGGAGAATTTGTAAGCACAGATGACCTGCACAAATGGCAAGAAAATGACACAGTAAGCCATGATATTCTATGTAAATCACTAACATCCTAGGTAACTTTTCGCCAAATTCTATTGCTCAGCGATTTCATCGGCAGCTTAAATGTCAGCAACTGTATCATTATTAACTCGCAAGGATCAAATATACCTCTCAAAGGGTTCTTCTTCACATGAATTTCCAGAGGACGATAGCCAGTCAATGTCAACAAAGTTTGAGAAATTAAGGGCATCTCCATGTTCATAGAAGTGCATGTGATCACTTTCAATGTACCTATCTCGTTGCATATCTAAAAAAAGCTGTCTTCGAGGCATTGAGGGAGTAAATCTAAAAACAAATCAAATAACAGATGAGTGCAATATTAAGGGAATTAATATGGAAGAGTGTTTCCTTTTCTTTTTTCGATCTGTGAGGTATAATACAAACGCATACTAGCGGTACAACTATATCACACACAGATGCAGTACCAGGTGCTATAACTGTGATCCGTTAACCATGCAAATGAAGAGAAACAAAAGAAACGAAAAGGAAGAGAATGTATATTGATCATGTCATACAGAGCATCATCCATTGCATCTTTTTTAGAGAACTATCTCAGAACTTTTTCCAATACTGAACATAATTAGATTCGTAAGAACTTGGCATGGGAAAAGATCAAATTTCCATGTTCAACATCTCTTCAAGATAGATTTCTGTGTCCCATGTCATCACATCAAAAAAGAAATTGCAGTGATTAAATCGTGATAAATATTGCTTTATGTTCACTTCTACTACAGTATCCTACCCGATCAAGACAATAATTGAGAACTGCATTTATTAAAAAAAGAAAAAAAGAAAAAAAAAAGTGATAAAAAGAAAACGCTTCAGCACTCAAAAAACATCAGAAGACACTACAACAATTGCACATGTACAAAAAGGGAGTGTAGATTTCCTTTACTTCAGCTTCCATTGTTTGTACCCAGAGTATTGAGAAATTATGACATTACAGAGAAGATCAATTTAACAAACAAAGAAAAAAAGTGAAGTCCACAGATACCTTGAGAATGCCATATCACTTTCACAAGTAGATATCTCAGGTGATGATTCTGAAAGGACATTGCTTTCCCCTTGGAATTGATCTGTAAAAACTCGATTGGAAAACTGATGTAACTTGACATGTAAGGCTGATGTAGGAGAGTCACATTCCCGAAGAATATTTCCATCTGACAAAGACCTTTTGAAAATTGACCTATATATTGAGAAGTTGATGGTCAAAAAATAAGTTGCTGATACAAAATCTGTCAACCTAAATAATCTGATTGCAATGAGGAGCAAAATCACTGAATATACTCAATATGATTGACAATCACAAGTAACAAAAGGTACGCCCAATCCCTACCCCAAAAAGTCTAGAGTCTGAAAGAATACAGATGTATACAGGTTGAACCCAACTCAATGTTTGACCTCATCCCCCAAGAAAAATAACGGGTGTTTTGTTTGTGTAAAATGTATAGTGATAGCCAATACATCACACTTGATTGTGGAAGCATTGAATATCCACAAGGGGAAACACAAGTTCAGAGTGATGGGGAAACAGGCAGGCATGCTATGAGTGCGAAAAAGAGAAACATGTACGAGTTTCAACCTGATGCATGATATATGAACAGAAATAAGTAGCAGACTACAAGGAGTATGTCAGGTGAACAAGTTCCCACCCGATGGGTGAGGTGTGAAGGATAAAAGCAGACTACTATCAATAGTTTTGCAATGCATGAAAGGTGCATATATATTCTTCTTGCATGACCTATAGGTCCTTTATAAAGTACCTTGAATCTTCATCTATATATGTTTGCCCATTCCTTCCCACACTGTAGTGCCGGTCTGAATCTAACTCCCAGAGTGAAGGCTTGTCCTGCTGTGGCCGGAAGTGCCCCAGGAATCTGCTCATGGTATTATTAAAAGTCATATTGATTGAATAGTAGTATAAAATTATTTAAAGATCACCACATTTAAGTCTGAGAAAATGAATGAAGCAGCATAACCTAATTATGCAAAAAATCTTAGCAATATTACTTTCATTACACGAATGAACAAAAGGAAGCCACACTTTACAACACCAAGTGACCATCTATCACCTAAGAGGGGGGGAAAGACTGGCCAACTTTTAAGTGCATGAGAAGTACAAGCACAGTCCAGAGCCAATCTCATTCCCAGATAAAACTTATAGGGAATGAGGCGTGTTATCAAGGCTGGTTTTATTTTTCTGGTCTTTTGATTTTATGAACAAAAAGAAATAATCATTGTCCTTATATTGAGGAACACGAGACCAAGCATGACCAAAAGCAACACTTACATGTTGATTGCATCTTGTTTCTCTGCATCCATGTATGCATTGCTGTAATACCGTTGGAGAGTTCTGAAGAACTCCTGGGACTGGGTTGCTGCCTTCCATTGACCCCGTCTCTGTGAGAATATCTGTGCAGCATCAGTAGCTCAAACAATCAGGAACAAATAATAAAAATAAAAGATTGTGACCTCTACCATAGAAGAGAGATGAGAGCAGAAGACTCAATGAAGGAAGATTCATTAATTGTGACCAGGAGTTGGGGTTAAAGACTTCTTGTGCATACTATATAACATCACCATATATATGAATGGTTGGTTTCTGTGCATTAACAGGTCTGCTCCAAACTCAACTGAAGAATAACATCAGCTTTGAATGTGATTGTAATGGAAGACATGTAGCTTCTTAACATTAGAATATACATCCCTTACTTAGTAACCACTGGATTCAGTCTGATCAACAGCTTCATCTTAAGCTTAAAGAGAAAGGAAAACCAAACCAATACAAATGAAAGAGACAGTAGGATACTCCATTAGGATCACACATTAATCACCTTATTATGAGCAGCTGAGCCACCGTATTGATGTGCAAGTGTGTCACCCATTCTCTCATAGAACCCCATCAATTCATCAGCCAAGGGTGCATCAAGGTCTATCTTTGGGTTATCCATAACTCCTAATGCATAAAGCTGCCGTCCAAGAGCAACCAATCCATATGCAAATTGTGCGACATTTGTTCGATCAAGACAATCTATGCAATTGGTCCTAAGCACACCCTTCTGGACCATTGGACACTTCATTGAATGATTTCTATTTGCAACACTGTTATCTCCGCTAAATTTACCTTCCAAGGTATTGACATCCTCATTATCATTGTTGGAATTATACTGGGGAAACAAGTTACCATTTTCAGCATTTCTGCATAAAATTCACAATAACAACCTTGTAACAACATAACATCATAAATTTGTGCAATTTTATCCAAATTTTAGAATTATAAAAAATTAATGAGGAAAGATAAAAATGCACAGCACAAGCTTACTCTGTGGAAGGCCATCCTTCAGGTCTCAACTCTGGTGTTACTTGGCAGTAAAGGAAACCAGTTAGTGTCAGAGCATATGCAGCCACTTTGCCTAGAAGTAATAAAGCATCTGTTGCTTTGCTGAGAGAGAATGAAATAAAACGTGATTTTTCTTGCAGTAACAAATAGTAATTCCATCAGCTAATATGACATTAAGAAGCATAATGTAAGCAAGACAAATACCTCCGAGAATGTTTGTGTAGATCCCAGTGAAGGAACCTTAGGCGGTTCTCCTCTGACAAATCTTTATTAATAAAGTCAATAGCGTTAGCAAACTCTGCACGTAGAATTGACTCTCGAGGCTTCTTCTCCTGTGTCTGTCAATTGAAGAGCAATACCAAGCAAAGACGAGAAGAAAAAAATTAACTTAAAATCTAATAATAAGGAACTGATAATGAAAGCCACAAGAGAACATCCTAACATAATGAAGTAACAACATCATCAAAAGATTTAGTGTTGTGTATCAATAATTGAAAGCGTTTCTAACAGCAGAAGCAGTAGAATGGAAACAAGAAGCATACCTTAATCAAGTTTAATATAATAATAGGATTCCCGTATCTCTTAGCAAGATTTTCAAAATGAAGTCTGGTTGCATTATAAGTTTGGTCCTTCTTTGATACTGCAAAGACAAGAAACTCTGTGAAAAGAAGAAGCATAGCATGAAACTGCAAATTCCATTGCAAGAGAAAGGACTTACATATAATATCAGGCTTAATATTCAAACGTGAAGTTTCCTGCGACCAAAACAGCGGGATAGAACCACGGTTCTGAACAACAGAACTTATTTGTGTGGGATATCCTTCAGGAACAACCTCAAAAACTATCTGCTCTGTCTCAACATCATTTGCTACTCTACCCTTCTCATTTACTCCACGTTTCAAGTACCTGAAGTGGGAATCACACATGAGAGGCAAACAGAAGTAAGAAAACATAAAAATAGATGATAATGCAACTACCAGATGATTAAAGACGGCAACCATACAAGTTAAGAGAAACATAACATCTGCATAATGCAAACCAAGATTATCATGTTCGAAAGCAGTGATTTAAAATGTACTTAAGGCCATTCAGTCAGTGGTCTCCTAGACAAAATTAAAAGAGTACTGCTGATGCATTCACATACATAGAGTTCCCTCTGAAGGAAAAATAAAAAAGAACTAATGAATCCATACCTGGTGCCAGCATAATGGCGTGAACGTCTAGCAATGAGGGTAAGTTTGAACTCTCGCCCATTTACAGAAAGTGTATCCTACAGTCACATGCAAAACCCATCAGTGACAAACAAATTAATCAAAAAAACATATGCTCATGTCGTAAACCAAAAGATATGCCTAAACAACAGCACTAGAAACACAAAATCGATAAATGTCTCAAAATACTTGCAGAGTTCATGAACTGTATACAATCCCAGATTAAAGTCTGACTCAACCCACGCAGTGTAGGCCTTAAATCCATTCCAAGTGAGGAATTCAAGTTCCTCCAACTACAAGTTTTGGTGGTAAATTTCACAGTAAAAACAAAAGAGCCTCATTCGAAGAAATTGTGACCATGGTTAAATAAATCTAATGAAATAGTGTAAAGAAACATAAATGTCACTATCTTGTGTTAAACAAGGGATTTGGAAAACCATACAAGACAAGGTCTGGCAAATTCAAGCACAAATAAGGAAACTGAAAAGCGGTCATTCATCAACCTATCTCAAAACCATCATAAAAATGTCATACACCATTGCTCACCTGCTTAAAGAAGCCATACACCAATGCCACAGTCCACAAAGTATTTTGGAGGTGATTTCGTATTCCACGTGTCAAGAACTCATTCCAAACAAACATTGTTTCATAAAGAACCTGGCCTGTCTCATTATTAAACAAGTTGTTTTGAAGACTACGCATAACATGGTATGAGTAACTAAAATAGAAGTCCTTCGTAAGGTCCATTGTGCACAGAAGCTTCCTGTATCTAAATCAACAATGAAATAACAATAATCATTAATCAACTTAAGAACATTACTCTCAGAAAATGAACACAATGAACTTGATAGTGATTTAAGCGAAAATGTAAAAATCTTAATAAAAAAATTAACAGCAAAATGCCATTTCAAACAAAAAGGTAGCAAAATAAATTCCAATGAATGGGGAAACGTTAATATCCAAAAATATATGTATACATATATACAAAGATCAAATCAACTTCTGGAGCAAAATATCTCAATAGTATCCTTCACATGTATCACTCAGAAAATACTATTACAAGCAGAATGGACTAAACACCTGTTCTCATCCCTAGAATTACTGAAAATGCAGTCAACAGCGGGATTGGCAAGTGGAATCACCACACTCGTGGAAACTGCATACACAGCGTGTCCAGATATCACACCAATCTGCCTTCTCTTTGTAATAAGCAACATGTAATATGGCCCCAAAAACTTGATAAACCCTAAAACACAGAAAACAACAGCAAATTTAGCAACAGCATTAAAGTTTCCAATACAAAACCACAGAGAACAAAATAAACAACATACCAACGATTCCATAACAACTGGTTACAAATTTTAGCCCTCCAGTCGCCTTATTTCCTTCATGTATCCGCCTCAACAAATCATAACACTCGCTCTCCGTGTACGTGGTAGAATCCTCCCGAATAGTCAGCTCATTCGGATCCGACCTGTCAATCTTCAACACTCTCCAATACGTCCTACTTTTATCCCTTCCTATCACATAAAATTTCTGCAAACACATTGCACGCAACACAAAGCACAAGCTAAAACCACATTGGGCTACTAACTTACAACAACACAATCAAAAACAACACAGCCGCAGATCACATACCGATCGAGTTTCGTAGAGTCTGAATTTCTGCATATAAACTTGCGTCTCGCTGCGCAAGCACCTCTCCACGTCGTCCCCGGCCATGGCTCTGCTCGGCGAGCTGGACGCCCCCTCATTTACCTCAGATGACGTCATTTTCGCGGGAATCTTTCTTTTCCGGTTAGTCAAGTTAGATCTTATCCCCGAGCCTCAGGCTCAGGGGATGTATCATGAGCACATGCAAAGAAATATAATAATTTCTTATTTCAACACTACTCCCAAAACAAAACCAAAGCAAAAATTAATCAAAATCCTTTGCATATAATGGAGCTCGGTTGCTTCAAATACAACATTTCTCCTTGATTTTGACCAGTACAGGAGGACCAGCAGCAGCAGCTCCTTATTCCACCTCCGTCTCTCCTTTCATTCGCAAACTAAACAGCCCCTTAGCTTCTTGATCTTCAACCAAATCAATCAATAGCAAAATCACAGATCGAATAATAAATAACTAACAACAGACTTGATAGGTACAGGAAACCAAACAAAAAAAAATTACAAGGAGGAGAGGATCCAAAGGAAATGAAAGGAGGTTTCGAGAAGAGGAGAGGTGTATTTTTTTTCCTGGTGTGGAAGCGCAGCTAATTATTGATGATAGTTATATATTCTAGTACTATATTTCATTTTAGTTAATAATGTTGTACTCCATTATTTATTAGTATTATTTAAGCTATGGTGATGAAGTTATTGGTGGTGGTGGTGGAGGAGGTGTAGGTTTGTTTGGTGATTGAAATTTTTTTAAGATCCATTTTTTTTTCCTTTTTAGATCTAAGGAAAGAAAATGAAAGCCACATCTTCGATTGACCATTCCAATAAGCCACATAAGGTCTTATATACTTTTCTTCTTACTTTTAAACAGTAAATGATTTATTTATTACTTTTAATTAAGGTACTGTAAAATTAAACAAATTATATTAAAAAAATTATTTTAATTGCTATTATTCGTTAATACTCGAACGAGATCAATTTTCTTTTCTCAATAGTTAAGATAAATTTTTTGTTATTATTTAAGAAAACAGCTGGTATTTTCAAATTTGGATCCACCCGAATAAAATTTAAGATAAAATATATAAAAAAACTCTATAGTTTATGAAATATTCCACTTAACTTTTTATAGTCTAAAAAGTTGTAACGTGAATTCTATAATTCTCTAAAATTTGTCATCTTAATACTTTTAGTGGTTAAAAAAATTAAAATAAATAGTAAAATAATTCAAAAACTTATGAAATTTTGAGAAAAAGTATAACAAATATGAGAGGGTTCACTCCACTACAAAAAATAAAAAATAATAATGAGAATTTTTTTAAAAATATTTAAAATAAATAAATTAAAAAACAAATTGTAAATAATTATTTTTTATTTTTTTTCATTGTATTAAATTATACTACCATATTAGTTAGATATTTTCTGTCCGAACTTAGGTTAAATCAAATTAACGTATTAAAACATACCTTTAATCATTGTTGTACCGCATTTATTCTTCTAATAATAATGTGAAATATAGTTGTACCGTTGAATTTTTGGTAGGCATATGTTTATACTTTATATCATTCACATTGAAAATTCAAAAAATACTATATACTGTTAGTATATTATTATTATTAATTAGTTGATTTTGGGCTTTTTTTTAAAAGAAAGAATTGTCATGTGATTCACATTAATTAGTTGCTCCACTCTGGCAATCGGGAAAAAAGTGTGCCTGGTAAATTCAGTTGAGGTTGTTAATTATATTTTTTTTAAGAGTTGGTTACTGACGTTTTTGTAAATCTTACTAATTTGTCAATTACAATTATGACTTATAAATACTTAAAAGTAAATTTTGAACCAGTAGTGCTAGAAATACTAACATTTTTTTTAATTTTTGTATTAAAAGTACATGTGTCATATTCACATTCACTTGGTAATTATTTATTTAAATAAAAATAAAAATATAATCTAATTAGAAAGGGATAAATCAAATTATATTTTTTTTAACATATCGGTTAGTACAACTATATTAGTAAAATAGTAGTATTCCAAACATTATTCATTCTGGGTTGCTACATTTTTAACATTTTAACTTTGCCTTTTCTGCTGGCTTTCTTTCTTTCTTTCCCATGAATTCAAAGTTTGAAACGAAGATATACTTAATAGGTACTATAAGTGAATCGGACCAAATCTGAAGTTATTTTTGTAAAATTCCAAAAAGAAAAATTTCAAGTGAATCTCTATGTTTTTTTTTTTCTTCAAATAAATAATTGAAATTTCATTTATTTAAAGACTAATTTCACGTTCCGTAATTCAAATATCTCCTAATATTTATATATGAAATATTTTATTTGTTTGGAAGGGGTGCATTCTCGTGCAATATTAATAGACACGTAATTCATTGGTTGTCTATCTCACCTCCATTTAAAAAAGAAAAACACTCTAGCAAAATGTTGACACGTTAAAATTAGAGATGGTATACAACGTCTAACTTTCTCATCGCTCGTGTTGAAATGAAATAAATACAAACCCTAGCCGCTAGAGAAAAAATTCTCACCTTAGAGGTCGTTGTTCGGTTTGTAATCGGCGGTGAACCCCTTCTTCTTTTGTTTCGTTAATTTTCGTCTCTTAGTTTGTCATGTGTTATCTCGTCAGATCTACAAACTAACGTTTTCAGGTTTCCTCAAATCTATTGCGTACTAAATCATCTTTTTATTTGAGGTCAGAGAAGATAAATGTAATGGTGGAGATGACAATGGAGTCACTAATCTGATGACGTTAGCAGCAGGATCGACGATAAAACACATTTGCGGGTTTTTTTTGTTAATTTATTAAGTAAGGTGTTATTCCTGCATAGTTCCTTCAGGTGTTTTTCGTTTTTGGGTTTTCTTGCGACCTGTGTTTAGTTGTGAATTTTTATGCGCTGTTATACAAATTGTATTGTGTGCTTGAGATTCAAGTTTGAAATTTACCGATATTTTTATTACCGAGTAAGACAATCAATGAATTACATATTCATTGGCTAGTAAATTATGATTAAGGATCATTTCGGTTAAGCAGCAACAAATAATTTTGTAACAAAATAATTTAACTTGTTATGGCACAATTTTGAAACTAGATTCAACACCAGTAAACATAAAAAATTAAAAAATAGTAATAATAAATAGATGAAATTGTTTTGTCTGTGCTATGATATGGTTTGGTAAATATGCTGTCAAATTGCAGAATATTGCTTATTGAATGGTATTGAAATTAAACCGCCCAAATGTTTAGCAGAAAGAGTTGCTTACACGATTGCTTCAAAAGTTAACGTCAAACGGCCCCTAAATTGCGATTGCCACTTATAATAATAATTAACCATTTCTACAGGACGCCACCGTGACATCCCACGATAATTATAAATAAATATTGGAATTAGTTTTTTTGTTTTTAATATTATTATTATAAAAAACATGACATCATCAACAAAATACATACTTAGAACATCAGGTTGCAGTGCAACTAGTTAGTATATGTTGTTTTTATGACGTATATCCGATCTTTAGTTTTGTATAACTAAATTTTAATATATATACTTCCACTTATTTCCTTGATGCACATTGCAAACATAAAATTTAGGAAAAAGGGTAAGATACACCCCTGCTTTTGTATCATAGGTCAAGATAAGCCACTGCATTTGTAATTGAGTCAAATAAGTCACTGCATTTGTATCACATGTCAGGATAAGCCACTACATTTGTATCATATGTCAAGATAAGCCACTACATTTGTAATTGAGCCAAATAAGCCACTGCATTTATCCATTTGATCTATATTAACCACTCATCCCTTATACCTTGTTTGGATACATCATAAGACTATGATTACATAGTATTTTTTTTTAAATGACATGACATAAAAATCATGCTCAACATTCATTTTTGCAATAGAAAAATAAAACGTTGAATCAAAATATTCAAAAATAAAAAATCGAGCGAGATCAAAATAATATTCGTTTTTTAGCGATAAAACATCGAGTAAGATCAAAATAATAAACTACTATTTTTGTGCACTCAATTTTTTTTATTTTTGAGATCCAACTTTTTATTTTTCAATTGTAAAAATGAGTGTTGGTCATGATTTTTCTGTCATGTCATTTAAAAAAGAATACCATGTAAGCATATTCTTATGATATATCCAAACAAGGTATAACTATTTTTAGGGATGAGTGACTAATGTAGATCAAATTGACAAATGCAGTGGCTTATTTGACTCAATTACAAATGTGGTGGCTTATCCTGACATGTGATACAAATGCAGTGGCTTATTTGACTCAATTACAAATGTAGTGGCTTATCTTAATCTATGATACAAATGTAGGGGTGTATTTTACCCTTTTTCCTAAAATTTAATACTCATTTTTGCTAATTAAGTTAATTTTCATTCTCTCTCTTTTTTCTTGTCTTTTAGGTGTCCTTTATGCCCGACCCCTTTCGTATAAAAAACTAATCTCAATCATTAAATATTGTTGAAGCTAAAAAAAAAAATGTCTCCTCAATATAATTTTTTCCATTTTTAAAATTCGATTATAACACATGCACTAAAAATGAATAAGCCTCTCACAAATGTTGGTAATTTCATCATTTTATACATATCACACTTTCTTTTAATAAAAACGAACGCATTAATTTTACACCCAAAAAAACGCATTTTTTACACCCAAAAAACGCATTTTTAACGAATTTATTTATAAATTTAAATAAACAAAAAACTAAAACACCAGAAAGGTAATTAAAATTGCAGAAAAATAGACAATTCATATTTAAAGCAATAACTATAAACGCCTTGGATTCCTAATTACCGTGGATTTTAATTGATTTTTTCAACCCAAAGTTTTCAATTAGATTTGTTTCATCATGACAGTCTGCAAATCAATTTACATATAGAAAAAAATGTTAAAATTCACCACTGCATTTATATGATAAGTCAGGATAAGTCACTATATTTATTATATTTATGATAGAGTTAAATAAACTATTACATTTATCTAATCGGTCAACATTAACCATTACTGTCTAAAAATAGGAATACTTTATTTGGCACCTTATAAATTTATCTATAGCCGAAAGTGATTATATTTTTAAAATACAAATTATCAAGACTATTTTCTTTTTTTCATACAAAGATTGAGTTGGAATAAAATAATTTTTTTTCCACAAAAAAAAATCGAATATCTCTCACTTTTTATAAATTGCTATACAAAGTATTATTATTTAAAATACTAACAGTTAATATTAATCGAGTAAATAAATACAGTGATTTATTTAACTTAATTATTCATACAATAGCTTATCATGACTAGTACAAATGCATTGCAAAATTGCCTTTGCTTGTAATAGGAGAAACGCACCCACGCACCAAATAATTTGTAGAGGTTGATTTAACATTTATTTTTGCTATCAGAAACATTTAAAGTTTAAAATTTTCATAAAAATATGGACGTTTACTAGTTACAATGTCACATCTACTCCCATTGTTTTTTGTTTTTAGTTTTTTTTAATCAAATATAGAATTTGATTGATGATAAAAAGAATGACTACTCATAGTTAGGGCTGTCAATTCGGGTCTGCGGGTTAGGATCCGGCCCAGCTCGATTAGATCCGAAAATAATCTGGGTTGAGACCCGACCCGACCCAGACACTATTCGGGACCAAAATCTTAGTCCCGGACCCGAAACTTTTTATTTTTTTAATTTTTTTTTCAAAACAAAACAAAACAATTAGTTAATTACCCTTTAACAAAAGACTCTGTATCAACAAAAGACTCTATATTAACAAAACAATTTTTCACAGAAGACAAGAGACTCCGTAACAAAAATGGAATCAAATAAACCAATCTGAAAAGAAAGCTAACAAGGGTCCAAATCACAAATCATCAACTAATAAGTTCATACATAGAAATCCACAAACTGAAATGGCATAGCTAAACAATTACAAAATATCCCAGCAAGGCCATGAAAGCAAAAATAACAAAATGAAATGCAAAAGCATTGGAGAAATCGACAAGTTAGATCCAAAAACTGCACCAATGGTCAGCAATGACGGAGCAGAGAAGGATAGTGTCTGGCGGCAGCGAAGAGAAGAACAAAAGACAGTGATGAAGGTGGGAGAAGGTTCTGGCCGAGGCAGAGATGACGATTGGCGATGTGATGGCGATTTTGGGCAGAAGGGGAGAGTGAGATTAAGAAAGCGAAGAGAAGAATAGAAGACGATGGTAAGTCTGGTGGTGACGAGAAGAGACGGTGGCGATGGTGATTTTGATTTTGGGCAGCAGAAGGGGAGAGTGAGAGCGTCGAGTCGAGAGTGAGAAGAACAGAAGATCGCGTGTTAGGGTTATATTTTTCCGAGTCTCGGGTCTGACCAGGCCGAGATCCGGGGCTGACTGGGTCGGGGACCATGACCGGGACCATGACCGGGTTGGGACCATACCCGACCTAGATACTATTTGGGACCAAAATCTTAGTTCCGGTCCAGGAAAAAAACCCGGGTCCGGGTCCTGTGTCTTTTTGACAGCCCTACTCATAGTAGACAAAATCAATAGAGTCAATTGAGCATAAAATAATCAAATATATGGCTTCTTAACAATAACAATCGCTACCAATACAACTTTGATAATTTTTAATAAAAAAGGAATACAAAAGATAAGAATCCTTTTTTTTTCTTCCAGTAATAGTGTAAGAGTAAAATTTTCAACTTCATTGTCAGTTGGACTCTAATAGCTTTGTTACATATTGTGAGATCTCACATTTTGCGCACCTTTCATGAACAAAAACACAAAAAAATACTATCAAAGGACTAAACCTCACAAAAAAAATATGCTTAAAAAAAAAAAAAGCTATGCCTCACAGAAAAAAATAACAAACTAACTAACATAGAATTGTGGATCAAAATCTATCCACAAGACTATTTTATTGAAATAGAATGACAATAACACAAGGGGATGGGGCTGAGTGGGTATTTTTTTTTCCCCTCTCAAGAGAAAGAGAGAAGGGGTGGCTACAATTACTCCCATTTCTGATATTACAACGAATATTTCTTCAATATTGACAAAATAAATATTTATTGGACAATTTTGGACTTTAATATATTTTTTAAAATATTATCCCGGGTCCTATAAGATATCGTTTTTTCTCAAGACTATTTATTATCACATTGGTACCGACTATTCTGAATTCGAGCCGAACATGACCCTAAAAAGGTACTCCGAATTCGAGCTGGACATGATCCTGAAGAGATGTAAACTTTTTCCTCATAAATTTTAATGCAACTGCATATTGTTAATAATGATATATAGTCAAAAGTGTTTTTTTTTTAAATATAAATATCTTACTTCTTAAGAGATCCTATAATTCTTTACTAATATTTCGACTTAGAGAACCATTATGTTAGATGTTGTATCGAGTATTCTTCTTGTCCTTAATTTTTTGATAAAAGATTGTTTCATTTAAATATTACTGGGTTCAAAATGGATAATTTTTTAATATAAGTTATTTTGTGCTTTAAATTTAAACTCAAAATTTAAAATTATAAGCGATGAACCTAAAATCCTTACCATTCAACCCTAACCACAAGTTATACACTAGTCCTTTCAAAAAAAAAAGTTATACACTAATATATAATAATTATACATAGACATCTCCAATCTTATATTATTACCTTACAATGATGGTATGATATCATTGATCATAACTTGAGGTTTGTTTTAATGTTCCATTTGGCAATTGGGCCATACAAAATATCTAGGATTTTTTTATGGCTAGAATCATTTGATTAGGTAGTGGATGTCTTTTTTCTCAAATCTAGACCGTTGTAAAGCCCCCATGTGAACCTTGCAATAGCTTGCATGTGATCATTTATGGCTTGTGTCAATAACAACATCCCATACCCTTTTTCTATGAAAATCCAAATCAAACAAATTAGCGCACAGAACTAGCAACATGGCGGCAAGCCCAATATGGTTAGCCCATCGTGTGAACCATGAAGATTCAACTCAAAACAATGGCAAGCAAGACTAAAAAATTACTTTTGGTTCATATTCCGACGAACAAATAATCATTGAATCTTCCTCGTTCCAGACCACACGTATACAGAGAAAGCTTAAGTAAAATAAGATAAGATGCCATCTTAAAAATTTGTTGAAAGACTTGAAACAACAAGCCCTATGGTTGTGTGTGGACTAATGGCATAATCCACCTGGAATGTGGAAGCAGTTGTGGTGTACACAGCAAAACCCTATTATAATGAGCCATTATTTAAGTAATTAATACAAACAAATAAAAATAAATAAAAACATGGATCACGGGCTGATTTTTTAATATACTATCTTTTTGGAGGTTCTTGTCAATAAGCACGTGCAAAATTATTATTGGTTGGGAGGAGTCAACGAGATTGACAAGTGATTTTTTTTTGGGTTAAAAATTGACAAGTGATTATGTTGATATATGTGTGATATTACATGAATTTCTTCATGTTTATGTACTCCCTCCGTTCTTTTTTACTTGACATTTTAGAATAGTATAAAATCGTAAGCCGTTGATTTACGGACTTATTTTATTTCTCATTGTTTCATTTTTTCTTCTAATTTTCATTTGAATTACCACACCATCATCAAATTGGGTTGATTAAAAAAATAATAATTATCATTTGCACAAAATATATGCTTCGAAAAAGATAAAATGACAAATACTCCAAATAGTAACAATCCGCAGCAAAGTGTGACAAATAAAAAAGACCGGAGGGAGTACTTGTTTCACATTGTCTAGAGTGTGAACTTTAATCACCAAAAGGTGGGGGGCACGAGGATGCCATCGAAGACTGCCTTCTGCGCTTGATGCTACAATGTACCTAGTTAAAACTTATTTCTAATTCGAATTTACCTTTCTAAGTGGGAACTAATTATTATTTTTTATTTTATTTCAGGCACACTTATTGTGTTACTTTTTTAAAATTCATATCAGCTTATCAAGAAAAAAAAATTCGAATAAAAAAAATACGAGTACGCGTTGAGAACTAAATATAAATATAAAATG
The DNA here is from genome assembly GCA_963691705.1 of Viola odorata. Taxonomy (NCBI): domain Eukaryota; kingdom Viridiplantae; phylum Streptophyta; class Magnoliopsida; order Malpighiales; family Violaceae; genus Viola; species Viola odorata. Next base: position 17,003,543 of record OY829545.1, read on the forward strand.
ACAAATTTTACTTATTATTTAATTTAAAGCGATGTTACGTCATTGTAGAAAGTACATTTCTGAGACCGTATAAAATATCAGAGTTTTTATGATAAGTTTGAATATTGTCATGGACGTATTTAACTAAATTTGATTCGGTACATGCTATATATTATTTATGAAATGAGAGCGTCTTCACTTATTTTAACACTATTTATATATATCTATATAAAATGATGTGGTGAAATTCTCATGGAAGTTAGAGAAGAAGTTACCTATAATTCTTAAATCTCTCGTGTGATTCCATGTGAGATCCCTTGCATATTTTAGAAATTGATGTGTCATAGTAGAATTAATAATTTCAAATAATTTGATAATATTTTTCATTACACTTATTTTGAGTAGGTTGTACTATTAAATTGAATTTATTTATTTAATTAATTAGAAATTATGATAACTTATGGAATTTGAAAGGATTGAATTTTAATCGTGTAAAAAAGCACACAATTCTCTATATAAGTGTTTATAAGTGTCTTATTTTGTTCACAAGTATTCATTGGGTAGTGTTCTGATATGATACCTTTTTATGCATGTTTTTTCCTCTCTTTCAGGTCTAATTTCACACCTGATACTACTAATTTGGCTTGTTTTCCAACCACTTTGTAGATTTGGACTAAAGGGAGAAGCTTGCTGAAAAACACACCATTTGGATGCATTTCTGCCATTTCTTCATCGTCGGGCCCTAGATGCAGTTTTGTCGTCGAGACCTAGACGAGATCTTTTGTCCAGGCCAAAACGACGCACGTGCATGTTTCTTTCCGGATGACGCTTGACCAAAGATACTAAAAAGATTCTAGCGGGATTCTATGTGTAAATCATCCAGCTCAGCAGAGAATATTCCTCCCTGCCATTTTGTCCCCTAGTGGGGTTGTTAGGCTATATATATAACCATAACTTTAGGTTAAAGGGGGCTACTTTTTAGTATATTTTCCATCTTTTTAGGGTTTTCAATCATTGTAGCCACCTCTCTAACATTAGGATCTGTTCTTCATTTATTTTTCCAGAAATTGGAGCCCCAAGCTCCAATTAGTTTTTAATCCATATTTTCGTTTTCATTTGCACCTCTTCTCTGTTTATGTTGCTTTCTCCATCTATCTTGTGCATGATTTCCAGCATGAGTGGCTAAATCTCTTAGTCTTGGCAGGGGTGTTTTAAGGATTGCAAGAGGATAGTTGGGAGGTCAAATGGTTCTTAAAACGTTTTCATGATTGTATCCGCTTTCTTGCCATTTCAATGTCATTTTGTGTTAAGTTTGTTGGTAGTTTGATCACCTATTTGCATGCTTCTCATAAATATTGTCGTTTCCATGGTAATAACTAACGTGAGGCCATGGAATAGAGTAGGCACCTAGTCCAGAGTCACCATGTCGTTTGGTCCAATCTGGCTAGGGCAAGAAATCGGTTAGGGCAGACTTCTCAGTGTCTAGCCCTAGACGTGTCTTCTCTCCACTTCACGGGCCTGTGTGTATGACCCATAAGCGTACCTTGGGCGCAGTGTCACGGCCACTCCCATAAGCGTACCTTGGGAGTGACTTCTCTTAAGAAGAGAAGTAGGGGATCCACGTGAAAATAGGATTCATATAGCACGTCTATGACGTGAAAACAGTCTATCTTTGCACCAATGACCGACTAGACCTCGACGCAATCCGCCGTCTACCCCTGCTAAGATTTCTCCTTTTATCTGATCTATTATCTTTACTTATCTTTATTACACTTGTTAGTCTTTACCATTTTTATTGATATTCTCTTGCTTTATTTTCGTTCCCTTTTTATTTAATTATTTTGTTTGCCCATTATTACTTGTTATTTGCAATTTTATTCTCTGTCTCAACATCAACTGCCATCGTTGGTTAGATTCATCTACACCAATCAAAACCCCCCGTGTTACTTTTATGTCTATTGCATTTTCATCCTCGTCATACATTTAGGGCAAGATTAAATCTAGTTCTTCATTTTCCCTGTGGTTCGACCCTGACTTGCCGCTATATACATTAATTTGTGCATCTAGCCCATCAGGACTTTATAAATATTCTATTACTTTTGATGCGTGTTTCGATGACGCATCAAATTTTGGCGCCGTTGCCGGGGACTGTGTTTACGGACTAATTTCTTTCTTTTACTTGTATGACCAAGAGATCTGCACCTGCCCTTCTACCCCTTGACCACGAACTCACAAAGACAGAGAGAGAATTTCGAAGACAGGCTGGAGGAGCAACCTCTCGCAGAGTAATTCCTCGTTCTGCCCTCGACAGTCAAACCTCTAGTTAGACCGGTCCCGACAATCATTTTCATCCTGACCTCGACAACCCAGCAGTTGTCCACCCCGAGATATTCACTATGGCAGACCCTCCTAATATCGACAATCCTCTGCAAACCATTGAGGACCTCAATGGTGCCCCTAAAACACCCAGCACTTGTATCGTTTAGCCCACTGTTCCCCATGATTGGACGCTCAAGTCCGCAGTCATGCATCATCTTCCCCTCTTCCGTGGCGTTCCAAAGGAAAACCCTCACCGCCATCTTCAACAATTGCACTCTATTTGCGATGGCATGAAGCCAACTGATAGCATGTTTTTATGCACGTTTTTCTCCCCATTTTCTCACCCATTTTAGAGCTTGATTCTGCTAATTTACCCTTGATTTCATTACTATTGCAGATTCAGGCTTAAAAAGGGAGTTTGTGCTAAAACGTGCATTTTTGGTGCATCTTGAGCGAATTCCAGTTCAAGACCAACAGTCTAGGTCCCGAGCCCAAAGCAGCGTTCAAGGCCCCGAGTCGGATTCCCAGTTCGGGACCCCGAAGGGCAAAGGATGTCATTTCCACGTGTCATCCCACCTAAAACGCCCATGTGACTCCTCTGACACTGTTCCTGACGCTCTGCACTGATTACCAAACAACCACCGAACTGACCAGTTCAGCCTCGAGCTCAGTCCAGACCTGCCAAAGCTGGAAAAATCAGACAACTTTATGCTTTTCCAGCTTTGTGCTTTAAGGAACATGGATCCACTTCTTTAGGCTTTCAATTAATGCATTTTGTCCCTAGTTTTAGGCTGAAGATATTTTGTGCTTAAGGCTCTACTATATAAAGGGCATCTAGGATTAGTTTAGATCATCTTTTTTTTCTAGCTTTTAATCACTTAGCATAATTTAGAAGTAGCTTAGACTTCTCTCTAGTTTCTCTCTCTAGCCATTGTTAGCTTCTTCAACATTGCTGCCGAGCTATAAACGGAATTTTAGTAACAAGTTTTCTTCCCTTCATCTATTTATTTACTTGTTATGCTTTCTTTAATCGTTATTTGTTTATCCTTAAGTATGAGTAGCTAAATTCCTAGTTCTTGGCAAGGCTGATTCAAGGGTTGCAAGGGCAGATTCGAGGCCTTAATGTGCTTAGTATATTCTTGATGCTGTATTTAACTATTCATCGATTTAATTACATCTTTGCATGATTTAATTTAAGGTCTGATCAACTGAGAATTATTTTGTGTAAATGCTGCCATTCATGTGATGAATACGAAAGGAAAATCGCATGAGTAAGTAGGCATCTATTTAGTCTTGACTGTGTCAAGGTGGTCTTGAATAGATAGGTTGGGTAGTTGATTAGGGCTGGGTCACGAGCCTGACAAACTGAGGGACTTTAGCTCTAGATCTGTCTTTTCTTAGCTTCATGGGCAGTTTGAGTATGGCCCTCTCGCATTCGTGCTTGGAGGGATGGCAAACTGTCAAGACTACCTCATATGTGGAAACGGGGGGTAGTTTCTCTTAAGAGAAAAGTAGGGGATATCCGAGGAATCTGGTCCCCATGTCATTTCTATGACATCTCGAATGGAATACCCTTGAGCTGATGACGATCTGGTCCCGAATGCAACCCAGAATGCCTTTGCCGAGAACACTTTCTCCATCTGATTATCTGTTGTTATTTCACCCTTATTCTATTTCACGCCTGTGTTGATACTTCTGCATCTGCTTCTGATTTGTTTCGTTATTTCTAGAATTGTTCGCCTATCTACTCATTTTACTATTCGGGACCTCGAACGTGACATTCGGGACCCCGAATACTGCTTTCTTAGATAGAATTGTTAGCTCCCGAATTCTGTCTTGGCTAACTCGTTAGCCAATTAAAACCCCCCTGATTGTTACTTTTTGTGCATTTCACCCCCGAATACATTCAAGACCTTAGATCAGTCTCTCACAATCCCTGTGTTCGACCCTGACTACCACTGTACACTTTATCTCTTGTGCACACACGTTTTCAGGCACTATAAATCTATGTATTTGATTGACGATCACCAACCAATGTCAGTATTGAGCACGCCAAACTCCGAGCCTTCATGTGGTCTCTAAAAGATGATGCCCTAGACTGGTTCTATGATCTACCCCCTAATTCCATCAACTCTTGGGCCGAAATGTCCAAATGCTTCACCGAAAAATATTACCCATTAGAAATGGCTAATGTAACTCGCAAGCAATTGGTGTCTATAGTCCAGAGGAAAGAAGAAGATTTTGGCCAGTACCATGAGCGCTACAAAAAGATGCAAGCTATGTGCCCCTCACACAACCTTACCGAGCACGCCTGATGGGTGCCGAGACCGTCAAAATAAATTAAGTTACAATTTACCATGCACGTATATAATTTAATTGCAGTATGTGGTAAAAGGATCGTTCCTCAGAGATTCGGTGGATTAAAATCAATTCTTTGTATTAATTTAAAAGGGTGGTAAATACCAATATGAGTAGTTGGTTGGTTGCAAGTAATTTAGATTAACAGAATTAAACAAAACAAAAGATGTAGTGGATGATGTTAATCAGTGGATGATGACTTCCCAGTAAGGATTTCTTATAGCTCATGATTCGAATAAGTTGATCATAGATGCAAGAGTGGTAAACACTAAACTTATAGGAAGGCTATAGAGACCAGGTATTGGTCACCTAGATCTCCTACTTTCCTCCTATACAAGACTGCCAAAGAGACACTCCATTGGAAGTCCCTAATCACCCTAACAATCCTAAGAGACACTATATAGGATTTAATCAGGGCAATTGATAGAAGCAGGGAAAGACCTAATCCCAGGCCTGGGATAGAGATTCGTGTCTATCCTATAAACCAGATCTGATCCTTCTTCTAGCTGTCACCAGCTAGTTGCCTTCGTATTTCTCTTGGCAATGTAGACTCCAAAGCCGCCAGAAAAGACTGTAATCGTCCAAACCTTATGTGAAGCTGATCAGACTTTACTAAGAACAGGGGCAAACTGTCATGCAAACAAGAAGAATAAGAATACAAGTATGGTGTGTGTGAAGTGCTATTTGATCTCACAACCTAGGAATCATGGCTTCGAATCCTTACTAAGAAGAGGGCGTTTAGCCTATAATAGACATAACAATAATAATAATAAAGAAACAATCATAAACTGAATCTGAATTATATTAAAAATAAGAGAATAGTTTAAGCTGCAACAAAAGTAGAAAATTCGAGAGAGAGAAGAGATAAACCTCTTCTTCTCAGCGGCAACTTTAAATAGGAAAAACCTATCTCTAGTTCAAAGTTCAAAAGACGAAGAGAAGATTGATATCTACTCTTGCGGGATTGTTTATTTAAATACAAAAAGAGGGGATTGGTAATTCTAATCGATGAAGGAGTTCTAGTTACAGATGAACTTCTTTTCTTTCGGAAGACTCCAGCTAGATTCTTCAAATCCGCTCACGGCCCATGAATCAATCTTGCGGCCCAGATAGCTTTTAAGTCAGTTGACTCTGGTCAACGCTTCCAAATCCTCGTCTTATCCCAGGTCTGGGATCCTCTCTTTCTTTGCTAAGCAAAACAGCTCTGATAGAGGCTCTTTTGGCTCCTATTGGTAATTTCTGCTTCTCAGCAGTGTCTCTGTAGAAAAGGAGTGAAAGAGCAACAATTAGCAGTATCATCATCCCAAAACAGAAGTAAAAGGATGATGAAAAAATGACTTTTTAGCGTTCTATCAACGCCCTCATCCAATATTTTTGTGAAGGTCTCAAAGTTCGTGACAAGGCATTGCTCAACGCCGCTGGTGGTGGTGCTATCACCAGACTTACCCCTGCCACCGCGAAGGCCACCATAGAGTTAATGGCAAGAAATTGCATACCCGAGGAAAGCAATCATCCAGGGCAGGATGCCCAAGTAGCCGCGATGCAGACCCAATTAACAGCTATGATGGGCATGCTTCAGAACATGGCCCCCGGACAGACAGTCCAAGTCAAGGCCTGTCAGATTTGCAACATGACCGATCATCCAACAGATGCGTGCCTGCATATCCCTGATGAGATTCAGAGTATCAACGCCATTGGTAACTATAACCAGGCCCCATATGGACAGAACTACAACCAGGTGTGGAGACCACAAAACTCCGGTTGGGCCAGCCATCAGCAAGCGTCTAGCCCTGGACAACCTCCACAGCATAATCAGTACATGAATCAGACCCAACCATCTTTCAACGTCCAAAACTTCCAGCCTAGATCTACCCATCCCAACAACCAACAATCTTTCTATCAACCCAATCAGGGCCAGACCTCCACTTCGTCTACCCCACCGGTTAATGAGGTAGCTCACTACAGGAACGTCATCACGGATCTACAAACACAAATGAGCATCATGGCCGCGGACATGAAAGAATTGAAAAACAAAGGCAGATTGCCTGGGCAGACTGAGGCCAACCCAAAGCACAATTTGTGTGCTATGACTCTTCGCAGTGGCTATGTCTTACCCTCTCGAGAGCATCTAGGCCTCGACGTCAAAAAACCCTCCCCAGAGCATCTTGGCCTAGACGCCGAACCAGTTGTCGAGCCCGAAATCTTGGCCAAGAAAATACCCAAAGCTAAGTTCATTGGGCCTAAACTTCCAGAAGTGATGGAGGACCGTATTATGATAACTTATGGAATTTGAAAGGATTGAATTTTAATCGTGTAAAAAAGCACACAATTCTCTATATAAGTGTTTATAAGTGTCTTATTTTGTTCACAAGTATTCAATGGGTAATGTTCTGATATGATGCCTTTTTATGCATGTTTTTCCCTCTCTTTCAGGTCTAATTTCACACTTGATACTACTAATTTGGCTTGTTTTCCAACCACTTTGTAGATTTGGACTAAAGGGAGAAGCTTGCTGAAAAGCGCACCATTTGGATGCATTTCTGCCATTTCTTCATCGTCGGGCCCTAGATGGAGTTTTGTCGTCGAGACCTAGACGAGATCTTTTGTCCAGGCCTAAACGACGCACGCGCATGTTTCTTTCCGGATGACGCTTGACCAAAGATACTAAAAAGATTCTAGCGGGATTCCATGTGTAAATCATCCAGCTCAGCAGAGAATATTCCTCCCTGCCATTTTGTCCCCTAGTGGGGTTGTTAGGCTATATATAGAACCTTAACTTTAGGTTAAAGGGGGCTACTTTTTAGTATATTTTCCATCTTTTTAGGGTTTTCAATCATTGTAGTCACCTCTCTAACATTGGGATATGTTCTTCCTTTATTTTTCCAGAAATTGGAGCCCCAAGCTCCAATTAGTTTTTAATCCAGATTTTCATTTTCATCTGCACCTTTTCTCTGTTTATGTTGCTTTCTCCATCTATCTTGTGCATGATTTCCAGCATGAGTGGCTAAATCTCTTAGTCTTAGTAGGGGTGTTTTAAGGATTGCAAGAGGATAGTTGGGAGGTCTGATGACGTGCTTGTCGAGGGCACGATCAAATAATTACAACTTATCACATGCAACAAAAAGGATTGAAGACAGTGACAAGAGGTTTGATCCACAGAGAAAGGTGAAGACATACACTAGACAAGACTAGATATAAAGTAAAACAATAAAAGAAACAAAAAGGGGGGTTTTGGTTGGTTAATCTAGTTAACCAAGATAGAGATGACTGCTAACAAGACAATTAATAAAAACAGAAATCAAGGGCACGAAAGCAAAACACAATCAGGGGCAAGACATGCAAACAGAAATCAAGGGCACGACATGCAAATAGAAATCAAATAAAGAAATAAAATCAGAAGAGAAGAAACTAAAAGCAATAAAATCAGAAGAGCAGATAAGAAAGATTCCTAGCAAAGGTTTTTCTCGGGCTGCGTCGAGGGCATGAAAATCTCTTGACCTCGATGGCTAGACAATCATCGGCGTAGAAATATTCTATTCTCATGCCATAGACCTGCTATAGGGACCGCGTTTCCACACCACATCCCCTACTTACCTTCTTAGATAAAAGTCACCCCTCGTTTCCACATATGAGGTGACCTTGACGTTCCGCCATCCTCCCAGGCACGAATGCGGGGAGGCCACATTCAGAACGCCCATGAAGGAGAGGTAAGATAGATCTAGGGTGAGATCGCTCAGCTTGTCAGACTCGTACCACATATCCTAATCGGTCGTTTACCCCTAGATGAAGACCTCACGCGCTGCCTCCCCTAGGTGTCTACTATTATCTCAAGGCTTCGCGTCAGTTATAACCAAGAGAATGACAGTAATCATCTAGGTCTAGATATTAGTTGGCCAGACTACTAATCTGGCCCTAGACGAATTAACAAGAAACCGATAAACAATCGAATACAACAATAAGAATATATTAAACACAATTAGGCCTCTTAACTACCCATGCAACCCTCAAAATACCTCTGCTAAGAAGGGAAAATCTAGCTACTCATACCACAAAACATACAAACAAAATAGGAAAAGAAAGATTGCATAAAAGAAGAAGAACAAGAAATGTTACCGCCCGGAGCAAAGCTCCGGTTGAGTTCAATGGCTGCTGGAAATGGACGCCTCAGCCACCACCCAAAAGAGGGAGGAGAGAAAAGGAGGCGGCTCCCAAAAGAATAAAGTGGAAAAATATTTACAAGATGTGATGTGTATCCTCAAACCCTAAAACTAGAGGCTTATATAGTGTCTAGCCCACAAGAGGACAAATTCCAGCTAAGGGATTACAAAAAGACAAATTCCAGCTAAGGGGAGAGGGTGACAGCACATGGAGCGTGCTGGAATATTCTGGAATCTTTTAGAAATGCAAGGAATCCCGTGAGAATCTTTGGAGATTCGTCTCTTTGGCTTTGCAGAGATATCGCGGGCGAGAGACTGCTCACTGGTCTAGTTAGCTTTCGAGGGCTCCACGACATTCTGATTTTCTAGGCCTTGAAGCTTGAAATCCTCAGAAATACTCCAAAAATGCTTCTTTTCGATCTTTTCCTTCTATTGACACAGATCTGCAATAAAGATTGGAATAAGGGTCAAATAGCGGAATCAAGCCCCCGAAAGGGCTAGAAAATAAGGTAAAATCATGACCATGAAACGTGCTATCAAACATCCCCACACTGCCCAATGCTCGCCCTCGAGCATTTACAAACTGAAAATCACCTCAAGAAATAGACAAACACAATTAATCAGCACACAATTACAAACCGGCACCGAGCTAGACTTCGCACAAACTCATCTTCACCTAGAAGAAACCTGCATCAAATCAGAGGGATAACGACCCCAAAGATCAAACTTTCCCACATCAAGGCCCTCTACCAGCAATACTCACCAAGTAGTCAAATAGGAAAACTAGTAGTTGATCAGACTCCTAATAAATCCTAGATGAAATGGCTAGAAATTAATAGTAAGGTGTATGCACTCACACTCACAAACAGGGCTAGGTGTTTACCACTCAAAACTAAATGCACAAAGCACAGCACAAAGTCAAACTTGCACATCAATCTGAGTACTGTAGAACACATGCATGGGCAATCAACAATCGAAAAAATAACGCATCAGTAAAAAGAAAGAAAAGGGATGGAATGAGCTAGAAATATGGAAGAGAGAAGCAGGAGATGAACAGAAGAGAAATGAAGGGAGAGAAGAAGGAAAGAAAAGAAAGGGCCAGATATAACCTGGATGGATTCCTTGGCTTAGGAAAAAGGCGATGTGGCAAGGCAACTTTTATAGAGGGCACGAAGTAGTTCGGGGGCTAGACAAAGGTCTTCTTTCGAGGGCAGGAAACTCTTCTTGTTGAGGCTTCGGATGCGGATACTCTTTTTGTTCGCTTAATGCCCCCCTCCTTTTATTTTGAATTTTTTCTTTTTTTATTTTATTTTATATATATATAAGAGATAGGAGAGGGGGCATGAACCAGCTACAAAATTTTGATTCTTCCGGGGCATGAAACTCTTGATTTTTTTGTTCGGTGCTTGCCTTTGATCTGCTTCCAGCATCGATGGTGACTTCTTTTTCGCTTCCCCACACTTGAACGTTTTGGGGGCTCGATTTCTTTGAATGATCTAGGGCTCGAAACTCTTTCGAGCTTTTGCTTTTTCTTGCCCTAGATCTTTACTTTCTGTTTTCTGCTCTGAAGTCTTTTGCTTTCGTCTGCTTCCCCACACTTGAACTTGTCTGCGCGTGCTTTAGGTGTCTAGCCCTCGACGTTACCCTCAATAATCGCTACCTCACCTGCCAAGGAAAAAGATCAAGAAAATATAAATGGTCAGGAAAGAATATGAAAAGAAGTGGAATGTCGGGGGCACGAAAAGAGAAGAGAAATGAGGGGGAGAAAAGAACGAAAAAGACATTGATGCAAAGTTTTTCGTCACATTTAAGTTTTCCCATGTCTAACAGTGACTATACCCAGGGATATCATGCAAGAACAACTAGTGCCTAGCTAAAACATCCTAATCACACAAGAAAAGAAATAGGCGTGGAGGCTCAAGTGCTCACAGGGTGCTTTTGTGACTACTGATGTCGAGGCCTAGATATGGATATAAGGCTCAGCAGGCAAAAATGAGAATAGCTAGGTCTAGACAAGGTGCTGGTGGTTCATACTTGTGCACAAATGATCAAAAGTGTGTGTCCATTTACAAAGGTTTTAAAAACTGGGCAGTGCTGAAATAACTAGCAAAATCCTAAAAATGAAAATTCGAAAAAGTTTTGAAAAATTCGAAAAATCATGCAATCATGCAACAAGCGGAAAATTAACCATGCAAACAAACACACAAATAAATCCCTCCCCACACTTAGGCAGCGCATTGTCCTCAATGCGAGAAGGGAACACACAAGAAAGTTCTGAAAAATAAAGAGTGAAGCAGAAATAAAAAGGGAAAGAACGTGGGTTGCCTCCCACGAAGCGCCTCTGTTATTGTCGAGGGCACGACATTGGCTGTTCGAACTTCAACCAATCCTACTAAATGCTTTCCATCCTCTTAGTTTGATGTGAATTATCGTATGAAGTGGATGGTCCAGTAACAAAGTAACCTGCAGGCAACCATAAAATGATGCAAGTGTTAATTTGGGTTCCCGCAAAATAAAGAGGAAGAAATTGTTATGAGTGAAAGGTGATTCAAGAAAAGGATCCATCTAATCAGAAAGTTTAGAAATCCCCCTGTCACACATAACGACTTTAGAGCTCAAGACCTCGATTGTCTCTTCCTCAATCTCTCTTACATCCTCATTCTCAATCTCCCCTGGCTTGAATTCTATGTCTAAGGCATGACATTCCGACTTGTCGAGGGCATGACGCTCCTTGATCGCGCGTCGAACACGTCAAATATAAGTTGTATAAATGAATATAAAACGGGGTAGAAGTACAACTTAACACTTGTCCACAAGGGTTTGTAGATGGTGGTAAGAGGATCGTCCACAGAGACTTCGGGGGATTTGTAGTTCTTGGTTGACTTCCTCGTCACTGAATTTGGTTGGTTGAATCTGAAAATAAAGACAAAACAAAAAGAAATAAAATAGCACAAAACAGTATTGCCCAAAGGCTTGGCCTAGACAGGGGTCAAGACTGAAAACAGTAAAAAGAAGGTTCCCGGTAAGAGCATGAACGGGCTATGTTCATATGATTCGATCACTGATTCAATGGTGTTCATCTCTATATTTGCAGTGCTGCTATGGATAAGACAACGCCCAACTCAAGTTTACCCTCGGTTGTCAGTCGAGGCCCACGGTTGTCAATCGGGTCTGAGTTGTATTATTCATTTAACTGGGTCTCCCAAGCTAAAATCTGAATTGTCAGTTCTAAACTTGAACAAGGAAGTAAAGAAACCAGAAAATAAATAATTACAAAAATAGAGATTATTAAGAGTAATTAGATCTCACGAAATATAAGAAACATAGCTCTCAAGCTCTTACCAAGAATGGTGATTAGCTAGATGTACTCATGAATGAATTATAAAAATACTTGCTTGCATAAATAAAATAAATCCGTGGATTCAAAGAATTAAATCCAGGAGCAAGGTACAAAGTGGCGGAAGAGAGGAAGAGAGGAAAGTGTGTAGCGTGTGGAGAAGAGGAGGACAAGTTCAGCTATAAGTAAGCTAAAACTCCTCTGTCCTTCTCCAACTCAATCTCCTAAATAATCTCCTAGATAATCTCCTAATAAATTATCCTGATTTGTTTTGAATAAAAATAGGAATTTAAAATATACAAAGATGGAAGGAGATCCTTGATAGGATTCTTAAATAAATATCTTCCTGATCCTTCTCTTTGTCACTGGACAGCTGTGATTTGCCAGCTCGCAAGGCCCAACGCTGCTTCTCAAGATTCCTCTCTCGCGAATCAGTCTTGGCCGGAGTCTTGGCCTAGACTCTGGTCTAGACTCGGGAAAACAGCTTCAGCGCTCCAAAAATCAGATTCTTCTATAAATTGCCTCCAGACCAGAACTGCTAAGATATGGGAAATACAAGGATAAATCAGTAGGTTTACTGCCCAAATAACAAGTAAATGGATAGTAAAAACATGATGAAATGCAATGTAATCACTCCTCACAAGATTTGATGTGCTGAAAAGCCTCAAGAACCTCAATTTCTTGACCCACCAAAGTGTCAGAACAGTTCTGGAGTTGACTTGGAAAATTTGGTTGAACAACGATTTCTGCCTCCAATTCTGCGTCTAGGGCACGACGTTCGTCGAGGGCTAGATGCTCGTCGTAGGAATCTGGCAAATTTGCGTCGCTCAACATTGTGACTGCACTGGCCTTGAACTCCACATTGGCTCCTGACTCTGAAAGAAGACATTCTGGGCCTTCCAAGTTTAGCTCATTTGGGGGCATGAAAAGGTCCTCTAACCCATAAGACTCATCATCCTGGTCATGACGCTCAGATGGCAACTCCCATAGAATTGCGGTTGATAGATTCTCTTCACTTAAATAGTCGTCACTATCTAAGTGCTGCAAATGTTGTTCTATGGGGGTAATAGGATGATTTGTGGTGTGACTGGGCAGAAGTGTTGGAGCTAAAATTTTTGGTCTAGGTGTAGGGGCAATGTCTAGGGCAGGGGCAATGTCTAGGGCAGGAGCAATGTCTAGGGTAAGATGGGTAGGTTCAGGTGGTCCAGCGTCGGGGGCAAGATCCATAGGCAGCCATACAAAGTTTCCTTCAATAGCCTCTTGGCGTCTCTGCTCTATAAGCTCCTCCATGGCCTCTTGCATCTCCTCAAGTTGTCTCCTCAGGGTAGCTAGTTCTGCCCATTGTTCCTGATTTCCGTAGTTGCTCTGTGGAGGTTGTGGAGGCTGATAATATTGATAGCTAGGTTCGTCTTGCCCTGCATAGTTGAAATTTTCTTGATCCCACTACGGGGGGTTAGGAGTAAAATACTGAGGAAAAGATGGTGAGTAAGAATAAGGATCAAAATAAGACATTGAAGAAAGAAATAATTAAAAGAAATAAAAAAAGATTCTGGAACTTTCTAGGGCACGAATAAACTTCGACCCCCGGCAACGGCGCCAATTTGATGACGTGCTTATCGAGAGCACGATCAAATAATTACAACTTATCACATGTAACAAAAAGGATTGAAGACAGTGGCAAGTGGTTCGATCCACAGAGAAAGGTGAAGACATACACTAGACAAGACTAGATATAAAGTAAAACAATAAAAGAAACAAAAAAGGGGGTTTTGGTTGGTTAATCTAGTTAACCAAGATAGAGATGACTGCTAACAAGACAATTAATAAAAACAGAAATCAAGGGCACGAAAGCAAAACACAATCAGGGGCAAGACATGCAAACAGAAATTAAGGGCACGACATGCAAACAGAAATCAAATAAAGAAATAAAGTTAGAAGAGAAGAAACTAAAAGCAATAAAATCAGAAGAGCAGATAAGAAAGATTCCTAGCAAAGGTTTTTCTCGGGCTGCGTCGAGGGCATGAAAATCTCTTGACCTCGAGGGCTAGACAATCATCGGCGTAGAAATATTCTATTCTCATGCCATAGACCTGCTATAGGGACCGCGTTTCCACACCGCATCCCCTACTTACCTTCTTAGATAAAAGTCACCCCCCGTTTCCACATATGAGGTGACCTTGACGTTCCGCCATCCTCCCAGGCACGAATGCGGGGAGGCCACATTCAGAACGCCCATGAAGGAGAGGTAAGACAGATCTAGGGCGAGATCGCTCAGCTTGTCAGACTCGTACCACATACCCTAATCGGTCGTTTACCCCTAGATGAAGGCCTCTCGCGCTGTCTCCCCTAGGTGTCTACTATTATCTCAAGGCTTCGCGTCAGTTATAACCAAAAGAATGACAGTAATCATCTAGGTCTAGATATTAGTTGGCCAGACTACTAATCTGGCCCTAGAAGAATTAACAAGAAATCGATAAACAATCGAATACAACAATAAGAATATATTAAACACAATTAGGCCTCTTAACTACCCATGCAACCCTCAAAATACCTCTGCTAAGAAGGGAAAATCTAGCTACTCATACCACAAAACATACAAACAAAATAGGAAAAGAAAGATTGCATAAAAGAAGAAGAATAAGAAACGTTACCGGCCGGAGCAAAGCTCCGGTTGAGTTCAATAGCTGCTGAAAATGGACGCCTCAGCCACCACCCAAAAGAGGGAGGAGAGAAAAGGAGGCGGCTCCCAAAAGAAGAAAGTGGAAAAATATTTACAAAATGTGATGTGTATCCTCAAACCCTAAAACTAGAGGCTTATATAGTGTCTAGCCCACAAGAGGACAAATTCCAGCTAAGGGATTACAAAAAGATAAATTCCAGCTAAGGGGAGAGGGTGACAACACATGGAGCATGCTGGAATATTCTGGAATCTTTTAGAAATGCAAGGAATCCCGTGAGAATCTTTGGAGATTCGTCTCTTTGGCTTTGCAGAGATATCGCGGGCGAGAGACTGCTCACTGGTCTAGTTAGCTTTCGAGGGCTCGACGACATTCTGATCTTCTAAGCCTTGAAGCTTGAAATCCTCAGAAATACTACAAAAATGATTCTTTTTGATCTTTTCCTTCTATTGACACAGATCTGCAATAAAGATTGGAATAAGGGTCAAATAGCGGAATCAAGCCCCCGAAAGGGCTAGAAAATAAGGTAAAATCATGACCATGAAACGTGCTATCAAGGTCAAATGGTTCTTAAAATGTTTTCATGATTGTATCCACTTTCTTGCCATTTCAATGTCATATTGTGTAAGGTTTGTTGGTAGTTTGATCACCTATTTGCATGCTTCTCATAAATATTGTCGTTTCCATGGTAATAACTAACGTGAGGCCATGGAATAGAGTAGGCACCTAGTCCAGAGTCACCATGTCGTTTGGTCCATTCTGGCTAGGGCGAGAAACCGGTTAGGGCAGACTTCTCAGTGTCTATCCCTAGACGTGTCTTCTCTCCACTTCACGGGTCTGCGTGTATGACCTATAAGCGTACGTTGGGCGCAGTGTCACGGCCACTCCCATAAGCGTACCTTGGGAGTGACTTCTCTTAAGAAGAGAAGTAGGGGATCCACGTGAAAACAGGATTCCTATAGCACGTCTATGACGTGAAAACAGTCTATCCTTGCACCAATGACCGACTAGACCTCGACGCAATCCGCCGTCTACCCCTGCTAAGATTTCTCCTTTTATCTGATCTATTATCTTTACTTACTTTGTTATTATCTTTATTACACTCGTTAGTCTTTACCATTTTTATTGATATTCTCTTACTTTATTTTCGTTCCCTTTTTATTTAATTATTTTGTTTGTCCATTATTACTTGTTATTTGCAATTTTATTCTCTGTCTCAACATCAACTGCCATCGTTGGTTAGATTCGTCTACACCAACCAAAACCCCCCTGTGTTACTTTTATGTCTATTGCATTTTCATCCTCGTCATACATGTAGGGCAAGATTAAATCTAGTCCTTCATTTTCCCTGTGGTTCGACCCTGACTTGCCGCTATATACATTAATTTGTGCATCTAGCCCATCAGGACTTTATAAATATTCTATTATTTTTGATGCGCGTTTCGACGGCGCATCATGTTCATAAATACTAATGGAAGCTAAATGTTAGTTTCATTTTTCATTTGATTAAATTATGTAATTATTTACCTTTTAATCATATCTAGTTGTAAATTATTATTTATAGTGTAATATCTTCTTTGTATTATATATATAAAAATAAATGTATTTTCTTTTTGATAATTTTATCAAAATCTATCACGGTCGCACAACGGGTTTGAGACTAGTTCCTCCGTATTAAAAACACTCCATTTTTCATAATCATAGGAAGTGAAGACCATTATCCAGTTATGCAATTCTCATCAAATCTTAAAAGAGAGATGATAATCTTGTGTAACCTTTTCTGGTTTAACAAGTCCAAAATGTTTTCTACTCATGGCATAAAACAAGGACCCTTATTTCAGTCATAACGGATCTGATCAGTTGCTTATCCTACAAATTACTAGTATCTTTCTCCTTCAGGGTCATCTACTAGATCAGCAATGATGAACTTTTCCATGTTGAAGAGGTCTTTTAAGCTGTATGGCCCTACGGAGGGTCGCGGTCCGTTCCATAAAACCTTTGCAAATTGCTCATGAATCCTTTCTGTTGGATGGAAAGAATCCCACCAAACATAATCGTCAGCATTGTCACATAATTCGAAACCTGTAGCCTTCCCTGCGCCTCCACAGGTTACCATACCCCTGTACTTTCCTGATCCGCAACACGCATCCACACCTTCTTTGAAACCTTCAGACTCAAAAATTCAAAGGATCACTAACGGTTAGATGGTGCGAAAAATGTATACATTGACGAAGGCAGATAAGATTTTGTACCATATCGCAATGGATTTTTGATTCTATAGTTGAGCCAGGAAAAGAAATCAGAGTTGCAATATCTGAAATCTTTCAGTAAATGCTCAAAGCTTTTCAGGACAGCCCTTAAAGCAGTGTTATGTGCTGATGCAAGTGCAGAAGCTGCTTCAAAGCAATCAGATTTACCGGCTTTCTGGTTCGCCAACCTCATAGATGGAAGGCAACCCAGAGAACACAAGCTCAGAAAACCGAATTTTCTAGCACCTTTCGCATACAAAACCTGAGCAATAACAAATTTAAATTCAGTTCTTCAGGATATGAAAGTACGACATCGGAAAATTGCTAATTGAAAAGGTCTAATTGTACCTGAATTGATTCTGTTAAGTTTGCTATAACCATCTCCACGAATCCTTCAGGATTGTATTTTTCTTGTAATTTTGGATTAGCTAGGTAACCACCCATGTAATCATTGCTTCCTACACTGATGAAATAAACAGCTTCTGCTATTAGTTTCCTTGCTCCTGCTTCCCCTAGCTTTTCTGTTAATGAATTTTGCACCTTTTCAAAATTCCTCAGCTGTGTTGGTAGATCAATCACCTAATAACAATTCAATTGAAATAGTGATCAACAATATATGAATCATACGAACCAGTTTCTAGCTCAACAGTACTTCTTGTGAAGCACAAATAAGTTCTCAGCCTCGAGTTACAATTTCTAACTATCGAAGAAAAACCACCAATGACCTTAACATAAAAGACACTTGAATTCGTCTCCAATACATCATTTAGGTAAGATAAACAAAATAGCCAGATTCATACCAGTCCTTGATTGGTCTCAGAAAGAACGCCGGCCCCTCCGGATGCAAAATTAACACCATTCGAGTAATCAATCGAAGGCTGATGAAAAGGGGGAATTATCGGCAGCTTCGCATACTCAGCTGCGTAGTTGGATTTCTTTACTAAGTTGCAATTTCACAGCATAAAAGACATTTAAAACATTGCTTAGGGCCGGGACTAATTTTACCGATGAAATCGACGATGACTCGGCCATCGGAGAAGCGTCCTGTTGGTTCTTTAAAGAAGCCATTCTGACCATAGGGTTTGGTATCTGCTCTCATGTCTGGGACGGTGTTGATGTAATTGTTGTTGCCAGGATCAACGGTGGAGTCGCCAAAGATGAAGAAGGCAGGAGCAGAGTTGTCAGGGAAACTTCTAGCTGAGCTGCAGTTGATAATTGGAGCCAATAGTGCAAGAAAGATGCACAAGAACTCCGCATAAGAATTCATTTGTTGCTGTTCTTGCAAATTCTTGTAATGCTGATTAGCTAATTAAGCCTGCAATCTCATTTTATGTGAAAGTTTCAAAATAAGGTAAGAAATTGACGGTCTTTTCAATGCTAGACTTAAAGTCTAGAAACATATATGCCAAATGTCAGTGTCACCTTTGGAAGCATCTCTAGATTGTTGTCGATCATCTTTTACAAAGCTTACCGCATAAAACTTTTTACAGTAATAGAATAGAACAGTCAAACATGTGAATTGTCATCTAAAAATTAATAAATTAAATGCATAATAACATTATTTCATTTTTTTAGAAGAAACATCAATTATAATATTTCAAGGGAAATTAGAAACATATACCATCAATATTTAAATAGTTGAATCCTCCATACTAACAGAAAAGAGAGTTAAATAATAGAGTTTATTCGTTTTATTTATTTATTTAATTTTTACTTGGGCTCAGATAATATATGGGCTGTGCACTGCTTATGTTGTTCCTAATCAGTTACAGTTTGGGCTTTTTCTTTTC
This sequence comes from Viola odorata, assembly GCA_963691705.1. Taxonomy (NCBI): domain Eukaryota; kingdom Viridiplantae; phylum Streptophyta; class Magnoliopsida; order Malpighiales; family Violaceae; genus Viola; species Viola odorata. The sequence continues at coordinate 17,022,410 of OY829545.1, forward strand.
TTCTTTTCCCTCCTTCCTCTTAATGATCAAAACGACACATGACCACGCGTTCTATCTCCACGCGACCAAGACCTTCCACATCCATCTTTGCTTCTCTACAGCGGTCCTTCGTTCTCAATCTCTCCCTCCATATTCTGGAATCAACAAACCCTAACTACTTTTGCCCCCAAATTACCACAATATTTTCACAATGACCTCGTCGAAAAAACACTACAAGGAAAAAATCGCGCGTCGCAAGTAAGTGTTAACCAGCAACCTTGAATTCATCTTAATAGCTCAAATCAGCTTCTTATTTTCTTGATTTCTAACAACATAAAACGAAACAGAGAAGAGAAAGCCGAAGAACCTGAACTGCCGAAATACCGGGACCGAGCCAAGGAGCGAAGAGAGGATCAGAATCCGGATTATGAGGCCACCGAATTAGGATCCTTCCATGCAGTTGCTCCTCCAGGAGCCGTTGATCTTCGTTCAGCTGACGCAGAGAAGATTTCTATAGAGAAGAGCAAGTACCTTGGAGGTTCGTTTTTTGCTGAATTTGAAACTGTTTTTTGGCATTGGTGTTGATAAATGTGTAGTGGCTGAGGGTTTGTTAACTGATGTGTAGGTGATGTGGAGCATACGCATTTGGTGAAGGGATTGGATTATGCGTTGCTTAATAAAGTGAGGAGTGAGATTGTTAAGAAACCTGACGATGGGGATGATGCCGGCGGGAAATCGAGGTACTTGGATTAATAAAAGATGGACAATGCTTTTAATTCAGTTTGTGTTGATGTACGCATTGTCGTTAATGTATCTGTGTTTGTGTTTGGCAGAGTGTCTAAGGAGGACCAGCAGTTGTCATTTCGCACCGCAACGGCAAAGGTTCGTTTGGCTCAGGAATATGTTCACTTCACTATAGTAAGAAGGAGTTAGTTTTAAGTGGTTCGATACTAACGTATTGTTATTGCCTTGTTTCAGTCGATCTATAAATGTATAGTGAAGCCACAAACAGTTATCAAGACAAATGAGATGTTTCTTCTTGGTCGGATGTCATTTATTTTCAACGTGGTAAGAATTCTGTTCACTTTGCTAATTTTGTTGAAAGCTGTCTTCCTCTGGTTCTACTAAGTACCCGACCTTTGTCATCCTTTCGGGGGTAGCTTTAAAGTTTAATCTTCCCATTGTGAATTTAAGTAGATGGAACTTGAGGATGAAATTGAGTGGAGTTTTTTTTTTTTTGCCATACAATTCTTCTGCTCAGTAGTGGCACTTAATAACCTAGGTCTTAAAAGGTCTTCTCACAATCTTTTGGTGAAGAGTCTCGGGCTTCTTGGATTGTGACTTCTACTTATGGTTTAAATCCAGTGATTTTCCATTACGTTTGTAGTCACAAATTTCTTTCCACTTGGTGACATGCCTGACCATTATATTGGCGTACGTCATGCTGTATGGTGCTTCAATTGAGTTTCCATAAACTTGGAATTGTGAGAATGTCTCAGTATTATATTCTAAATGCATGAAATGTGAGGGGACACTGGCTGGCCTCAAATTTGAATATCTGCAGCCAAAGTATCATATGGGATTTTATGAGGCTATAAATATTTGACTTTAGTGTCAGGATTGGTAGCGCCAAAATGCTTGCATTCTCAATTTTATCTACCTCTATTTAATACATCCCCTTACTCATAATGCCAATTTGTGTGAACTTTTCTTCATTTTCATGGGTTCTAGGTGGGTGGATACTCTCAAGATATTCCAACCACATTGCAGAGGAGTAAAGCTGACTGTCCTGTGCCTGAGGTTTGCACTTTCTCCTTTTGCTTGTATGATATCTCTTCTTCAATCATGTCTAATTTTGTTATTTTTTTTGGATTTTACAGGAAATGGTTACTGTTAATGTTGATGGATCTGTGCTGGATCGGATTGCAAAAATTATGTCATATCTTCGTCTTGGATCTTCAGGGAAGGTTCTCAAGAAGAAAAAGAAGGAGAAAGATACTAAAGGTAATTTATGTCCGCAGAACTTGAACAGAAACTAGTGGAGACTATTGTTGAATGTATTGATTGCTAATTCATTGCTGAATAGGTTGCAGATTTTCATCTTTAAGTGGGTGTGAAATACTATAGCAATTCATTCCTGTCAAAAGAATTGTACTTGGAGAAATGTCATTTGCTGTACTTACCAAGCAGATGTGTTTGTATGAGGTGCTGCACTTTTGGAGATCAATTTGAATGTTTGCACACATGTTTATCTGGTTGCTTAGTTTATATTGTAGCCTTGATTTGGTCCTTCAACACTCCAGATCGTATGCACCGTTTCTGTTTGCTACAACTTTTCTATTCATTCATTGTTTTCTGTTTCTCACAGTAAAGATGTCAGCTGTTGGCATTGAGTATGAGGAGGAGGCTAAGTCATCAAAATCTAGTGGTGGTATAGCTAATGTTAAAACTGAAAAAGAGATTTTGCCACCTCCTCCGCCACCTCCTAAGAAGAATCAGCCTGATTTTCGGGAAAAGCAGGTCCCAGTTGTTGTTAGACATGAAGACGATGACATCTTTGTGGGTGCTGGAGTTGACTATGAAGCTCCTGGGGAGGACATGAGCCAAAGCCCCATTTCAGAGGACATGGAAGAGTCTCCTCGAAATAAAGAAAGAGAACCTTATTTCAGTGAGCCAGCCTATGGCCCTGTACCACCCTCTGATCCTTCTCAAGAATGGCATGACATGGTTAGTAGATGCACGGTCAAGAGACATTTGCGGTGGCTAATTATTAAACTCTCATAGGATTTAATTTCCTTTTTCTCTTATGTGTTGGTATTGTTAAATTCCTCTTTGGTGCTGAGTTTATTCATAATATTCTTTATCATCTACTTGTTTCAGAATGGATATGATGCCATGCAAGCACAAGCACAAGCTCAAGCATTTGCTGCTGGCTACCAGGGAGATTGGCAGGGCTACCAGTATGCTGAGCAATTGGCATATCCTGAGCAATACCTGCAGCAAGTGCAGGAATATGACATGCAAGCAGATCCAAACATTCCGCAGGATCCTCGCTTCATGACTCAAGAAGAGAAGGATCGTGGATTGGGGTCTGTTTTTAAACGTGATGATGGAAGCCTTCAACAGCGGAGGGAGAAAGATGATAGAGAAAAAGATCCAAATTTTATCTCTGAGAATTATTCTGAATGCTACCCCGGATATCAAGAGTATAATCGCGAGATTGTGGACAGTGATGACGAAGATGACTTGTCAAAAATGGACATGGGTGGGCGGGTAAGTGATCTAATCTTTAGAGAAAATTCACAAATCCTTGTTTTTAGGTTGAATACAAGTAGAATCTGTCATTCTGTTGTGTCAATTTCATACATGTCATGTACACTGATCCTGATGTAAAAACTCAAAAACTGGACATCTGATGCTAATTAATTTTTCACATTGCTTGTCAACAGGCGAAGGGACGACTTCATCGATGGGACTTTGAAACAGAAGATGAGTGGGCAAAATATAACGAGCAGAAGGAAGCAATGCCAAAGGCTGCTTTCCAGTTTGGTGTGAAGATGCAAGATGGTCGCAAGACGCGAAAGCAAAACAAGGACCAGAAGCTTAATAATGATTTGCACAAGATTAACAAGATACTAGCCAGGAAGAAATCGGGGAAGGACAATGATGATGATGGTGGTGGTCAATATGATGATGACACACAAGTCGCAAAGAAGTCACGAGTATGAAGTTCAGAAGTCTGTTAGCTCCTGCAATAATTTTTCGGTTCTCTGATATTTATTGTCTACCTCTGAATTTTTTATTTAATTAATCTAAATTCATCCAAAGATTAGTGCTCAAGTACAAATTCAATTTTTTTGTTGTTGCGTAAATTGCCTAAGGTGCCCTGTGGGGTTCGGGTTGTAGCTCAGGAAGCTAGTTTCCAGAACCAAAAGTCAAAGTGGGCGTTTGGCATCATTCCGGTTGGCTGGTTTATTGAGAAGCTCTGCCTCAAGGCCGGCATTTTTGCCACTTTTGGAGAAGCTCCAAATTGGAGCTTCCAGCAAAAACTCTTTTTTTTTTTTTTTTAATTTTAATTTTATGTTTTTACTTTATAGATTAAAATAAATTAAAAACTATCACAATAAAATTTCCATCTCAAGATAAATAATTCTAGATTCACTTTTCTTATTTTTATTAATATTTTAAAAATAGATTTTATACCATTTAATTACTTTTTTTTCAATTATTTATTTAAAAATATATATAAAGATATTAAAAAAATTAATTATAACACTTCAAATAAATTATATCATTTATGCTCATTTTATATCCAAATCATAATTTTAAAAAGTTGTTTTACCAAACAATTCAGGTATCTCACAACACTTTTAAAAAATATTTATCAAACAGTATACTATTTTTCCCAAAAGTAATTTTCACACAACACTTTTGCACAAGCTCTTCTCCAACTAGAACCGAAACGCAGAGCCTAAGTTAATAACCCGAAATCTGAAACAAAAGAATGCAGAACGTTTGGCATGCTAGGAAACGAATGCCAATAGGATGGGTTTTAACGGAATCGGCCTGGTCCTGGGCCTGGGCCTGGGCCCAGCACATGAGTTTGTTAAATACATTAATTGATAAATATTTTTTTTAACAAGAGTTTGTTAATTAACTTTACGTTAATTTATACGGCAAGTCGTTATACGCCAGCTATGCAAACAAAACAGAAACGCAAAATCTCGCTAGTCGCTACTCAGAAAAAGAAAGAAAAAGAAAAAGAAAAACATAAATCCTCTGCTATCGTGTTCGTGTCCCTGATTGCAAAGTGTAAACCCTCATCCAATTCTGGTGGTGGTGGTCTTCTTCGCCGATTGAACTAGCCGGAAAACTCTGAAGGTATCGTTATAGTTTCTTTTTCACGCGTTTAGCTTCTTGAATCTCTTATATGAAAAACTTAGATACCAAACTTCCTCCCATCAAACAAGATGACGTTGGGGAAACGCATCGTTTAATTAAGAAAACCCTAATTGAGGAGCTAATTAATTATTTTTTCCATCGTTTGTTCTTGTAGCTGGTGAAAAGTTTTATATGGCGAGTTTTGAAGGGAAGTTAGTGTTTTCTCCAGCTTCAAATAAGATAGAAAAGGATAAAAACATGTATCCTCATGTTGATGATTATGGTAATACTGTGTGGCCCACCTCAAAAGGCGGTGCGAATTCTTCAAAGGAAGATTATTCTTTTGAGTTTCCGTATCAATCTGAAGAGTATGTAGATGGCTATGATTCAAGTGAGGATAATGGGAATTCTGCGGTTATTCCTAGGCCTAATCCAGAAGTTAATCTGAAGAATGTGATGACTGGGTTGGTTGCCATCTTGACGGGGCGGAACAAGGACTCTGATGTTTCTGCAAATCAGCAGGTTGCTAGTTCGAATGTTTCATTTCTTGGGTCTGCAAAGAATGGGGACACATATTTGCACTCATCTGTTTATATACCGAGTGCACCACCACTTTTGGAGCCGCATGGGATTAATTATAATGCTTACAAAGAGGTGCTGGAAGCTGATCCCCCAGAGTGGCTACCAGATAGTTCAACTACAGTATGTATGCAGTGCACTGCTCCTTTCACAGCACTTACTCGTGGAAGGCATCATTGTAGGTTTTGTGGTGGTGTTTTTTGCAGAGCTTGTACTAAAGGAAGATGCTTGTTACCTGTTAAGTTTAGAGAGAGAGATCCACAAAGAGTCTGTGATGCATGCTATGACAGGCTTGATCCTTTACAAAGTGTTCTTATTAATACTATTAGCAATGCTGTCCAAGTGGCAAAACATGATGTGATGGATTGGACGTGCACAAGAGGATGGTTGAACCTTCCGGTTGGCTTGTCAATGGAACATGAGATATACAAAGCAACCAGTACAGTGAGAAGTTATGGGCAGGTGTGATTCTCTGTCTTCAAAGTTTGCTATATCTGTTAGCTAATATGCCTTTTGCTCTTAACTAAGTACAGTTTCTGATTCTTGATCTCTCCGCTTCTCATGCGACAGTTTGCAATTGTGTACATGTGGACTAGGCCAAGAGAAAGTAGTTTTTTTCAAGCTTCAGCTTTAACAAGTCATGTGTTTAGCTTGAGTCTACTAGCTGACAATTCTGGTTTTCTGAAATGAACAGGTATCTAGGTTGAATCCTGAGAAGTCCATACCACAGGCTGTTCTGCGAGGCGCAAAAGGCTTGGCAATTTTAACTGTTGTCAAAGCTGGTGCACTTTTGTCTTACAAACTCGGCACGGGTTTAGTTATTGCTCGAAGATCAGATGGATCATGGTCTGCTCCCTCAGCAATATGCTCTGTAGGTTTAGGATGGGGTGCTCAGGTAATTTTTTATTGTGTCACCAGTTCTTTCAGCTGTACTGTTATCATTGTGGCAAAATTAAAACCACTTTTGCAAATGTCATAAGACATATTAGAGAACCAGGGGAGAGAAACAAATATTGAACCTGGCTGGTGGCAGGATTTTGTCCTTACTGCTTCATCTCTCAGTGATAATGAAGCTCTAGTTTGTAATGGCTGAATGTGCATATCCCCTTTTGTTTCTTAGATCGGTGGGGAGCTCATGGACTTCATAGTTGTTCTTCATGATTTTAAAGCTGTGAAGACATTTTGTAGTCGCATGCATTTCTCTCTTGGTGCTGGTTTCAGTGCTGCTGCAGGTCCTGTTGGGAGGGTAATGGAAGCAGATCTTCGTGCTGGGGATAAAGGGTCTGGCATGTGCTATACTTATAGTTGCAGCAAAGGTATGGTATCCTGAATCAGGGCTTTTGTGTTCTTACCTGTGGATTAATTATTGCATAAATCTCAACTTTTAATGGGACTAAAAGTTGAATTGAAGCTAGATACTTTTAGACGCAAAACTTCTATAAACTACCAACCCAGACTTCCTCTGTGAAATTTCTGCTGGAAGGTTTTAACATATGATGGGTGTATTATTAACTTACTCTGTGAAATTTCTGTTTACATCTATAAACTACTAACCCTAACTTTTGCTCCATGAACCTTAGCTCCCTTCATATAAATCCTACTCTTTATACTTCAGGGCATCCGCATGAGAATTATGTACTGGTGTTCAGGGTTAGACTAAATAATTGTACTTTCTTGCATTTATTGTACAGTCATATCCAATGGATTGTTGGTGAAGTTTTGGTGGTTTTCTAACTTATGTTGTGCTGCAATCACAAAGGTTGAGAAAATTGATCCCTTATTGTTGGAAATGTGGATAGGTGCTTTTGTTGGCGTGTCACTGGAAGGGAATGCTGTGACCACAAGAATGGACACCAACCTGAAGTTCTATGGTGACCCCTATCTTACCACGGCTGACATTTTGCTTGGGACCGTGGACAGGCCAAAAGCAGCTGAACCATTGTATATGGCCCTTCAAGAACTCTACTCAAGTCTACGATGCTAGTGCCGGAAGTCTCTTTCCATGTAGCATCTCTGCTGACTGTGAAGCCTCCATGTGTGGTCAAAGACTCAGAATGGGCTTGTGATTCGAGACAAGCACTGGCTCCTGCCCTGGATTCCTCATCCCTACACAGTTTCATGTAAATATTGGTTGCGGTTCGACTTTGTGAATATTGGTTCGAATTTCTGAAAAACGATGACACACATGGAAAGCTTGTATATAGACCATAGAGTCGTGATTTACTATTGGATTTGACCACACATGGAGACTGTGAAGCCTCCATGTGTGGTCAAAGACTCAGAATGGGCTTGTGATTCGAGACAAGCACTGGCTCCTGCCCTGGATTCCTCATCCCTACACAGTTTCATGTAAATATTGGTTGCGGTTCGACTTTGTGAATATTGGTTCGAATTTCTGAAAAACGATGACACACATGGAAAGCTTGTATATAGACCATAGAGTCGTGATTTACTACTGGATTTGACTTTTATGTAAACAGTTATTTAAGTAATGGCAGCCAGTGAAATGCTTTGAATATGTTGCATGTGGGATTGATAGATAGCCTATTGATACTTGCTATTTTTGTTAAACCTGCCTCCTTTGGTGCTGTTTTTCCTACCAGTTTGACTATTCTGTAAAGTTCTTTTCTGTGTGTAAAAGAATGGATATGTTTTCGGATTCTGTAACTTTTTATTTTAAGGCTTGGGATTGAGCTTCGCAATTTCAGAGCAATATTGAGGATATTGGTGAAAAACCCATTTTGCAATGGCAATTCTATTGAATAGTCCTTAAAAGGAATTAAATACATTAACTCATTGATTGTTATGAAAGATTTCAGATAAGGGTCAATTAGAGTTCGATTTAATTTTTGATAATAATAAAAAGAGTTTGATTTAATTTCTGATAATAATGAAAAAATAATAATGGTTGGATATTAATTATTTTACTAACAAAATTGTAATAACGGATATTTTTAAGAGTAGTTTGGTTAATTTACTTGGTAATTGAGTACTCTTATTGTTAATTGCAGGTGTCGAGGGCAATAACGGCACCTAAAACAATCAGCTAAAGTTCACCAGGGGTTTCAGAGACGGATGCTGCTGGATATGTTTGCTGTTTCATATGCAACTGTCACTCGTGATACCTTATGACGTTTTTTTCTCATCACTGGCAACTCTATGGTGATCTACTTTTACTTAAAACGAATGATGAGAATATTTATTACAATATTCAGTAAAGGTGCTTAAATTGTTGTGTGATCAGTTTCAGTTATAATGACAGTTAAAAGCATCATCTTTGCATGCGTTATAATGGCTGCTTCACCTCCAGTTATAGTGAAGCTTTAGTTTATAAATGGCTGAATGTGCATATCTTCTTTTGTTTCTTTGATTGGTGGGGAGTTCATGGACTTCACAACTGTGAAGTCAAAAGAATATATTTTAGAATATAAATGACTAAAATTTAAAATTTATAATATTAAAATATAAAATATATTAAGTTAGAAAGTAAAAAGTTAATTAAAAAGCTACAATATACCAAAACAAAAAATAGTAATTAAAGAAATAGAAAAAGAAAAAAAAATTACTATAAAAATATGGGGAAAAATATATATTACTACTAAATTCAGCTAAAAAAATATGTTTAGTGATATTTAAAGAATTAGGTAATTTTTTTTAATAATTTAAGTAATTAAACATTTTAAATGCACTTTAATTTTGTGTATAAATAATGGGTAAAAAATAAAATAAAAATGAATAATTGAGGAACTATAAACACAATAAGTAATGAAAAAATGTTAAAAAATTTAATAATAAATGAACAATGAAGATGAGAAAAGATGGGAGTATATACTAAAATTGTGGACAAAAGAAAAAAAGAATAGATAGGAATGGAAAACAGACTAAAAATCCCACCAACTTTCTAAGAGATTATCATGTGCAAACAAACCTTCCCTTGTACGTAGGCAGGAAGTAACCTTAGTTCTTGCTACTTACAGTTAGCGTATTGCTTCCTTCACTAGAGTTGATTCAACTATTTTAAGAGAAACAATCAAATTGAAAATCAATACAAAGAACAATTTTTCTTTTTCTATTTTTTTTTTTTTTTTTCATTCGCCGACCCATATACTTAAATTTTGTCAAAAGTTTTGTGTTTTGTTGATATTAGTTGGGAAACAAGATGGGTACTATGTTGTCCAAAAAACTGAAAAAGATAAAGAAATCAAGATTAAAAATTAGAAAAAAGCTAGATGATCAAGATAATGAGAGCTCCTATTTCACTCCCAGGTCATCGAGTCTCAGCGGCAACAGTTCTGATCAAGATCAAGACAGCTTCCATGATAATGATGATAGTATTATAGCTGCTGAGGATGATCAGGAGTCTTTTCGTTGCGAAATCTGTTATATGCGAAAGGGTGTGTACGATTCCTTCAACCCGAAGGGTTGCACACACTTTTACTGTGCTGAATGAACAATTAGATACATAGGTGCCAAGCTTGATGACAGTTTTACGCGAATTACGTGCCCGATGGTTGGATGTGAAGCAGAGTTGGATCCTGAGTCCTGTCGCGACATCCTTCCAAAGGATGTTTTCGACAGGTGGGGTGTTGCTCTTTGCGAGTCTGTGATTGATGGGTCCAGGAAATTCTATTGTCCTTACAAGGATTGTTCTGCATTGCTAATTAATGATGTGTGTGAGGATGTTGAAAAATTGAGCTGCCCTTCTTGTAAGAGAGAATTCTGTGTGAAGTGTAAGGTCCCGTGGCATTCAGAGATTACGTGCGCGAAGTTTCAAAAATTGAAGAAGAAAGGTACGGATGCAATGCTGGTTGATCTTGCAAAGAGGAAGAAGTGGAAGAGGTGTCCAAAGTGCAAGTCCTATGTTAAAAAATCAGCCGGTTGCTTCTATATGGAATGCAGGTCTGTTTTTCTTTTCTGTTTCACATCTGAATCTATTAGGGTTTATCAGTTTTCTGGTTTTTGTGTTTTATGTGGTGTTTTCATTTACCAATCCACCATAAAAAGAGCAGTTTCCTTGGATCCATCCAAACAATTGAAAAAATAAGGTTTTATGAACAAAACTAGATTTTTTCTCAGGTTTCCTCTTCTCTAATGTTTTTCTGCTACAAGATGCCACAAAATGGTTTGATTAGGAAATTGGAACTTCATGGTTGGTCTGATTTTGTTATCAAGTCGACAAATTTAAGGTTATAATATGATTTTGATTTTGATCATATTTTGTTTCCAAGAAATTGACAGCAGGAGATCACATTCTCATTTAAGATTATCAGCCAAGTAATTAAAGCTTTTCTGACCTCTATAAGCTTCTCATTCTAGTTCATAGTTTCTGTTTGCTACTTTTCCCCAACAATTAAAATCTACATTAAGGACTTCTCAAAATACGAGTAAGAATTTAAGTTCGAATTCCACCTCCTCTATCAAAATCTACACTCAAGCCCATAATCCCTCTTATGAGAATTTACAGATTCAGCCAATCTTGTACATGCATTTACTGGAAGAATAGGTCTCATACTTCAAACTTTCTTGAATTACTAGTAAAATTAAGAATTAATCAGTTCATGCTCTGTTAGTTCAATAGAGATTTTCTTTGCTAAAATTTAGTCTAGTATTGTGTTAAATAATATATTTTTCTTTGAATGATGACAGGTGCAAATATGCATTCTGTTACAACTGTGGCTCAGGTACCACTTCCCATGTTTGCCGCAAGTGCAAGCATTGAATCAGATGACCATGGGCTATATTGCAAATTCCATATGTGCTGGAAGATTTTATTAGTCTCATGTAAATTATAATTTTTTTTTATCGATTTTTGATGTACATAAAACCTTTGTTATGGAAGAACAACGTCAAACACGTGCAAAATCGATTTTTTTTTAACTTAAGAGCTTACACGGATCTTAAATTTTTCTTAGTATATATTCATTAAAAATGACTAGCTTTTCTTTATTTCTTTATTTTAAATTTTAATGTATAGTGTGACATTGGCGGGTGTTTCTTGTTGAAAATGAAATGCATTGAATGCTATTGAAAACTACTCCCTCCGTTCCCTATTAAACGTCGTCTGCACTGTAGATACGCATATCGAGAAAGTCGGATGACGCACTATTTGACCCCAAAAAATTTTGAAAAAAATCTCGGACGTAGGAAAATAATTAACGTACGTTCGAAAAAAAATACGAAATTTTTTGGGGTCAAATAGTGCGTCATCCGACCTCCTCAATATGCGTATCTACAGTGCGGACGACGTTTAATAGGAGACGGAGGGAGTATTTACTAGTGTTCTAGTACATGTTTGTCTCCCTGGAGAGCTAAGAGATGCTATTGAAAGCTTTTAATTTTGTGGCACTATGCATAACTTGTGTAGTAAGCTGATAAGGGAAGCAAACTACTTCGGGACTAAGGAGAGTTCAAATTAGTCAAAAAAATGATTTCTCTATTAAAGTGATGTTTCTATATACTATTTGGCAAGTGTTCTTTAATCATTTAAAATATAGAATGCATAGCAGATACTAAATTTTGCTTATATTATTAACGTTGTTCGTGGTCGAATAGTAAAAAAATTGTCCATATTAAATAATTATTTCTTTCAATCAACGGGATAAATTTTCTATAGTAAAGAGTAACTCGGAAAGATTAAAAAAAATTAACTTATATTAACCAATAAGATTAATTTCCTCCACTAAGGGGTAAATAGAAATTAGAATAAGAAAATAGAATAAAGATAGGGATTAGATTATTAACCTTACCATAATCAGGTGGTTAAAGGATTAATCCAACAGGAAATTATTTAATTATCTCTAAAAGGAATAAAAAAATTGTCTCCGCTTATGCTACCATAAAACATTCTTGACTTGCATAAATAAAACCCAAACAAACACGACTTAAATTAACAAAATGGGTTGACTGTTGACTAGTTACGCATATTAAGGGCAAAATGGATATTTGATAATTACATTCCTTAAATATCTTGATGGAAACTAAATATTTTATAATAAAAAATACTCTTTTTTTTTTGTTTTATAAAAACGAAAAACGGAAAATGGAACCGTCTGTTCTGGGAAATTGTTAATTGAATTGATTAGGAGCCATAGACTTTCAATTGAATTTAATTAGGAAAATAAAGACTTCCTTCACGAAATCAAAACAACTGGTTCTTTTTTGAACTGGATACCAAACCAAACTCCTTCAAATAACCCAACCCAAAAACCAGAACGAAAGCAGAGAAGGTCATCAATGGAGCCTCAAGTGGAGAAACCAGCGGCGACCCAGGTTGTAAACCTGGAGGAGGGTGATGATTTTGATGCTTTTTTGTACCAACCCATGTCAGGTAAGGGCTTCCTCAGTGTTGACGAAGCTATCGATTTAGCCATCGGCGCTTCTCTTCAAACCAGCTATCAGCAAGAGTTGATGGGTCTCGCTAAAGACTATTGCTTTATCGACGGTGTTGATTTTGAAGACCTTACTCTAGAGCCACAAGCCTATTCTTCCTCGAAACAGAAACAACTTTTCGCAGATTCGGTGACTGTGATGGGCCAATCATCTTCTTCTGCAGGTTTTATGAAAGACCCAGATTTTGTTTGCGCAATCTGTGTCGAGTCCAAGGCGACAACTGACATGTTCTTCATCAAAGGATGCATACATGTTTACTGCACTGAGTGTATGGTCAACTATGTGGATTCAAAGCTTCAAGACAACATAACTATCATCAATTGCCCCGAGCCGGGATGTAAAGGGGCTTTAGAGTCTGAGGATTGCCTTTCGTTTCTCCCTCGAGATGTGTTTGATAGGTGGAATAGTGCTTTGTGTGAAGCTTTGTTTCTTGAGTATAAAAAGATTTACTGCCCTTATAAGAATTGCTCAGGGATGTTGCTTGATGATGGAGACGTGCCTGTGAGGCAAGCAGAGTGTCCTCATTGCAGGAGATTGTTCTGTGCAGAATGTAAGGTTGCTTGGCATTCGGGGATTAAGTGCGAGGACTTTCAGGAATTGCACAAGGATGAGAGGGAGAGGGAAGATATCATGTTGATGAATCTGGCACAAAACAAGAACTGGAGGAGGTGTCCTAGTTGCAGGATTTTTGTTGAGAGAACTGAGGGTTGCAAATATATGAAGTGCAGGTAACCTTTCTTGTAGCTTCTTTTATGTCTCTCAAATGTGATGATTTGATTTTCCCTGTTCTTTCTTAGTTGTTTCCCTACCATACTTTTTAACTGTGAGATTAATTAGGAACAGGGTTTCTAAGTTGCTTTGGTCCAGTGATTTTTGTTGTTTCACTTAGAAGTAAGCAGTAACAATGAGTTTTTTTCCCGAATGGAACAAGGAAGAGCTTTCTTTCTTCACACTGGTGATATTTTGTTCTAGGTATCCCTGCAATTCATTTGCTTGGGGAAGTTGCCCTGTAATCCACCTCAACATCATTAGTTTCCTATTCCATCTTAAGCCCTATAACAAAATCTTGATGCAGAATATACCTATAGCTTCGATACGCTTTTTACGTGGCAGTGTTACAATTCATTATGAGAAAGGTTCCGTAATGTGACTTATTTGCTCTGCCTCAAAGATGTTAGTCAATTTTGCTCAAATTCAGACAATTGCAAGTCATTATCCAAATTTAGGGAACCTGATTACTTGTTGTCTTGGCAGTTGTACAGTAATCAGATCACATTTCATCATATAGGCCATCATATAGGCTGTGCTTAAGGACAAAAATGTTTTAGTATCTTTCTTTAGGTTTTTCCAAAGTACACCATTTTTAAGGCTGTGCTTTCCCCATGGTATATGTATGTTCCAAGGAAGTAAGCATTATGCGGTCCTTTTCAATGGATGTCTACTAAATTTGGTTTCAAAAGCTAATTTCTTATCTGGGTTGCCCTTATCATAGTAAGTATATTTCAGTAATGCTAAATGCGACTTGAAGGAGGTATTGTGTAAAATGTTGTGACTTTTTGACCCTTTAAAGATGAAATGCTGATTTCTGTTTAGTTTTCCTTCCAATGGTTTATTGGTGTCTTTTTATCAACTACATGATTCTGTTTGTGTCTTGATTGAACTTCAGGTGCAGAACATCTTTCTGCTACACTTGTGGGAGTACTAATATTGATACCAAAACCCATCATTGTCATACTTGCCATGCAACCTGGGATCGGTAGGAGGAGAGGAGGCTTTGGTGAAACTGAAATGATCATCAACCGTACTTCACCGCATCTTATATCAAGCTAATCATAATACTGTAATTAGCCTACAAAGCTTTAATTTTCTCACATTGTCGTTTTCTTTTCCTTTTGCCTTATATTTTGCTGTGTGATGAAAAATGAACCTGCCGTTGAGTTGTATGAGGTGTGGATTTGCATTGGTTCCTCTACCAAATTTCTCCATCTTTGTATTTTTTTCCCCCTAGATTTAGGAAGACAAAGCTTGTCTTGACAAGCAAGCGTACAAAAGGTTCTAGAATTTTCAGTCAAGTCAAATGTTGCAAATTTTTTTAATTATTTTCAATTTCTTTCCTTGATTAATGCTTTTTTAAGATTAACTTGGGATTGTTTATCGACCCATATAACCCGCCCAACTAGTTCAACTTGACTCTACTCGAACAAAACCGACTCTATATCCATTGAATGAGGATAGGGTCGAATTTTAATTTTAAAATACTCACTCACAATAGCAAATGTAGGGTTTTCATATTTAATATTTATCAAAAACGACCCGCATAATTACAAGTGCAAATTTCATAATTTTAACAAAAAAATATCTAACAATAACATAAATATTCAATAATAAACAAAAACATCCAATGTGGAATTATAAATTTTAGTTTATAGAAAGATATTAGTTTAGAGTTGTCATATTGCTGGTATTTTTTAGATTCTCACTTTTGAATTTGCAATTTGAACTTAATTTGAAATTAAAAATCTTCCTTTTTAAATACTAAAATTGAGATTATATGAATAAAATTAATATTCATTCAACCAGTTAAATTTCTTTAAATAACATCTGACCTTACTCAACCCGATCCTACAAATATTTAAGAGTTTGGATATAAAGTCAGATATGTAAACTTAGTTTAGATACAAATTGGATATAGGGTTTGAGAAAAAACCAATCCGAACCTAACCGCAAACACCCCTTACAACATTGATACCATTTGAAACAAAACTCCCAAAAAGGAAAGGAAAATGAGGGGGAAAAAAACCTAAATAAAAGCATAGTAGTGTTTACTTGGAGCTTCATATATTTAGGAAAAAGGAAAAATATACCTTTTTTTTAAATATATAAGCGAAAAGGATAAATCTTGGGTATAGTAACAATGAGAATATTAATTCTGCAAAGAAGAAATAGGAGAAATTCTTAACACAGATAAAAAATCACTACAAAGTAAAAGCTTTCCTATTTAATGCGTCATAAATTAGAACCCAGACAATTCTTAACAGCAAAATAAAGTCAGTAGAACTTATTTTCCAAGAAACTCTTCAATTTGCTAATTAGGTAGCTCAAACACAAAAAAAATCAAATCTCCAAGCTTCCATCTTCTGAGAAAGAGGCTTTTTTTCCTCTTACAGTACCACACAAGTGAAATTCCTCTTCTTGCAAGCAAATTAAAAAGAGTTGTTGCCTCTCACTCCCTCCATATCCAGCGAGTTAAAGGCCTTAAGCTCTGTTCGCTCACTAAAATCGTTGCAAGAAAACTACAAAGATGGGGAACAAGATGGGTAAGATGTCCAATCTCAAAAGGAACAAGAACCCAAAAAAGGAGTTGAGAGCAGAGCAGCAGATTCACAAGATTCCTGACAAGACTCTTGACATTGTTGAGGATGGTGGTGGCTTCCAGGCTGAAGAGGCAGGTGATAAAGATGGTGACTTTATGAACAAGAATATTGACATTGTTGAGGATGGTGGTCGCTTCCAGGCTGAAGAACCAGGTGATAAAGATGGTGACTTTATGATCATGGAGAATGGGTTTTTTTCTGACAATACTAACCCCACTTTTGATTGTGAAATATGTGTTGAGAGCAAACTCTTGAACGACTCATTCAACCCAATGGGTTGCTCGCATTTCTTTTGTGTTCAATGCACTGTTAGCTATATTGTTTCTAAGCTTGATGAAAACGTTACACGAATTCCGTGCCCACTTCCAGGCTGTGTAGGTGTATTAGAGCCTGAATCCTGCCGCGGTATCCTCCCTATTGATGTGTTTGATAAGTGGGGTGTTGCCCTTTGCGAGTCTGGCATTGATGGGTCCAAGAAATTCTATTGCCCATTTAGGAATTGTTCTTCGTTGTTGATTGATGATGGTGGTGAGGAGATTAAGGAATCTCAGTGTCCTAATTGCTCAAGATTGTTTTGTGCACAATGTAAGGTTTCTTGGCATGCTGGGATTGAGTGTGAGCAGTTTCAGAAGTTGAACAAGAATGAGAGGGAGAAGGAAGATATCATGTTGATGAATCTGGCACAGAACAAGCATTGGAGAAGGTGTCCAAATTGCAGGATATATGTTGAGAGAACAGAAGGCTGCAAATATATGAGATGCAGGTATGTTTAATAAGTTCGTGTTTCTATTGGATCTATCTCTTCTTTTTTGGATCAAATTTTATCTCTCAGTTGGGTTCATAAATTTTGTTGGGTTTTCTTGATTATGCTTTTAGGATAATAAAAGTGCTTTCTTGTTGAGGACCCAATAAGGTTTCTGATACAGTGACTTGCACTTAAGTTGCAGGAAAAATTAGTGATATTAGGTTGCTAAAAATGTGGGGCAGGAACGATGTTTGGCTATGTCTATAATTAGGACTCGGGTCAACTTTAGAAGTCATCTAAGGCATATCCTCTGCATCCAATCTCATTTTGCTACAGAGAGGTTCCTGGTAGTTTTGCTCATTGTTTAGTGGGTAAAAATGTTGATCTAAACAGCTCTGATCAATCAGAGGACTGAACTTTATTTTTTTCTTCAATGGATATGGGGTTTGTTAGGGTTCTAAATTCTATATTTTAAAATTCTCTATGATCACCAGCATTTTCTGGGTCACTCTCCAAAACCCTGTCAGGAAATTACATGGTATGATGATAATTTGAGTAGGTCTATGTGAAGTTACAGGAATTTTCCTAAAGGGATGTACATGGCCAGCATGGCATCTGGCACTTTGTTTAGTCAAGTCAATCCTTGCAATTTCCAGATTCCTACAGTTTATTTCTGTCATTTTCATGCATAGTTTTCAACTTAATTCTTAGCATCATTTACCTCTTAAGAATTGGATGTTGACATTATCAACATCTTAGTTACTAATAATCTTGGATTTGGGGTGAGGGTGATCCTGTAATATGGCGTGTCGATGTGGACTGTCTTGTTGCTCCTACGCCACCTGTAAAGCGTCGGAGACCCCTTCCGGCGTAGAGACTCCGACGATCAAGTCAGTATGCATGACGAAAATAGATGGTAGGTAGTTGGGTAATTGTGCTGGTAGGGTTTTAGTATGCGTGCGCGTGTAAGTGTGTCCTAATGAAGAGATGACGGGGTATTTATAGCCTCGTTCTGTGGGTCACCCTGGACCCGTGTCGTTTGGGCTTGGTCAGCCATTAACGATACTTGTCTCTTTACCCGATAGTTTCCCTAGTATGTCCTACAAATAGTATATTTACCTAGTAGAGCTGGTATACATAATCTTAGCTACCGACGGTGATATATACCGGGAAGTATATATATTGGGACCCCTCACTAGTGATGAAAGGTCAAAAATACCCTTAGAGTATCTTTTTAATGCCTATTTGTATTATCAGTTACAATGTGCCGAAAACGTATCTACATGAGTAAATGTGTCAAATTCGGGGCAAACAGTGTCATTTAACCCAAGATTACTGTTAAATGCAAATCTCAGTCTTTTTTTAGCATTTCTGTTTTCTATCACTATTGACTCTTGTTACTTTTGGAACTGAACACATTTTTGGTTCAGCAAAACCTAACTTATGCAATTCAATTTTCTCTTATAAATTGACCACAGATGCAAGACAACTTTCTGTTATACATGTGGAAGCACTGATCTAGACATCAAGACCCATTATTGTCATGTTTGCAAGGCCACCTGGGATCAGAAACGGCAAGCAAGGGCAGGGTGAAAAGCTGCTACATTTTTACCAATTTTACTCCTTTTTTTGGTAAGGAAATATGTAAATCCATTAGAAAGGATGATTCCTCTGACAAATTCTGATTTTGGTACAATAATTCAACTCATTACATTCATGCATGAAGTATTCTTAACTTATCATGATGACTAATTTTATATGCATCAGATCGGCCCGTAACAAAATAAAGTAATTGAAGTAGATAATTACTCTATATTGCTTAAGTGAGGAATATCAAACTATTCACAAACACTACCAATAATTTGTTAATGATGTATAGTACGTTACGTTAACATTTTATATAAAATAAATTATCGATAAGGAGAAATTAAATGTTAGAAACACTTTAACTCTTAGTAGTTAAATGAGTGCAAATAAGATTAATACTTTCTTTTAGATTGTGGTGAATTTTTTAAAACAAAGTCTATAATTGGTAATTTTCTGGTTCAATACAAAGTAATAAGGAGCTGGTTAATGATCATTTTGCCTCTGTTAATTTCTTTATCACTGATGGTGAGTAATGACAACTCTAACTCCAATTTCTTCAAAATACTCGTGGGCTTTAAGCCCATAATTGGCAGAAGGCCCATAATGAATCCACTCAAGCTGTCTGATAGGAGTCCTTTCTCATTTGCTCCTGTTCCCCCCTCTTCTCCTCTGGGTGTTTTTGAGATTACCACCATTGAATTTGCAGCCTTAATCACATAATTAGCAGGAAAAAAGTTCCTAATGGACTTCTCACTCACTCTAATAATCTCTTGACCATACAACCATGAACCATAGAATAAATTTCATAATTACTACCTTGGAATTCAGGAATAAAGAATGGGTTAATAATATTTTAAATTTATACTATCCGTTAACTTTAAAATTATAATAAATTTTATATTCCTGAAAATTATTATGCCGCTCCATTCCGTGTCAACTGCTTAGATGGTTTTAATTTTTAATTTTGTTTTTCTTACGAAATTCCAGGTCAAAGTACAAGTATTTAATGTGAATATAAGAAAATTTAAAGAAAAAGTAGAAAAAATATTTTAAAAATTAAAAAATTAAAACATGTAAATACAGAAAAAATAACCCCCCTCCACTTCCTCCATAACCACCGTACACCACCACCATTTCCACTAAAAACAACCAAACTAACACAACCACCATCTCCCATCAAATTGTCCATAAAGAATCAAATTGCACGAAAAACCATCAGTCCTTTCCATAACTCGATGCTGATAATATAGTTTCTAATTCTTTTTCCCATGAGAGCAAGAGAAAGAGTCCCTGAGCGAGCCATATCGCTGCCGCCCCCACCACCACCACCAAGAAGGATGAACCCCCAGCGAGCTTGTTCCAGAAGAATACCCCAAGAGGACGCTAGAAGAGGTGAGTCTTCAGGATCCAAAACAGCAACGAAGAGATTCCCTAAACGACCCATTTCGCCGCCGCCGCCGCCGAGCAGGATGAAACCCCAGCGAATTTCTTCTAGAAGAAAACCCCAAGGAGACACTAAAAATGGTGAGTCCTCAGGTTCGAAACAAGCAAGAAGAAGAGTCGCTAAAGGACCCAGATCACCACCACCACCACCACCATCATCAAGGAGGAAGAAACCCCAACAAACTTCTTCAGCTAAAACACCCAAGAGAAACATTCAAAATGGTGAGTCCTCTTCTTCAGGATCCAAGAAAAAACCAGTATTCATTTGTGAATTTTGTATTGAACCCAAGATGGATACGGACATAGTTTCAATCCTAGGCTGCGCTCATGCTTACTGTAACGACTGCATTGTCAAGTACGTGGGCTCAAAGTTGCAGGAAAACATCACCATCATTACGTGTCCTGTTCCGGAATGTAAAGGGGTATTAGAGCTAGATTATTGTCGTTCAATTCTGCCCCAAGAAGTGTTTAACGAGTGGGACTATGCTGATAAACGTGGCCTAGAGGGGGGGTGAATAGGCAATAATAGACAATAAAAAATCTAACACAAATTGTAAATAATTTGAGTGCGGAAATTAGAATGTAAAAACACAAGTATGTATAGTGGTTCCAATTCCTCAATGAATTGTATTCCACTACCTAAGAGTCCTCCTCTTAGGATTTTCTAACAACGAACACTTCGTTATTTACCTTGAGTTTTTACGGGTTCAACTCAAACCTTACACCTTGGTTTTTGCGGGCTCAACCAATAAACCTTTCACTTGGTTTTCACGGGATCACCAACAACCTTACACTTGGTTTTTGCGGGCTCAACCAACAAACCTTACAATGTGATTTTTCCGGGCTCAATCACAACCTAACACAATCAAGATTACTTGACAAGAGAATGTTAAATAGCAACACAATTGGTGTACAAATAAACTATGTATGATTCAATAATCAACACCAATAAATGAACAAGAAATACCTCAAAAGAAAGCTTAAACCTTACTTGAAATATGGACACAAGATAGAGTAAATTCGGATGAGTGAAGCTTGTGTTATCAAAGAGTCAAGTTGAAGGTTTTGCAAAAAACTCAGATTTTTGGTCTTTTGAAAAGTATGAGAGCTTTCTAAAATCTTTCTTGTATTCTAAATGTTCTTGTTATGTTCTAACTCATCTAGGATGAGTATATATAGGTTTTAGATCAGTTATGATCCAGACAAGAAAGTATGGAGCCAAAAATCCCGTTATAGTGGACAAAATAGCTGTTGGGAAAAACTAGCCGTTGGGCAAAACGCTATGGCGTTTTGGATAACGCTATAGCGTTTTGCTACTGAAGTTATTTCGTAACTTCAGAGGCAAAACGCTATGGCGTTTCTCAAAACGCTATAGCGTTTTGAGAAACGCTATAGCGTTTTGCTCCTGGACGAAATCCTTCGTTCCAGTAGCAAAACGCTATAGCGTTTTCACAAACGCTATGGCGTTTTAAGCCTGACGAAAATGCAAAAAACCTTTCCGAAATTCATTTTCGCTAAAACCTTTTGACTCAAAAACTCTTGAGATATTTAATGAACATTGATCAAGTGTTAAGTTGAATCATACTTACATGATTAAAGTTCTAATGTACACTTGATCTTCTAGCTTGTGATATCTTGATTTGTTGCTTCTTTTCTTATTTGCTTGATCACAAACTACACACACTTTAACTTCAAATTGCATTAGTAATACTAATTAGTTTGTGTGTCTAAAATCATCAAAACAAGAGTAAGTTGCCCTTGGGCTAACAATCTCCCCCTTTTTGATGATGACAACCACAAGCTAATTATAAATCATAATTGAACTAGCAATTGAAGTTGAAGTAAAAATGGAGAAAACTTACATCTCCTATCTTTGCCAAAGGAATGCTCCTCCTACATAAAACATTAGTTGCACATAGAGCATAGCAAAGATAAAAAGTTTTGCTCCCCCTAAATCTTACCATTCTCCCCTTTTATGTGAGCTTCATTACCAATAGATAGATATCTTCCCCTTAACTCACTCTCCCCCTTATTCTCCCCCTTTGTCATTAACAAAAAGGGTAAAAAAATAGGAGGTCCAAAAGATCAAATAAGGAGTAAAGAAAGGAGCAAGCAAAGATTAAAATCCAAACATACCAAATGAATGCAAATAGCAAAAGACTTACTCAAATGGGTTGCAAATACCAATTTCATGCCTTAGTTCCACAAACCGTTCTTTGGCAAGAGCTTTGGTAAAAATGTCTGCAAGTTGTTTGTTAGTACCAACAAATTCAAGCACAATGTCTCCTTTTGCCAAATGATCACGAATAAAATGATGTTTTATATCAATATGCTTGGTTCGTGAGTGGCAAATAGGATTCTTGGTCAATTGAATAGCACTTAGATTATCACAAAAAACAGGAATTTTACAAAACTTAAGATCAAAATCTTCTAAGGTTTGTTTCATCCATAAAATTTGAGATACACAAGATCCGGCAGCAATATATTCAGCTTCCGTAGTAGAAATAGCTACCGAGTTTTGTTTCTTACTTGACCAAGAAACCATGCATTGTCCTAAAAATTGACATGAACCACTAGTGCTTTTCCTATCCGTTTTAGAACCAGCAAAATCTGAATCGGTATAGCCAATTAAATCAATGCTAGACCCTTTAGGGTACCAAAGACCTAATTTAGAAGTACCTTTCAAATATTTGAAAATTCTTTTCAAAGCAAGCAAGTGAGATTCTTTAGGACAAGATTGAAAACGAGCAAATAGACAAACACTAAACATTATATCCGGTCTACTTGCCGTTAAATAAAGAAGACTTCCAATCATACCTCGATATAGAGTAATATCTACATCTTTACCATCTTCATCTTTGTCGAGGTTGACGGTTGGACTAAGGGGAATAGGACTATTTGATTAGGAGATCCTTGATGTATTTTGCTTGATTGAGAAATATTCCTTCCTTAGATTGCCGAATTTGAAGTCCGAGGAAAAATGTCAATTCTCCCATCATACTCATTTCGAACTCACTATGCATACATTTCTCAAATTCCTTGCACAAAGAATCGTTAGTAGCACCAAATATGATATCATCAACATAAATTTGCACAATTAACATATGATTACCATCATGTTTAGTAAAGAGTGTAGAATCAATTTTTCCCATTTTAAAACCATTGTTCAATAAAAATTGACTCAAACGATCATACCAAGCTCTAGGAGCTTGCTTAAGACCATATAAAGCTTTTTCCAATTTAAAAACATGGTTAGGAAATTTAGGATCTTCAAAACCGGGAGGTTGCTTGACATACACTTCTTCCATGATATAACCATTCAAAAATGCACTTTTAACATCCATTTGAAATAAGCTAATATTTTTAAAACATGCAAATGCTAACAACATGCGAATGGATTCAAGTCTAGCAACGGGGGCAAATGTTTCATCAAAATCAATACCTTCTTGTTGGTTGTACCCTTGGGCTACCAATCTAGCTTTATTCCTAATAACATTTCCCGATTCATCAAGTTTGTTTCGAAAAACCCACTTGGTGCCAATGATAGTATGGTTGCTAGGCCTAGGAACTAATTTCCACACACAATTTCGCTCAAATTGATTTAGTTCCTCTTGCATGGCAATCATCCAATATTCATCATGTGAGGCATCATCAAATTTCTTAGGTTCAAATTGAGAAACAAATGCATGATGATCATTCAAATTTCTAAAAGAAGAGCGAGTGGCAATACCTTTGCTTCGGATATTACCTATGATTTGCTCTTGTGGATGAGCTTCCATGATTTTCCAAGATTTGGAATGGGAGGGGCCTTGACCATTTTGATTCACGTTAACATCTGTATCCTCAAGCACCTCTTCTTCCGGCTCTTTCTCCTCTTGAATTTCTAGAGTATCTAGTGAAGGAGGATTGGCTTGAGAGCTTCCAAAAACTTCTTCTACATCACTATTTATCTCTTTCACACTTTCAAAAGGATTAGATTCATCAAAAGCAATATGCATGGATTCTTCTACAACTAGAGTTCTCTTATTATAAACTCTATATGCTTTGCTAGTAGTAGAATAGCCAAGAAAAGTGCCTTCATCCGACTTTGCATCAAATTTACCCAAATTATCTTTGATGTTAAGAATAAAACATTTACATCCAAAGACTCTAAAGTATGCAATGGTGGGTTTCTTATCATGCCATAATTCGAAAGGAGTTTTATTAAGCAATGGTCGAATTAGAACACGATTTAAAACATGACATGCGGTTGCAACAGCTTCGGCCCAAAAACGTTTTGGTGTATTATGCTCATTTAAAAGAGTTCTAGCCGTTTCTTGCAATGTTCTATTTTTCCTCTCAACTACCCCATTTTGTTGAGGAGTGCGAGGACATGAAAAATTATGAAAAATACCATTTTCATTGCAAAAATCTTGAAACATGCCATTTTCAAATTCACCACCATGATCACTTTTAATTCTCAAAATTTTGGAACCTTGTTCATTTTGAATACGTTTGCAAAGTTGTTTAAATCTTTCACATGCATCATTCTTATGAGCCAAGAAGATAACCCAAGTAAATCTAGAAAAATCATCCACAATGACAAAAACATAACTCTTACCTCCAACACTTACCGTCCTCATAGGGCCAAATAAGTCAAGATGTAGGAGTTGCAATGGCCTTGAAGTTGAAACGGATTTGATAGGTTTGAAGGAGCTCTTAATTTGCTTCCCATATTGACATGCATTGCACAACCCTTCCTTCTCAAACTTCAACTTAGGTAAGCCTCTCACAAGCTCTTTCCTAGAAAGCTTTGCAATGTTTTCCATACCTACATGCACAAGTCTTCTATGCCAAATAGATGAATTATCAACGAAAGCACTTAAGCATGTATGATCATTGTTAGGAATATCATTTAAATCAATCATATAAATATTTCCAACTCGATTACCCATGAAAATTAAATCACGTGTGAAAACATTTCTTACTTCACAATGAGTGGAAGTAAAAATCACAATTAAATCTTTATCACACAATTGACTAATGCTCAATAAATTAAATTTCAAGCCATGCACAAATAAAACATGTTCAATAGAAGGAGAATGACCAACTTTACCGATACCCGAAACTTTACGTTTAAGGTTATCTCCAAAACGAACGTTTCCTCTATCTTCTTCCTTCAAATGGGTGAATTTCTTCTTATCACCCGTCATGTGCCTTGAACACCCGCTATCCAAGTACCATTTATTTGCATGGGGTTTTCGGCACATCTACAAAACAAACTAGTTAGTTCTAGGAACCCAAACTTGTTTGGGTCCTTTCTTAGCAAATGCACTCTTTTGTGCCCACATTTGTTTTGCATAAACAAATCCTTTACGAATAAAGCAAAAATATGCCAAATGACCATTCTTATGACAATAATCACATTTAAACAAAGGTCTAGCATGTGATTGATTTGAAGAACTAGCATGGTCACAATTTCTTGTTTTGACAAAAGATGTTTTAGAATTATTCATGCTAGAAGAGTGATCAAATCCAATTCCTCTTCTATCAAAATTAGTCTTTTGCTCATTTAAACACTTTTGTTGACCTTGTGCACTTTGAATAAATTTAGCTAAAGTAGCCTCAAGAGTTTTAATCTTTTCATTTAAAAGAGCTACTTCTTTACTAGAGTTTGCACAAAGTTCACAACTAGAGGTTTTCTTTCCATTAGCAATTTCTAATGATTTAAGCTCATCTCTAGTATTAGCCAAAACATCTCTTAAATCTTCATTGTCATTTTTTAAAAAATCATTTTCCTCTTTAAGAGATTTATTCAAAGATTCTAACTCAAGAACATCATTTTTCGATTTTTCTAAATCCTTAGCAAGTTTAACATTTTGCTTGCAAGAATTTTTAAAATGACTAGACAATTCATCAAACGCTTCTTGCAATCCATATTCGTTATCAAGAGATTGAGAAGAACTTACCTCATCGTCGCTTTCCCCTTGTGCCATGAGACACACATTTGTACCTCCATTGAATGAGGTGGACGTTGATGAAGAACTCTTTTGAGAAGTATCGCTATCATCGTTGACATGCAAACACAAGTTTGCGATAGCATCTTCGGATGAGGAATCCGATGGATCACTACTTGATGTAACATCACTCCAAGTAGAGGAAGCTTTAAATGCTCTCCTAAGATGCTTCTTTCCCTTCTTTGAATCGTGTTTCTCATCTCTCTTTTTCTTTTCAAGTCTAGGACATTCACTCTTAACATGTCCTGGTTTTTCACATTCAAAGCAAACAACATCATTTCTAAAATCGGATTTAGAAGAGTTAGAATACTTACCTTGGTAATTTTTCTTCTTTGAATCCAAAAATTTCTTGAAATTTCTGGAAAGGAAGGCCTTTTCACGTTCTTCTTCTTGAGCTTTGAGAGCTAAATTTTTGCTCTTAACATTTTGCACTTCCGGTTCTCCCATATTGAGTTTGTACTCAAAAGCCGTAAGAGAGCCAACAAGTTGAGAATAGGTAGGTCTCTTTTCAAGTTCATCAAAAATGGAAGTCTTGGCATTCCAAGTGTTAGGCAATATACTAAGGAGTTTTCTTACCATCTCCTCATCACTAGGAGTCCATCCAAGAGTTCCCATAGTATTGCAAATATTTTGAATCCTAGTGCTTAATTCATAAATGGACTCACCACTCTTCATACCTAGTAGTTCATACTCACGCTTGAGTGTGTTGAGTCGGATGTTTCTAACTTGAGGAGTGCCTTCATGTGCCGTCTCCAAAGTTTCCCAAACATCCTTGGACAATTTGCAAGAACTAACACGATTAAATTCGTTTTGAGAAATTGAACAAAATAAAGCATACCTTGCCTTGTCTTCACTTTGTTTTCTTGAAACCGATCCAGCTGGCCACTTATCGAAAGGAAGAGGTTTTGTTGATCCATCTTCAGCAGCTGGTTCCATGGGAGTGGCAAATCCATGTAGAACACAATCTAGCATGATTTGATCTTGTCCACCTAGGAAGGCTATCATCTTTGTCTTCCATTGTAAGTAGTTGTTTCCATCAAGAAATGGTGGACGGTTGATTACACCATATAATCCCTCTTGAGCCATTTGATCTTTCACTTGAGGCGATTAAACCTACAAAACAAGTACCTTGCTCCGCTACCAATTGATAAACGTGGCCTAGAGGGGGGGTGAATAGGCAATAATAGACAATAAAAAATCTAACACAAATTGTAAATAATTTGAGTGCGGAAATTAGAATGTAAAAACACAAGTATGTATAGTGGTTCCAATTCCTCAATGAATTGTACTCCACTACCTAAGAGTCCTCCTCTTAGGATTTTCTAACAACGAACACTTCGTTATTTACCTTGAGTTTTTACGGGTTCAACTCAAACCTTACACCTTGGTTTTTGCGGGCTCAACCAATAAACCTTTCACTTGGTTTTCACGGGATCACCAACAACCTTACACTTGGTTTTTGCGGGCTCAACCAACAAACCTTACAATGTGATTTTTCCGGGCTCAATCACAACCTAACACAATCAAGATTACTTGACAAGAGAATGTTAAATAGCAACACAATTGGTGTACAAATAAACTATGTATGATTCAATAATCAACACCAATAAATGAACAAGAAATACCTCAAAAGAAAGCTTAAACCTTACTTGAAATATGGACACAAGATAGAGTAAATTCGGATGAGTGAAGCTTGTGTTATCAAAGAGTCAAGTTGAAGGTTTTGCAAAAAACTCAGATTTTTGGTCTTTTGAAAAGTATGAGAGCTTTCTAAAATCTTTCTTGTATTCTAAATGTTCTTGTTATGTTCTAACTCATCTAGGATGAGTATATATAGGTTTTAGATCAGTTATGATCCAGACAAGAAAGTATGGAGCCAAAAATCCCGTTATAGTGGACAAAATAGCTGTTGGGAAAAACTAGCCGTTGGGCAAAACGCTATGGCGTTTTGGATAACGCTATAGCGTTTTGCTACTGAAGTTATTTCGTAACTTCAGAGGCAAAACGCTATGGCGTTTCTCAAAACGCTATGGCGTTTTCAAAACGCTATAGCGTTTTGCTCCTGGACGAAATCCTTCGTTCCAGTAGCAAAACGCTATAGCGTTTTCACAAACGCTATGGCGTTTTAAGCCTGACGAAAATGCAAAAAACCTTTCCGAAATTCATTTTCGCTAAAACCTTTTGACTCAAAAACTCTTGAGGTATTTAATGAACATTGATCAAGTGTTAAGTTGAATCATACTTACATGATTAAAGTTCTAATGTACACTTGATCTTCTAGCTTGTGATATCTTGATTTGTTGCTTCTTTTCTTATTTGCTTGATCACAAACTACACACACTTTAACTTCAAATTGCATTAGTAATACTAATTAGTTTGTGTGTCTAAAATCATCAAAACAAGAGTAAGTTGCCCTTGGGCTAACATATGCTTTGTGTGAAGCTATGTTTGTTGGGTCTCAAAAATTTTACTGCCCTTTCAAGGATTGCTCAGCAATGTTGGTTCATGAAGGAGGTGATGAGGTTATAAAGGAAGCAGAGTGTCCTCATTGCTGGAGATTGTTCTGTGCACAATGTAAGGTTCCTTGGCATTCAGGAATTGATTGCGAGGCGTTCCAGAAACTGCATAAGGATGAGAGGGAGAGGGAAGACATAATGCTGATGAATCTGGCTCATAACAAGAATTGGAGCAGGTGTCCAAATTGCAGGATTTTTGTTGAGAGAACTCAGGGCTGCAAATATGTGAAATGCAGGTAACCTCTCTCAAATGTAATCATGATTTTTTCCCCATTTTTTCTTAGTCATACCTTTTTAACCGTGAGATTATTAAGAACATGGTTTCTGAGGTGCTTTGGTCCAGTGATTTGAAGTCATTGTCACTTTTTTCTCCAGGGCAAGCATGTTTTCTTTCTCTGTAGTGTTAGGAGTTCCCTAATAGTAAATATCCATACTTGTTTACTCTATATTTTTGTAGTTTCACTTAGATTTAAGTAATAACACTGAGTTTTTTCTGAGTAGAAGAAGGAAGAGCTTTCTTTCTTCATATTCATCTGTGGCTTAAATACATACGGTGACGTTTTGCTCTAGGTATCACTGCAATTCAGTTTCTTGGTAGAGTTTCCCTATAATGCACCTCAACATCACTAGTTTCCTATTTCATTATAAGTAATAGAACAAAGTCTTGATGCAGAGTATGCCTATAGCATTCGACATTCTTGTTACGATGCAGTTGTACTCTTGAATATGACTGATCTTCTCTGCCTAAAAAATGTTGGTCAATTGTGCTCAAATTCAAATAATTGCATAGTATCTATCCAAATTAAGGGACATTGTACATAGATTTTCCCTGATCACATATCTTCTGTTGTCTTGGCAGTTGTAGAGTAATCAAATCACATTTCATCATCTAGGCTTTAATTAAGGACAGGTATCTTTCTTTAGCTTTTGGAGAAATACAATATTGTTAGAGCTGTGCTTTCATCATGTACGTTTCAAGGAAGTAGCATTATTAGGTCTACTCAATTTGGTTTCAGAAACTAAATTCTGTCTCCTGATTATAATTTTCACGTTAAGTATATATAACTGATGCTAAATGTGGGTTAACGGTATTGTGTTGTGTCTCGATCCCTTAATGATGAAATGCTGAGTTCCCTATAGTTTTCCTCCCAAAAGATTATAGGTATCTCTTGTCATGTGCATGATTCTGCCTCTTCTCTTTTGACTCAGGTGCAGGACTGCTTTCTGCTACACTTGTGGAAGTACTAACATAGATACCAAAACCCATCTTTGTCATTCTTGCCACGCAATCTGGGACCGACGGCTGGCTTTGGTGTGACTGATTTGATCCACCCAACTCTTCATTTCAACATAGGAATTCCTTTCTATCAAACTAATCATGTAATTAGCTTTACATATCTTTTAATTTCTAACGTTGTCCTTGTTCTTCTTCTGCCTCATGTTTGGCCAAACAATTGACTGTATGATGACAAAATGTACCTGCAGCTTAGTTGGATGAAGCTTTTTATTACTTGTCAAGTGCCAGCTTGCATATGCATTGGTTTCTCTAGGAAATTGTGTTTAACAAATTCGGCTCCTCGGCTCCTCTCGTGTTTTCTTGAACTTAAACTATCATGTTAAATAAATCTTAGTCCTTGAAAATAGATGAATGGTTAAGATTCTTCCTTAGTTAGTAGAGGGGGGATATAGCACTAGTTGTTTCCTAGCTAACTTTGTTCTATTTTTGACAATTACAAAATTGATTTCTTCAGCAGAACTGTCATTTATAAATCAACCTAATGAACAAAATTGTTTTCCATTTATAACTAGAATTGTACAAAACTTAGAAACTTATTTTATTTTATGACTTGATTAATTTAAAATTAATTGTGATTTATTAAACAACAAATGGAAGAGAATTTCTTAGAAATATTATTCTTAACCTATTCACACACTCACTAATATTATTTATACCCTATTTTAGAGTTTTTAGAGTGGATTTTTCTCGATCCGAACGAACGATCGAAACCTCAACTAACCTGTCAATTTTAAAAAATGACAATAATTCAAAATCAATTTATAAAAAAAAAACATCAATTCTTAACATATTAGTTACATTTTTTCTGTCCATATTTTCTATTTTTTTATAAATGTTTTGCTATTTATTTCAATTTTTTAACCATTTGAAATAAATTAAATGTGTATTTTCATACCCTATTTTAAAGCCTTTTAGAGTGAATTTTTCCTGATTAGAACAAACGAATGAGCCCCCACCGACCTGTCAATTTATCTACATATAATAACTAAAAATCTATAACCATTATAGGCTCATTACAATTCACTCTCACGTAACATTATTAATAACATATTCACAACCTCACATAACATTATTTATAACTTATTCACACACTTACATAACACTATTCATACCATATTTTAGAGCTTTCGGAATGGATTTTTTTTATCCGAGTGAACGACTGAAACTCTAACCGACCTATCAACTAAAAAAATGGCAATAATTTAAAATCAATTTTAAAAAAAGGATCAGTTCTTAACATATTTGTTACATTTTTGTCCTTTTTTTTTTTTAATCAATACTTTACTATTTATCTAAAATTTTTAACCACTTAAACTAACTTAAATACATTCACTATTCATACCCTATTTAAGACATTTCATAGTGAATTTTCCCAAATATGAGAGAACGAACAAAACCTTAACCGACCTGTCAATTCGCCTACAAAATTTGAGTTCAATCCAATAGTTAAACTATAAGTTATGTCTTTTTATGTAAAATAAATAAAAAGTAGAATATTATTCTATTTTTTAAATTTTTTAGAAAATATCAGGTCATATGCCCATGTAATGTAGACGATTAAACAGGTCAAATTGAAGATACCCAAAGCAAACATGTACACGCTTTGCGGTTATTGAATTTACTTGTTCCTATCTATACTTTGGAAGACAAGCTTGCTTGCTTGACAAGCAAGCATATGAAGGTTCTTGGATTTTCAGCCAGGCCAATGCGGCAGTTTTTTCATATACCTGAGTTTGGTCTTTAAGATTGTTTTTAAACAAGATTTATAATTAGTTAGAGGGCCAATGGTCACCTAATTTAATAGTCGTTCGATAAAATTATGAGTTCCAGTCTCGTCATACGTTCCTGGTTTTGTGGGTCAGGACTCAGGATATATAATTGATGATTGATGATTTTCTAGTCTGAGTGATCACTTGCCCCTGTTAATCTCGGTAAAATGGTTGATTATATATCGCTGATATGACTAGTGACAATTCAAGTCCAATTTCTTGAAATTCGTGGGCTTTAAAAGCTAACCATTGACGGAAGGCCCATGATAAATCCAAGCTGTTATATTATTATACGAGCCCCTTTTATTTGCTACTCTCCGGTTCCTACTCTTGCTTCGTGCGTCGCTTTTTTTTCTTTTCCTCTTTTCCGGTCATCGGGAAACTATATAAATATGCACATGGTCAACAAATTATCTCAAACGCAGGAGTCCACTTGATTATGCTCAAGAATTTTGTGCAAATATCTAATTTGATTCAAGAACCGGTTACCAACTCCAGCTTTCCGGTATCCTGCCACAAATTGCAAAATTTAAAATTAAACAGAGATTAATAATTTTTCAACCTCCGCCGCCACCATTACCAAGAAGGATGAAACCCCAGCAAACTTCTAGAGAAAAACCCCAAGAGGACACTTAAGGAGGTGAGTCTTCATGATCCGAAAAAGACCTAGAATTCATTTCTGAACTTTGTGTTGAACCCAAGATGGATTAGGACATAGTTTCTATCCTAGGCTGCACTCATGCCTTGCTGTAATGACTGAAAGTGAATCGTCAAGTATGTGGGTTCCAGGTTGCAGGAAAATGCCACCAACATTATGTGTCCTGTTCCAAAATGTAAAGGGCTATTAGGGCCAGAGCAGTGTCCTTAAATTCTGCCCCCAACAAGTGTTTGATAAGTGGGGATATGCTTTGTGCGAAGCTAGGTTTGTTGGGTCTCAAAACTTTTACTGCCCCTTTAACGATTCCTCGGCAATGTTGATTGATGATGGAGGAGGTGAGGTTATCTAGGAGGCAGAGTTTCCTAATTGCAGGAGATAGTTCTGTGCACAATGCAAGGATCCTTGACTTTCAGAAATTGGTTGCGTCGAATTCTAGAAATTACATAAGGATGAGAGCTTCTACAAGGTGGAGTCTGCTGCTTACTCTCCCAGGAAAGAGCTTCTGCAAATTCAAGAATTTAGTGAGGCTAAAGTTGACAAAATCATAGAAGCAGGCATGCCATGTGTTCTCCAGCCTGTTATCCCCACATTTTTGTCCATTAGTTTTCCCATGGTGTTGATATGTTCAAGCAGCTTGATCACAGGTGGTGTTTGAAGATTTTTGTTACATCTGTGGATCTATCAACGTATCTACTGTTGGAGGAGCTCACTACTGTGCCTGTTGTGGGATGTTACCGCCGGTTCAGAGGAACAGAACTGAGAGTTTTTACTACTTTACTGACGTAGGAGATTTGTAAATCCGTTGTCAATATGGATTCAGATTTTGCAACAAAATGATGTACTTGTAAAATGCTGATATAGCATGGCAGTTTTACATTTATTTAGTGGATAGGTATATTCCTAATTTCCTACTGTGAATTTGCCGCATAATTAGTGAGGTTTTAAAATATTTTGTAATAATTCTTGTCGGTAACTTTGTTTTTGTTTGGATAATGAAATGTGGGAACTGCTTTCCATTACAATTTACAAATGTTGGATCCAACAAATTAGTTATTAATATTGACTATTGAGGGTCATTTCTGTGAATTTTGTGAGTGAGATTATTAGGTTATGGTTAATGGTTGATGCTTCAAAGAAAACGAATCTTTAGCTTTTATACTCTTCACTTACCGTAGACATGGGTAGGATTCAAACCTTAATTTTTACAAATATTTTACGTAAACAATAAGTGCTCCAAATAAAGAAAGAAAAAGAATGAATAGAAGGGTATTTTTTTTTATTGAGTATCAATTTTATCCTTAATTTATCCGATTATATTAATTAAATTCCTATACAATGAACAAAAAGTTTCACGTGATACGTACATCATATAAGAAATTAGAAGAGCCGGATCCCTTTTAGAAATCCATTTGGAAATTATTTCCCAAGTCTTGAGTAGTAATTAATAGCCCAAAATTATTTTTTTCTTTTTTCTGAACATAACCCAAAATTGTTTTGTGGTGGGTTAATTAGAGGAGATGGCCTAACAGGGACAAATTGACCTCATGTAGAGAGCGACATAAAATTTTATAAATATAGGGACTTAATTAAAACATTAGACAAATGTATAGCCTAAATAGTACGTAAGTCTTTTGAAAACAAAAGTTGGAGGGAATTGCCGATTTGGGGGGGAAATCAAAATTCCTAAACTGACCCTGATCTATAATTAAGCAGCATTACTCAGTACGGTTATAAATAAGTTAATAACCAGGCGACGGCTCCCACATTTCTTTTTTGGTTCTTCAACAGACCCTTTCTCCGTTTCATCTTCAATCTACCACCCAAGTAGATAATATCTATCATCATTCAAAAACCTCAAGTTCCTAATCAAATGGAAAACCCTAATTTTGATGATGATGACCCTTTTGATGAAGATTTTATCACTGACCCCATCAGATTTGCCGAATTCATTCAGAGTCACGCTCTTCCTGCTGCATCTATTGAAGCACCGGACAATCCAGGTACTGTTCTTCAAGAACACAAAACAGAGGATTCAAGTTCGACCAGCAAGAAAGATGCAAGCTTTAGCACATCTGAGCAAGCCCAAGATGATTACTTTATTGAACTTTCTGCTGATGATATGAAGTTGCTTCAAGATCTCAATTTCTTCAACGGGAATCCACAACCCGGTTCTTCAATTGTCCATGGAATTCCTGCATTTCAAGATTCAGTCACACAAGAAGGCCAGTCTTCAAGATCCTTAGATGATTCTGCTTTTATCTGTGCAATCTGCAGTGAAGTGAATCGAGGAATGTGTCATTTCCTATCAAGAGGTTGTGCTCATGCTTGCTGCAATCACTGCATGGTCAATTACGTCGATACGGAGCTGAAAAAGAATGTGACTACCATATCTTGCCCTCATTTTTTCTGCAACAAGACATTGGATTTCGTGTTATGTGGTCTAATTCTGCCTAAGGGGATTCTCGATCGATGGGGTAATGCATTACGCGAATCAGCAATTCCTCGGTCGCAAAATTTTTACTGCCCGTTCAAGAATTGCTCAGAATTGTTGATTAATGATGGAGAAAATGGTGGTAAGGAATGTGAGTGTCCTGTTTGCAAGAGAAGTTTCTGTACAAAATGTAAAGTTCCTTGGCATTCTGGAGTTAGTTGTGAAGAGTTTCAGAAATTTCGTGAGGATGATAGGGATGATTTGTTGTTAATGGAATTGGCAGAGAATGAAGGATGGAAGAGGTGCCCAGGTTGCAGGATGTATGCTGAGGTCATAGGTGGCTGCTCTTCTGTTAAATGCAGGTACTTTTTCTTCTTTCTTTCCTCTGTAAATTTTGCTAGTTCTTTCTTTGAGTTGAATTTTAATTAGAGTGTTATGATTACCATATGTCGAGGATTGAATCTCATATCGGATAAAATACCAATAAACAATTAAATATAAATTTGATCGAATCTAAATTCACCACAGTACCTGTTTTTGGTATTAATTTGGCAAATCAGCCATTACACCTTTTTTTAAACTGTTTTTTATTGATATTTGACAAATTCTGTGGTTTCCTGTGTACCTTACCTTAAAGGAAAGTGTATCTTTATTTGTTTAAATAGGATGGGAATGGAACCTTGACACCCTTTCATTTCTATGCAATTAATAGTGATACTAGTGAGATTTGTTTGAGTAACTCAAAATTTTATTATTAATGAGTTTTGATGAATTTATGAAAAGTCTCGTGTTTATGTAATAACTCATGCTTCTTCTTTTTTGGATTGGACACAGGTGTGGAACGTTTTTCTGTTAGAAGTGTGGAAAAGGAAATAGCAATGTCATTCCTGTGAAATTGGGAGCTTTTCCTTATCTCAGGAGGATTGATCACAGGAGTGGATCTACCAACACCAGTTACAGGTGATCAGTCATAATTGTGGTGAGATTGTGGAGGTTAAGCACATTTGAGTATGGTTTTTTTTACATTCGATATTTCACTTTTTTACGTTGGTTTCTAAATTAAAAAGAAAAATTATAACATTAATTATGAGCGGTTGTCAGCTTAAGTATCAAAGCTTCATTAATGGTGATCAATTAAGTGATTTTAGTTTACAAAGTGGTCATATATTTACTTTTATTATCATTTGGAGTCATTTTTTTTAAGTTTATAATTGGTATTTTTAAATTTATTAAATTTGTATGCACTAATTACTACTTATAGCTTGTCGCGAACAATAATTAAGCCAATAACTTTTTATTTAAAATGTGAAACCACACACCCCAACAACTTAATTTTTTGCAAATTTTAAAACTCTAATTAGAAGATTTATAGTTTTGATAAACAATATTTATTCACCGATGAGTAGTTTATAAAAGTTACAATCTTGTTACTTCTTTACATCTTCAGAATTTAGAAATCTGTCCAATACTTAGTTGTTAAAAAATTGTGTGAGAATATGTTTAAATAAAATAAAATAAAATAAAAACTAACCCCCCCACCCCACCCCACCCAACAAATAGGTAATATATTTGTTTATTTTTTGAGAAAAATCGCATAAAACCCTAATAAAATAATCTCCTTCATAGTTCATCCCCATTCATCACCTACCAATCAGTAAGAAGAAGAAACAGGTTACTTTTTTTAGTTTTTAATTTATGAATTCAATACGAATTCAAAGCTACAAAGAAATCCCAGCGACCCCATCACCATTACCGGAGCTTAAGATCACCGATCCATTCGCCACAATGCAAGTAAGCGAGCCAGTATCGAAACGACGCATGTCATCGTCTTTTTCCTCGACAAGAAGGACGAGGCCAAAAATGGAGAAACCATCACAACAAGTCATCACTGAAATTGTAGCTCTTGATGATGATGATGATGATGATGAAGTCGAATT
This sequence comes from Viola odorata, assembly GCA_963691705.1. Lineage (NCBI taxonomy): Eukaryota > Viridiplantae > Streptophyta > Magnoliopsida > Malpighiales > Violaceae > Viola > Viola odorata. The sequence continues at coordinate 17,058,991 of OY829545.1, forward strand.
TCTCGTAACACCCATATTAAAGCAAGGCACCACGAAGAAAAATGCCATATCCGTCGAGCAGTACAGCGAAGATAGAGACCTCAATTCCGCGATCATGCCCTCTCTCAATTCCAGTAAAATTTCTAATTTCATTGACCTTTCTCATGATTATCTCTTCCTTGATGATGATATACGATTGCTTAGCTTCAAACCAGTAGCTACATCTTTCGGGAAGCGTCGGAAGCCTAAAGTTGAAGGATCAGTCACTGAAATAGCTAGTTCTTCAAGTAGCCAAAACGACCCAGATGCTTTTTGTGAATTATGTGTTGAACCCATGAAGAAAAATGAGTTCTTTTCCGTCAAGGGATGCACTCATGCTTACTGTACTGATTGTATGGTCAAGTATGTGGCTTCAAAATTGCAGGAAAACGTAACTAATATTAGTTGTCCTGTGCCAGGATGTGTAGGGCTGTTAGAGCCAGAGCATTGTCGTTCAATTCTGCCTCAAGAGCTGTTTGATAGGTGGGGTGATGGTTTGTGTGAAGCTATGATTCTTGGGTCTCAAAAGTTCTATTGTCCATTTAAGGATTGCTCCATGATGTTGATTGATGATGGAGAAACTGTTGTGAGGGAGTCTGAGTGTCCTAATTGTCGGCGAATGTTTTGTGCGCAATGTAAGGTTGCTTGGCATACGGGGATTAACTGCGAAGAGTTTCAGAAATTGCATAAGGACGAGCGAGAGAGGGAAGATATCATGCTAATGAATCTGGCACAGGACAAGAAGTGGAGGAGGTGTCCGAGTTGCAGGATTTTTGTTGAGAGAACTGAGGGCTGCAAATACATGAAATGCAGGTAATCTTTACTTGTTTCTTCTTTTCTTTGTCTCTCGAATGTGATCATGAATTATCTCCCCTATTCTTTCTCTGTTGTTTCCCTACCATACTTCGTAACTGTGAGGTTAATTAGGAATAGGGTTTCTGAGGTACTTGGTCCAGTGATTTGAAGTCATTATCACATCTACTGCCATGCCAAACATTTTGTTTTCCTTGTAATGTTCAGAGATCCCTAATATGCATAGTTACTCACTCTATAATTTTGTAGTTTCACTTAGAAGTAAGTAATAATACTGAGTTTTTCTGAGTGGAAGAAAGAAGGGCTTTCTTCATATTGATTCTGTGGCTTAAATCCGGTGACATTTTGTTCTAGGTATTCCTGCAATTCATTTGCTTGGGGGAGTTTCCCCATTATCCCCCTCAACATCACTAGTTTCCTATTTCATCATAAGTAATAGAACAAAGTCTTTGATGCAGAGCATGCCTATAGCATTCAACATTCTTTTTATGCTGCGGTGTTGCAATTCATGGACATTCTTGAATGTGCTGTTTCTCTGCCACAAAAATGGTCAATTGTGCTCACAATCAAACAATTGCAGTCACTATCCAAATTAAGGGACGTTGTAAATAGACTTTCCTAACCACATTGCTTCTGTTTTCTTGGCAGTTGTACAGTGATTATCAGATCACATTCATCAACTAGGCTCTAATTAAAGACATCTTTCTTTAGCTTTTGGGAAAATACAATACTTTTTGGGCTGTGCTTTTCCCATGGTATATATTTATGTTTCGAGGAAGTAGCATTATGAGGTCCTTGATGAATGTCTACTCAATTTGGTTTCAAAAACTAAATTTTATCTCCGAATTGTCATTTTCATAGTAAGCATATTTAAGTAATGCAGAACCTTTCTACTTGGGTTTGAATTCAGGTGCAGAACCGCTTTCTGCTACACTTGCGGGAGTACTAACATAGATACCGGCACCCATCTTTGTCATGCTTGCCATGCAATCTGAGACCCCCAGTAGGAGGCGAGAAGGCTTTGCTGTGACTGATATGATCTATCCTACTATTTCACTGCAACTTACAAATTCCTTGGTATTGAGCTAGTCTTATGATTAGCTTACGGAGTTTTTATTTTATCCCATTGTTCTTTCTTTTCTTCTGCCTTATGTTTGGCTAAACGATTCACTGTGTAGTGTGTATGCAGTGTAGGACCTTAGTTGTGCTTGTATAGTTTATTATATTAGGGTAAGGTAATTTCCTTCCCCCTAATTTTACCCTCTTATCTATTTAACTTTTGACTAAGAGTTGATGTCACAAGGTTTAATAACTACTTAGTAGAAGAGATGATGCGCACGAGACTTGGTTTAACAAGTTTATGCTGGCATGAATAATCTCCATCTGGAGTAAGGATTCTTCTCTCATTACCAACTCATCTTACAGAGTACAAAAACCAGAAGAAAAATGACGAAAATGATGCTTAATTAAATTGCTGTTTTTCTTCAGTGCACAGTTTGCAATTTTATTTACCCCTCAACAGATTAGTAACATATCCAATGATTAGAGTAATGTTGCTAATCTCCTGATTCTTTCGAGGCAGTGGTGATGGATCTACCGGATGTGTACTCAACACACTTCCACATTCAATAGCTGCGTTACGAGAACTAAACGCAGCAATGCTTAGATTCAAGAAACTACCTGAGCTCAAATATGCCTCGCCTTGTTCAAGATCCATAACAACAACTTTATACTTCTCCGAACATTCAGCATATCGTTTCTTCAAGACTTGGTCTGTAGTATTATGGTAGAGCGAGTCGATGAAGTCAGCAGTTTTTGCAGATTTGGTATTTGCAGAATGGATGAGGATCTTGTCGAGGGATAGAAGATCTAGTGTGGTTATGTTAGGTACTGATTTGATAAGATGGTAGCAGTAGGATTGAATTCCTGTATGTGGGCAGATTTGATCGATCACATCATCCGTGACCTCTGTATTGCGCCCGATACATGAAGGAGTGAGGAATGAAATCGCTAGAAAAATTAACAAAATGAAGGCTGCGGATCTTGATAGGAATGCCATTTTTTTTCAACTCTCTTTGTTTGTTGTTTAGAAGATGGATAGTCTTGGGATTTTTGTAGTAATATATAGTAGGTCATTAGAGTATGAAAAATACAAGATATGAGTTGGCAATTTCAAATCCACGCGCAGTTCCAACCAAGGGTGGTGCTAATGAGTTTCCTTTAACTTTACTTAATAGCATAACACGTTTTCTGTTAATAAAGAAAATGAGGTCGTTTTGTTTCAAAGCCAAGTTAGCCAACCCCATTCTGTTAAATCAACCCAATTTTCAATCTAAACTAACGGTTTACTAATGAAGAAGGCTAAAACAATAACGCGTTTAACAAAATGAACAGAATTTAATTTAATTTAATTAAAACCTAAACCTAAGGCTTGTTCTTTCTCCACTCCAGTCTCATCTTTCTCTTCTGGTTGCAGACGGCACCCACCTTCATCTCCCACTTTTCTATGAAAAAAATTTGAAACTGGCAATTCCTTTTCCTTTCCACATCTGGCATTCTCACTCGCCCTCTTCTTACTTACTAGTTGAGTCACTGGATTACTGAGTCGACTCAGTACACTCTCCCTTTTCCATCTTTCAGTTCAGCTCGAGAATTATTCCGTCAAATACGACGACACTATCTTCCTTGGCATGGCATGGAGGACGGTCAGATGACTCAGATCTACTACCATCCCCACCTCTTTGGCAAATATGCTACCCCCAAAAACCCAACAAAAAAGTATTCGGAAAAACAAGAAAGAGCCCAGAGCAAGTGGTGAAGAGAAAAGAAAGAGGGAATGCTAATAGGGGCTCGATTCCCAGTTGAGTTTTAGTTTTTTCCAGAGCGAAATGGCAAGTATTTAAGTTTGGCTTCACCAGAGTAAAGTATCAAACCGAAAATAAAAATAAAAATAAAAATAAAAATGCAGAACCCAATAAATTCCCGAGAACAAAATTCAAATGCTAATAAAGGCTGGCATTTTCTTTTTCTTTTTTATCGGAGCAAAGGTTGGTTTTGTCATTATGAACTTGTAGACCCACTAAATATGTAGAAGAACTGAAACCTCTCCGCTTTATCCGGGAGATTAAAAACGTCTCATCCGTAATGACCATAATAGCCCCCTCAACGTTTCTCAAGTTTATCCCATTCCCATGAGATGAGATCACTGAATTTGAAGGTCAGAAACGTCAATGTAAAACCCAGTGTTGAAAAAACACGCGTTGAATTGAAAAAAGTTGAAAATTTTAAGCTAACAAACAACAGCAAAAATCGCCACAAGTGGAGTGAAGAAAAGCGGACCATAATGAAACAGAATCAATATGACGTGGCTCCGTTACCTAACGGCCACGTTAACAAATCAACCTGAGAAAAGATATAAAAAAATGAGCTTGAAAGTGAGAACTTTCTATTAAAAAATTAGAAAAACAAGCGGTTTCTAACTTTCTAGTTGTCAAAAAGCTAAACTACTTTTGGTTTCAGCTCTCTTCTTTGTGACACCAAATAATCAAAGCACAAAACTTTTGCTTAGGAGTACAGATTCTACCATCTGAGTTTCCTGTATGTAACTCTCTTTTCTACTATCTGTTTTCTGTTTTCTGTTTTCAGCTCTGCCAATTTTTCTGGCATTTCTTACATTTTTTTGTTTTTGCATGCAATGATCAAGAATAATGCAAGAAATATGAATAATATTTAGAGCTTGAATTATAGTTTCCTTTTTGTATTTTATCTCCAATGTGGTGGGTCCATGATGTTGTTATGTGATGATTATGATTTTTTTAAGAATAATTTAGCTGATAACTGGTTTTTGTGGGGAATCATGGTTTTCTATGAAAAGGGTTTTTGTTGGATTTAATTTCTTTATCAGTAAGTGAAAAGGAATAGAAATTTGGTTGATGATGAAATGTAGGGATTGATGTTTCTTAATATTTATAACTTTAAGTCTAAAAATGAGTTTTTTTTGTTCCGTATATAGCAGTTTTTACCTTGTTACCACTAAGTTGATGTTCTGGTATGTAATCATCATCAATCCAGCTTATGATCTTGAAGAGTTTATCATCTAGAATAGCTGCGCGGTAGGAAAAATTGCTAATAATTTCGTAGGAAGTGATGATGGATGATTACCTTGACCATCTTATCTATCCGCCGACGTGGGTGGATGGAGATGTGAATGAAAGATCATCGTGGAGCCCCGGTAAACTCAGTCAGCCCAATGTGCTACTTCCTACTTCTCTGAGACTTTATGAAGATGATGCAAGAAACTCGCCTGGGAGTGTGATTGGCTCTAGCCAGCATGTGGAATGCTTAGCGGCTCAAGATACATCGTCTTTTGTTCTTTGCAATGAGCAGGATTATTCTATTGAGAAGGGTTTCATTTTTCCAGAAGATCAACTGCAAAAGCAACGCCAAAACTGTAATGGACACTCTTCTCCAAATGGAGAGATGAATGGTAGCTTGAAAGCTGAAAATATTGAACTTCAGTATGCTGGGACTCTTCCGAGTACTAGTTCGATGAATTTCTGTTATTCGAAGCAACTTCCAATTGACGGCTGTATAATGCCAGATTTTTCCATTACTGAGGCTATAAGTGTTGGATGCAATGGCAATGAAGAATCCGAGCATCTGAAATCCTTATTAAACCTGCAAAACCTATCATCAATGCAACAGTTTTGGCCATCGTTGTCTTACAATGGTGTTTCTTCCCTGCCCCCTTCATTGGGACTAGATAGAGTGCAAGGCTCCGGTATGCAAGAAGGACAGTTGAACGATGGTCTTGAGGTCGTAGCAAAGAGCTATGTGAATGTGGATGAGTTTACCCAGGTTGATAAGGAGTTTGCATTCACACCAAAGGTATTAACTCCATATTTGCCGCAAAAATTGAAGACTTGTCCTGTTTCAACCTCCTTTAGATTTATTTATTGAGTAAACTAAGCCATTTGTCAATTCTGTTTTTCAAAAAACCAAAGCTAGAATCAATCCTCAATCTAACTATTACTATATCAGTTCTCTAAAGTTGAAATTTTCATTTTAATCGTCTTTTGTACTCATGGTTCTGCAGGGGAATCAAGATGTGCAAAGTTGTTCTTTGTCTTCTTTTGCAGCTGAGCCCAATGTAACTGTGGCAGAAAATCAGTTACCTTATTTGCCGCAGGTACTCAATGTATTTTCATTTATCCCTTGCAAATAACAAGATCCTTGTCACTTTTTTATGATGGTTGATCATAAACTGTCTATCAGCTACCAGGAAATGAGCCAAGGGGATTACATTATTTATTAATTATACCAAACCATCATGCTTGCATTTTCAATTGCAGACTACATCATCTGCTTTAACTGGAGGCTACAGCGGAAATGGAAAGACTCGTGTAAGAGCACGCCGTGGCCAAGCCACAGATCCACATAGCATCGCTGAAAGGGTTAGCCTTTTAACAAATGTCATGATTATTTCCAATTTCCTTGCATCTTTTGAGTTGAAATGGCATAAGGTTTAATATGTTATAAATTTTAGTATATAGGGGGTTGTTGCGATTATCGAAGTACTCATTTCTTCCTTCAACTTGCTAGTGCAGCTTCGAAGAGAGAAAATTGCCGAAAGGATGAGGAATTTGCAAGAACTTGTGCCTAATTCCAGTAAGGTACCATGCTTTTTAAGAAGGTTTACTTTATCGAGCTATAGCTCATCAATCTCATACTAACAAGTCAGATTGCTATAGTGCCACCTAATTCATGCGGTAACCAGTAAGTGAGTTTGAGTTTAGAACAGCTCTAACAACTGAACTAATTATCTATGATATTCAGGTTGATAAGGCATCCATGCTTGATGGGATCATTGATTATGTCAAATTTCTTCAGCTTCAAGTCAAGGTATGACAATGCGTACCATCCTTTTTCAGTTTTAGAGATATTTGGTTGGATTGGTAACTATTTTCATTTTTTCTATCTGTGTCAACCATACAATCCTTTTTGCTTTGCGTTTTGCAACCACTACCTATTTCACGAATCATTCCGGTTGCTGAAATTCTAAGTCCTTGTTTGTTGCATCGTTGTGTCAACATGCAGGTCCTAAGCATGAGCAGGCTCGGGGCAGCGGGAGCAGTCATCCCTCTCATCACAGACGTTCAGCCCGAGGTAATATGCCCTTCACTTCTTTTAAAGCTGTACTCTTACTTATTCTCGTACAATTGAGATGAGCTAAATGTCTCTACGCTATCAGTAGAGAAAAGATGCTTAACCATCGTAATGTTACTTGATCATCCGAGAGTACCCCCATCTTCTATTATATTCATCTATCAATGTCATAATAATACCAAGGAGATGACCAAATTCTTTGCTGTCTTACTTTAGCTTTCTGACAGTTTTTTCACTTGGACTTACTGTAGGGGAATAACAGTTTGTCATTCTCGGCATCGACCGGTATGAGGTTGGATCCTTCTCCATCTCCCGATCGGGTTGCCTTTGAACAAGAAGTACTGAAGCTCATGGAATCCAATGTGACCTTGGCCATGCAATATCTTCAGAGCAAAGGCCTCTGCCTCATGCCCATTGCTCTAGCTTCTGCGATATCCAGTGGCAAGGCATCTCTACCAGGCACTGCTCCTAACGAGAGGAAGAAATTTAGCCCCACCAACGGTTTTGCACATGATAACAGCAGCAACAGCAGCTGCGGTTTGCTTGGCATTGAGACTCATCACTGCAATTTCAATATCGTAACTGGGAGGCGCGGCAGCGATGGCATCATGGCCAATGGTTCTAATGGGGATGTCAAAGAAGAACGGGCTAAAAATGCTTAGTCCTTGAAAGCGAAATGCAGGAGTCCTTTTTTCTTTTCCAATTTTCACTTTGAACTTATTCTTTTGAGCTTCAGCTAAGTTTTATGCAGACACTCAGATTTTGGAGCTAGTTTAAATCATAGGAGCGTGTTTTCCCCCTCTTGCTTTGCATTTTCCTTATTCAAAGAGCAAAATAGTTCAATTTTTTCTTGAGAATGTACACTTACCTCAAGTATGTTTTCGTTTATGCTTGTAGTAATCTTGGCACTTGAAAAATTCTGCGCTCGATAAAATTATAGTGTTCGAGACAGCATCTAGCTTGATCACCCAAGTCCACGGAATTAATTTCACAGCTACCTAGGCGGATAGTATTTCAAGGCTAGTGTTTTGGAAAATGAAATCTACAGATGAGCAACGGCATGATTGCAAACTACTACTTTGATCCAATTCATATAAATTAAATGCAACTGACAAAACTGCCCTGTTAAATTGATTTAATAAGAAAAAATATATTCTACAATTAATTCTGACAGATAGATGTAGGGCAAAAAAATTGTGGGGACCTTAATGGCTTAATCTATATGGAAACAACAATGGGGGGATAGAATACAAAATAATTACATTCCTACTTCTCTTGCGCCTTTATATAGAGAGAACAAAACATTAGAATAAGCGAGATGAGGAGAAACGTGTCCCGGACTTCGCTAATATCCATTCGCAGTTTTCTGAGATTTCTTCTTGAAATTCGCAATGCTGCAGTGCGGACAAATGTACTCGAGCCCGTCTGTTTTAGCGTAGTCCTGCAAACCATCACAAGTGTACAAGTGAATACAATGGTACTTCAGAAGATAGGTTCGAGATTACTTACAAAACATTACAACAAAAGCTCAATAGAGGAAGACGCACCTTAAAGGCACCAAGCCCCTGCCTCCGATCACAGCCGAAATGAGCCCACTCACCGCATATTCCACAATTCACCCAATCACCTGCTGCGCTACTGTTATAACATAGACACGAGCTAGTGTCAGGACTGTATATTCAGAGAGTGGGGGGAGGAAGAGAGAGTCAAACCTGTGACACAACAAGCAGCACTCTCCATCTACATCATCATGTGCTAATTCATACTCTAAAAGGTATGTTTCATAGTGCCTCTTCAGCGTGTTGCCGACACCCTAATAACCATAAAACAAAATGAAGTGAAAAGTAAGATTCAACTGGAACAAGTTGCATGCGTGTAATTCAAGCTCTCTAGTTCAAAGCCATATGCAAACATCTGAAAACAATTGCACACAAACTTAAAGTACTAAAATAGGTAAACATACGGTCATTCTATTGGTTAATGTATGATTGCGCATCTTCGAGAAAACTTGTCCTTTCCAGTTGATACCATTGCCAACATGAAAGCCTCCTCTCGAAACAACCTGAGAACCCAGCTTGTCATTTCCAACAAGAAACTCTAGGCAGTTCTTCACGTATCGTAATGAATAAGAGATTACCTCTCTATACAAGTTGAAAAGATCAAGACGTTTTGCATTGAGAATGGCATCAGGAAATTCTGCCAAACCACCCTGTGGTACAAGACGACTATGTCCTCGAAGAATCAGGAACTGCATTACATCCCTCAAGAATTCCTCCTGCCAGAAATAAACCAACGGGAGAAATATGAGACAAACCTTAAGCATACGCATATCAATAGTCTATATATCAGTGCAATGGACTGGAAAAGGAAATCCATAATTATTTTTTCTTTTAAATGAGGAAATTCATAAATCTTACATCCACAGAGTTTTGGCAAGCAATGTTTACGGTTAGTTGAAGAAAAGACCATATATTTTCCGCTTGGATTTGTGTGTTTAGGGAACAAAGAAGCAGAGCAAAGACAAATACATTTATAATTGATAAATTACTATTACCTCTGAGCAAACTTGGATCGGTGGTCTCCCACAACCATGCTTCTTCAAAGGTAGTGGATTGAGAGAAATAATCTGTTGAGCCTGATAAGAGCTCGACAAAGATTTCCGATGAGCAACAGGAGGAGGGCCTACAGAACTATGCTTTGCAGGAGCAACTGGCAAACTAGGCTTTGCTTGGTCACCGTCGAATCTTTCAGCCTCAGAGAATCCAGAAAAGGGTAGCATTTTGTGCCGATGAGTATGAGGAATTGGCCTCATGGCAGCAACGTTAAATTTATATTTCCCATTTGATCCGTTTTCACCCTCCCGTCTACATGGAGTTAGGTTTTTATTTCCTCGGTGTGGCTCGGATCTTTTTCGATTAGGTGCAGGAGGTATCAACCAGCTAGGAGGCGTAGTAAATACAGAGTTGCAAAAATCAACCTCTTTGCCCTGCTTCGTACAAAAAAAGAGGAGGCGCTCTGCATCATGTTTCTCGAAAGAAGCAACCGACAGTCCTTGAATGCTAGCAATTCCCAACACAACTAGGCTGCGGTAAGATACATCTGGTGCTAGCTGCCGCAGCACCTGTCAGAAAATCCATAAACCATGGCTGTAAATATGAATGATACCAGATTACCATACCCATAACAGACAAAAGCATTCTTTAAGATCAAAACAAAAGAATAATCAGCCTAATTTACTGAAACTTTTCTGAAGGCACACCACCCTGGAAATAAGGAAACATAAAGAAGAAAATGTCACCTGTGATGCCCACGTAGGAACCTTCATTGAAACCTCAAATACACTTGCTCCACAGGCAATGGAGGCAGACTTTCGTGGCTCAGATGAAGGCAGTTTGCTTTCCTCCGAGCTGGGCAACGCATGGACTAACTGACTCTGCTCGATAATTTCATTCTTAATATGGTTCTCCAAAAGCTGAGGCCACACCAACGCCCACCATGCCAAAAAGTAAAGCAGTATCAGAAGTATCCTAAGGATTTAAATAAACCACAAAGATGCACGGAATGCCGAGCTCTTGCAGCGAAATTTATCCTTGCCTGATCATTAAAACAAGCTTGTGCACTTCCAGATACCAAAAGGGATATGTGAGCAGAACAACAGGTGGATAAATCACACCGCATGGTTACCACACCACGAGAAAATGTCCCTGCCTGAAGAGGTGGAGGTGGAGCACTGTAATAACGCCACTAGTGAGCAGTCTAAAATTAATGATGCGGAACAGATGTATCAATAAAACTTGCAAGAGATGTCCCACTCCACACAAACAAACTGTGCATGCATGTATAATGTTATAATGAAAATTAATTCATTCCAGACCTTGTGCGGTTATGGAGTTTACTCCCACGAATCTGCCAAATGAACCAAAGGGAACAAAAATAAGAAAAGTAATTCAATATAAATAAAAAATGGCCCACAAAAATGCAAGTCCTTGTGTTACACAGCACACAACAACAATTTCATACTCTGACAAACTGGATACACAACATATGCATGAATAATTCCTGATCTCATACTGTTATCTATCACAGAATTTCTACTTATGAAGGATTCCTACTCCTCACATATTTGAATGAAGTTTGACTGGCTTCAGTGCTCACAATATAATTTAAATATCACATATGCATGAAACGAGTCCCTAGCCATGAGTGTGTGCAGAGCAGGCCAAAAAAACTGGAGGTGTCGATGTCAAATATTATTCAGTAGCATCTTTGTTTAACAAAATTGAGAAACTTAACAAGTTATAGAAAAACACTTGAACATAACTCACTTCAATGTTTAAGAGAGCATTGACCCCATCCTCTAAAGATCCCAATACGCATGCGTCCTGAAAAAGGGGTAAAAATTGCAATGAATGAAGGCACAGTGAATGTCACCATTGCTTTTATAAACCACAGAAATTATACAAGGAAAACATACCAATGTGCACGGCTGTCCACAAACAAGAAACCTCATGGTCACATCTTCATCGTATATCTTTATAGAAGGGAGAGAACCAGAAGAACTTTCTTCATCTTGATCATCTGTCTCAGGCATTGTAACATCGATTGTTGGAGGATCCCCAAGCAACATGGGTCCAGATTTATTACTAGTTTTCTGGCTATTGCAGGATAGGGCATTGTTCCGACCACAGTATAGCCTAAAAGATGCATGAGCAAGTTGGAATGCATCACATGTATGGCAACAAGAACTGCAAAACACAAAGTGGTCACTGATTAGATAGGGCCGCAACATTTGCGTTTATTGGAGTACCAAAGGAAACCAGTTATTCAAACTCTACTACAGAAAAAAGCTGTCAAGCCACCAAATGTAAGACCTAATAGGTCTTCACATGTAAGGTTCAAGTTAAATCCACGATCACATTGCATGAAAAACCTTTAAAATCATGCCAAATATTCTCTTTTAAGACTAATTTACTCATCACTTCACAACATGTAGCAACCTATAGAGAGCACCAAATGTCATAATGAAGATAAGAGAACAATAAAACAGCAAAAGAAGCTGCATCCTATTTAGTTTTTTGTGCAAAAACAGATATTCTACCTTTGAACCACCGACAAAAACGCTTGGCGAAAGTGATTGGCCTCATAACATGAAAATGTATTTTTCCAATATATTACATATGGAACTCCCTGCCATAAAGAAAAGCAAAACTTAGCATTATTCACAAGAAAAAGGAAGAAGAAAAACAACATATTGCTAGTTCCAACTTCAATTTGATCACGCTATCAAATTAGTAAGCCCAATGCAGAAAGGAATGTGTGGTGCCAACAAATTAGGGGGGGAAAGATACACAAAAGAACTCAGAATTTATAAAACCTTGGCTTGAAGTGCCTCCGCGAACTTTTCACCATTTGGAATCTCTAAGTAAACCTGTAAACATTTTCATCGTGTTATGCCAAACACATCTCAAAGAACTTCACTATCATCAGCAAAGTTCTTGCCAGTACTGATGGTAAACAACAAGTAAACTCATAGCATTGTATTTTGAACAGCATCACTCACTGTTGGAGGCAGGGTGGATCCAAATAGTCCACATAATGTTTCTGGACTGGACAAGTCAACATCTCCCCACCTCAGAGATCCAATTTCTTCACCATCTTCAATCTGCTCTCCTTGCAAATACACAATACTCGGGTCTAACGACTGAATCACTCTTACAAACTCATCTGTGCTCGGATTCGTCAGTACCTGAACCTGCACTCACCATAAATATACAATCAAATGCCAGATTCTAACATACAAATCGACTAAAACCCACAAATCCACTGTAAAAACTATGCAGAATGAAACCCAAAATAACAAAATAAGTAAGTAAAACCCACCTCCAAACGCCCAGAAGAGGCAAGCTCCGGAAAAGGGTATATGGGTTTGTCCTCATCAGAAGTAGGCTGCTTCTTCCTACCATCAGTAGTTTTTCCACACACAACTGCAAGGAGACTGCAATGATTTCTTACAGGACCTTGTGCATGAAACATCATGAATACATGCCAAGACCCCCAATACCTTAAAACCTAATTCTGCCGAAATTTAACAGCAAATCTGTCGATCCCAGCTCAAAAAAGACGCAAAGTTCGTCGCATCAAAGCACCCACATCCTCAAATCAAGGTGAAAAACTAAAAACAGCGGAATCGAAGAAGAAGCAGAGCGACCCAGATTCGAGAAACAAGAAATCTGGAAAAAACGAGGCCAAATTACCGAATTAGCCAGGGAACAAAGGGGAAAATAAAGGAACCCTAGATAGAAGTAGCAATAAAGAAACAATCCAAAACAAAAATCGAATGGTCGTATCTTTATTCTCACTCTCTTTCTCTAATAAAAATCTATCATCTCACGCACCGAACTAGTAACCCAAAAAAATAAAATAGTCAATAAAATTAAAAATCAATCCAAAAAAACAATGAGAAGAAGTTTATTGCCAGCTTATTAAAAAACGAAACTTTAACGAAAATCAGAATCAAGATTACTCTTTTTTAATGTTCAAAAGAAAGCGTCAGTTTTTCAGTACAGTTCCTTCCACAAATCAATCAAAGTGGTCAAAAGGAAAGAACCTATCAAAAAAATAACACAATTAAAACCCCTGTTTCTTTTCTATTTTCACAAATAATAATGATGATAAACCAAAAAAAAGAAAAAGAAATTACTACTCCTAAATTTGATTGGATATATCTTTTCAAAATCCAATTTTTTTATGTGTACGTTACTACTACTACTACATGTTACCGTGCTCCAAAAAGAGCTTTTTTTTATGTTATTGTTATATGTACATATGAAATTCATATGTGTATATGCGTGTATATTTTTCCTCTTGCATGTATGGATGTATATATATATGCTCATGTGTTGTGTCGTTTTAGTTCTTGGGACTTCTTCTGGGCACAGACCAAAAAAAGGAATAGCCCAAACAAGATGTTCTCTTCTTTTTCGTCTTTAACATACAATTACAAACAAGATTATGTCACAGCCCAAATCTGGTATAGCAGCACAACCCAGTATGGATGCAAGCCCAAGCCCAAGTCAGCTAATTTTGGTTGAGAATGCAGGACAGTTAGCTGGAGGAGAATTAAAGGAAAGAGCCAGAAATACAGCTCAGCAAATTGACAGCAGAAGAGGACAAAAGTTGTTAGCGGTGCACATGAGCTAAAGGATTGCTGCTCTTAGCCGTTGTTAATAGTAATAGGAAGAATTGTCATTATATAAGACAAGTAGAGAAAATGAAAGGGGCATCCATGAAAATTGTATTAAAGATGATTCTGTATTTTGGTGTTGGAGTTCACTGAACGAGCCATATACATGTATTTTCCTATCTACAATTAATGGAAATATTATCCTAGTATCACAATCAATCCTATCTAAATTTCTACTTAATCCTTCTTGTTGATCGATTCCCTCTATTGCAAGTTTTTCTCCATTCTCTCCCGTTCTGCTGCAGCTACTCCCCCCTCCACCTCTGTTATTCACCAAACCTTCCCTCATTTCGTGAGTCATAAGCTAGATTACCATTTGGCCTGTGACAGATTATCATTTTTTGAAAGGAATTACAAAAAAGATTATTGCGTAATATTGTCAAATGTTACCACAAAATTATGTAATTTTCTCATTCTTTTTGGACAGGGTCCCATAATTGAACAAAGACTGTTCAGTTCTTACTTGTAACTGGTAGCATCATTGGAGTTTTCTCTTTTTACTTACCTTTTCATCTTCATGTTCTTCTCCCGTATACCCATTTTTCCCTTAAAATACATATCGTTAAACGCTTTTTCTTCAGCAAATCCTCAAATTGCATTTTTTCTTATTAAAGCATTTGTAAATATTGCACAAGCCGTTTGCAGTCCATAATTATTAGGAACGACACTCATGGTGTCAATGTTTATTTCTAAGAGCTGTAATTCCTTCCTGAGCTTGAACACATTGGTGATTAATTCCTTTTGTTAGGATTCTTCAAATTAATGAAACCTTTTTCTGCTGGTTTTTCTTCATTTTCCACTAGAAAGTACAAGATTAATTTTCTCTAATCAGGTGGGAATTATCAAATGAACTCCGAAATAATCAGTGATCTAATTTGATAATGTGTTTATTAAATCACTCAAGTAAATAGCATGTATATCAATTATAAATTACCATGTCTGCACTATAAAGTGCCTCCTCTATTGCCTCTTTACTTTCATTGGCAGCATTCATGCCCACTTCTGGGTTTCCACTAATTATACAAAATGTCCTTAAATAAATTAATTTTACCTACATGCCTGCCTCCGTGCGTGATTTTGTATATATAGTATCTGATATTGAAAACATTGATATCTATGTACTCATATTTTTGCCTTGTACAATATTTATCCCCAATTTAAATCTGAGATTCGTTTAAGAAAAAAAAAATGATCCGTATGGTTTTTGTGGAAAAATATGAAATAAAGGAGATGAATATAAGAGATTTCTCTCCTCTACGCGTCACCATCTCTAAGCTCTATCGTCCGATCGCCATCAATTCCATTTCTGACCATCGTGTCAAGACTTATTCCTCTCCGATCCACTCCATTACCTTCCTCCTATGACGACAACCATGATGATTATGCAAATGAAAAGAAAAAGAAATTAAAAAGGGACAGGATTGTATTTTACGGTTTGTTCTGGTTGGGTAAAAAAAAGAAAATAGAAAAAAGTGAAACAGGAAAAGAAAAGAATGGCAGAGATTGTCGTTTTGGTTGTGAGCAAAAAATAAGAAGAAAAGTTTTTTTTTAGTAACATTGAATCTATTATGGTCGTTCATTATTTACCGGAAGTCACAACACGTAGAATGGTAAAATATTTCTAAATTTATATTGGAACATAAAAAATGACGTACATTTTAGACCAATTTTCAATACCTAAAACGATATTTAATAAAATACGAAATGAGTAGTTCGGAGTAACTTTATACCTATTATCAGACAAAAAATGATCTCAAACAACAAATGGTCATGGATTAAACGATCTTTCATTCAATCTTTGTAAATAAATAAGAGAAGAAAAAAAAGTAACAATTACAAGTTACAAACATTTTTTTATAAAAAAATTAAAAACCTAACCCTTCCAACTCAATGCTTTGCATTGTTTCATACTGAGATTGCCACTCTGCAATCCTTCCATGAGGTGACAAATTGAATTTGGTCGGTCGTTGTCACGCCAGATGAGAATAATAGATTTTTCTACATCAATTTTAGCTATGAAAAAATGAATAAACAATTGTGTATTCCAAATAAGATCTCTATTTCCTACAATTTGACTAGATTGGATCTGCATGAATTGTGTTTTGGACCCAGTCCAGTTGGGAGATGAATTATTGATGTTATATTTTTTCGATTTTTTTTTATTAAATTATCGTGATACACACAAGAAAGCAGCAATTAGCACAAAAAAGAAAAACAAACAGATAGACAGCGAAACGGAAAGAGGAAGCGGGTAGAATTTTCCAAGCCGCGCACACCTCCTCGTCATCTAAATATCGTGATTCAGTTATCCATCAATTTATTATCACCAACAACAAATACCAAAAACAAGAATTAATATCTTCTCTTTCCTTTTTCCTTTAAAATATACTATTATACTATTAATTAACGCATTTTGACTGGCGCAGGAAAAATTAAAATCCTTCACCGTTTTCGTCTTCTTCTTTCCTCTCCATAACTCCCACACATCAACATACATATCATACAGCAATACATATATACGCCGATAGATGTATGTTTGTACATGCATGCATGTGTTTGTGCTTATATCGACCGATTGCGCCTTGAGATCTGTTCCAGTGGCGGTTTCATTCTCTTGCTTGTTCAGTTGAGGAATTTGGAGGCGGCGGGTGGAAACTACGCCGTTTCGGAGAATTACTGGTAATCGGAGTTAGTTTCTTTTCAGTTTGTTTTGTGTCGTTGATGCAAATGAGTCTGTCACGATGAGTGGGGATTGTGGTGACACTGTTGTAATTGTTGCTGTTGCGGATGGGCAATCCTGACAATAAAATAGCAGATATCGTGGATATATTGAAGGCCTGGATTCCTAGGAGAAGTGATGCTGTGAATGTGTCAAGGGATTTTTGGATGCCCGATCAGAGTTGTAGAGTGTGTTACGAATGCGACTCCCAGTTCACTGTGTTCAACCGTAAGCATCACTGTCGGCTTTGTGGCAGAGTATTTTGTGCTAAATGTACAGTGAATTCCATTCCGGTGCCACAGCAGAATGAGTCGAGGAGTGGTGGTGAGGATTGGGAGAGGGTTAGGGTTTGTAATTATTGCTTTAAGCAATGGAAACAAGAAATAAATGGTGTTGATAATGGAATAACGGAGTCCAGCCATGTAGCTAATACAAGCCCTGGGCTTAGTCCGTCGCCTTCTGCAACAAGTTTGGCCAGCATCAAGTCCAGTTGTACTTGTAATAGCAGTAGCAGTACTGCTGGTTCAATTCCATATTCCACTGGGCCTTACCGACGTGTTGAATGTAGTTCTGGTGTTCATCGCCAACAGTCTTCTCTAATTGATGCCACTATGGTGGAGCAAGATGATGCAGCAACTGAAAGGAGTACCAATCCCTCTGCAGCTGCACTCTGCTCATCACCAGACCAGTTTGGATATTTCACGAATAAGTACTGCTTTTCCTGTCTTTGTCTGTGCCACTATTTGTTTATTTCGTGCATGATTACCAATTTTGAACTTTGATATATGTTTTTGAATTCTTCCATGGCGTGATAATGTTGTACTTCAGTGCTTTTCTTTTGCTTATCTAATTTTAACTTCCTTATCATCTCTATTGTCAGGAGCGATGATGAGGATGATGACTATGGTGATTATCGGACTGTTTCAAGACCAAGGCATGTTCTTCATGTTAATGGCTATTATGGTCCGCTCACTATGGATGAAATTGATCGCATGTATCAATCACATGATGCACATGACGAGGGAGACCATGATGATACAAAAAACATAAGTTGCTCATCATTGGATGAGAGTTTTAGCTCACAGGCTGTGGACAGAATTAAGAATACAGGGGAAGAAGCAAAAGACCATTGTGCTGATGAATGTGAAGCTCATACATATGCCTTGGAGCCTGCAAAGACTGAGCCTGTTGATTTTGAGAACAATGGGCTGCTCTGGCTTCCTCCAGAACCAGAAGATGAAGATGATGAAAGAGAAGCTGCTTTATTTGACGATGATGATGATGGTGAGGGTGCCTCCGGGGAATGGGGATATTTACGCCCTTCAAATAGTTTTGGTGGTGGGGAGTACCGTAGTAGGGACAAATCAAGTGAAGAACACAAGAGAGCTCTGAAGAGTGTAGTTGAAGGGCATTTTAGAGCTTTGATAGCTCAGCTATTGCAAGTTGAAAACATACCTGTGGGCGAAGAAGATGATAAAGAGAGTTGGTTGGAGATAATTACATCTTTGTCCTGGGAAGCTGCCACCCTCCTTAAGCCAGATACGAGCAAGGGTGGGGGAATGGATCCTGGAGGATATGTGAAGGTCAAATGCTTAGCCCGTGGACGTCGTAGTGAGAGGTAATGCTAGGAAATTATTATTGTTGTTGATTTAGGCTACCATTTCTTCCTGGCAATATTCTTGGTTGCTCGTTGGGGATGTATCTGGTTTGTTTGTAGTTTTCATGTCAGAGATTGCTGTATTCATTGGCTTCAAGTGGGTTACCGCTTGTTTTGTATGAACTGTAATACAATGGGGGGACAGTTTTAAGTTTCTGCTGCCTGATTACTAATTTAACGAAACTGAGAGTATATAGTGGACAGGGAATTAATCTCATTATCTATGTAATAAGAGAACAAAAGCAGACTAACAAACGAGAAGCTTGTAGTTAACTTACTTTCTCTGAGGCTGCTAATTTTATATGTTTACACTGCTATCTACCAATTTTCTTCATACTAAAGTTGTTCTGGTTGTTTTTCCCTAGTACCGTGATTAAAGGAGTTGTTTGTAAGAAAAACGTGGCTCATCGGCGAATGAAGACAAAAGTAGATAAACCGCGTTTTCTAATCCTTGGAGGAGCATTGGAATACCAGCGTGTTTCTAACCTCTTGTCAAGTGTTGATACTTTGTTACAGCAGGTTTTAATTGTTTGACTTTTCTCTTACTTGAGGCTTGTATTAAATCTTTAGATTTATTGTGTTGCTATGAAGGGGGCAAGCCTCCCATCGTTTCTACTCACTTTTTCTTTGTACTTTACAGTCACTTTTTCCTGTTTCAATAGGCATTATGCCTTTCTTTTTCCCTTTTTGTCAGGAAATGGATCATTTGAAGATGGCTGTTGCAAAGATTGCTGCTCATCATCCTAACGTTCTTTTGGTAGAGAAGTCAGTGTCACGATATGCTCAGGAATACCTTCTTGCCAAAGACATTTCACTTGTCTTGAATATTAAGAGGCCACTTTTAGAGCGTATTGCTCGTTGCACTGGAGCACAAATGGTCCCTTCAATTGATCATCTTACATCGCCAAAACTTGGGCACTGTGACCTTTTCCATGTGGAGAAATTCCTCGAGGAGCATGGCAGTGCTGGGCAAGGTGGGAAGAAGTTGACAAAGACCCTGATGTTCTTTGAAGGTTGCCCAAAGCCTTTGGGTTACACTGTAAGTTTTAGATTGCACACTGTAATGTCATTGTTAGCTTAGCCTCTTGTAGCTGTTAGTTTTTTCAGGCCTTGCACACTGAAGGCTACAGGTGTTACTTGTGCTATCAGTCTGAATGTTCTCTCCAAAGTTATGCAAGGTTGAAGTGAGGAACATGTGTAATAGCAAAATTACTAAGCAAATATAACCTTGTTAGCAAACTTATAGCATTGTTCCTATTTGGATCTCTAGGATATAGGATTCATGGTGCTTGGTCTCTGTCATGAGTGTTTTGTTTTTCTACCCATACGACCGAAGTTTCCTTGGACAGAACCCAGTCTCTCCTTATCCTACGCAAACTATTCTATATACCCAGTATCTCCAACTTCATCTGCTGTACTTTTAGGGAGGAGGGTTCATCCCACAAGAAATCCTTAAACCCGCCACTCTTTGTATGTGCCTCTCCATCCTCCCTCTGTTGCTTTATAACCAGAGTAGTGAATCTTATAATAAGACCTTAGGAAATTGGAAATTTCACCTTAAAGATGTAGAACTTAATATTGAGTTTTCTGGAATGCATCTTGCAGCTGATGTATCAAAAGGGTAAGTTTAAGAATAACAGAATATAGAAAGAAACAGTTGTTTACATCTTTAGCACTGTGAGATAGATCGAAAAGTTGAATTTAATAGATGTTATGAACAGAGAATTCACTATGAAGTGACTGTGTTCTAGATACACATGCCTCAACCAAAAAACTGGACAGAAAAAATGTTTTATCACTATAAAGTCAGGTCTTAACCTGAATGGTCTTCAGGGGAAGATATCATTTCTCTCGTGCACCTTGAGCCAAAATATTGACAATAGAGATGAGCTACTCATCCTTTGGTATTGGGAAATTCTGGTTTTCAAAGTCGATTCAAATATTGGACTCTCCTCGATTTCATTGATACAGACTCTACTGGTGTTACATGATATGATAAAAAGTAACTGATGGGTGGAAGAAGGCCACTTTTCTTTTAGCTTACTATAGTTTGAGGTATGAGGTTTTAATGTTGGTAAAAGAACTGAAATGATGGTTCTACATGATCATACTTGCAAAAAAATTTCTCAGATTTTGCTCAAGGGTGCCAATGGCGATGAGTTGAAGAAGTTGAAGCATGTAATCCAGTATGGATTTTTTGCTGCTTATCACTTGGCACTCGAGACATCTTTCCTAGCTGATGAAGGTGCTACTCTTCCAGAACTCCCTTTGAAGTCTCCAATAACTGTTGCGCTACCTGATAAACCATCAAGTATTGACAGGTCTATCTCCACCATACCTGGTTTTACTGTCCCTGGCCTGGGAAAGCCTTCAGGTTCCCAACATACAGATGAAGTGCAGAAAGTAGACAAAGGCTCTGGCCAAGTACAGAAGTCCAGTGATGCTGTAATCTCAGATATATCCTCATCTATTAATGTTAATTGCAGTTCAGAAGGTGTTGATTCTACTTGCTTTTCTAAGAGCCCTTCCTCTCAGACTATTTTCCTCACACATACTTTAAGCTCAATTAGACCCACTGGTTTCTTGTCTTCTTTGTCTCCTTCAGGGCAGGAAATTTCAAGTCCTTGCCATAACAAGAGCTCCTCGGATAGTGTTTCTGAGAAGGACAATGAAATGGTTCCCCCTGCGACTTTTCAGCTTGAAAATACTTATACTGAAGTTGGGTTTTGTGATTATTCAATCTCTAGTTCTGGTGCCTCACTGGGTTTGGATCAAGGTGCTAGTTATACTGATGGTTTGCATACAAATCTCCATGCTACTCCAATGTTATCCTTAAATAAAGATGGTACGGACCATACTCAGGAGAGTGGGCCCACAAAGGAGGACTTTCCTCCATCACCTTCAGACCACCAGAGCATTTTGGTATCCTTATCAACTCGCTGTGTGTGGAAGGGAACTGTTTGTGACCGAGCCCATCTTTTTCGTATAAAGTACTATGGGAGCTTTGATAAGCCTCTGGGCCATTTTTTACGGGATCATCTTTTCGATCAGGTGCTTAACTTTTTTATTATTGATATGATTCACCTACAACATATTCATTTGGCAATCCTATATTCTCAAGTTTATTGAGCATGCTTTTCTTCATACTAGGATTATCGATGTCGATCATGCGATATGCCCTCTGAAGCACATGTTTATTGCTATACTCACCGACAAGGAAGCCTTACAATATGTATTAAGAAATTCCAAGAGTTTCTATTACCAGGGGAGAGAGAAGGAAAAATTTGGATGTGGCACAGATGCCTGAGATGTCCTCGAAAAAATGGCTTCCCGCCAGCCACTCGGAGGGTAGTGATGTCTGATGCTGCATGGGGATTGTCATTTGGGAAATTTCTGGAACTTAGCTTCTCAAATCATGCAGCTGCGAGCAGGGTTGCAAGTTGCGGCCACTCCCTTCATAGAGACTGCCTTCGATTTTACGGGTATGCTTTTCCTCTTATTTCTTATGCGACTCAGACATTTCTACACAGATGAAGAGTTGACGTTCGTTTATATTCCTCTTTTCATCTTTCATGGGCATCTAAACTTAAGCCCGCTGCTAAGTTGTCTCCCTTTTTTACTTATCTTCTGGTGCATACAGTTTTGGAAGAATGGTTGCTTGTTTCCGCTATGCTTCAATTAGTGTCCACTCAGTTTATCTTCCACCACAAAAACTTGAATTTAGCTACGATAAGCAGGAGTGGATAGAAAAAGAAGCTAATGAGGTGACGTTGTTACTCATCCTTGTTCAAGTCAGTAACTAATTTTTCAAGTCTGCTGATGCTTATTGGACTTTCATCTCATCTAACAGGTACGCCGTGAGGCAGAACTCCTATTTACTGAAGTGCGCAATGTTCTTCAGCATATGTCTAAGAAAATAGTAGGGGAACGGTTTCAAGATGGCAACGTCAAAGCACCTGAATTGTCAAGACTTCATGTCTTAGAACTTGAAGGAATGTTGGAAAAGGAGAAAGAAGAGTTTGAGGTACCATATATTAGATTTATCCTTACCCTCTCCTCCACCTATAATTCCCCTTTAAACAAATCAGCGAATCAGTTTAAGACAAAAAGCACACCGTATGTAATCCAGAACTTCTGGTGGCCCGTTCAACGCTGTTTTCCATGCTAATAGACTTTTGAATAAGAGAGATTTGACTCTGCTGAAATGCTTTGGCTAGCTTCAACTATTAGTCCAGGAGGGTCATGGATGATTAAACTTCCACTACTTTTGCATTATTAATGAATAATAGGTTCCTGTAGTAGTTTTGGCAATTGCAGCACATAACCAGAGTCTTCAAAATAAATAAGAATGACAGATGATTATCAGCAAGCAGAGTTTTCAATCTTTAGTATTTTAAAAGATTATTAGCATCTCTGTTTCTTGAATTATTATTACTAGTAAGTCTAGTATTATATGTTTTGCGCAAAGGTTTGCGCTTCACTTCACCTAGGCGCATGCCTGCGCTTTGGGTTGAGGCCCAAATGGCAAAAATGTTTCAGTGCACCTTGCGCTCTCAACAACACTGGTGCTGCAACATGCTTACATTGTTGGACTATACACCAAAGGGACTTTGTTTATCCATATTCAAGAAACTTTCTTCTTTGATTTTCAATAAAGTATAGGAGGGGATTTTTTCATTTATAAATATTGGTTGCTGATTTGGGCTTTGATGTCTAGGAATCCTTGCGGAAAATGTTATCTAGGAAAGCGAAGTTAGGACAACATGCAGTTGATATTCTTGAGCTTAACAAATTGAGGAGGCAGATACTCTTCCATTCTTATGTTTGGGATCAACGCCTGATCCATGCAGCCACTTTAAGTAACACCAACTTCCAGGAAGGTCAGAAGGGTTTAGTTTCGTATGTGAGAGAGAAAGGAGTCAATTCTATGGAGAAGCTTGCTGAGATTACAACTTCCAGGTCTGGTAAAGGCTTCACCAGTTGTGATTCATTTCTTCTGGAGTCAAAGCCAGAGATGAACTTTAGTCATGGAGGAAATGACGGTCTTCTTAGCCACTCGGGTGGAGACGACAGAGAAAGGGACAGAGACCTTGACCTGAATCCTAGGAAGGAGGCCGAGAATTGTTTCTCTTCAAGCCAAAATATGAACAATAAAACTGACTGTCTTGACTCTGGAAAAGTTGTACGAAGAATTCATTCAGAGGGAGAATTCTCGAATATAGGAAATTTGTCTGATACACTAGATGCAGCATGGACAGGCAAAAGCAACCCTGGGAGGATGATTATTAATGGAAACGGTTTAACTCTTCCTGGTTCAAGTGCTGTTAGCTCATATCCAGAGATGGAAAATCTTATTGTTGAGAAAGGTGGAAATGAAGTTGTTCATTCTCTTGGCTTTCAAGTAAAGCGTGCCAACAGTGCAGAAAACTTCTCAAGTTGTTCAGCGATGTCATTCCCTAATTCATACAGTTGGCTCCATCGGAATTCTTCTTTGAATGGTCAGAAGCTTTGTATTGGTGATTACAATCCTGTTTATATCTCATGTTTTAAGGAGCTAGAACGTCAAAGTGGTGCTAGGCTGCTGCTGCCTGTTGGTGTTAATGACGTTTTTGTTCCTGTTTATGATGATGAGCCCACGAGCATAGTAGCATATGCACTTTTATCATCAGATTATCATGTCCAGATGTCTGAGCTTGAAAAACCAAAGGAATGTGGGGATGTTGCAATGTCACTGCCACATTGCAATCTGGTGAATCCTCCATCAGCTAACAATTTTGATGATTCCGCTTCTGATAGCTATAGAAGTATTGGGTCTACCAACGAGAGCATCTTATCAATATCTGGATCACGAGGCTCCCAGAGTTTGGACCCTCTCATGTTTACCAAGGATTTGCATGTCCGGGTTTCTTTTACAGATGATGGCCCTCTTGGCAAAGTGAAGTATATGGTTACTAGTTATTATGCAAAGCGCTTTGAAGCCTTAAGGAAGATTTGTTGCCCTTCAGAGTTGGATTTCATACGGTCTCTTAGTCGTTGTAAGAAGTGGGGAGCACAGGGTGGCAAGAGCAATGTTTTCTTCGCTAAAACCTTGGATGATCGATTTATAATCAAGCAGGTTACAAAGACAGAGCTGGAGTCTTTCATTAAGTTTGGACCTTCATACTTTAAGTACTTGTCTGAATCAATTAGTACAAGAAGCCCAACTTGCCTAGCAAAGATCCTTGGAATATATCAGGTATTATTTGTTATTTTCCTGTCTTCATGAAATTAAACGGATTTTAGATACAGTACATAACATAGTAACCTGCTTTGCTTCTAATTTCCTATTGGATCTTGTTATGAACTGCCTTCTGGAACCTTTTTTATCTATAAGAACTTCTTGTCATGTTATTTCAAAGTGTTTTACATGGATCTGAGGACCTGCCAGTGGCGGGGAAATGAAAAAAAATGGCTGACTAAATAGGAGGGTCTTACATGTTTCACTGCTTCAAGTTTCTGTTTTTTTTATGAATAATCCTGACCTTTTCCTTTTGCAACATGGAATTGTTATGAAGGTCTTGTCGAAGCATGTTAAAAGTGGGAAAGAATCAAAAATGGATATTCTGGTGATGGAAAATCTGCTATTTAGGCGCAATATTACCCGGCTGTATGATCTGAAAGGATCTTCTCGGTCACGGTACAACTCAGATACAAGTGGGAGCAACAAAGTTCTACTAGATCAGAATTTGATTGAAGCGATGCCAACTTCTCCAATTTTTGTGGGAAACAAAGCAAAGCGGTTGCTAGAGAGGGCTGTCTGGAATGATACATCATTTCTTGCTGTAAGTTCAAATACTTTTTTTTTGACATTTATGTAGGTCAAGCTCATGTATTTTTGTTCTTCTTGTTATACAGTTGGTTGATGTTATGGATTATTCATTGCTGGTTGGTGTGGATGAGGAAAAACACGAGCTGGTGCTGGGAATCATTGATTTTATGAGACAATATACATGGGACAAGCACCTCGAGACTTGGGTGAAGGCCTCAGGCATCCTTGGTGGGTCTAAGAACGCGCCGCCAACTGTAATATCACCACAGCAGTACAAGAAACGGTTCAGGAAGGCCATGACCGCTTATTTTTTAATGGTGCCAGATCAGTGGTCTACGCCTACAGTCGTTCCCAGTGGATCCCAATCAGACCTTTGCGAGGAAAACTTGCAGACTTCCTCAATGGATTGAAATTGTAAAGCCTTTTTTACTTTGTACAGGTCAGACGAGTCCAATGTCAATTTCTTCCTTTCCCACCAGTATTTTTCCAGCTGGCGTCCTCAATTGTTAATTTGTTATGCTATAAGGTAGGAAAGGCTTTTTGGATGCCAAGAAAAATTTCCTTCAAAGAATAGTGTACGGACTGTTTCCTGAAGCATTTTGGTACGGATCGTCAAAGAATGGTAGCGAACAGCTACAAGATTGTGCACTATGCTCCCTTTTGCTACGTTATGTAAGTAGGCATTCGCAATTTGTGTGAAAAGAAGGGCGACCATTTTGACAGGTACCCTTAAGATGGTCAGTTATCTCGTGTATAAGAGCTTCATCGAATTGTATTTTCAGATTTCTGAGAAGAAAACAACCATTGAGATTTAAGAATGTTCTTCAAATTCAGGATACCGAGAGACCTACATTACCTTGTAAGTTGTGTAGATCACATGCATTCGCAAAAAGAGTTTTATGATCTAAGTACCCGAGATGATAAACAAACCATAAATAACGAATATTCTCTGCTCTCAAGAATTCTTCAACCAATTGGTTCATCGTCACACATTCCTATCCATCTTCTTTCGATCTTCAACCCTGCAGAGGTGGGGGCGGCGCTGCCCCTCGTGTATGGTGAAGACCTCTGGGGGAAAGAAGAAAAGCTACTAAGCAAAACTGAATCAGCTTCACACGTTTCCTACAGGAGGTTGTCAAGTTGTGCTTGAAGGTCCTGTATGGACACCATATTAATCATGCTTTGCTCTTCTGGTGAATACTCAGCTTTTACTAAGGATTGAACTTTGACGTGCGCTTCCACAATATTCGTCCTATATAATCAAAAGAAACATTTCAGAAAAAAAAATGTAAGGCTATATTCATCGTGATTTGTAGCTGATAGATTCATGCTTTTGTTATGGAGTTTCAATGAGCTTGTATAGGGAGTTAATTATAACATTAACATGCATCACAACTCATAAGATAGTTAGTTGTATTACGAGCCAAATATCAACTTACTTTATTGGTTTGAAAAGTATTGTACGCGTTGATGGGTTCTGAAGATAAAGCCTCATTTTCGCCATAACTTTTGGCAACTCTTGCTGAACAGCAGTATTTACCTGTTCCCACGAGACATCCAACATCAGTTTACTAGTCAGTCACCAGTGTTTGCCTCATCCAACAGCGGTGATGACTGAAAAACTAACTCATTGTTTCATGAAAATGATATTCTTTAATAGTAATGCAGTTGCTGAATCTGTAAATAATATGAATAAAGAATTGAGTAACATGACCTACCTTCTGAACAAGCTCGGCCACCTTATCTGGGTTAGCGAAGGCTTGATCCTTAAGCGCCTTGGCCATAATTGAGTCAACTTTTTGATTCTGACCACCGGAGGATAGTGCATATTTCACAGCAGTCACCTACAAACAAGAAACAAAGTAACTGGGTGGTGCTACCAGGTAGAGTTGGATACAGTAAGTAAAGATGGAGGATTGAAAAAAAGAAAAAGAAAAATCTTATTTCTTTTGTTGACGAGTGATCCTGATAGCTTGCAGAGATGGGCCTAGTTTCATATAATGTTTGTCCTGTTAATTTAAACTACATTTATCAACAGCATGCTTAATTATACATCCAGGGCCTTGCAGGTAGATCCGAAAATGGAAGTTCTCAGATAATAAAATTTGCAGGATCAGCGAACCTTGGTAACAAATGAAAGCATTGGATCCACAACTAGCTTGGTCACTGCCATGATGAACTCCTCACAAGTGGCTTTCAGGCTTTTCTCCAGTTCCTTCGCACACAAAAAAGGGGGGGCGTGTTAAAATGCTAGTGGAAGCACCAAAATTTAACAAGAAATATGCCAAATTGGTTCAATTTTACATCAAATATCACAAATATTTTGAATAGAAGCTAGTTGGGTGAGCATCGAGTAACAACATTGAGGTTATATGCTGAAATCCCTCTCTAGTTGGAATTAGTATAGGAGAAATAATTTAATCACCTCTGATGATAATCCATGTCAAACAACAAACTGGAAGTAGATAAACAAGCTCTACAGCACGATGTGAATACTAACTATTGGTTAACAATGAAGAGAGCAAAGCTGGTCAGCTTGGAAGTGGAGAATAAAGCTCCATCGACACAATGCAAAAAACGGGGAGGCAGCAAGTGTCCTCCTCATGATGTCTCACGTCATAAACTTACAACTTTTTTTGGACCATAACATTTTAGCATGCCAAAGATAAGAATAAGGGTATATATTCTCCAGGGTTAATGCCCGTGAAGATGCTGTGGTCATGGTAACGACCTAACTAAAGTATCTAAAGATCATCGATGGGCAAACCTTCTTGGCATCTATTTGACTTTCCAGAACTCGGGGAGAAAAGGTCCTTGCCAACGAATTCGATCTTGACCAATCGAAGAGTGACGCCTGACCCCTCAGTATCCGTCTCAAATGCTCCTGGTCATGTAATTTTAACACTCATAAGAACTAACCTCTACATCAAATTTAATGCCGCTATATACTGAAAGAATTGAAAATATGTACACACACGCGCGCGCACACAAAAAAACAAGAGATGCGTGTTGAATCACAAATATTTATTCTGCAAATGGTTTCAAGTTCGTAAACAAGAAAACATTCTATCAGGTTTCCCAATGAGGGTATCACTCATCTGACAGAAAGCTTCAGCTAGATGTTAGCATAAGGTAGCATGCAAAACTAATATGACATCATCATGCAATATAGTCAGAGAATGAGCTGAAGTGAAACTAACCAACAAATGAGAGAAGTCAAGTTCCTTGTATGTGACGGAAAATTCTATATCAAATGGGGCTATCTGGAAGGAAAAAAATTGGGAGTTATAATCATATTCAACAAATTAATAATCACCAAGGAACAAAGTATGGCATGAGAAAGAAGACCTGTTCCATTAAGATTAAAAGATTCTTGATAAGAAAAAGTTGACCATCCATCGTAGTTGTTCTCTTTGCAATAAGTTTACTTGCTTTCTGCAGGAAAAGGATATGATAATCGTTTATAACAAACTTCTAATTGCCAACTAATGCACCTTCAGAATTGTTGTTTAGCTAACTCACTTGGATAGAAAGAGCGCAGATTTCTACTGCTTCCTGGGAGAGCAACCAAAAAGAATTATTTAAAAAAAGATCAATACTATTTAGAAAGTTGAGCTAGAATGATTTTACAGAGGTTCACGCACCTGCGCTAATCCAGTGAAAACGGATGGCTCTAAACAGCGATATAATTTTGAAAGGCAAGACACAGTTCTCTCCAGGGGTGGGTACCAAGTTTTAGATAGATCTGGGTTTTCTTCAATCTGCCACATAAGAGAAAAAAATTAGAAAACAAAAACTTATAAATGCAAATGAAAAATGACCAAGCAAAACCAGTAGCAAGAACAGGCCAGTCAGCAAAAGATTTATGCTTTCCATTTGTATTGTTAGAACAAGAACAAGACTCAAGGTTCTGCTAGATAACTCTCCCAGGTATAGCTTAATGGTTTCAATATATCACGTCCGCTTCTAACCTCTGTTTAGAGGTTCTAGCCACACCAAAATCTCCATGCTTAATCAGTATAACTTAAATAATCAAGGCAAGGTTCCGATGCTGTAAATTTTCATTTTACTTTGCCCAGGGTGTGAACGCACAAAAACAGAGATTAGCTTGTTCGAACGAAAGTTCGTCTCAAACTCAGGGAAATCAAACAAATAGATGACAGGAACCCAAACATGACTATCACACTTAAACTTGGGTTCGCTGTAGCATATATGGGTTAAAATATGGAATGCTAAAGAACCAGTGAGATGCTTACCGAAGTAGTTTCTGATTTCGATTCAACAGATTGCTCCAGCTTCGCGGGGTAATCCAAGTCTTCATCAGAAGGATCAAAGTTAGCTATCTGCAAACAAAGCAAAGGGAAAATGTTAAAACAACAAAACCACGGCATGGAAGAAACAGGAGCATCCCCTACTATGCTGTCATGTTAGTGCCACAAGGAAACAGAAGGATATGATCCTGAAAAAGAATCAATTAGAGCAAATCACTCCAAAGTTGCTCCTAACCAGGCAATTGGGTCAGTACTGAATTAATAGAGAATGAATATACAATCCCAAAGTGGTGAAGTGAACTAGTGAGTTTCACAAGTAATCAAGTTGCTTTGTGAAATCTTACCCTTCCTAGAATTAATCAGCAGGTAATATTAAATCTTGATCATGTAAGACAACCATCATTAACAGAAATGATGAGCATCCTAAATTATGTTCAAGGGGAAGAACGTATCCTAAATGGCTGAATCATCCAAACCAAGGACCATATTTTTTACACCTCTTCTTCTGTTGAAGACCATTTGAAAGGTCTGAATCCTAAGACAAGTTTGCAAGTTCATCATAGATTTAAGAGCAGTATTCATGGAGCTAGAAAGCTGATTAGGCCACTACATTTGATGACTGAACCATCTTCATTTTGATGATGCAAAAAGAATGAAGTTTCCCATCCCAGAAATATAAATTTACGGCCAAGAAAAGAAAATAAGCACATAGTAAAATATAGTGGACAGAAATATCAAAAAATAAACAATAGCACTTCTCAATAGAAAAACTCACCTCGTCACGAATATGTGTACGTGCACGGAAAGTCAACCGTTCATGAACATCTGCTAGGATTCTTTGTAATGTAGGACGTAGGCCTGCTAATGACTCGGTCCGTCTGCTAAGCTGCTCGCCTAACACTTCAACTTTAAGTATATCACCAAGTTCACAGAGAAGTTCAACATTTGTCTCATGAATAAGTTTTGGGCGCAGTGTGTCGTACAGGTAAGTTGATCTACAAAATAAATTTGAAACCAGTGTTTCAGTGAAACTAAGTTGATGATGCTTCCATTTGGGAAGAGAGACCGTGCCAACCATAATATTATACTTTATACTAAATTCCTTTTACACTCTGAAGCTAGAAAAGACTTACAAAGGATCTATAAGTGGCGCCAGACTAGAACTATCTTCTGAGGACGAAGGAAAAAAATGACTAAAAAGTTGGTGCTCAAGTTGACAAACCTGTAAATTATGGTGGCGCCAACAAAAATGGTTAGAAAGCTTTATACAATAAGGAACAAAGGAATGCTTCATGGGAAGTTAGTGGAACTAATTCTAATTGATAGTTGATGAATCAGGCAAAACTGCTGAGATACATTCCATACTACGAAGTAAACGTTTAAGACTAAAAGCAAAGGATAAAAAACTAAAAATAAAAGCTCAGAATATGTATTGTAAATATATTTGTTGAGGAAATTCAAAAAGGGAACAACATATTGCTGTTAAACTATATATTTTCCTTCCAAGTCATTGTTACCTTGTGATGCCTAGGAGCAGAAAAAAGAGTAGGGACGCTGCAGTCTAATATGAAAATTAGGGGTAAAGTATAGGTACAATTCACCTCTGGTATATAAGGTAGCAAACCCTTCCTTTTATCCAAAAGTTCACAATAATTTGCCTATACAGAGTCTTTAAATATGAGCACTGCTTTACCTGTGCCTTTACAATTGCTCATCAATCACCAATATACAAAATTTCATAATGTTCTTCATACAACCACAGCATCCAGGAGCAAGTCTACTTACTAACAACTACTTTAATAGAGCAGCACTACCTGCATAAGATATGCACAGCCAGATCTAGTCAATGATGGTAAGGCCTCTTTCTTTGCAAATTCAGAGATCCGTTGATGTACTATGCTTCGTATCTAGTTGACAAAAGATAAGGCAGAAAATTAATATAGCCAGCTGAGAGAGACCAGTCAGGAAATATGATACATAGAAACAACTGACCAACTCACCAAGGAAAGTCGTTGTTCACAGTACACTTTGTGGCATTCTGCAAGGATCTGAAAGTATTCTTTTCGGGAAGATCTGCTTTCAATCTCCTCCAAAACTGGCTTAAGCTGCAAACATTTATATTTGTTAGCTACTTCAAAGGACATAATTCTACATACTGCATGAGGCATTTTTCCCCTAATTTTTTTAGATAGTATAGCATGTACTGCTTGGCAAGTAGTTATCAACAAAATTTGCAGATAGATAGCATCTTTAACTCAAGTCACCAGAAAAAAAAAAAGTCATTACCTCACTTGAGGCAGCTTTAAATCGGACATATATAGCAGATGCCTCTACACCCTCAGAAACAGAAGTTTTCCCACCACCAGTGCTCCGGATTGCTGTCTGGACCTGAAATTGAATAAATGTCAAGCAACATTCCATAGCCATAAAATATTTTTATTTTTTACAAATTTACATTCACAATGATACTCCACCTGAGAAGAAGCAGCTTTAAGAACAGAAAGCGCATGGGAACGTATCATTCCTAGGGCTCGAGACTGCCAAAAAACACGGAAGTTTGAGAACTTCTGGAATAGGAAAGAAATCATAAACACTGATATTTTATATTTACCACATCAATGACTTAATATATTACTGTGATGACTTGGGTACCTGTAGTTGCCAAAATTTGACCAAATAAACACTGGATTCTGCATATTGTTGATTGCTTTCAACGTACCTAAGTTGTAGGTAAGAAAATGGACAAATGATAAGAATGACTTGGAGATGCAATCAAGAATCTCCACGTAAAAACAATTCTTTCAAGTTGTCTATGCATCTCCAGACTTCTAAGTTCTAACTGAGCACTATGAAAGGCATCAATTAATGCACAGTAATAAATCTAGTTGACTTACGATATGCACTCATCAAGCCTTTTGAGGAGGGGAAAAAAGTTCTCATTTCCAACATTCATGTTTGGAGAGTAAAAATTGGTAGAAATCTGCAACAAAGCACAATTATACAATTCGTAAGTTTCAAAAGCATTGACAAACATGATAAAAAGTTTCTGTAAGTTCTGTAGTGTGCCTTAACTAAAACTGCAAAGCTACAGCATCCTAGGATTTGAAGCAATTGAAACTCTAGGTAAGGTAGCAATCAAACCTTACATTCTCCAATTCATCAAAAAAATGCAGCTTAGTATGGAGAGCTTCAGCGAACTCAAGCAATCTTTGCTTCTCTACCATCTGCAAGAAACCAAGACATGAGAACCAACAAAACGTCAAGGAAACATGGACATTTCAACTTAAAATGGCTCTAAGGTACAGTTATCAAGTGCAAAACCTTGGGACGGGGGAAATACCCAAAGCTTGATGACACATTCATGACTATGACACAAATAAAAGACATTCATATGTTAACTTCATATGCCACTCCTTCAAACTTTAAAGCGGTATTGTAGCCAGCCATTAATTGTATAATACCAGTGTCTTTCAGAAGTTCCATTCCAGTAAAGCTAATCTTCTACAATCTATGTGTGAAAAACAAAAGAGACTACAAGAAATTTGCGATACTTGGGGGAACAGAATGAGTGATTTTCCAAATGTAATGGAAATTCATCCTAATGACCGCACCATATCATGTTACAGAGAGAAAAGCAAAAACACACCAGTCGGTCACAAGCATCATGAAGAGTCTTGGTCTTTGTAGCCACTGTATGGTGCTGGAGTTGTAGTTCATTAAATAAATCAAGTGTTTCATCCACCTGCATTCGAAGATACTCACCTATCAAATAAAACACCACCACTAGCAGTTTATGTATCATCAACTTAAACAAACGCAATGAAACAAACATGCCTGACGGAGTATATCATCACAGGTCTGTATGCGCTCAGTTAAACTATTAACATAATGTTGGTACTTCTCCTCGGTCTACAAAAACAGATAACACAAACTCACAGATAACTAAAACAAACTGATCCCCAGAATGACAGAATAAACTCGACTATGAGCTAAGAAAATCACAACTAACCTCAGATTTCATTGCTGATTCAAGATCCGTAAACCATTTGTAAAACTAAAACCAATAAAACAACAAGCGTGCGCATTACATAACCAATAACCAACTCGCACAGCTGTAAAATTTGAATTACAGAAATCAGTTACCTGATTTGTATTAACTAAAACTGCTTCTTTAGCTTCTGTATCTCCCAACACATCACCCTTCGTGGAAACTGTCAATCCGTGCCCATTTTCCTGCCCCGGGAGATGATCCTGCTCCAAATTAGCAGGAAATGGCCGCTCGGCCACGACATGAGATAAAGAAACGATTGCCGCCTGTTGCTGCTCCGTCAGGGGAGTATTCTGCACAAAAAAATCGATTAAGCGTTACATAATTTAGTACAGAAAGAGCTGAAGCAAGTAGATCTCACTCATTGAGCTCAGACTACATCAAATCAAACACTCCAGAATGTGTAGCAGCCAGTTAACAAGAGCAGTAATCCAGATCTAGGAGTTATGGTTTTCATTCCAGATTTTTCACGGCACTGGAAGGAGAATTCGAGAATAATAGGAAGAGATCGAAATGGAGACGGAAAACGAACCTGTTCCCATGTGGAAGCGAAGTTGTAGCCTTTGGAAATGGCGACGGACTTGTGGAGATGAGGAGGGCTGCTGCCTTTGGTCGTCATTTTTGTTTTGGTTTTAATTGGAGGATTTAGAGAGGGAGAGGAAAAACGATATATATATATATATATATGTTCACTCATCTACCTCGCCTGGGCTGGGAACCTGACTAACGGTTGACGAGTAACGAGTTTTATTAAGAAACAGACTCATTTTACACTCAAACCATAGTTCTTTGTTTACCAAACACCAAAAACAACTTCTCATTTCCCACAGTACTTTTAAAAAATATTTACCAAAGAGCATACTAGCTTTTCCAGAAGTTCTTTTACCACAGCACTTTTGTCACAGCACTTTTCCCACCACAACCGGAACACCAAACAGACTCTATGTTGTAGAAGAGGCACAAGAAGTGTGAGATTACCGAAAGACGCGTCGTATCGGTATAGCAAGAACACTATACTGAGTGACATGTAATTATTAGTAATTTTTATGTAATTAAAATAATTTTTATGCAAATAATTATAATTTTTATGTAATTAATATAACTTTTGTGTAATTAATATAATTTGGCAAAATTTTAGAAAACAGAGAAGGAAGAAGACACTTTATTAGGTTATTTTTTATAATTAATTTTGGACAAATATGTCATTTAATTAAAAAAATTAACTTTCCCGATAGGAGGGAATCACTCTCCCCACCCTTTAGCCAAGGAATCACTTTTCTCCATTTTTTGGAAAGTCAAGGCGGTCAAGGAAAGTTAGATTCCAAGGGAGAGTGATTCCTTGACGCAACCAAACGCAATAAAATTCAGAATCTCAGATTCCCGAGTCACTTTCCTCCTTAATTCCGCCAACCAAACACTACCTTAAAAGAAAACGACATGTACTTCGGCAATGGATACTGGTTTCAAAAAAATTCATAATGCAAAAGCTTAAAAGTAGGGCTGTAAAAAAACCGGCCCAAATCGAAACTTCCGGTTCGGACCAGTTTTTTGTTAAACTGTCAGTGGAGAAACAAAAAAATTCGGTTTGGTTGGGTCCAATTTTCTATCTCTAAAAATTGTAAACCGAATAGGAAAATCAATTAAAAGTCAGTCATTTTTTTCTCTTTTCAAATTTAATTACAAGTCCTCAATTTTTTTTTAAATAGAAAAATTTACAAAGAAAATTTAATTTTTTTCCTTTTTTTTTAAACTTAATTAAAAGTCTTCCTTTTTATCTTTTATTTGTTATTTTAAATAGAAAAAAATTATTAAGAAAATTATATAAGAATTATTATGAGAAAAAAATATTTTTTCGTACTAAAAAATAGAAAATTGTAATCCCTTTTTTATTTTTTCTTTTAAAATTAATTAAAATATCTCCTTTTTTTCTTTTATTTGAAATTTTAAATAGAAAATTTTATTATGAAAATTATATAACAATTATTATGAGGAAAAAATATTTTCTCCCTAGTAAAAACTAGAAACTTTTAATCAATTTTTTTTCTTTAAACTTAAGTAAAGGAGTTTATTTACAATTTTAAATAGAAAATTTTATTAAGAAGGAAATTATGTAAGTATTATGAGAAAAAAAAGTTTTTTTCGTAGTAAGAAATTAAAAAATTTAATAAAAGAAAAATTATATTATTATAAATTGTAATAATCATGTCATCAATTAACTATATGTATAAACTAAGAACGTTAATTATTAATAATACAACACATGCTAGTAATATTTCCATTAGTCATTACTTTAATACATAGTTATTAAAGTATATCATGGATATATGTTTATTGTTCGGTAAAAAAAAATTATATAATAATTATTATGAGGAAAATATGAGGAAAAAATATTTTCCTAAGAAATATAAAATTTTAATATTTTTTCCTTTTTTAAAAGGTTTAATTAAAATCCCTCCTTCTTTCCTTTTATTTGAAATTTAAAATAGAAAATTTTATTAAGGAAATTATATAAGAATTATTATAAGGAAAAAATATTTTCTCCCTAGTAAGAAATAGAAAATTTTATCATTTTTTTCTTTAAACTTAATTAGAGGAGTTTATTTAAAATTTTATATAGAAAATTTCATTAAGAAGGAAATTACGTAAGCATTATGAGGAAAAAAAGTTTTTCCGTAGTAACAAATTAAAAGTTTTAATAAAAGAAATTATATTATTGTAAATTATAATAATCATGTCGTCAATTAACTATATGTATAAAGTAAAATCACTAATTATTAATAATACAACACGTACTAGTAATATTACTATTAATCATTATTTTAATACATAGTTATTAAGGTATATCGCGGATATATGTTTATTGTTTGACATTTTATTTAATAAAAATATATTTATATTGTTGTAAAAAAGAATCACGTAAATTGTCATAAAAATGTAATTATTAATTAGACGACAACTAAAATAATAAATTTGTATAATGGACATTTATGATTTAGATTTAAGGTATTTATATTTCAATATCAAGTTAATTGTTTAGAGGTTTAAGATTTAAATTGTATTAATGTATTACACATTATTATTTTTTTGAAATTAACACAATATATTAGTATAATTAATTAACTACCATATTAATCATGACAATTTTGAAGCTATAAATCTAAAATATCTAATCTTATCATCTTACGAAGCACGATTATAGTTGAAAATTCTTCATGTATATGTATTAAGCTCGTAAGTCGTATTCAATACTTTAATACTTATACTTACTTGATACTTTTTGATGTGTACTAAATATTTGTTAAATGTATCTATTACCTTTGTATATATTAATACTTATTATTTATTAATATTTAGTCACTTTAAATTCGTATACGTACTGTATCATAAAATAAAAAGATTTATCATACTAAAATATCGTGTTGTATCGTATATGTATCATATTAAGCTATTATTTATAAATAGGTAAATAAAAAACTTAAAAAAGAAGGAAAAAAAACACCAAAACGGTGTGTACACAATTAAACGGTACTGTTACCGTGTGTTGGTCTGACAAAAGGAAAGAAAGATGGACCAAACTGTTTTCAATAAAAAACCTAAAAAATGGGCTCACCACCTACCTACCTACCTACATAAAAGAGCCATTAAAATAGAAATAGCAAAACTATTAAAAAAAATAGGGGGAGTACAAATTTATGAGTGAAATCTCCTGCTTACAAACTTAGGAGATGGATCAGGATATACAAGAAAAACTAAAGAGAAATGTCAAAAACTATATCAGTCCTTAACATCTGTTACACCCTCGGGAGCAATCTGAAATCGTGCTTCGGCTTCCGCTAAACAAGGAGAACTGATTACTTTACAGATGCGTTCCTCCCCTCTCCCCTTCCTCAGTGCAAGCCTATGGCAATTATACAGTAAAAATAAATAGTAATCTTCAAATGCCAAGCAAGGAAACCTTCTTTTTAGTTATGGAGAGAATGGACAACAGAAATAATTTGGATTGACGGACCTTGTTGTAGAAGCATGTGCCATGATGTTACCACCAATGGGTTTGATTTGAGGCCCAGCAAAAAGAGCAGAACCATCAACTTGTGCAACTACTTGGTTTGTTATCACAACAGCAACACCAAACTATAGAACACGCAAGAACTTCAATGAGTAAGAAATGCAGAAACAAGATACTTATGCAGGCAGAAAGGCGGAAACAAAATCCATTCATGTCCTGACGGATTCGAAGTGCAGGGACGGATGATCGTCTTTATAGAAGAGAAAACTGTGCTACAATGTACATTAAGCTTGTGGCACTACCTCATCTGCTAACTTCTGGAGGCTCCGCAGGAACTTTGCAAGATGCATTTGCCTGGCTGAAAGTTCTCCCCTCCCGGAGAAATCAGTTCTGTATAGAGCAGTAGCACTATCTACTATCATCAGAGCAAACCTACAGGAAAGTAATCCAGCAAAGCTATTAGGCTTCTTCCTACATAATGAATGAACTCGCCCCTACAAAAAACTTAATGCTACAAAGAACAAAGTTGTTAGCAGAGTTCTTCAATTGAGTCAGCCTTGCAATTCAATGACTAGTTGCTAGCTAAGTTCAAGCACACATTTGATTTTTTTTTTTGAGAAAAAAAGAGAAATCATACATCAGCTGTCGAAAAGAGAAAATAAATTGGGCTCAGAGTTTAAAGAAAGTGAAGATAACTTTGTTGATCCAGTATACCAGACAGGCAGAAGCCATATTGAGATGCAGAACCATCAAAGGAATAAAGACTAGTTATACCTTGTTTCCACCATCATTGAAGCTGCCTCAAGCAATAGCCTTGATTGATGATCCGTGTTATATGCTCGAGCATATGCAACATTTTCCAAGACATCAGCACCATTCAGTCCAAACCTGAAATATTTAAAACCATGAACCATTTAATACCAAAGGGGTGGAAGAAGAGTTCCCTTCTCAAATAGCTGTTCTACACATGATCACCTGTCCGCTATCTGCAAGAGTCTCTGAGGTCTGAATGTGCCCTCAGCATCTATGTACATTGCTTTTCCCTCACCACCCCCTTGATCCAGTGGAAGCTGAAATGCACAGAACATTAGATGCAGGTTTTTTGCTGTTATAAGTTGATTGAAAGAAATCCCTACATAATGAGCTTGCAAGGTAGCAATTTACAAACCCTACTCAGCCTATTAAAATCTTGGTTTCAACATCTAATGTAAAAGAATGTGCAAAGCTATGTCATTGCATTAAATTACTCTCATCTTGCAAAAAACAGTACAGAATGAATGAAGTGCTCTTACTTGGCAAGTGACACAGAGTGTGTGGCATAGCTGAGTCTTTCCAGACCTAAACTCACCATAAATCTCAGTAATAGATCCCGTCTCAATACCACCTGTCAAAAGTAAGCCAAAAATGGGTTAACTGTGCAGGTACTGAATCCTATGAACAAGTGTTGAATACAGTCTTCAAAGTAGTGCAAGACTCACCTTCCAAAACTTTATCGAGCTCTCTGGATCCAGATGTTATCTGAATTATCTCAAGCCTCTGTGCATGGAATTGACTGGCACTAGTGAATCCCAAAGGCACCAACTTGGAAGCTGTAAGTGACAAAAAATGAACATATCAACATTCATCCAACAATGACAAATGATGGACAAAAATGAAGGGAAACAATAACAAGAACAGTATACAGAAGAGATGGCATGCCTGCTTCAATGATTTTGTCAACTTTAGCCTCACTTATTCCTTTAATTTGCAGAAGTTCTTTCCTGGGAGAGTAAGCAACAGCCTCAACTGTGCAGAGGCCAGCATCTTTAAGTTTCTTTACATCTAGAGAAGCTATGCCTGAGGCCTAAATTTTGAAGATTAATTCAACATGTCAAAATAAAATAGGAATGGATTCAGATCAAGAAAAACCCATTTGGATAGATCCCTTTTGTTCTATTTTGGAACAACATCCAATTAAAATATTACAAGAACCCATCATATATAGACCATTTAGGGGACCATAAAGCTAATAAAGAACCTAATGGTGGTAATCTGGATGAGAAAACCCTAACTGACAAGAGCCCTAATTTTCTCAGACCAGCTAAAAAATTCAATAGTCAACCATAGCTGAGATAACACATGCTTGGACAAAATCCTCCGATAGTTAAAGTCAAACCAAAGTAAAACCCAACTCAACTATAGAATCTAGAGGTACAATCTGAAGCCAACGAACCCATTTATATACACAATAAAAGAACGCCAAACTAGTAATAAACGCAATGAAAGGTGTGCTTTTTAAGCAAGATTCATAGGAATAAAAGAAACCCATTTTGGGAAAAGCACCAATTGTGCTTTCCAATCAAAAAAATTGAATAAAAATGAAGTGGGCCATAATTGATCGGAAAGATAAAAATGAAGCTTTGAGAAATTTACCTGAAGCTGCTCAACAGGGAAAGGGCCATGTGGCATCTCCTCAATATCCTCCTGTTGCTGGTTTTGCTGAGCCGCTTTTTGCATTCGCTGCTGCTCCATTTCGTAAGATCAGTTACAGAGAGGGGAAGAGAGGAGGGGTTAAAGAGAGAAAGGTAAGACGCAAGGAAGGACGACAGGGTTGGGAGGGAAATGAAGCGTTCGAATCAATTTAGATAGGCGCCAAAAATGGATGGGATGGGATTAGGAAAGAAAAAACTTCTCTCGGAAGCTTATGATTCCATCAAGCCTATAACGCGGCCCATAAAATATGGGCTCATTTGGGCTTTTAGTTTCAGCTCACTGGTTACTCAGTAGGATGCTGATATCCAGTTTTTTACTTTTCATTTTTTTTCTTTACTAAAGTTACTTTATATTTCTATTTTTTTTAGAAAGATTAAAAGACTTGCTTGGTGCTAGATCGCCTGATAAGTGCATAGTTTCTCTATAAAAAGAAGATTGAAAATAAATTTCCAATAATAGAAGCAACAAAAGTTAAAGTTTATTTTTCCTGATTTTCTCATTTAACACAAATAGAAGTGAGATAGGCTTGAATAATATACTTTCTCATTAAAAACCCTTTCAATATCAACCTCTACTTCTAAACTGGACTGGAATGTCAAAATCCTGATAGCTAGTAGCTTTTGTTTACCTATAATATTGGCATTAATAGGATTTTGTAGGATTTGTATTATTAAGTTTGCACAGCTACTTCAACATTGACTTCTTAACCATCTTTTCCTTTTTGTTCAAGACGTCTTGACCAATTAAAATTAGTAAGAGTTATGAGCATGGTCCTGCTATAAAGATTAGGGAAAAGGTTGTTTTCGTAACTAATTTTTCTTATCACTTTTAATTTAGTACCAAACTTTTAGGTTGTTTCAAATTTGCACTTCACTTTCCATCCGTTACTCACTTTAGCACCCAAATCTCCATTTTTTAAATTAATTTTGACTAATATTATTAGTCATCATCATTTTTAGTCCTATTGTTTCTAAAAAAAACTATTCTAGTCCTTCAATTTATTATTTTAAAAAATATATTTACTTATATGTCTCTTTAATATTTTTGGTCTAATAAAATTTGAAAAAAGAAAAAGAAAAAAACAGAGTCATAAAATCTGAATAGTTTGTTTGGTCAGAAAATCTGCGCAAACATTAAGTTTACTTGACTAGTTCCGACATAGTTAGGGGGATCACTTTTAGATGTTGAGGGTTATAGCCATTAGGCTGGCTACTATAGTCTCACTATTGCCATTGCTATTATATAAAAGACCTTAATATAACATCTTTAATTCAACAATTTATGCTACACACAAAAGTATTTCCAATGTATTAAACAGAATATTCCATCATGTTACAATTGTGGACTGTCTCCATTGTCCATTGAGAGTTTCCTTAATTTATTGCCCTTTTCTTTTGATTCTTGCAGTATAATACTATAATTAATTATCTTCTAACAGTAAAATAAACAGATTGATTAATTCTATAACTATAAGTCTTTTTCAGTAATCAAATTACTGGAGTCCTGAGATGAAAGTTACTCCTGTGGAAGGCAACCACGAAGTTCCTGATATAAAATTAGCAACTGTAAATTTAGCAGCTTCAGGAGTCCCAATAACATGAAATCCAGGCCAGTTTACCCTGTTTGAGGTTCCTGCTCCAGGACCTGTATTCGAGTATTCCGCGAAATACAGAGTTTTTCCATAGGACCCTGCTCCCGGCCATTCAACCCAGCCCTTGGATGAAATTACATGATCAATGTTCGATTCCATAATGACAGCTCTCGAATACTTTTTCCATGGCCTGCCAAGATAAGAGTTATAGTTGTGCGCGACAGAGGCAGACGTGATCCTGCAATTCTGTAATGTAAATCCTGTGTTCTGTCCAGGGTCTGTTCTGCCATTTGCCAGGATTGCATTGTCGCCATGTGAGCTGCGAAGAGCCACATAGCAGTTCTGGAAAACAGCAGCTGCATTGCCAAAAATGAAGTCTATAGTGCCATAAATGTCACATTCTCTATAAAATTGACGGAGGGCAAGTGCGTAGAGAGTGTCCTGATAGCCTGAGATGCTGCATCGGTACACAACAGAATGATCGGAAGCAACATATAGAGCCAAGGCTTGTTCTCCTCCAGGGCCTGCAGTGTTCTGGAATCCAATATCGCGAGCAATGAATCCATCTCCAGTGATTGCTGTACTCCAGTAAAATGGGAAACCAAAAAAAATGTCAATTTTGTGCAAAGTAGAGACAAAATGGATGTGAAAAAAGGAAGGTAAGAGTACTAACTAAATGTAGCTGAACCAGGCATGGAAGAGCCCCCACCAACACTATCATCACCAACAATGATTGTTGAGTCTCTACCATCTCCTATCAGGGTAATTCCATCTTTCGATGTTCGGATTTTCTCCTTATAAACTCCTGACTTCACATAAATCACGAACCGACCACCTGAAGCTGCTTTAATAGCTTCTGTGACTGTGTTATAGTTGCCTGTCCCGTCTTTGGCAACCACAGCATTAGCCTTAATGGTGCTTGTTTGCAGTAGTTTTCGATCTTTCGTAGATACCCAATTCGGAAAATCCTGTTCTTTCTCAGCTAAACGTCTAGTTTTGACGAAATTTTCAGGTTTAGGATCATTATTTCGCTTACTGCTTGTAATCCTGTTAATAAGGGCTAAAGGGTTGCTGGTCAATTGAGAAAGTTTGTCCATTTTGCTAGAAATATGACTTGAAAGGTCACCAAAATTCTCTGCAGAATCCTTACAAGCTTGTTGAAATGTCAAGACAGAACTTAACCATGTTTGGATATCATTCTTATTTTTCCTTGGAGAATCTTTGAGACCCAGAATCGACTGGTCGAGCCGTTTCAGCGACATCATCATCAGTTCATTGCAGTAATCTACATGGGAAAAGAAAAACAGGAAGAAAAAAAAAGAAATTTTGATTAGCAATTTCCGTTTTCATGGTCAACAATTAAAAGGGTCTCTAACATTTCATACAATTTCACAATATCTAACTTTTTTTTCCAGTAAGCTGAATATTATTAGCAACACTGTACAAAACGGTCACTAAATAAACAAACTGATAAGAGATTATAGTACCCGTGAGAGATTGAGCATGTCGAGCTTGTTGAAATTCCAGGTTGGAAGTTTGTATTGTGAAGTAGGAATTGGGCAGATTTGTTTCAGAAATTGTTTTGTTGACAAGAGTAGAAATGACGTCATCAATGGTACTATGACCCATTGACTCCTCCAAGGTCTGACGACAGAGGGCAGGGAATCTTGTAAAGGTGCAGTGTGTTTGGACTTGTACTGTTGACATGGAAGATGTCAAGCCAATTCCAAATCCAA
Organism: Viola odorata; assembly: GCA_963691705.1. Taxonomy (NCBI): domain Eukaryota; kingdom Viridiplantae; phylum Streptophyta; class Magnoliopsida; order Malpighiales; family Violaceae; genus Viola; species Viola odorata. The sequence goes on from OY829545.1 coordinate 17,102,538, forward strand.
GGAACCAAAGCACCATTAAAAGATCAAGAAATCTCATTTCAGAAGATAATAATAGTAATCGGAAGTGATTGGTTATTTAGCCAAAGAGAGATTGAGTGATTTATTTGGGAAACATGTGTGGACACTTAGGAGGTGATTGGTATTGGTATTTATAGAGAAGGAACCTTGATTTGGATAGGGAAAAAGAAGAAGATAAGAGGATAATTTTTTTAATAAAAAAACCAAATTGAGATGCATACTTCCCACGAATAATTTTTTTATATATAATAATTAAACTGATAATTTTTTTACTTAAAAAGTGATAGTATCGAACCATTTATACTTACTCGTAATCGATCGCTTGTTAGTTAATAAGTGCTTTTTTGAATTAAAAAAAATGTGTCTTTTCGATCTATAACGCTGAAACGTAACTTCTATAATATCATTGAATAATTTGGACACGGAGACAATGAATGGACTAATTTAGTAGTTAGTTTGGCAGTCTATTTTGCTGAGCCGTGACAAGAAGTGAAAACTCTTTTTCTGGTGGGTCTCATTACTATTACACCACCATAAAGTTTTTAATGATTTTTCTTTTTTACTAGCAAGTTTTAACGTTTTTAATGTGGCATTTTTATTAATTTGGGTTATGGAATTTTCTTTCCTCTTTTTTTCTGGAGATTCGGAATCTAATTTCTGGTAATATAGGGAAATAAAAAGTGGAATCTCTAAAAGATAGTGGCTTGAAATTCGAATACGATACGGAGAGCGCAAGAAGAACTCCACTTCTGAATAGGTAGGAAGAGAGAGGAAGACAAATGAGGTCAATACTCAATAGTCAATAGCCAATAAGGCCTGGTTAGGACCACATGCACAGCCTAGATGGACTTGCCCGCATAGGAGCAAAACTTTTAGTTACGAAAATTAATGGGACCGTACTCTCTTTCTAGTAGTAGTAGTATTTTTTTATGGGAGATTTCAAATTATCCATCAATAACTCTAAGTTGTGATTCATACCATAAAAAAAACTTTAAATTATGATTTGTGAGGAAATAGATTTAACGGGAACAAAATTAGTTATAACTAGCTGAATTAAGAGAAGTGAGAAGATTGAGTGTAACAAATTAGGTTTATAAGCTCTCATTTAGCTTATTTTTCTAATTAGAAGAGAAATCTGGATTGTATGATATTGTAGTGTAAAGCCATTTGTCAGCAGAGGCCACTCGAAAAGTAGAACAAAAGTTGGATGCTGATTGATATTACACTCCTACCCTTGGAAGTTTTTTTCCCTCTCTTTAATATATAACATGTAAATGTCTCGTTGAGTAATTGTATTTTTGATAATAGGAACTCCTTATTGTGATTGGTGAACAATCATTTAGAAGCATTGTGATGTGATTGTGATGTGTTCCATAAATTCGGATATAATTCTCGTAAAATACATTTTTTTCTTTTCTTTTTTTATTGTTGAATTGCAAATTTTAATGCAAAATGCATTTCATTTTTTACTGTACAACGCACTACACAATTGATAAAAAATGTAAATTATTTACGGTATCAAGCATTTATTTTGATTCTTATTCAATTACATTTTATAACAACTATAACCGTACAGAGAAATTCTTTGTTTTTCTTCCCAAATAGTTTATCAGTTGCTAAATTCTTAACTAATACTTTCCACTTTCCAAGCAAATCACGTTCTGTAATTATCCATAGCTTCTACCCGGTTGATAGCTACCCAAATGTTTCTTAGGAAGAACAGCAGTAGCCGTGAGTAAGTGAATATAAACCCTATATCATTAGTTAGAGTTCAAAATTCTATAGTTAGTCCGTCTTTAAGCTATTGATAACCGTGATTAGGTGTGGCTAAAATAAGAAAAAAAATATTTCTTTTGCCACAAAAGAGTTCATTGAATAGGACTTGCAACCGACAAAGAAATAAAAAAGAAAAAGAAACTTTTTTTGATTTTTCCAGTGTCTTCACCTAGTTCGTCGGATTATGAAAAATGATTGAAAGAGTTAGAGCGAGCTTCAATCGAGCCACTTGTTCAGTTAGGTGCCTTTTGTAACAGTGTACATGTACGTAGCTAGGTGAGTGGTCTAATCTCAAATTGGAAGTGGATGTGAACAATTCAGAAATTCCAAGTGTGGGTACTACGTTAGCCCTACAAGTAGGACTCACTACGACAACCTGTGGGTACTACGTATACGATATGCTAGAACATAGTCATCGCACAGAAAAATGGAAACCATCATCCGACAAAACGATAACATATTAACATGGTTGTGTTAATTAGAGCTTTATGGTAATCCAAATCTCACATCACTTTGGATGCAAATCATTGCTCAAGTTAGAGCTTTCGCCAAGACTCTAGAAATTAGATAGTAATCATTTTGGGGTATAAATTCTTTGCGATTTTCTTTTCATGTCAAATTAATAAAGACCGATTTACTTCGTTTAAAATTATTTCAATAAATTAGAAAGGATATATATAAGCAAGTTTACATCTGTTGTAAGTAAAATTAATCCATTACTCCCATAAATCTCGCACATTTATTTTATTTTGCAGAATTGGTGAAGCATTTTTTTCATCTTACTAATATTTTACTATTAGAAAACCACTAATTAAGTTACAATACCATTGACCGGTGAAGTGATTCTTGAATGAGTGACAATATAGATTAATATAATATTGCTCGTTGATTAACAAATATTAAGCTCAATAACCCTGAATAGTTGTTGAAATCATGGTTATTCACTCGTCAATGATTAATACTCCCTTCGTTCATAAATAACTGACGCTTTTACTATTGGCATGCATATTAAGGAGGCTGAATGACTCACTATTTGAGACAATTTTGCTCCGAATTTTTTCTCAGACGTACGTTAATCCTTAACGTACGTTCAAAAAAAAGTACGGAATTTTTTGGGGTCAAATAGTGAGTCATCCGACTTCCTTGAAATATGTGCCGAAACAGTACGTGTCCATTAAAAATAGACGGAGGGAGTAATACCATGTCTCTAATGGCGGTTAATGTGCATTTATAGTTAACTTAATGTTTAATTCAAGGCACGTTTAATCAAGAACTTTTAGGGACATGAGCACATGCCTTGAAGAAGAAAGTGAATTGCCAATTCATCCACCAGTGCTGACGTGTCCAAAGCGCATAAAGTGCAAAATTATTCCTCTAGAACATTTATCCACGTAACACGAAAAAAAAACAAGAAGAAACCATGCAAAACAAGGTTAATTAATTATCCAATTGCACGAACCCTTCATATTTGTACGAGGGTGGGGCCGGACCAGGCCCTAAAATATGCTCCCTCCGTCTTTTTTTAATAGACATTGGGCCCACAAATACAATTATTAAAACCGGTTGCTGAACGCGTGAACCGATTGCGTGTTTGAAATTCAAACCAAAATTTCGAATTTTCGAATTATAGGTAACTCAACCCATCCAAAAAAAAATCACGATCTCCTCACCCTCGTCTCTTCCTTTAACTCGCTATACGCTCCAACCCTAAACCCTAGAACCTGCTAAAATTTGGGCATTTCGATTAACTGAAAAATTTGACCAAATTCAAATTTCATTTCCTCCCCCCCATTTCCGATTATTTATTACACATGAGTTACTTCTTCCACATCTCCCTCCTCCGATTCAATTCAACAACAATAACTGTAAAAAACTATCTGAAAATTTGCGATGACTGCTCCCATAGCCGAAATAAACCACATTTCAGGAGAGCCTCTAAAAGGCAACCCAGCCCCAACTATCCCAATTGAGATACCTGAATCCCCTGAAGGCAACTGTCCTAGCCTTGAGGAGTTGTCTTCTACCTTCTCCGGCGACGATGAACAACCACAACCCAGAAATATACCAGATATGAACGCCCCGTCAGGTACTTAAACACTTTGTCCAATTGATAACGCGCTTGTCGAGGGCACGATCAAACAAATTATTACAACTTATCACATGCAACAAAATAGATTGAAGACAGTGGCAAGAGGATCGATCCACAGAGATTGGTGAAGACTTACACTAGACAAGGCCAGATTTATAAAATAAAACAATAAAAGAAACAAAACAGAATTCAAGGGCTGGATTGTGAGAGACTGATCTAAGGTCTTGAATGTATTCGGGGGAGAAGAGCACAAAGAGTAACAATCAGGGGGGGGGGGGGGTTTACTTGGCTGAACAAGCCAGCCAAGGCAGATTTGGGAGCTAACAAGTTTTATCTAGGAAAGCAGTATTCGGGGTCCCGAATGTCACGTTCGAGGTCCCGAATGGTAAAATAAGTGAGATGGCAAATAAATTCAGAAATAATAAAACAGAAGTGAAATAAACACAAATAATTAGTTAGAGAAGGATTCTTAGCAAAGGCATTCTGGGTTACATTCGGGACCAGATCCTCATCAGCTCAAGGGTATTCTATTCAAGACGTCATAGAAATGACATGGGGACCAGATTCCTCGGATGCCCCCTACTTTTCTCTTAAGAGAAACTACCCCCCGTTTCCACATATGAGGTAGTCTTGACGGTTTGCCATCCCTCCAGGCACGAATGCGGGAGGGCCATACTCAAACCGCCCATGAAGCTAAGAAAAGACAGATCTAGAGCTAAAAGTCCCTCAGTTTGTCAGGCTCGTGACCTAGCTCTAATCAACTACCCAACCTATCTATTCGGGACCACTTCAGCGCAGTCAAGACTAAACAGATGCCTACTTGTTTCATGCAATTTTTCTTCCGTATTCATCACATAAATGGCAGCATTTACACAAGATAATTATCAGCTGATCAGACCTTAAATTAAATCATGCAAAGATGTAATTAAACCGATGAATAGTTGAATATAGCATCAAGAATGTATTAAACAGATTAAGGCCTCGAATCTGCCCTTGCAACCCTTGAATCACCCTTGCTAAGAACTAAAGATTTAGCTACTCATGCTTAAAGATAAACAAATAATAATTAAAAAAAGCATAATAAAATAAAGAGATTAAGGGAAGAAGACTTGTTACTAAACGTTTGAAGCCCGGCGGCCAAGAGGGAAGAAGCTAACAAGAACTAGAGAGATAAACTAGAGAGAAGTCTAAGAAAATAAAAACTACATGATCATGGATGAACCAAGATATCCTAAACTACTCTTAGATGCCCTTTATATAGTAGAGCACTAAGCACAAAATATCTTCAGCCTAAAACTAGGGACAAAATGCATTAATTGAAAGCCTAAAAAAGTGGATCCATGCTCCTTAAAGCACAAAGCTGAAAAAGCATAAAGCTGTCTGATTTTTCCAGCTTTGGCAGGTCTGGACTGGGCTCAAGGGTGAACTGGTCAGAGCGGTAGGTATTTGGTGGTCAGTGCAGACTGCAGGAACAGTGTCAGAGGAGGCACATGGAAGCTCTAGCGAGATGACACGTGGAAATGTCATTCTTCGCCCTTCGGGGTCCCGAATGGTGAATCCGATTCGGGACCTTGAACGCTGGTTCGGACTCGGGACCTCGACTCTGGGTCTTGAAGCTCAAAAACTGCACAAAATGGTCCAGAAATGCATCTTTTCGCATAAACTCCCATTTTAGGCCTAAATCTGTAATAGTAATGGAAACAAGGGTAAATTAGCAGAATCATGCCTTAAAAAAGGGAGAAAATGGAGAGAAAATCATGCATAAAAACATGCTATCAAATAATCCCCACACTGCCCAATGCTCGCCCTCGAGCATTCACAAAATTTAAAACAGTCCCAAAACAGAATAGACACACCAGACCATAGCACAGAGAATAATCATGCTTGTCAGGATTCGGGATCCCGAATGAAAACAAGCCCTGCCTAGGTACACCTACATCCAATCAGAAGGATAACGATCCTTGAGAATGGACTTTTCCACCTCAGTCTATCAACCAGCAGCCCTCACATGGATTGGTGTTTGCACTCACGCTCATGAACAAGGCTAGGTGTTTAAACACTCAAGTACGCAATAACGTAGCACAAAACCAAGCTTGCAAGTTAATCCGAGTACATTAGACACATGCATAGGCAATCTAGCAATCAAAAGACTTCGCATCGGGGGCAAGAAGGGGAATAAATGACAAGAGGAAATGGAAGAAGCATAATGAGAAGAAAAAGTGGAGAAGAGGGATAGTAAGGGGGTGAAATGAGAAGGTGGTGGAACCAACTCAAACCTGGAACGCTCCCTTGGCAGAAAGGAATCAAAACGGTGAGGCAATGTTGCTGAGGGCGAAAGCTAGACTAGGCTTTTCTTCTTCGAGGGGGGTCCTTGCCTTCATTCGGGACCTAGGCTCGGGACCTTGAATGGATGCTGGCTGCTGATTTTCCTCTTCTTGGCTTTCAAGGTTTGGCCTTGCTCTTTTCTCTCTCTCTTTTATTTATATTTCTTTTTTTTTTTTCTTTTTTTTTCTTTTTTTTTTTTTTTTTTTTCTTTTTTTTTTTGAAGAGAGAAAGAGAGATCTGAATTGAGGATCGAGACCTTGTTCTTCGGGGTCTTGATATTCTGATTTCACTTCCCCACACTTGTGTTTTGCTGTGGGTGGGAAGTGATTTTTTGTTCTGGTCTGCCCTTGAATTCAGCTTTGGGGTTTCGAATTTGCGCCAGCATTCAGGGTCTTGAATTTTTGCGGGATCCCCACACTTTGCCTTTGCTGCTTTGTTTGTCTAGTCTAGCCCTCGATAGTGCTCCCAACAATATTGCTCACCTGCCAAGAGATAGATCAAAGAAAATTCAAGTGGTCAGAATGGAAGGTCAAGAAGGGATTTGGGGTCAAGAAGGGAGAACAGAAAAAAATGAGAGAGAACAATTCGATGCGAGGACTTAATCTTTTTTGCTGCTTTCCTATGTCTAAATGTGTCTATACCCATGGATATCATGCAAACCCAGCCAGTACCTAGTCATGCATTTATCACTCAAATAATAAATATAGGCATGAAGTCTCAAATGCTCACAAGGTGCTGATTCGTGACTACTGGTGTCTAGGTCTTGAAGCAGATATAAGGCATAACAGGCAAAGAATGAATCATTCGGGACCTTGACTATAGACAACATTTTTATTCTATGTGCGCAAGTCAGGTGTGTGTCCATCATTGGGGTGTTTTCAAAAACTAGGCAGCAAATAAAGATAAAAATCCGAAAAAATATTCGGGACCTTGAAACAAAAATTCGGGACCTTGAAACATGCAGTCAAGCAAAGTAAACAAATAAGGCAGATAAAACCCTCCCCACACTTAGGCAACACATTGTCCTCAATGTGAAGAAGGAGACAAAAAGATAGCAGTTCGAACTAAAGCATAAAGGGAAATTATTCAACATAAAATAAAAGATAAGCCCATGCTGGGGCAAAGGGATGGATTGTTCGGGGTCTCGAATCGAAGATGGGGGAAGATTGCGCCAGTGTTGGCTTCGGGGTCCCGAATCAGAAACAGGTGTCGAGGTCTCGAATCAGAAACAAGTGTCTGGGTCTCGAATCAAAACCAGGTGTCGGGGTCTCGAATCAAAAACAGAAGCCACCTGAAAAAGCTGGCACTCGACACCTGTATAAATCAGAGAAAAAAAAATGAGAATTTTTTTTTTTTTTTGATTTTTTTGATTTTTTTGAAATTTTTTTTTTTTTTTGATTTTTTTTTTTTGAATTTTTTTATTTGAATTTGAAAAAAGGGGGAAAGAAGGGAAAACAAAAGGAATTAATGGGGTTTGAAAAAGGAGGGGACAAGAGAATTAAATGAGGAGGGAAGGAGACAAAAGTAATTAAAGCTACCATAGGGAACATAAAAAGCTAAATTAAATGGGGAATTAATGGGGTTTGAAAAAGGAGGGGACAAGAGAATTAAATGAGGAGGGAAGGAGACAAAGCTAATTAAAACTACATAGGGAACATAAGAAGTGTGCATAAAGAATAAAAAAGCTAAGTTTGACTTGGAATTGAAAATTTTTAAAATTAAAAGGAAAGAAGAAAGAAGGTTGGGAATCCGTGGGATTTCCCCACACTTGGCCTTGATTATAGTCGGGGCCTCGACTCTTCAAGTTTCCTTCAACCAATTCTACTAAATGCTTTCCATCCTCTTAGTTTGATGTGAATTATCGCATGGAGTGGATGGTCTTGTAGCAAAGCATCGTGCATGCGGTCATGACATGAGTCAAATATTAATTTAGTCTCCTGCAAAATTAAGAGGAAAAAATTGTTATGAGTAGAAGGTGATTCAAGAAAAGGATCAATATAATCAAAAAGTTTCAAAATCTCCCTTTCACCCATAACGACTTTAGATCGAGGGCATGAAGAAAAGCTCAAGTCCTCAATTTTCTCCTCCTCAATCTCACTTAAATCCTCATTCTCAGTCTCCCTTGAATCCTCATTCACAATCTCTCCCGGCTGAAAAATAGTTTCTGCCCTCGATTCTGCTTCGAGGCCTTGAAGCTCGTCACTGCTGCTCAACTTCGGGACCTCGATGTCTGTGTAGTCCATATTGGCTCTTGACTCCAAAGGAGAGCATCCTGAATCCTCCAATTTTAGCTCATCCATAGGGAGAGCTAAAAAATTTGGTTCGGGAGCTGGAACATCTTCGGGGTCCTGAGGATCTGGGATCTGTTCGGGAGCAGCAGAAGTGGCAGCGTCGGGGTCTTTAATTTGGGAGAGGCACGCGGAGTCTTCTTCAATGTCCTCTTGATACCACTGCTCCTTAAGCTCCTGCATTTCTAAAGTTAGCTCTTTTAATTGATTTTCCATGTTAATCAACCTCTCCTTATCTGATTCGGGAGCTGGGGCAGCGTCGAGGTCAAGATGAGCAGGCAAGGATGTGAAGTTTTCTTCAATATACTCTTGGCGCCTTTGCTCCCGAAAGGTCTCTTTAAATTGATTAACCATGCCAATTAATGTAGCCAGATTTCCTTGGGATAACCCTGTGCCTTGAGGAGGTTGTGGAGGCTGAAAATATTGATATCCAGGTCTAGAATGCACTCCATAGCTGAAATTTCCTTGGTTCCAGCACGGGGGGTTGGGAGTAAAATGCTGAGGAAAAGAGGGTGAATAAGAATGAGAATTAAAATAAGACATTTAAAGAAAGAAATAAAATAAAACAAAAATCTGGACTTGTCTAGGGCAAGACTTAACACCAATCCCCGGCAACGGCGCCATTTTGATAACGCGCTTGTCGAGGGCACGATCAAACAAATTATTACAACTTATCACATGCAACAAAATAGATTGAAGACAGTGGCAAGAGGATCGATCCACAGAGATTGGTGAAGACTTACACTAGACAAGGCCAGATTTATAAAATAAAACAATAAAAGAAACAAAACAGAATTCAAGGGCTGGATTGTGAGAGACTGATCTAAGGTCTTGAATGTATTCGGGGGAGAAGAGCACAAAGAGTAACAATCAGGGGGGGGGGGGGGGGGTTTACTTGGCTGAACAAGCCAGCCAAGGCAGATTTGGGAGCTAACAAGTTTTATCTAGGAAAGCAGTATTCGGGGTCCCGAATGTCACGTTCGAGGTCCCGAATGGTAAAATAAGTGAGATGGCAAATAAATTCAGAAATAATAAAACAGAAGTGAAATAAACACAAATAATTAGTTAGAGAAGGATTCTTAGCAAAGGCATTCTGGGTTACATTCGGGACCAGATCCTCATCAGCTCAAGGGTATTCTATTCAAGACGTCATAGAAATGACATGGGGACCAGATTCCTCGGATGCCCCCTACTTTTCTCTTAAGAGAAACTACCCCCCGTTTCCACATATGAGGTAGTCTTGACGGTTTGCCATCCCTCCAGGCACGAATGCGGGAGGGCCATACTCAAACCGCCCATGAAGCTAAGAAAAGACAGATCTAGAGCTAAAAGTCCCTCAGTTTGTCAGGCTCGTGACCTAGCTCTAATCAACTACCCAACCTATCTATTCGGGACCACTTCAGCGCAGTCAAGACTAAACAGATGCCTACTTGTTTCATGCAATTTTTCTTCCGTATTCATCACATAAATGGCAGCATTTACACAAGATAATTATCAGCTGATCAGACCTTAAATTAAATCATGCAAAGATGTAATTAAACCGATGAATAGTTGAATATAGCATCAAGAATGTATTAAACAGATTAAGGCCTCGAATCTGCCCTTGCAACCCTTGAATCACCCTTGCTAAGAACTAAAGATTTAGCTACTCATGCTTAAAGATAAACAAATAATAATTAAAAAAAGCATAATAAAATAAAGAGATTAAGGGAAGAAGACTTGTTACTAAACGTTTGAAGCCCGGCGGCCAAGAGGGAAGAAGCTAACAAGAACTAGAGAGATAAACTAGAGAGAAGTCTAAGAAAATAAAAACTACATGATCATGGATGAACCAAGATATCCTAAACTACTCTTAGATGCCCTTTATATAGTAGAGCACTAAGCACAAAATATCTTCAGCCTAAAACTAGGGACAAAATGCATTAATTGAAAGCCTAAAAAAGTGGATCCATGCTCCTTAAAGCACAAAGCTGAAAAAGCATAAAGCTGTCTGATTTTTCCAGCTTTGGCAGGTCTGGACTGGGCTCAAGGGTGAACTGGTCAGAGCGGTAGGTATTTGGTGGTCAGTGCAGACTGCAGGAACAGTGTCAGAGGAGGCACATGGAAGCTCTAGCGAGATGACACGTGGAAATGTCATTCTTCGCCCTTCGGGGTCCCGAATGGTGAATCCGATTCGGGACCTTGAACGCTGGTTCGGACTCGGGACCTCGACTCTGGGTCTTGAAGCTCAAAAACTGCACAAAATGGTCCAGAAATGCATCTTTTCGCATAAACTCCCATTTTAGGCCTAAATCTGTAATAGTAATGGAAACAAGGGTAAATTAGCAGAATCATGCCTTAAAAAAGGGAGAAAATGGAGAGAAAATCATGCATAAAAACATGCTATCACCAATTGTCCTATTTAATTTATTTTCACCTTTAATTTTACTGTTTGGTGGTGACATTTGGTTAGGTCACTGAAAGAAACTATCGAGCGATGAACGTCTGGAGGTCTACACAATGCTGCTGGCGAGGAGTGAAGATGGCAAGTTGAAGGCAACAACAACGAGGGAGGTGTCAGAGCGGTTTGGAGTGGGCATTCGCACAATATAGAGAATCTGGAAACGAGCAAGAGATTCAGGTCAGCACCAGTTTGCTAATGGTCGAGTCCAAAATTACGGTAGGAAAATGGTTGATTTCAATTTGGAGAGAATCAAAAACATCTCACTGAGGAAGAGAACAACATTGAGGTCTCTGGTTGCAGCTTTGGGAGTTAGCAAATCGTATTTGCATGTGAAGTTGAAAGAAGGTGTGATTCGGCGACATAGCAATGCGATCCGTCCAACATTGACAGATGAGAATCTGGAGAGCAGAGTCAACCATTGTCTGGCATCCGTCGATCCAACAACAATGCCAGATGATCCGACTTTCAAGAATATGGACAATGTTGTGCACATTGATGAGAAGTGGTTCCATCTGACAAAAAGGTCACAAATAGGGGTGTCAAAAAGTCCCGAGACTCGGTCCCTTTTTTTTTATAGGACCGGGATCAAAATTTTGGTCCCGTTTTTTTTCCGGGACTTAGACCAGTCCCGACCCGAATTGTCTCGAGTCCTGACCGGTCGAGATCTGATTGAGTGCTAATATGCTGAATTTATCGCCATCTTTTCTTGTTATTTTGGATGGTGATTCCACTGATTGTGTGTACTTTTCACTTCTTTTTGCAGAGAGTAGGTTACAAAGCCTAAATATTGAAAAGGAGCTGAAATTGGTATAAGCTTGAAGTAAAATGAAAAGACAAGAAAAGAGGCAGTAGCTCCCTCTTGAATATGTTCGTGCTGAAAAGAATTTTGGCAGCCAAGCAAATATTTAACAAGCAGCCAATGGGCTTGGGCCCATGGTGAGAAGAGAGAGACACGTACTGGGATTGCAAAAGAAGCTTTGTAATTAGTTGAAACCAAAACTTTAAATAATTGTTTTATTAATTAGTTAAAAATCCTATCTTCTAGGATTTTTAGTTAGACTAGGATTTGATTTAAAAGGACCTAGCACATAACAAAAAGGGGATCTCTTCTTCCTTGGGGATTTTGGACGGCTACTGGTTCTAGGATTTCTATCTATATTATTCTTTTCTTCTTTATTCCTTGATTTAATTAATTCATGCACAATACTTGTTTGAATTAATTATGTCTTGTTCTAGCTAATTTATCTATTCTTGGTAAAGGCTCTAGGGTCATGATTCGTTTGTTGTGAGATCAAATTAGGCTTCATAAAATCCAAGTTTGTATTTCTATTCTTTTTATTTAAATGTCAATTTGTTCATGTTTTGATTAAGAGTAGCTAACTTGATTTTAAATATGAATGATTACATCTTTTCTTAGAAACGTTGCATTCTACATCGTTGATAGGAATCTGTAGGTAACTAATTAGTGTAAGATCTAATTAGAAAAGGGTAGAATCCGGTTTATAGGAGTAGAAGAAATTCTCTTCTAGATCGGGAAAGGTCTCTCCCCGTGTTTAATCAACCCTTCAATTAAACTTTATTAGGAGTACCGCCTTAAAGTTATTGAACGGTTAGGGATCCTAGTAGGAGTACCGCCTTAGGAATCTTGAGTAGGAGGAGAGCAGGAGACTCAGAGTACCGCTGGTCTCTATAGCTTTTCTATTAAATTTGGTTTTGAAAACACTTGCATCAATGATCGACATTTATGAATCGTGACCCGAAAAGAGTCTTTATCGGGAATTTACCACCATTTGAGTTCATCTTATCATCATTTATTTACTGTTTTTATTCTCTCTGTTTATTAATTTAATTGCAACACAAAAATCTCACTCATTGGTTTTTACCACTGTTACAATTTTGGTCTTTTAACAGAAATTATTATTGTCCAGAAATTCCTGTGGTTCGATCCTTTTACCACTTGCTACAGTTTTAATTAATTGTGCATGGTGAATTGTATGATTTATTTTTGTTGGTTTCGGCACCCATCAAGATCGGGACCTGTCAGGTCTGGCCAGACTAAAAATGGTCCCGGTCCATTTAGAATTAAGGCAAGGCCCGCACCCTCTCTCCTTCAATCCTCAATTCCTCATTCAGTCACTCTTTACCAAAAATATCTCCCTCGCACAGCCGCACCGCCATCATCACCACCCTCATTGGAGCCAGCCACCACCACCACCGCACCGTACCGTAGCCAGCAATTGTGGCCAGCCCTCACGCCGTGACGTCGCTCAACTGCACACCCTCATCCAGCACCATTGGTTATGCTTTTTCTTGTGTTTCTTTGCATCTAATATACATATTCTTGGGTCATACTTGGGTTTGCAGAGAAGAGGTAGGGCTGGTCGTGTTCAGCCAGGCGAATGTTACCACCTGTACCCCCGTTGCGTTTATGAAGTTTTTTCTGAGTATCAACTCCTTGAACTTTTGAGAACTCCCTTGAACTCTCTCTACTTGCAAATAAAGAGTTTACAGGTTGACAGTATTCGAGACTTTTTAATATATATATCTTTGCAATATATATTTTGCAGAATTTTTTTAGGTAGAGAATATGATATTTAAATATTTGCAATTTTTTTTTGTTGAAAAAAACAAAAAAAAACCAGGGACCATTTTTTTCCGGGTCGGGACTGGGACCGGGATTTTGGTCCCATTTTTTGTCAGGATAGGGACTGGGGTCTACGGGTTCCGGGACCACCGGGACCGGTCCCGACCCGAATTGACACCCCTAATCACAAACATACTACCTTCTGCATGATGAAGAAGATCCAATAAAAATAATAAAAAATGTCAATTTCATTCCTAAGCTGATGTTCTTAGTTGCTGTTGCTAGGCCAAGGTATGATTGTAATGGTTGTTGTACATTTGATGGCAAGATTGGGGTTTTTTCTTTAGTTCGTAGTGTTGCTGTTGCTAGGTCAAGTCAGAATAGGCCTCGAGGTACACTCGAGCTAAAACCTATTTCAAAAATCAGCAGGGCAATAATCAGGGAGTTTATGATTGAGAGGGTGTTACCTGTCATTGCAAGCAAGTGGCCTAGGGACAACATTACAGAACACATTATTCTCTTTAAGCCCTCCTTCTCTGTTTTTATTTATTTTTCCTCTGCTCCATTAATGAAAATAATTTCTATACTTTCCTTTGTTCTGAATTCACGTTTATTACATGTTAAATGGTTGAGTAGTTTGTTGTGATTTACTGGTAATTGATTTAAAATTAAAGATGCAAACGGTATTAATGCACACCTACCCAGAAAAACAAAACACTTGTGCAACATCAACGCAACCGTTTGCACTCCTACATTTGCAGTTCACAAACATCAAACGTTAACGAAATCTAGGTTGGAGGACAGTTCACAAACATAGAAAACTATCTACAATAAGCCAATATCTACACTAAATAACCCTAGCGGGTGTTGAGTTACAAAACTCATCAAAATTACAGAACTAATGGAAATCAGGAAGAAGCAATCGCAACATCACAATAAAGTCTCTTTCTCGAGTTGGATCATCAAACTTTCACCTTACTTCAACTGGCAACTTGTTCAGATCAAAGTCCCTGTATTCACTTATTTGTGTAGGCAGTTCATTCAAAGCGGAAGAAACAATCCCAGAAATAGAGGCACAATCATCAAACTTTCACCTTCCTTCAACTGGCAACTTGTTCAGATCAAAGTCCCTACATTCAATTATCTATGCAGGCAGTTCATTCAAAGCAAAAGACAGGCTCCCATGAACAATCCTAGAAACAAAGGCACAATCATCAATAAATGCTTCCTCGTTTAAATGCTTTCCAGAAGGAACTATTGACACTTTCTCAACACAATCACTGACCCCAGTAATTGCTATGCCTTCGTCAGACCCAACCTCACATTCAACTTCATCTTCCACAACCTTTAATGGCGAAACCTCTTTCTCATATGTGTCCTCCACTATTTTCTTCATCCTCACATTCTACACTTACAGCAGAAACGTCAGTCACATAAGCCTGCTGCTATTCGACAACATCAATGGAATCCTTAACGAACATATTGGCCAAATCGTCAAATTCATAAGCGCTGTCAAATTGTGAGTCGTCGAAATAAACACCCATAACATTCTTATCCATCTTTGCAACAATTTTGATTCTTATTCTCAAGTTTTTATTTTGTGTAATCACAGATGATGAACTGAGTTTTTTCTTCCCAAGGTTGTTGTCAATGAAAACAGAGGACAAATGCATCTTATTCGCGCTAGGCCCAAATATTTCGTTCCCTCCAAAGTCTCAGCAAACTCGAGCTTTCCCTCTCATTTCTATTTAATCACTTGCATGACGCGTAGTCTAAACCGAATGACACGTCGCTTGAAAGGGCAATTTATAAAAAAAAATGTCAGTTATTCGTGAACGGCGATTCACTCCCAAAACATCCATTAAAAAGGGATGGAGGGAACATGTACGGAGCTAGAGGATTTGCTCGCTTTTTAATGCTCGATAACTTTATTTTTTTGCCAACAAATCACATTTAAATGATTGATGTTTTTCTTTTCTTTTTTATAAACTAGATATTTTTAGACAAAGCACTCAAAAAGAGTATTAAAAAAATCTAACGTCGATTTTACAGAAATAAAAATTCACAAATCAACATTAAACGGACTAAAACCGATCCCAAAGGTATGACTTAATTAGGGAGAAGAAATCTCACTCCAATGGGAGAACAAAACACAACCATGAATTCGACTGAACACATGTCGCAAAGAAAAGGCCCTAAAACGCGTATTTATGGCTGCAACGGTACCCAAGATCTTGATCCACTCCGCATCCTTAACAGCTTGATGATTATTTTAGGGAGACAATTATGGGCCTTCTTATTCGGCCCAAGTTTAGCACACCTCAACAATTTTTTTACGTTAGTGAGGACCCTGGCCTTGGTTAAAAAATTAGAGGAGCATGCCATCCCAATTTGCTTTTGAAATTTAAAGAAACATAAAATAATTTGTAAGGTAATGAACGGAGTATATGTTATCACCGCATTACAACACATGAGCATGCATGCAGGTATTCAAAATTCAGCTTGCTAGTGAACAACTTAAAGTTTTATTTTTTTGGTTTAAAAAGATCTGCTTCTTTTAATATCTTCTATTATCTTAAAAGAAAATTTAAACATTTATAAGTATATATGATATCAATAAAAAATATACTATCAAATCAAAATAAAAACAATATACTGTAAAAGTTTGTGCCGGGCAGGGTTCACCGGTTCAGGCGTCATTGTAACAGCAGCTAAACTCTTTTTTTTTTATTATTATTATTATTTGTAAAGTCTCTATTCATTGATAATCAAAACCCAAAGATCAATGAACTAGCACATGTTTGACCAGCCAAGTAGATAAGCGACCTGTATTTTTTTCTCCTATTGTATAAGTATTTTCTATTCACAGTGAAATTTTTAAAGATTGGCTTACCCTTTTTGATTTTGTACAAAAAAATTCTTACCCTAATTTACTAATTCAGGGGATGATACTGACTTTTTGTATTTGAAAAACACTTCAGGAAGGATTTTTTAGGTCGGCAGTTTCAATCTCATTTCTTTTTTAAAATGATTTATCTCATTTCGAGTGCCTTCTCACTACATCAGCTATTGTTTCAATCTTTACGAGCCATGCCAAATTACACTCTCTTAATTTTGATTAATGAATGGTAAAAAAATATAAATGGCTCCTGAACTTTAATTAAATGATTAATATGATCCCCGGACTATTTTTTTTATTTAATTACAACACAGCGAATCAAGTATTTTGATGTTATCTTCTACGTCACACATGTTTCACATACCATGTCGTCGAGTCACGTCAGATTCAAGCCACCTCACACCTCCACGTCATGCTGGGGCCCACCATTTTTTTTCTTCTTTTTCTTTTTCTTTTTAAATCTTTTTCTTTTTTTTCTTTCTTTCCTTTTTCTTTCTCTTCTTTTACAAAATAATTAAAAATTTATTTAATTCTGATTTCATTTATAAAACTAAAAATTACTAAGAAAATTAATTAATTGAAATTAAGAAATCTGATTTTAATTCTATTTTTAATTAATTTCAACAAATCTTCATCTTCCTCCATTCCACCCTCGTTTTTCTTCACCCTCTTCTTCCTTGCTAACCATCAACCATACAATCTTCAATCTCTACAATCTCCACACCCAATTCAAAAAAAAAAAAGCAATCTCCTCTGCGAATTAATTCGAACAATCAGCAAATTAATTCCTGTAAAAACCAATTCAAATCCAACCCTCTGCAATTAATTCAAGACCCTGCAAAATCAATTCAGCCCCTGCAATTAATTAATTAAATCCCATACTCCAATTCCCAGCCAAACCACCATGACAGCCGCCGCGGACCACCAATCCCCGACCGAAACCAACCAAACCCAAACCCAAACCCAGCCGCATCGCCACCATCACTTCAGCCGCACCTCTTCCGCTTTCCTTTTTTTTCTTTTCTTTCCTTTTCTTCCTTTTTCTTTTCTTCTTTCTTCTTTCTTTGCACACCAATCCTATAATTGCCACTGCCAAAATCCACACCTTCACCAACAAATTCTTGGGTCCTTTCACAAAAACCAGAAGCAAAACCAGACACAGTAAAACCAAACAAATTCTTGGGATTAGTCTTTGTCCTCACCGTCACCGCCTCGACTTCTCACTCCGACCCAACCACTCACCCTCGCCGCCTCGCCTCTCACGAGCAGCATTAGTCTTTGTCTTGCCAGTCCTAGGACGCTTGGTTGATTGATCTCCAACCATGAGAAAAGAAGAAATATGGTTTTTGGGTGACAATCCGAAATTTGGGGTTAAGGTTTTCGGAATTTGGCGAGGGAGATTGGAGAGGATTTGGTGGTTAATCTTTGAAATTGATGCATGGGTTTTGTTTAGGGTTGAGTGATGATTGATTGTCTGAAATTTGGTTCGATTTGGACGAGTTTTAGGTGTTTAATCGAAGAAATCGAATTTTGGGGAGAGGGAGAGTGTTCTTGCGGGTTGGAGGAGAGAGAAGGATTCTGGAAAATGAGGAAGAAGAAAGAAAAAAAAGAAAAGGAAAAAAACAGGAAGAAAAAAAAAGGGGAAAAGAAAAAAAGAAAGAGGAATGGATGGGAGAGAAGAAAGGAAAAGAGAGAAAAAAGAAAAGAAATAAAAAAGTGGTGGGCCCCAGCATGACGTGCATGTGTGAGGTGGCAAGAATCTGACGTGGCTCGATGACGTGGCATGTGAAACATGTCTGACGTGGAAGATAACGTCGCTACGTCATATTTCTGTCACGGTAGGGGCTATTTATGTCAAAATGCTCGATTCGCTGTGTTGTAATTAAACAAAAAAATAATTCGGGGTCACATTAATCATTTAATTAAAGTTCAGGGGCCATTTATATCTTTTCTTTCCCTTTAATTCGTATCACATCCAATCTCCTGATAAGTAATTATGTAATGGTTCAAATGTTCGGATAGTCACTAAAACTAATGTGGGGTGATAATCATAACAACCGGTATACATTGTATAGATAATAGCTCCTTTTTTTTAATTTTATGCCAGTAGGTACCAAATTGTGTTACACAGGAACCAAATGAATGGAATTTGTACCTACTTGAGTTTTAATAAATTTGCTAAACATCAATCACAAAATTAAGGTATACATTTCAATTTTTTTCCACTCAAAACAGAAAAAAGAAAAGAAAAGAAAACTAAAAATCTTCAGCATAATCTTTAAAAGAAGAAGCCAACCTTAACAGGTGCTCCTGTAGCACTAATCCAATCAGGCCCTTGCAGGAAAGGTGCTACTGTATACTTCATTGCTTCCTTCATGTCAATTACATGAAAACCAGGCCATTTCACTCTAGAATCAGTTTTAGCACCAGGTCCTTTATTGCCATACTCTGCATAATACAGAGTCTTGAGTCCAAAATCACCCATCCATGGAGCATACCCTGCAGGATCAATAAAATCTTGGATTGTAGATTCCATTACAATGGTTCTTGCATATGGTTTCCACGGTCTACCAAGATAACTCTTGATCTTGTCCTTGACAGGTACCATCGCGGTGTCAGGCTCGATTTTGCAATTCTGAAGCACGAATCCGGTGTCTTCGCTCCTGTCTGCCCTGCCATGGGCTGTCACATGATTACTCTGGCTGTCCATGGGTTTCCTGACAGTAATGAGGCAATTCTGAAATATGGCAGATGCGTCGCCAAAGATTAAATCAATGGTGCCTGAAATGACACAGCTTTTGTAGAATTGGCGGTGAGCTTGCGCGTATAAGGTATCTTGGTATCCTTCAAAACGGCAGTTCAGGAATACTGCACGGTCGCCTTGGGCTCGTAGGGCAACTGCTTGATGCCCTTCTGGACCTGCAGTGTTCCTGAATCCTAAAGCTTGCCCCAGAAATCCGTCAGCTAACACCGCTGAAACATCATGAAACACATAGACCCCTTTGTCAGAATTCTGTTCTAATGCTGAGATTTTTGACATTATATGTATAATATGATTGAACATACCAAATGTTGCAGTTTGAAAAGTCGGAACTCCTTGTGCATTGCTCTTACTTCCAGTGATGACGCTCTTCTGCGATCCGTCACCGTACATTGTAAGGTTGGCCTTGTTCTTGTCCACTTTCACATACTCTTCATAAACTCCTGTTTTAATATATATGACATACCTACATTGCATAAGCAAGGAGAAGATCAGTTATACTTTCATTTCTTTTTCCTGCTAAATTTAAGGTAGCTTTAAAAGGTGCTTCTTTTGACCATTTTTGGGGAAAGATGATTAGATGAAGAAATGATGTGCGTACCGTCCCTCGTATTTCGCTGGCATTGCATTCAATGCAGCTGAAATGGTGGTGAAGTTACCACTGCCATCTTTTGCAACAGTGACATTAGGTTTTGGGACATCTTTAGATGCAGCCTTCAACACCCTTCGCTCCTCGTGGTCCATCCAGCTAGGCATACCTTCTTTGTCTGTCCCAGATGAAGATTCATACAAGAGGCGGCGCTGATCTGACTTCTTAAAAGAAAACGTTGAAACAAAATCCATGAGTGAGGAAAGCATGGCGAGGGAATTGCTAGTGAGTTCCTTGGTCGTTGTAAATGTTTTGTTCATATCAGTCTTCAGTTTGCCTTCAGGAAATCCATCAATGCAAGTATGCTGATAGGACATGACCGCGCTCAGCCAATTGTTCAGGTTAGGAGCATTCATGGCAAGCTTGGATACATCACTAACAACACCAGCCACTGATTCGTTCAATTCCTCTTTTGCGGTCTGTACTAATTCCTTACAATCTTCAAATGCTGCTTTCTCTAATGGGCTGTCGAAATGGAATGTGGAGAATTTTTTCAAGGCCTTGTCCAACTCGGTTTCAACAGCCTTGATCGACAACATAAGAAGAGTTTTGGGGTCAGCAGAAGAAGTATTTTTTCCTACCGCCTTCTCTAGGGTACTTTGACAGGTTTGCTTGTGATCGGTAGAATTGCAAACTGCCTTGATAATCCTGGAAGAATCTGATGGATCTCCTGCCGATTGCTGCTTAGGCTGCTGACCACCTTTATGTTGTTGACCACTTCCACTGCTGCTCGTCGGGGAGGATTTGTTCCCATTATTGTTCTCAAAATGGATATAAGCAAAGGTTCCTCCGGCAATCAAACCAATCAAAAAAATGGTTGAAATTATAGCAATGGTAACTCTCTTTTTGAACTTCCGTTGTCGGTCTAACCGCCTTCGTTCGGTGATAATGTCGAAATCTTGGAATACCATCTTGATGGAAATTTTTTCTTCTGTTCCTGGCAGAGAAGCCTCTGCCTTAGGGAAAAGCTAAGGCAGAGAGGAAAAAGTTGTAGATCAAACTGCCAATCGTTTTTATTTATCTATATACGTTTTTAAGTACAATAGTTTCTTTCAAAGAATTGGGTCCTGAAAAATGTAGTCTTATTGTTTTGCAAATGATAAAAGAGATCTGGACAGGAGGTTTTCAAGGTCTTGTATTCCCATAATTAGTAAAGGAATTGCAAGAAAAAGGTGACAAGAGATTGGTGTTTTTGGTTTGAACCGCATCTCTCGCTTCTCCTTTTGTCCTGAAATTTTTGCCAAATTACTAATTACTCTATCCAGTAAACGTCAGGATCGCCTTGTCCATCCTCACCATATTGACATTTTTTTCAAGTTTCTGTCATGAAATTCTTGCAATTTTTTTTATTGAAAAAGTAGCAAATGAAAAATTGTACAACAACGCATTTTTTTATTTATAAAAAAAAAACTATTCATGTGTCCAAATTATTAAAAACAAGAACTCACTGAAATTTCTTTTCAGGTTTCTGACGTGAAATTCTTGCATTTCTTATTGGGCTTAATCTTTTGATCCACGTAGGGCTTGAGATTGGGCCACAGGTAGTTAGAAAAAGAGGCCCAATAGGTGACATTGAAGAGCATGAGAAAAAACCATTGGACAGGAAACTGCCGAGTCACTAGTCTAAGTCGTCTACCCTTCAATCAGTCGCCATTGCGAAGCTTACCCAAATTTCATGTTTTTTTCGATGGAGAGCAATTACAATGCATTTTCCGTCGAATTTCCGTTCAAAAATCTTTTAAGACTACTTTTTTCGGATAACATGATAGTTTCTACGAGCCATTTTGCAATTCCGCCGTAAATTACCATTTACAATGGAATTTTTTTGTTGCAAATTTGGTAGATTATTTGTAATGTTAATTATTAAGGAGAGATAATTAGTGGAGTAATAAGTGATAAATTGGAATATAATAAAAAGGATAAATGAAAAATAAAAAAATATGTCATTTTAATAAAATAAATAAAAAAGAAGTGATTTTGTATTTTTTTCATCTGTGTCATTTTTTAATTCAGTTCAAGCACAATCAAATTTTAAATGTGACTATGACTTTACTCCTTAACCGCATCCAAATAATTAAACTTCGCGTGACTATGACTGAACTTTACACTCTTCCTTAAACGCTATCATCATAAGGAAATGAGGTGGAATCCAACCACTCATCACCAGCGATGAAATACGACACTGTAAAGTTAGATGCATCATCATAATCCATCACATGGTACCCGGCCCAATCAACCCGGCTATCAGCCCCGGACCCCGGCCCATAATTCTCATACTCACCATAATACAACGAGTCCAGCCCATTACGATCATCCGACCAAACTGTCCACCCCTTAGGATTAATAAACCCATCGACATACGATTCTAACAAAACTGACCTAGAATAAGTCTTCCATGGCCTACCTAAGAAGCTTTTCACTCCACCAGAATTGTTGTACAAGTCCTCTGTCGCCAGAATTGAACAGTTCTGCATCGAAATTCCCGTGTCCTCATCGGAAGAGTCTCGAGATTGTGCAGTGATAACGGTGAATTGGCCCGGCATTGGCAGTCTGGACACAATGTTGCAACCTTGGAATACAACTGCTGCGTTGCCGAAAATGTAATCTATGGTGCCGTATATGTCACATTCACGGTAGAATTGACGAAACGAGTGGACGTATAGTGTGTCTTGGTATCCGTAGATCGAGCATCTGTACATTGCTGAGAGGTCTGAGTTTAGGCGGAGGGCAACTGCTTGGTGCTTCTCCGGTCCTGCCGAGTTGGAAATGGAGATGTCCCGTGCCAGAAAGCCCTCTCCCGAAACCGCTGCACACATTTAGTTAAGGCATAGTTTTGTTTTGGCTGTCTTACTTTTATAACAAGAAAATGTTGACGGGTGTTTACAATTATTTTTAAGTATGAATCAGAAATCTCGTGTTAGGCTACATGTACGAAAAATGTCATTTAATCATTTGTCAATATAAAAAATTATATCAATAAACGCTCACACCAATCATCTAATCGACAAAAAATTCATACCATAAAAATGGTTTTTTTAGTCATACTTTGAGAGAATGTAAACATCAACTCATCACATCATGTTTCAATAGTGTATTTTTCCATCAAATATTTCAACGGTGTATTACTATTTCCCTTATTTTAATTAGTATGCTACTTTCTATTGGTCTATTCATCTCTCTGTCTTATGCACGAAAAGTCCTGCCAGTGCCTCTGCCGTGCGAGCGAGTGAGGGATTATTTATTTGACTTTTCTTAAAATCTTTGATTTAATTTGATCCAATGGAAAACACTTTTTTTTACAATAAAAAAAAACTCAAATTTAGGGCCTCAAAAAAGAAAGTGTTATTATTATTATTTTTTACCATAGCAATGTGCAACAAGTACTTAAATCCGAAATCAAACTGAAATATTTACTCACCAAACAAAATAGAATTATTTTGTGTTACTATTTATTTTATTTATTCAAGGGTCCCTCTTTTCTGTAAAAGGTTGGTGCCTGAAATAGTACAAAAAAACACCAGACATGCTTTGGAATGAGATGGGACTATCAATGTCTTTTTCACCAAAAACAAAAGTTTATGATTCACAAATTTGATTTGAGACATGAAGAGACTGATTCAAAGGAAGTGAGAATCAAGAAAACTAAATTAAAGAAATGTAGCTCATTGGATAGTTAACTATTAACGAGTGGTAAAATATCAGCGATAATTTGAGTTTGAATTTTACGTCTATCTATATAAAAAAAGAAGGAGAAATCAACTAAAAAAAATAAAGTTTTGAACATACCAAGAGTTGCGGATCTGAAAGTAGTCCATCCATCACCTACACTTCTGTTGCCAGTAATGTAAGTGGCATCAGCTCCAGCACCAATAAGAACAACGTTGGGTTTGTTGCTTGGAATCACCACATTCTCCTCATACACCCCTTCTTTAACATAAATTACTATCTTATCCTCACTATTCTTTGGTGCAAAATCTATAGCATCAGAAACACTACTAAAATTTCCACTCCCATCTGCTGCAACTGTAATCACCTCTCTCGGATCATACTCATCCCCACTACTCATCAAAAATCTTCGATCTTTCCTGGAAACCCATTTCGGAAATCCTAAAAGTCTCCGATTTTTGTGACCATTCTTAGGAATTGGTTTGGGGATCATAGAAAGTGAGTTGCTGACATGCTGATAAGTACTAACCAAGCTGTTTACTAGCTCTGGCTTTAATGGTCCCGTCGCGGAATCTAACCCTTCTAAGCATGTGTTCTTGTTGGTGAGTGATGCACTAAGATAGGCTCTTGCATCAACTAGCCTGCGTGAATCGCCTGTTTGGATTCTTGAAGCTGATCTTTGGAGTGAGGTTAATGTGATTTGATGAAGTTCTTGACAATCTTGGATTGTTCCTCTCTGTTTTTCAATGATGTTTGAGCTACTACCGGCGTTTGAGAGGACATTGGTTAATTTTTCTGCTTCTGAGATTGCTGTTTGGAGAGTTTGTAGGAGGTAGGATATGATGTTTGGGTTAATAGTTATGGAAAGTGAGAGCTTTAAGGTGTCAAAACAAGCATCTGGGTATGGTCTTTTGTTGCAAAATGTTCTAACCGAAGTTAGATTGGTGGTTAAGGAAGTAGCAGGAGATGGGTTAAGAGCATTAGTGGGAGTGAAAAAGAAAGGAAAGAAGGGGAGTAGTAGGAGGAGGAGGAGTTGTTTTGTAATGAAGAAAGCCATTAGAGTTTGTGCAAGAACAGAGGATTCACTCTGTTTTAAACTGGCCAGCAAGTTTGATTGATCTTTTTGACAAGCAGGGGTAGAAACCTTAATTCGAGTTATTGCTACCGTCAACAAACAATCATTGAATTACATGCTCGATTATTTAATTTGATATTTTCGATGAGCAGAGACATTACTCTGATCTGAACCATTGAGCTACATATCGTATGAGATGATTTATTCTTTTTAAAACAACACATTTGACTGAGGAATGCAAGTTGTGCAAATGACGGTGATGCATAAGGCGCAAAACGCCATTTAATTATGTATTAGTAGTATCAAGTTGGGGGACATTAATTTGCAGGAATCTGTGTAGAAATTGCTGGTTTCAATGATAAACGACAAAGATATTTGTTCAACGTACAAGAAGGATAAAACAGGACCATAGATGATGGGCCTTTGTGTATATATGAAGTTTTTCTCAAATCAATAATTTTGAACAGAAATTACCAAAATACCCAAACTGTAGTTTGGTATATTCGGTCGGTAAAAAAATTCCATTTCTGCAACTTGGCAGTGGCCATTCCTGGTACCAAAATAGCTGCTCCTAGTTAGATAGTAAAATTTCTGTACTGGTTTGCTTTTGTTTGTACTGGTAGCAGCAGCAAATGTAGTCCATACTTGAATAAATTGGACAATGGTCAAGTTCAAAATTTTATAAAATTTACTTCAAATGGTTATCATGGGTTAAAAAAACTTCAAGGTAACGGTTGAAAATAATTTTGTTTCCTTCAACCCCAATTCTTAGAGCCAAGCACTGACTGCGTAAAATGAGAAGCTTTGTAATGTTATTTTAGATCTAAATCACACATAACTTTAAATTTATGTTAGAACTAATGTTGTTTACGTCTGATTAGGTTAACTGATATTATTGTATTGAATTGTTAAATTTCTATTGAAGTTAAGGTTGATATATTGAAGCCATCTTTTAACGGTAGACCAATTATATCATGGTGGCTAAATCTTATTATGGGTTGTAAAATTAGAACTCGAGACTTTATTGTTCACGAAATATCAATAAAATTTTAAATTTAAATCCCTCCTACAACAGTCAAATTCACATGAAAGTAGTCCTTTATTGTCTAATTGTAAGATTTTGAAGTCTGTTAGAAGATGGTTATCTGTATAATAAAAAAGAAACCTTGGCAGTTTGTTTGGTTTAGGATAGTCCACCTTTGTCTTGTGACTCGTGATACATGTCACGAGATGATAATAGAATGTGTTCCTCTTCTCCGTGCTTCCATCTGCCAAGTTCTCACATGGAGAGATTCTTTGACGGTTGTGTTTATTTCCCAAACGCTTCTATCTTACCAATCAACCGACCATTTATCCGCAACTTGATTCAATCATCTTATTATTTATTTTCTAGATTACGCGATTACTATATTGACGGTGCATTATTCCGTGTTTGAGCCGTGTAAAATTTCAAAAAGTGATAAAAAACTTTTTTATAAATTTTAATGCAATCACTATCTTACTAGTTCATTTTCAACATGTGTAGACAAATTGACAACATCACTGTCTGTTACAAGACTGAGACAAAAATTAAAAAATAACATATGATCCTGACTGTTGTTGGTAGTCTACAGATTTGCCGCGCGCCACAGGTCGTTCGGTTTTAGAAAACTCGTCATTGAGCTTCTTGGGCTTTTATACTTCCCGTGTAAAGCGGGCGGACCTAACGGCTACTTCCTCACTAGGGCTTCCAAATATATGATAGAATAAAAAGATAACGCAGTAAAGCTAGATCGTACTCTAATTATAGTAATTATTAATCTCATTACCATTAAAAGAAATTCAATCTCTTATTTTCAACGATCTGCAGAAAGATTGTAAAGATGACTTCTAGAAAATCTACATCTTCTAAATAGGTAAAGTAAATAAAAATAAAATAATATGCTGATTTTCCTCTTTTTTTTTAATAACTTGCTCTAATTTATTACGAAAATCTTAAGTATTTCTTAATTAAAAAGTTTAACTATTTAAGTAAAATTTTGTCTTGTGAGAGAAGTTCTGCGACTTCTGCTTAAAACCCATTTCCATTTCCACCTTCTAATGGGAAATTTTACCATAATTTATGAGCATTGATTCTCATACATATATTTTTTTCTTAGTCGATAAGTCTTTATTACTATAGTTTCAGATCAGTTGTTTGTTTTCTTCGGATCGGAATTGTATTGAAGATTTTAACTTTTTTCAGAGAAAGCTATGGCTGGACAAAGTGCTCAGGAACTATGGAGTAGCTTCTTTTCTGCCCACCCTAAAGAAGCTGTCTCACTTCTGTCAAGGTATATGCTTCTTCTTCTTTCTTCACATTATTATTAGTTTTGTTATCAAGGAATTGAAGCTCCTTGGTTTCGTGCTTTGACGATTCAGGATTGAGAGCTTGGGAGAAGGGATTTATAAGGACAAGCTAGTCCAATCTGTTGCTGAAGCATCCGATGCGGTGCTTTCTGATATCATCAGACCTGTGCAGGTATCAACAGATTTTAATTACTTTGCGATTTGAAGTCTCATTTCGTGTATATTTACAAAACTTTCCTCTCTTAATCTGATTCAGGAAGCAGTAGTATCATCTCTACACATTTGCTTCACTTTCCGCCTGAGTGTTGAAATTTAAAACAGCTGAGAAAAAACAGACAGGAATGGCGCAAGCCTTCATCTCTGCAAATTCTAGAAAGAACACTCTCTTTGCAAATTCTAGAAATTCTACTACAAACACAAATTCAACTTCATTTAATACTTCCAGTACACAAATACAAACATCAGTTCTACACATGGTATAACATGCACAAACATCACATAAAAATTACAGATAAAACATAAAACAGAGACAAATCTCTTTTCTGCTCACGTTCTACTCATACAAGCTACAGACGAGAGTGGTATGATTGGGATGATCCTCCTCACGCTCTTTACTCTGTGAGTGGTGTGCCCACTTTGTGCACACTCTTCTAACTCTCAATCTGCCTTTCTCTCTCAACCTCTGCTCTCGGCTGTCTCTGGGTGGGAAAGTGTTTTTCCACACTCTTCTACACACAACACACAGTTATATATATAAGTTGTAAACCAATGAAATTGAAGCAAGTGGCCTTCTAGTGTGTTCTTCTTCTTTCCAGCATTCTACTCTTTGACTCCTCTTTCTAGAGTCTTCTTCTTCTTTGACTTGAGTTGGTGTTGACTGCCAACACTGAGACCTGGTGTTTGGGAGTATGTGCAAGTTAGTGTTGCCAAACTTGCTGTTGAGAAGTTGCCTGTTTCTGAATATCTGCGCTTGAAGGAGCAGCTTATTGATGGAGGGTAATCTTTTTTCTTTTGTTTTGTTCTGATCAATTTTTTTTATATACTTTGGTTGATTCTAAAATCTGTTTGCTTTATGACAGTTATGGACATGTCCTTGAGGTGGACTTCGAGCCATTTAACTCGTTCGTTCCTCAACCTACTCTCAACAAATCTATTGGAAATGGCATGGAGTTCCTCAACCATCACATTTCTGCAAAACTGTTCCAAGACAAGACCAACATGGTTCAACTGCTTGAATTTCTCCAAGCTCTCTCTTACAAGGGCAAGGTATTATAATATGCACTGTCATGTTCAACTCCTCATTCTTGAACCTATTCTGTATCCTAATGTCTTTACCTTTTGCATTCTTTGATGCTGAATGATGAAATAGAAGGCCTGGATTCTCTCCAATCTGTTCTGAGGAAGGCAGAGGAGTACCTGTCTTTAGTTCCACTCGATACTCCCTATGCGCTATTCGAGACAAAATTTCAGGAGATGGGATTGGAGAGAGGATGGGGAGGTACCGCCGCGCAAGTGCTTGAGTTGGTTCAGCTTCTTCTTGATGTGCTTGAAGGACCTAATCCCTACAATCTTGAGAAATTTCTTGGTAGTGTTCCTAAGGTGTTTAATGTTGTGATCATGAGTCCTCATGGATATTTCGCTCAAGACAATGTTTTGGGCTACCCTGACACTGGAGGGCAGGTATGTATATTCGCTTCCCTAATCACTGATCAGTTTAACTAATCATGATCTGCGTTTAATAATCTGCTTTGCATTTTAGGTTGTTTATATTTTGGATCAAGTTCGTGCCCTAGAGATTGAAATGCTTAATCACATAAGGGATCAAGGACTTGACATTACCCCTCGCATCCTTATTGTAAGTACCGATAAAGTCTTCAAATTTCTCTATGATTTCTGTTTTGGGGTATCATTTAGCGTACCGTTTTTGATGCATAACCTTTCTGCTATGTGCAGATCACTAGGCTCCTCCCTGATGCTGTAGGCACTACTTGTCGTCAGCGTCTCGAGAGAGTTTATGGAATTGAGTATTGCGACATTCTTAGAGTTCCATTTAGTAATGAAGGGAATGGTTCGTCAATGGATCTCAAGATTTGAAGTTTGGCCTTACTTGGAGACATATGCCGAGGTGAAACATTTGACTAAATTTTCATTCCCATCGAGTTAACAATCCATTGTTTGAGTTCCTAATATAAAAATAACTTCTTTATTGTAGGATGTTGCAAAGGAAATTTCTGCTGAGCTTCTGGGCAAGCCTGATCTTATAGTAGGAAACTATAGTGATGGAAACATTGTTGCTTCTATGTTGGCACGTAAACTCAATGTCACTCAGGTTTGCATTTTCAATGTTGTCTTGTGGTTATCGATTGTTTTGCAGTGGTTAGGAACTGATTTATGCTTCAAACTTATGCAGTTTACTATTGCTCATGCTTTGGAGAAAACAAAGTATCAAGATTCTGACATCAACTGGAAGAAGTTTGAGGAGAAGTACCACTTTTCCTGTCAATTTACTGCTGACCTGATAGCGATGAATCAGACCGATTTCATCATCACCAGCACATTCCAAGAGATTGCTGGAAAGTAAGGCATCTTCTTACCCAAGTTTAAGATAGTTTCTTTAGCAAAGTCCTCTTTATTGAGATTTAAATCTAATTACATCTTATGATTTCAAAAATATTTCAGGAAGGACTCTGTTGGTCAATATGAGAGCCATATAGCTTACTTACACTCTTCCTGGGCTTTACCGTGTTGTTCACGGGATTGATTCTTTCAACCCTAAATTCAACATTGTCCCTCCTGGTGCTGACATGGACATATACTTCCCTTACTCAGAAAATGACCGAAGACTAACAAAATTTGACTGACATTAAGGAGCGTCTTTACAGTGACACTCAAAATGAAGAACACATGTAAGCCTGTTTCCCTTATTAGTGTTCAGTTATTTATTCGTATCGAACCTACTTACTAACATTGACCTTTTGAATTCTTATATCCAACAGAGGTGTGCTTTCAAACCCCAACAAGCCAATTCTATTCACAATGGCGAGGCTTGATAAGGTCAAGAACTTAACCAGTGGCGGAGCCTGACCTCAATGTTTGAGGGGGCGAGATTAGTGATGGATTGAGAATTTGTACTCAAAAAGTGCGGGGTTTTGGGGGCAGCGCCTCCGATTTTTTTTGGGAGTATTTTAAAGGAAATGCAAATGAACTAAGTAAAAAATTGAAAAAATGATTAAAAGTATTTGTATCCGTTACTAAATAATAAATATTTAGATAAATTTAACAAAAAAATAAATAAGAAGACAATAAAGAAAAAAATTATTTATATATTAGAATTCATACAATATTATATCCAATCATACAATATACGTGATTGGATATAATTAGTAAAATTATTAGAAATATATCAAAGTAATTGATTATTATTTTAATTGTTATGAAAATAAATTAAGAATTGATTAAACGTATTAAATTTTTCAATTTAGAAAAATAAAAAAGTAAATAAACTATGATAAATTGAGAACAGAGTGGGTTTTTTTGAAAAGTTTAAAAGTTTAGGGGGCTATTGGACTGAGGCATAGGCTGGGCAAGGGCTAAAGCAAGCAATTTGAAAAGTTTGGGGGGGGCTGTAGCCCCCTCTGGTCCTAACGAGGCTCCGCCTCTGAACTTAACAGGACTGGTTGAATGGTATGGCAAGGATGCTCGCTTGCGCGAACTGATTAACCTTGTGTTGTTGGTGGGGACTGGAGGAAACAGTCTAAAGACCTTGAAGAGATAGCTGAGATGAAGAAAATGTATGACCTCATTGAAACCTATAACTTGACCGGACATTTCAGGTGGATTTCTTCACAGATGGACCGAATTAGGAATGGCGAACTCTATCGCCACATCTGCGACACCAAAGGAGCTTTTGTTCAGCCTGCACTGTACGAGGCTTTCGGATGGACTGTCGTCGAGTCCATGACCTGTGGGTTGCCAACATTTGCCACCTGCTTTGGTGGGCCAGCTGAGATTATTGTCGATGGAGAATCAGGATTCCATATCGACCCTTTTAATGGCGATCAGGCTACCGAGATCATTGCTGACTTCTTCGAGAAGTGCAAGACTGATCCTGCTCACTGGAAGAGAATCTCTCAGGGTGGCCTGAAACGTATTCAGGAGAAGTAATTTCACTGCCGGCCCTCCTGAAATAACTCCAATTCTGAGCTATATTTTTTGTGTTTTTTCTGTTTTTTCCCCTCCAATTCTAACTTAATCTTGCTTTCTTTTTGCGCTATTCAGGTACACCTGGCAGATTTATACTGAGAAGCTGCTCAACAACCTGACTGGTGTTTATAGCTTTTGGAACCAGATAACTAAGCTCGATCGCCCCGAAAGTCAGCGATACCTTGAAATGTTTTATGCTCTTGGTTACCGCAAATTCGTAAGTTCCTGTTGCATAATCCAGGACTTTTTTTGCTAAAAAATCTAGTTTATTAACTAAGTAAATAATTTTGTTTCTTGTGTGACATTTTAGGTTGAGACCGTCCCTCTTGCTGTGGAGCAGTAAGTTAAAATCAGGAATTTGTGAACTCCCCAAGTGAAGAATTTCAATATTTTTATGAAGAATAGAGACTTCAATTTAGTTTTTTTTTTGGTGAATATTTTTTTTTCCCGAACTCGAGTCGGGTATGGCCTGTAAAAATGTGTCGATGTTAATTTATTTCTTATTAAGTTGTCCAACCTTGGGGGTGTTTATGGCAAAAAAAAAAAAACCAATAAAACATTTGCTTATGCAATTCTCTCTTGTTCATGTTTTCACAAACAAATCTTAATCTGCAATTGTCATTTTTTGAACTGTTTCCAACTCTTTAATTTTTGTTTATTTCAATCAATATTTCCTCTTAGCTATATCAACAACAACCTGACAAAATGTATACAATTTATCATTTTCATGAGGAAGAAAAGGAGGGTATGGCTTAAACCCAGTCAAGCGTTCATTGGCATGAGTCAAGCAACCTTGTCCAGCAGAACTCACAGCACGAAAATCCTTAGCCTTTAGCCCATCAATGGCAGAATCAATTTCATGGTTGGGGTTGTGATTACGACTAGAGTGGTGAACAAAGAGGTATGGAATGAAATTGGCATTGTGACAAGTGTTTAATAGATTAATTAGTTGGTTTGATTTACCAGAAAGAGAAGTTACATAGTAATTTACAGAGTTCTTGGTCTTGGATTTTGCAAATTTCACTATTATACTGTTTTCTAGGATTGGATTAAAACTAAATGATGAGTAGTTGTTTTCGTTCAACCAGGAAAATCCATTAAGGATTACGAAGCATAGAATTCTTGTTTTCTTAGGCCATTTTCCCCCAAAGGAGACGTCATTTTCATACACAGTAGCACGAAAAGGAGTGCAGGATGCAACTAACATAAACACTCATTCTACATTATAAAAAGGAAAAAGAAAATTAAAAACCATAATAAATCTTTCATCCAAAGAATTACACCAAAAAATATTAATAATAACTGAACAAAGTATACTATTGATTTCTCTCAATTGATTTTATTTTATTTTATTACACTTCTAATCCTGCAGTGTACTTCACACCAGTAGATGGCAACCACAAATTCCCTTCAAGAAATTGGGCCACTGTAAAATTATTAGCCTGTGCGGAAGTATTTAAAATATGATAACCGGGCCATTTCACTCTCTGCCCAAGCCCAGAACCAGGCCCATAATTCATGTACTCACCATAATACAAAGTATCCAAATACGAGTTCCCACTCCACTCAAGCCAACCTTCAGGCCTAATAGCATTACTCAAGTAAGATTGCATAATAACTGTTCTTGAAAAATTCTTCCATGGTCTGCCCAAGAAAGTGTATGTTTTGTTGATATTGGGCAAGAGATCAACATCAGCAGAAATGTTGCAGAATTGGATCGAATAACCCGTCGGTTGACCCGGGTCTTGCCGCCCATGAGCTGTGATGGTGTTTTTCTGACCTAGTGTCCCTTGTTTTGCTAGAATCTGGCAATTTTGGAACACTACAGTTGCATCACCAAACAGGAAATCTATGGTTCCGCTAATGCGGCATTCTCGGTAGAATTGGCGCATGGCGTGGGTGTAGAGTGTGTCTTGGTACCCTTTCATTTCGCATCGGAAAAACACCGATAGATCGGAGTCTGATCGGAGAGCAACTGCTTGGTGCTTTGCTGGCCCTGCTGTGTTCTCAAATGTTATGTCTCTTGCAATGAACCCTCTTCCACTCACAGCTGCATAACAAAGTCACATGCCAACAAAATCAGTACATTCTTCATTTTGTTACACAAAGTCGATTCGTATAAAAGATAAACAAAAAATTAGTGAGGCTATCTAATTTTATGCAAAGTTCCAAACAAGATTCTTGTTATAACAACATACCCACCTGCCATCACTAAACTTAGGTACGTTTAGTGATCAAAATTGGCAATGATGTGACAATAAAAAAAATCTCCTGAATTTGGAATTATTGAAACAAAAATAGAAAACCAACATTTACTAAACGTAAAAAGAGAAACAAACATCCATCACATCACATTTCCAAAAACAATAATTTTACCTAGAAAATCATAATCCAAAATCCTTTTTGTCCATAGCTAAAAAAAAATTTAAAAAGCCCAACAAAAATCATAATTATTAAAATTCAAACTTACCGAAGGTAGCCGAACGGAAGGTGGTCCAACCATCGACTTTATTCCGGTTACCGGTAACAATTGTAGCCCCCATACCGTCTCCGACCATCATAAGATTCCATTTCTTCTTCTTGATATCAACATATTCGTTGTAAACACCCCTCTTGATATAAACGATGTATCGTTTCATACTATAATCAGGAGCAGACGACACGGCGTCCATGATCTTGGTGAAATTTCCTGTCCCATCTGCTGCTACTACAACATCAGGTGTGACACCGTTCACCATTAGCAATTGTTGGTCATCCCGTTGGAGCCATGAAGGGAATTGATCTTTTCCAATGGGCTTGGGCTTTGTTTTGGGCCCTGGGTCTACATTTTTTAGAAGTTGTTGGACCGATGAGGTGATTTGGTTGAGCCCAGTTGAGATTAGGCTTTTTAGAAGAGTACTTGTGCCATCAAATCCATCAATGCAAGTGTCTTGATTTACTAATGCAGCACTTAACCATGTCCTTAAATCAGACCCCAAATCACCAGTACTGTTGTTTTTACCTGTAAGTGAAATTTGAAAAATAAAAAAGTCAGCTATTTCGTGTAAATGACATAACATCACACGTGCTAAGCAATGTTGTTGTACAACAAGTAAAGCAGAGCTCCTGTCTTAGTCCTGAAGAAACAGGAAAAAAGAGAAAAAAAATGGAACATAAAGATGGGCAAAGATTTGATTTTTATGTAAAGTAAAAAAGAAAAAGATGATTTAATGTAAGGTAATATAATTGTGTGTTGTGTTTTTTTATTGGTCCGTGGTTTTTTCTTTCTTAAAAAAAGGGTGATATTTTTTTATGAAGTAGATAAAACAACATATCAAAACGAATCTGTCTACATTTACAATTAAAAAAAATTGGGTAATAATTTCATCCTTAAAAGAAAAAAAATTCAAAAGAATTTGAATTCTTGAATTCTTAAATAGCATTCATGGCACTAGTGGGGTCCAATAGATGGGTTGAAAATCTTGCAATTAGTGAAGTGCACGAGATGAGGCAAGCAACAGCATTACTCACTTATGAAACATTTATGACATCAAGATCAAGATAAGAACATAAAGAGTGAAAATTACTCCAAGAAAATTACATAAAACGAGATGGGTTTTCTTTTCTTTTTTTGGTTTTTACCTTTGGGGTTTTGAGAAGCAGACATGGACCAGCTCAACTCATCAGCGGAGAAATCAAGCAAATCAAGACAGTCATTGATGGCATTACCAAGGCGACGATCACCAAAAAAGTTGCCGAAATTCGAGATAATTCCAGTCACATCTCTTATAATACCAATGGTGTCGCTCAAAGATCCAATGAATTGAGGAAATGGCATTTTCAGGCACTCAGCTTGCAAGTAGTCATTAGCCGGAGAGATGGTTCTTGCAGGTGTGGAAGAGCTCAAGAAAAGTAAAAAAATAGAAACAAAATTCAAGAACTTGGACATTTTAAAAAAAAAATTGTGTTTAATTTCTCGGTGGGGTATTGTTTTGAACGTAAGTGAGAAGGGAAGCAAGCAAAATGAGAGTAAGTACTACAGGGTAAATAGAGATTGATTTTTGGGGCCTTTGAAGAGGAGTGTTGTGGTATTTAAGAGGGAGAGGGAGAGGAGAGGAGATGGGGATTAGGTGTGGGGGGGGGGGGGGGGGGGGGGGGGGGGGTAGAGGGAATTTAAGTAGAGGTGGTGACGTGAGGGATGGGGTCAATGGCTCAATTTGTCGGCGGTCGATTGTTGATCTTCTCGACACCCAATTGGCTCCCGTGGCTTTTTTGAATAGGATTGTATTCTTATTCTTCATTGCTTTTTTAAAAGTTCAGCTATTGAAAGGCCACATAAGTCAATGTGTGTTGTATTAACAATATACTACACGATCAAGTTTGAAATACATGGGATAACTTATGTCATATATGAATCTACCTATGCAATTAAATTCTATCATGTAGAAGTTTAAACATGTCGGAACAATTTTAATAACTAATTACTATCATCTAGCTAATTATTAACTAATAAATCGAGTTTAGATGACTAAGTATGTCTGAGCTGTTTAATATCCCCTAGTTTTAGATAAGAAGTTATTGCCGTGATTTTTGTAAATAAAATTCATTATTCCTCGTTTATAATAAAAAATATTTTTACCGATTGAATTAGTGCGAGCAAGAATAATCATGGCATAATATACTCAGGATCAGGAATAAATGTGATTAAAAAGAAATATTCTTTTTTCTAAAATTTGGGACTTTGAAGTGAAGGGTTTAAATGTTAACTGTTTATGGTCCTATATGCCATGTTCGATATAATCTTTTCTCTGATTTCAGTTTGGTGTAGAAAACCACGTTGAATGACCATATATTGCTATGAATTGAAGTAGAGTAAATGAGAAATTAATTGTGAATTGTTTACCATAATCATTAGTACATTTTTTACGCACGACTTTATAGTTTATGTAGTAGTCCGGTGGTAAAGAAGTACATTTCACTTGAGTAAAAAAAATATTTATAATTTTATAGTTTTTTTTATAGTCAGTAGAAATAGCTTGAACTCAAACCCTATTAGTATATTTTTTACTAATAAAATAACTAATGAGATAATTTTACATTTTTTTTATAATCAATTAATTCAGTACAATAATTTTAAAACCCGATCATATTCAAATGAAAGGACCGTTGGAATAAAAAAGATTTCCATAGCTATAAAGAAAAGGAAAGACGCGTACTACATTTTTTTATTAAAGTATAAATGAAAGGGACGTCGAGACGCGTTTTTAGTTTTTATAGTTTTTACAGCTTGCATGGATTGGCTGTGGCTGCCCAGAAAAAGAAGTATATATAAATATAATACCCCTCTATTATTTGCTTATATGTCCACAAAATCCTTCTTTTGATTCTTTTATATTAATTAAAACTATGAACTCTTTTTTTCTTAATTACTTTTTTAGTCACTTAAACGACGGTCTCCTCCTCATTTACCATCTTCGAGACAAGAAAAGAAAAGAAAAGGTATAAATAGAAAAAATATTGATTCTTTATTTTTCCTCAGTGACATAAATGTATTAATGTAGGTATGTAGCATCAGCATCAGAGCAATTCAGGCTTCAGCATCATGGTCTATGACTTGCATGTGCGCTGCCGCGCTGGTAATTGGTTCCAATCACCCTTATCTTTAATTTGAATTATTTCTTTGTTTTCCAAAAATAAAAATTAGTTTTTCGATCTTTTTCGTACATCGTCTTCATCCCTTGAGAGTAAGATAAATCTCGTTTAAACATGATCGAAATTTAAAGAGATAACTATTCGAGCATGATTTTCTTTATTCCCTAATTAAATCTCTTACCACTTTCATGACCACGAGCAATACGAATTTATAGTAACGATAACGAATGACCTACGTGTTTAATAAGTATAGTATCTCTCCATCATTTCTTCATTTGTACTTGTCATCCTTCAACGTTACTTCTTTCACTTCCAAAGTCGACGCGTAGACGGATTGGTCTCAGCTGGCAGTAGCTAGTAGTACCTCCCTTCGGCCCCTTTCCGCCAATATTGTGGATTTTAGCAGCAAATCTTACTAGACTACGTCTTTTAGCTTTACAACATTTCTTTCATTTTCTTTGTGTCTTTTGAACATGCAATGCAATTTTAGTCAACAATTGTACCTTTTGATTTTGAAGCTCACCTACCTTGCTTATTTGCATCGAATTTAATTTAACAATGAAAATGAGAAAAATCATTTATATAAATAAGTTGATAAGGAACTCTTTTACTTTATTTAAAATCTCGAGTTCAAATCTTAAAAACACAATCATTTTAAAATTAGGAGAGTTCGCCGTAAAAAATAAAAACCTACAAATGCGATTCTAATTAGTCAGCTGGTAAAGTGTTAAGAGGTGGGAAACCAAACAAAAAATGAAAAAAAAATAAATCCTCCACACATACGTAGTTACGTACCTTAATCACTGATTCTGCTTCGTTGAAAAAAACATGCTCGATGATAGAAATGAAAACTAACATCCAAGAAACGTCACCGTCAAATAATAATTTATTCACAAGTCACAATTGAAACATGGAAAGAAAGTACTAGAGAGATCCGATTTGTCCCTCTAATTGAAGACAATTACAGATTTACTTGTATCTCAACTTTTTCAAAGGTCTTTTGGACCCATTTGCTACGTGGACCCAAAAAACGGCCATGATATCAATACGATTGACTAATTCCGGGCCTTCCACAACTTTTCATTTGGGCCAGAAAATGAAATTACGCGGCCGTAATCAGCTGATTTTTTTTTTGTGTTTTT
Source organism: Viola odorata (assembly GCA_963691705.1). NCBI lineage: Eukaryota > Viridiplantae > Streptophyta > Magnoliopsida > Malpighiales > Violaceae > Viola > Viola odorata. The sequence continues at coordinate 17,140,415 of OY829545.1, forward strand.
TTGAGACTAACATTATCAAATTTATTATTATTTTAATAAACATCATCACAGTCACAACGATTGATTTGACTAATTTAAACTTTATTTCGGTACACTTCTTATATAACTGTTTCGAATAAAATTCGTCAATTAGTGCTTAAAAAAATTCGCAATGTAGTGATAATTTCCAGCAGAAAATAATCATGTTAATACAATGAGCTTTTGTATTATTTCTCATCACAAGTGACAATAACAACAATAACTGTTACAAACGGCAGTCTTTATTATGTCTGTTCTGTCGTTGACCATATCAAACAACATTCAATGTAATGTATGACATGTAGTTATAGAAAATCTACATGTAGGCACTGAACAATCCATCAGAGAATTTTTTATTGCCCAAGAGTGAAAGGAAAACCAGTAGAACTTAACCAAGAACCTCCTTGAATAAAATTCCCAGCAGTAAATCCTTGCGCCTCAGTTTCATCCGTAATTACCTTAAAGCCCTTCCACTTCACTCTATTTGAAGTATCAGCACCTCCTCCTGTATTCCTGTACTCTGCATAAAAACAACGTGTCAAGTGCAAAGTTTCCATCCCACTCATGCCATCCTGCAGGATCAATAATCTCACTTATCTCACTCTGCATTACAACAGTCCTTGAATACAACCGCCACGGTCTGCCCAAAAACGACCGGAAACTGGCCGCCGCGGCTGCCAAATCCTGAGTTGCCCCTGTCCTGCTTTTCTGGATCACAATTCCTGTGTTCTGATTCGGGTCGTTCCGGCCTTGTGCTGTGTCTATGTTCCTTTGTCCTGGATTGGGGCGACGGGGGCGAATATCACAGTTTTGCAACACGGCTCCTGCATTGCCGAATATAAAGTCTACTGTGCCTGTTATGAAGCAATTGACATAGAATTGGCGGAGGAAGTGGACATAGAGTGTGTCCTGATAGGCTATCATCCGATCCTACTCGTAACGCGACAGCTTGGTGCTTCGATGGCCCTGCGGTGTTCTGAAACGTGATGTCCCTCGCCAGGAATCCGTCTCCAACCGCAGCTGGAATTGGAATTCAGTTCAAGATCTTAAATTTCTAATTAAAGAACATGCTCAAGATATAATCAATAAGTATTGGTACTAGTATTCAAAATTTATGGGTCCAAATGCATTAAAGTCTGTTGAATTTTCCTTATCTAACAGACAAGCCAATGTCATGTCATCCATTAAGTTGCTATTTAATCAAGTAATAGTAAGTTGTCCAAATTCAAGAAGTTATATTTTTAATTTATTACATTGTCCGAAATTGTTAGCATCATACAGCTGGAATCAATAAAAGCATCGCAACAGGCCAAAAATGTAATCTTTAACTATGGACTAACACTAATGCTAATGTCTGCAATGCATACACAAGCCAATCTTAACCAATGAAAATACTAGCATTATTGGTAAAAGCCTACAACTTTTATCAGCTTAATTAAGATTTTATTTAGGGTTTGTTTATTAAACGAATGTGAATGTACGCGAGCGAATATTTTAAAAAATTGACTGAATAGAGTAATCTACTCACCGACAGTTGCAGAGTTGAATGTGGTGCTGCCATCCACCACATTCCTATTTCCAGTGATGATTGTTGTTGTCTTCCCATCTCCCCAAAAAAAATGTCACCGGCGCGGCAGTTGCAGAGTAACCTTATAATGTATCTTTAACTACTCCTCTCCGGCGCGGCAGCCACCGCCTCCGTCACTGTCCTGTAGTCTCCACTCCCATCAGCAGCCACCACCACATCAGGAGTCGCTGTTCCTGCCTGCAGCAGCTTCATGTCCCCACCTGACAACCATCCAGGCCGTTCTGTTCCATCATGATTAATCCTCTTTGCTTCAGGATTCCTCCTCCATGAATTTGAATTCTTCTTCTTTTCCTTAGCCATGTCTGAGTCAGTTAAATTGGTGATCATGGCCAATGCATTGCTACACATGTGGTGCACATGCATCTCATCATCTTTAATTAGTTCACCAACCTGAAACAAAAAAGCAGAGGAAACTAAAATTGAAATAGAGAAATTATGACTTGTTAGCTGTAAACCCAGTTGGTTACGACTAAGTCTATTCGTACTGAGTTAACCTGCTAAAGAGTAAAGTGTTCATAGCATGTAACAAAAGGATCGGACAAGCGGCCTTTTGGTTAAAGAGTGAGAGTGACAAACCTTTTGTCTGCTTCCTCATAAGAGAAACAATAGAGGCAGCTATCTTGATTAGCCATTGCAGCACTAACCAGTGTTTTGAGGTCATCTGCATGACTAGAAATGGATTTTTTGAACGACGGGTATTCTTCGAGGTCCTGCTCAACCTTGTAGAGTTCATCTAGCGTTTCGTCTATCAATTCCAGACAGTCACTGAAAGCAGTCTTTTCGCGTTGTGCCAGGTTCTTGGTTTCGGCCTTCAGTTTCTTGATTTTGTTGTAGTTGGCTTGGACTGCAGCGATTGTTAGATTCAATGACAGCTCTATCACATCCTTTGCGTTCATGATCTTGCTCGCGGCATTCGGTACGCCTGAGATTGCTGAAACGCACAAGTCAGGATACAATGTGCTGCTACAGGAAGATTGCATAATGGTCTGTGCTAGTACTAATTGGTTGTCAGGTTTGGTTTTGGATGAAATGTTTTGAGAAGTTGCACATGTTACCAGGAAAGATGCAAGGAGACAGAATAGTACGATTTTGTGGTTCTTGAATGTGGAAATGCCATTAGTGGAATTGGACATTGGGTTTTTGCAAGATGTTAGGAAAGGAAAATTTGGTTGGTTTATAAGTATGAGGAAGCAAAATGTTGGCATCTCTTATATAGTGGCATGGAGTGGGATGGTGATAGCAATTTTCAGCATTGTAGTTGGCATTTTGTGTCAATAATAGACAGTGGCACTGATCAATTAATCTGGGTGCCGACACTAATTTGCTGGAGTTCTAGGTAGTATAGTGTAGCGATTACATTTTATGTTTTATTAATTCGGTGATAAAATAGATTCGAGTTTGAATCTCATTTTCGCTTATAATAAAAAAAAAATTAAAAATACTAATTAATAATATTCATATTTTTCAATAGGGGAGGTGGTTTGAGTCTCTACCGGTATTTTTTGCTAACCAATGGGCTACATTCTATTGGCAAATTAGAATAAATACTTCGAATTTTTTTTGAAAGGAATAAATACTTAGATTTTTTTTCCCTAGATGTCCAGAATTTTTTTTTATAAACTTTTTCCTTTTTACTTTCCATGAAATTTATCTATTAAAAAAGTGTATGTACTAAATGCTTCATTTACAAGTTACAACCCTCTAAATCATTTGCTAAGCTAGTTTTGAACAGCTTAACCAAATCCCTCCCGTAATTGATGTGTTGTAATTAAGTTATGTTTTGTTGTTTTGTCATATTTATCATAATCTTTATTGTTGATATTTCAATTAAACCACCAATCCATAATCCATTTCAACATGGAAAAAGGCGAATATGACTATCTAGCACACTTTTCAGTTTTCACTAATCTACGGGAGCATATTGAATGGAAGACCATTATCATGACGAATTATTTAATTTTTGATGAAATTCTCAGTTATTGTGGAATTAAAAGGTTGGACTTAAATCATTAGTTTATTCTGAAAAAAAAAAATGGTGTCATACATACAATCCACATGCACAATCTGGTCGGCCCAGCCCAATCCGAGGCCCAAATCCTGAAATCGCTACGTAACATCTATATTGTCTTCTCACGTGTACCGGCTGGAACCGAACAATGTTATCAATTCCGTATCATACCGGCCAGTATGATTGTACGTCTCATTTTTCAATAGTCAAAACGAGATTCAAAACATGTCGTACCATCTCAGTTTATATTTTGGTCTATATGAGTCATACTGGTTAAATATTGATCGTATAGATGATACATCCCACCCAATAGTAAAAAAATGTATTATAAGTTCCTTGAATTTTGTAAATATATAATATATATATAAAAAAAATCGGATACCAATCGAAACTAATATTTTAACCGAAACCAGTACATTCATACCAATGACTAAACTGAAACGCTGGATATGGATCAACAACTTTGTCACCGATACCAACAGCCAACAACTTCCGTAAGGAGAAAAACATTTTTTTTAATCATTTCAACACTTTTTCTTCTCTCTTTTCTTTTTATTATATTTAAATGCAAATTTTTTTTTCCATCACCAAATTGACAAATATATTATCTCAAGACATTTTAAAATATTATCGTGCTAACTCAATGCATACCTAATTAGTTTTACTCTAATAATTAAATACGACTCCAATTCCACGTTAAAAAATGCATTTTAAAAATACTACTACTATCTTTATGCACACGTCATTATTTTTCGATAAAAATATATTCTCTCCGTCTTTTTAAAATAGTAGTAAAATTATCACACCATCTTCAAATTGGGTTGATGTATTTTTTTTTTTATCATTTGCACAAAATATATGTTTAAAAAAAAATAAAAAAATAAAAACGTCAGTTAATAAAAGACGTAGGAAAGCATAGATTATTACAGGACGGAAGGAGTAGATCAGAAGGAGCAAGCAAAATTAGAAATTGGCACGTGGGTTCCAACTTTCCTTTTTAAGGTGTTACAAAAGGCGAACTATCACATCCAAAATTACGTGTATAAAATAATGTCAACTGCTCCCAAATCTGACTGGCTGCACGTCAGAAGTACCAAAATTACGTGTATAACATAACCTCCTCTGCTTATCTACGTCTAATTTATCGTCATACTTATCACAATTCACAATTTCTAGTAGTTGGGTTAGTTTGTTAATCCAGGTGGCTAATTGGCTAATTCCATCTTTGTGCATAAAATAACTTCAGTTAGTTATTTTGCATCTTTTTTATGGTGGTGATCTAAAATCTTTCATAGATAAGCTCATGCTCATCCCAATTATGACGACATTATTACATCGCTATCTTGCATCTTTTTGATGGTGGTGATCTAAAATCTTTCTGGCAAGTCAGTAAATCTGGGAGCGGGAAAGATTGCGTGATTAGATAAGAGAGACAGACAAGTGCTCTGCTCACGCGTCCGCTGCAGGACAAAGTGTCACATGATTACGTGGCATTGACAGACATAAGAGTACGACAATTAATGTTCGTTCAAACTTCAAATAATTATATTTCAGGATTTTACAGAAAGAAGGGTCATTAATTTTCCTTAATCCAACGTTAATTGGGTACCAGGAGGTCGCCAGTCGCCACTCACCACTCTTTGATCATTGAAGTTTCAGTTCTGGTAATCCATGGTTAGTTCCTTCTTTCAATTTTTCGATGAGTCCAAGAAAAAGGGTTTTCAGATTTTCAATAATTGTTGCCTACTCATTTTATGTTGTTTAAGTTTTGATTATTGAAATGTTATGGAATTTTATAATAATGCATCATATGGGTAAGGATGAGGGGTGTATAGTGTTAATTTCTTGTATATATAATGATTATTTTATGTTGTGGTGATTATAATTTTCTCTTGTAGTGTTAGGAGAGATTAGTTGTTTCAAGTTGATAATTTGTGGTAGAAACGAGAAATTAGTGCAACCATGCTTGGGAACGGAGTTGTTGGGGTTCTAGCTGAGACTGGGAACAAATGGGAAAGAAGGGCACCTCTAACGCCATCTCACTGCGCGAAACTTCTACACGGAGGTAAGTATGGAACTGGAGTGACTCGAATAGTTGTGCAGCCATCAACGAAGCGAATCCATCATGATGCATTGTATGAGGATGTTGGGTGTGAAATCTCAGAAGATTTGTCGGAATGTGGACTAATCGTTGGCATTAAACAGCCTAAGGTACTCGTATCCTTCTGTTTTGTCTGTGTTTGTTAATATCGTGAAAAGGTTAGGTAGTTTGAGAGATTTGCTCTGGCTTCTCCTGCAGCTAGAGATGATCCTTCCAGATAGGGCTTATGCCTTCTTTTCGCATACTCACAAAGCTCAGCAAGAAAATATGCTTTTGCTGGACAAGGTATGTCGACTTGTTTGTTTTGTTGTAGACAGCGAAAAGTTGATGTGATGGCGGTTTTTTGTTCACTGCTGTTTGTTGTTTAGATCCTAGCCGAAAGGGCTTCATTGTTTGATTATGAGCTTATTGTTGGAGACCATGGAAAAAGGTTGCTTGCATTTGGGAGATACGCAGGAAGAGCAGGAATAATTGATTTTCTCCATGGGTTAGGCCAGCGTATGCTCTCCATTTCCCAGATCCCCTTTTTGATGCATCCTCGGTTTTTGATTGGAACTTAACTTTTTCTGCAGTGGATTTTCAGTTATTTTTTAATTGTTGTCACTGTTTCAGGGTATCTGAGCCTAGGCTATTCCACACCATTTCTCTCATTGGGTTCGTCTTACATGTATCCATCCTTGGCTGCTGCTAAAGCTGCTGTAATTTCTGTGGGGGAAGAGATAGCGAATCTTGGACTGCCATTGGTAATCTGTCCTTTGGTTTTCATATTCACCGGCTCTGGAAACGGTGCGAAAAATTGCCACCAGTCAGTCTATTAATTGATAGTCAATACTATGATTAACTAAGACATCAATGGTGGTACTAAACCTTGTAAAAGCATCTATGGAACAATAGGCAATGTTTATTTCATTGCAATTCTCATCTAACATCTTAGTTTAGCATCTGGTTCCTAAATTTTCTCTTTTTTTCCTCTTTTCCCCATAGTTTCTCAAGGCGCACAAGAAATATTTAAGCTTCTTCCACATACCTTTGTAGACCCAAGCAAACTTCCAGAACTCTTTGCACAAGTAAGTTGCAGGGGAAAGATCTTTTCAACCAGCTCATGGCGTTGCATTGATAGGCTCAAGTTACACTTAAGATGTCTGTGTCCCCGTAATTGAAATGACTGTTTTTGTGCAGACCAACAATACAAGTTCACCTGCAAGGACACCTAGGACATCAAAGAGAGTATTCCAAGTATACGGTTGTGTTGTGACTTGCCAAGACATGGTTGAACATATAGATCCTTCGAAAACATTTGACAAAGTAAGATACCCCACTTTCTTGCTTTGGCTTTTGGTGTTAGTTTCCTTGGAAATCTCATGGTACATCGTTGTGCTGTGGTTTATGTTGCGACAAACTATGTTAAGCTGAGTACTTTTTTTCCATTAACAGGCTGACTACTATGCACATCCAGAACATTACAAACCCATTTTCCATGAAAAGATTGCCCCATATGCATCTGCTATTGGTATATTTCTGCTGTTAAACTATATCTACAATTATGGATGAGTTCTTTCTTGTGTAACTTTCCGAACTTGTTTATGCCTTCTTACAGTAAATTGCATGTACTGGGAAAAAAGGTTTCCTCGGCTGTTGAGTAACCAGCAGCTTTATGATGCAATGAAGAAAGGATGCCCACTTGTCGGAATTGCTGATATAACTTGTGACATTGAGGGATCTCTAGAGCTTGTAAATCAAACCACATCAATTGACACGCCATTCTTTAGGTAATTTGTTAGTCTCTGAATTTTCCTTTTTTTCCATTTTTCCTATTCATAAGTTTAGGACCCTCAATTGACTTTCCGTTACCAGCTTATCATTCTTTTGTCTGGTTGCTCATGTGTTAATTACTTCATGTATATCATGACGATCAGATATGATCCTTTAAATGGTTCGTACCATCAAGAAATGGAGGGTGATGGTGTAATCTGTTCATCTGTGGACATTCTTCCCACAGAGTTTGCGAAGGAGGTTTTTTATTCTAATCCAAGATTTCTTGTAATCTATAACTTTCCCATTTCTCCAATGTTGTCTAGTTAATATTCGTGGTGATGTGCATCATGTGATGATATCGTGGACAGGCTTCCCAACATTTTGGAGGCATACTATCCAAATTTGTTGGCAGTTTGGCCTCAATTACTGACATTGCTAAGCTACCTGCACATCTAAGAAGAGCTTGTATAGCCCATGGAGGAGCACTTACCCCCATGTTCGAATATATTCCACGTATGCGAAAATCCGATTCAGAGTAAGCATGCTCCTTGAATCAAAAGTGATAACTAAACGTTGTCGAATGGATTTACAAGTTATATGCTACCTTATCACTGGTAAAATGTCTCAAGGCTCTTTCTTGATATGCAGAGATATACTAGAAAGTCTGGAAAATTCGCACTCGCACAAAAAAAAATTCAATGTATTGGTAGGTATCTTAGTTTTGCTTTTGATACAATTAAGTTTCGTAATCTGTTGTTATTGGTCACTTGTTTTACGTAATGGAATCTATTAATAAAGCACCTCATGCTCAATTATGCTGAAATTATAGTGCTTGACAGGTGTCACCTTTTTTCTTTTTGCCATACCTTGTCAGGTATCTCTTAGTGGTCACTTGTTCGATCGTTTTCTAATAAATGAGGCTTTGGATATCATTGAAGCAGCGGGTGGCTCCTTCCACTTGGTTAAGTGTCATGTGGGTCAAAATGCCGAGCTCGTTTCGTACTCAGAACTGGAAGTAAGTAAACTTAAGTCCTGTTCACTTCTGAAAAAGAATTTTATTTTGGTCTTATTCAAGTATAATTTGTTTACTTGTGTTCACCTTGGGCTTTTTCTTATTGTATTGAACAGGTTGGTGCAGATGACAGGGTTGTTCTAGATCAGATTATTGATTCCTTGACTTGCCTTGCTAATCTGGATAAAAAGCACAGGCTTTCAAATAAAAAATCAAACGAGATTTCTTTGAAGTTTGGTGAAGTCCAGCAGAACGGTACAAAAAAGGGATATAACATGGAAAACAAGACCTCAGTTCTGATCATTGGCGCGGGTCGTGTCTGTCAACCAGCTGCTGAGCTCTTAGCATCAATTGGAAGCATTTATTCAAATGAGGGGATTAAATCATTCCTGGGTTCTGATTTTGAAGAAGGGAATGCTATCCAGGTTATTGTTGCATCTCTTTATCTAAAGGATGCAGAACAGGTATGATGGCCTACAAGAGTCTACACTATCTCCGATCTAATTCTATTGGGCGCATCACAATTCATATTATGTTTACTGATATGGTGCAGACTGTGGATGGAATTTCTAACGTCACAGCGGTTCAACTTGATGTGAATGATCATGAAAGTCTTTGCAAGTATATTTCACAGGTTAAGTATGTTCTAAAAAGGTTTCTTGTTAGGATGTAGTGGTAATCGGCACTGACTCTTGAAATGAAAAGTTTAAAACCTTAAATTTTTTACCACCTATACACAGTCGGATGTTGGGTTCAAGTCGAGCTGAGTTCAGAAACTTGAAGTTAACATTCGTATGGTTTTTATGAATGGAATGTTTTTCTTGCCTTTGAACAGGTTGAGGTTGTTGTCAGCTTACTTCCGGCTAGTTGCCATACTATCATAGCAAATGCATGCATTGAGGTAATCTACAGTTATGTGACATTACTAGGTGTTGAAATGGCTTTTTAATTGTATCTCCCTTCTAACCAAGGACATGGCTGTCTCTTGCATCAGTATAAAAAGCATCTTGTCACTGCTAGCTATGTTGATGATGCTATGTCAGCTTTGAATGAGAAGGCACGGGCTGCAGATATTACGATTCTTTGTGAGATGGGATTGGACCCCGGAATAGGTAATTTCCACCTTTGGACCATTATTCTGAGTCATGTTTGATTCATAATGCTTATTGATGACTGATGCGCTATGGCCTTAGCTCATATGATGGCAATGAAAATGATCAACCAAGCACGTGATCGGAAGGGGAGAATAAAATCTCTCTCTTCTTATTGCGGAGGACTTCCATCCCCAGCAGCTGCAAATAATCCATTAGCCTATAAATTCAGGTCATTACTAAGACTTAATTAAACCAAATGCCTGTGCAATGTGATCTGGGTGGGAAAACTACTTTTTCCTGTCCAGTTGTAGGAAAGTACAATTGATGATTGGCAAGCCAATGGAAGTTACTGACTGTTTTTCGTTTCCCCCCATGGTAATTAGCCTATTATTTCATGTGAAATTCGGCTACTGTTTTCATTTAATAAAGTTGCTGTTTTGCCTTGCTTGAGTTTCTGTTATGCTACTGTAATTTTTGGGTCAGTTCTGGTCGGATTTCATGGGTTGTTCAAGCTTGAGTCGCCGGCCACGTGAAGAAGAAGAAAAGATGATGTTGTGCGGGTTTTGCAAATAAGAAAGGTGATGGGCTTGGCCTTTGCCAAGCCCATTTGTTTTAATTAAAATGTTTTGGGCTTGGATTAATTCCAAGCCCATTTTGTCATGTCCAAAAATTCCTATGTGGGGCCCGGCCCATTTATTTTTCGTCAAAAATTGTAAAAATATTCGTATGCTTTTATAACATGTTTAAATTAATAAAATTATTTGTATGCTTTTATAACATGTTAAATTGCGTAAAACATTCGTATGCTTTTTATTTTTGTGTCTAAATGATATTAAAATGTTCGTATGTTAAAGGATATATTTAAATCGTATGGATTATTTGTATGTTTTTTTGTGCATTATTCAAGTCATATGAAATACTCGTATGTTCACATGATAATAATACCACATGCCACGTTTAAATTATTGTGAAATGATTAATATGCTTGCATGTTATAAATAAATCGAATATTAATTATGCCATGTTTAAATAATTATAAATTGCTCATATGAAATAAATGAACTAATTGATTACTTGCTTGCCATGTCTAATTAACTATTTACTTGCTTTTTATGTTCAATTATTTATTTATTTGACATGAAATAAAATGTTTATTTGTTTATTATGTTTATTTAAATATTTATTCATCAAATTAAATAAATATTGCATGCGCTCTTTATTATTTATTTATTTTCAAACATTTGCTAACACTCTCGCTTTGTAGGTTAAAGCTTTAAATCCTCGTTCAAAAGTACGTTTTATCCTTTTTTATTTTCTTTAATGTTTTCCGTAAATATTATTTGCATGCACATCGTCCAAAAAACTAGAAATCCAAGTATGGGCCTAGCCCGGCCCATTAGAATGGTAGGCTTTATTTCCATGCATTCGATGTGATAATTAATTGTCAATTATTTCTAATTGCATGTATGCGGTAATAATTAATTGCTAAACTTGTTGTAATAATTAATTACCCATTTCACTTGTTGTAATAATTAGTATTTCACTAGTTGTAATAAGTAGTTAGATAGTTATTCCGACCTCCAATTTGTAATAATTAGATAAGTAGTTTTTATTATGAATTGTGGTTTGTAATATTTAGCTAAGTAGTTAAAAATCGTGTATGTTTGCATATACCTAAATATTTATGTCAATTGTCATTAATCATGGTTTTGAAGAGATGGATCGATCAGGGTTCATCCGAAAGGCAAGGTTACCTTAAAACTTCTCCTTGTATGTTTAGTTGAAGTCTCAAAACCGAGTCGAATGCATGACACCCTAGTAGGCTGATCGTCAGTCAAATAAAGATTTATAATGCCTGAAATTATGTGCACAATGGATTATGTGTACAGTGGTAGTCAGGGTCGGACACAGGGATTGAGAGAGACTGATTCAAGGTCTTGAATGAAATCACAGGACAAAAACACGAAAAGTAACACTCGGGGGGGGGGGGGGGGGGGGGGGGGGTTTACTTGGCTAAACGAATCAGCCAAGAGAGATTGGGAGCTAACAATTTCTAGCTAAGAAAGCAGTACTCGGGACCTTGAGTTGTCAATTCGGGGTCCCGAAGGATAAAACAAAGCAAATCAGTGAATAAATTCAGAAATAATAAAACAGAGAGATAGTCCAGCACAAATAATCAGATATAGAGGGATCTTAGCAAAGACATTCTTGGGTTGCATTCGGGGGCCCGATTGTCATCAGTACAAAAATATTCTACTTAAGCATGCATAGAAATGACATAGGGACCAGATTCCTCGGATATCCCCTACTTTTCTCTTAAGAGAAACTACCCCCCGTTTCCACATATGAGGTAGTCTTGACAGTCTGCCATCCCTCCAGGCACAAATGCGGGAGGGCCATACTCAAACTGCCCATGAAGATAAGAAAAGACATAACTGGACCGAAGGATCCCTCAGTTTGTCAGGCTCGTGACCCCGATCCAATCAACTACTCACTCTATCTATTCAAGACCACTTCAGCGCAGCCAAGACTAAATAGACGCCTACTTGTTCCATGCAATTTTCCTTCCGTATTCATCACAAAGATGGCAGCATTCACACAAAATAATAATCAGTTGATCAAGCCTCTAATTATTTCATGCGAAGATGTAATTAAAATTACAAGCAACTGAATATGGCAGCAAGAATATATTAAGCACTTTTAGGCCTCGAATCTGCCCTTGCAACCCTTGAATCACCCTTGCTAAGAATTAAAGATTTAGCTATTCATGCTTGAAGATAAACAAATAATAATTAAAGAAAGCATAATAAGTAAATAAATAGATTAAGGGAAGAAGACTTGTTACTAAAAACGTTTGAAGCCCGGCGGCCAAGAGGAAGGAAGCTAACAAGAACTAGAGAGATAAACTAGAGAGAAGTCGAAGAAAAACTAATTCTAATAATTCTCAAAATTATATTATGTGATGAGAGATGTCTAAGCTACTTCTTGGATGCTTTTTATAAGCTAGAGCTCCAAGCACAAAATATCTTCAGCCCAAACTAGGGACAAAATGCATTAAATGAAAGCCTATTACAATGGATCCATGCTCCCTAAAGCACAAAGCTGAAAAAACATAAATCTATCTGGTTTTTCCAACTTTGGCAGGTCTGGATTGGGCTTAAAGTCTGGAATGGTCAGAGAGGTAGGTATTTTGTGATCAATGCAGACCTTCAGAACAGTGTCGGGGAGATCACATGGGAGCTTTGGCAAGAGGACACGTGGAAATGCCGCTCTTTGCCCTTCAGGGGCCCGAATGGAGAATCCGATTCGGGACCTTGAACGCTGCTTTGGACTCGGGACCTCGACTTTGGTCTTGAAGCTCGAATTCGCACAAAATGCACCAAAAACGCATGTTTTTGCATAAACTTCCTTTTTAGGCATAGATCTGCAATAGTAATGAAAACAAGGGTAAATTAGCAGAATCATGCCTTAAATTGATGGAATAATGGAGGGAAAATCATGCATAAATACACGCTATCATAGGCGCTAGAGCCACCCTACTCGTACACATGACGTATAGAATTGCTAAAACAATTAAAATCAAACGCACATGCACAACATGTTTATATCACTTGTCTTTCATGCCATGAAATTAATTGTTTTCATGTTAAATGCTATGCATGGTGGCTTCGATCCCACACGGAATATGCGCATCCATAAAACGTACTTTGTTAGTTTTGCCATGATAGAATCACCTAGTTTAAATTAATCATGCATGGCCCAATGATAAGGGGGGAACGTCCGTTCTAGCATACGAACAAACGGTAAACCCGTCCTTCGGTCCCAATCGGAAATAACAAGTCCCAACGAAAAATGCAAAGATGTAACGTCACCTTGGAGGGCCCGAATTACATGTTTAAAATATTTTCAAAAACACCTCGCATACCGGTAACCTTTTTAGGATGTGACTTGGGTGCCTAACACCTTCCCAAGTCCATAATCACAACCTCGAACCATCGTTCTTTGGTTTAGACCATTGTGCCTTAGTCTTTTATTTTTATGCCATGACGATTAGGTTCCCTAAACCTTAGAAAATTAGGGTGGCGACTTCATTTTGCATGATGTTAAGACAAGTCCAACGCTTGTCTCGCATTATGGCCCGTCCCAAACCTTTACTCGTTTTCAACGAAAAAGGGGGTGCGACAGTTTGACGATTTCACTAGGGACTAGTAGGGTCGAAGCCGGTTTTATGGTGTTTGCTTTTTTATTATTTACTTGCTTTAAATAAATTGTTTTCGTGATTGCTATATACTATTGGCTTTATTTACTTGCTTTATTATTAGTATACTAATAATAAATTGTTATATACTACGTCTATCCCCACTATCCACCCTCTCTGCCTACTTTTCCTGACTTCTTACAACACATCAATTTTCACCAATACTCAGTCCTCTGCATTTGTATCCACGGGAGAGAAATGATAGATGCGGAAGAAAATAAACTTCACAATCGAGTGCACCAAACACACTGATCATGGCATTACCACTACCACAATCGAGTGCACCAAACACACTGATCATGGCGTTACCACTACCAGAATTGACACTTCTCCAAAATTTCCTATAATGTTATGGGGTTTACCAAAGACTTTTCATCGTGTCTTGCATTATAAGTAGGGCACACGTGTTCCATCATGTATGCAGAAATCAATCACCACTGCAAAACCATGGCAGCTACACATAATCTTCACTTCCTTTCCTTCCTATTCTTCTTCCATTTCATAATACCTGCAATTGCACACGAAACGAATTCAAGTGATGGAGGGACAGTGATGTGCATAGAGAGTGAGAAACAAGCTCTTCTAGAACTGAAAACGAGTTTGGTGGATTACCATAACCAACTTTCATCCTGGGGGAGCAAAGAAAAAGACTGCTGCAAATGGGACAGAGTTCGTTGCCACAAAGAAACTGGTCATGTTCGAGTGCTCAATCTCCGCCCTGCAATCAGGTTTGACATTGGTGGCGCATATTTCTTTGATTCCACGGGAGCTAATTTTTACACAAGTTTCCAGTCTGGTGAACTCAAGAATGTTGCTTTCGGAGGGAAGATCAACTCTTCTTTGGTGGAGCTGCAACACTTGAAGCACTTGGACTTGAGTCTATATGGAGGAACCTTTGATCCTAACCTCATTGGTTCATTGAAAGAACTGAGATACCTAAACCTATCGCGGTGCCATCTCAGGGGATCGATTCCTAATCAGTTTGGAAATCTCTCCAAGCTTGTTTCTCTTGATCTTAGCCACAATGATTTTCAAAACATTGATAGTCTCTCTTGGCTTTCTCAGCTTCCCCAATTAAAATATCTTGACATGAGCTATGTAGACCTCAGCCGGACCACAAGTAATTGGTTGCAGGCAATCAATTCCCTTCCTTCTCTCTACAGCTTGATCCTGGATGAATGCAAGCTCTCGATGCCATCAACTCCTCCTGCTTCATCTCAGGTCAATTCTTCTACATCACTTGCAGTGGTCAGTCTATTTTATAATAGTCTCACTTCAACAGTCTTCCATTGGATTTCCAATTTCAACAGCAGCCTTATTTATCTGAATCTTCAAGGCAATAAATTAAAAGGTCCAATTCCAGATGCCCTCGGAGGGATGGCTTTTTTGAAAAATCTTAACCTTGGTTCGAATCAGCTTGAAGGTGAAATACCGAGATCGTTGGAAAGGCTTTCTAAATTGGAGGAACTGTATTTGTTTTACAACAACCTAACTGGAGAGTTTCCGAACCTAAAGAACCTCTCTTCACTTGTAGAAATACACCTTTTTTCCAATAAGGTGCATGGCAGCTTACCTGAGAGTGTCTCACAACTTTCCAATCTCGAGGTTCTGGAAATCTGCTCGAATAACATGAGTGGTGTAGTTTCTCACATACATTTGTCAAACCTCACAAAACTGAAATTTTTGCGTTTTTCTCACAATTCGTTTACCATAAATTTCAGTCCGGAATGGATTCCCCCTTTCCAGCTTGAAATCTTAGGAATGACCTCCTGCACGTTAGGGACTCGCTTTCCTCAATGGCTTCAAACACAACACAGACTCTTGGAAATTGCCATCTCACACACGGGAATTTCAGATGTGATAGGCAGTTGGTTTTGGGAACTTCCTTTCAAGTTGCTACATTTGGATCTTTCTGGAAATCACATCGGCGGAGAGATTCATAATTTATCTTCCATACTAGATGATTTTTCGTCAGTTGATCTGAGCGACAATAATTTCCATGGCCGTATACCATTACTTCCACCTAATGTGACACAGTTGAACCTCTCCAAGAATATGTTGTCTGGAACTGCAACAAACTTGTGTTCTATAACAGGAGGGGAGTTGACTTATCTTGACCTTTCCAGTAATTTCCTATCAGGTGAACTTCCTGACTGCTGGAGCCATTGGAAAAGATTAAGTGCCATTAGTCTGGCGAACAACAACTTCTCTGGACGTATCCCTCCGTCATTTGGATCACTCCTTGACATCCAGACCTTGCATTTGAGAAACAACAGTTTCACAGGAGAATTGCCTCCATCCTTAGGTAATTGTACTCAGATAGAACTTCTTGATGTTGGAGAAAATCAATTATCTGGTCAAATCCCAGAATGGATTGGAAAGAGTCTTTCAAGCTTGATCATTCTTCGTCTAAGATCAAATCATTTCCATGGAGCCGTGCCCTTGCACATTTGCCATCTGGGTTTTATTCAATTATTGGACATCTCCAACAACAACATATCAGGAAGTATTCCAGATTGCCTAAGAAATTTCACTGCCATGGCAATAAAAGGGGGAGAAATCAAGACCTTCGTCCATAATTTCTCGTATCCCATAAACACCGGACAGTTCATTGTGGTACCATATGTAGACATTATTCAGGTTGTGTGGAAAGGGATGGAGATGGAGTATGGAAGTACTCTTGGCCTTGTGAAGAGCCTTGATCTCTCATGCAACAATTTCAGTGGAGACATCCCTACCGAAATCACTAGCCTTCTAGGCTTAGTTGCATTAAATCTGTCATACAACCAGCTTACTGGAACCATTCCTCATGGGATCGGTGCATTAGAATCATTGCAGTCTCTTGATTTATCAGAGAACCATCTTTCTGGTGGACTTCCTGAGGGACTTCGTGACTTAAATTATTTAAGCCACTTGAACATGTCCTACAACAACCTGTCAGGAAAAATCCCAAAAGGCACTCAACTCCAAAGCTTTGCTGAGACTTCATTCAGGGGAAATGCAAAGCTCTGCGGCCAACCACTTCCTGATTGTCCAGAGGACGATGGAGGACATGAACTACCGACCAAAAATTTTGCACAGAATGATGAGCATGATGAGATTTTCGGGCGGGGATTCTACGTGAGCATTGGAGTTGGTTTTGCTGTAGGATTCTGGGGTATTGGTCTCAGTTTTTTGCTTCACAGACCCTGGAGACATGCCTACTTCAGCTTCCTGGACAACATTGGAGACAAGCTCTATGTAGCAGTTATGTTGAATTTCACCAAATCGAAAAGGCGAATCTGCAATTAAAAGGTAATCAGCCAACCATCTCTGCTTCTTATTAACTGGTAATACTAAATATCCTAAAATCGCACTACCTGCAGGCCTAAGTACTTGCAGTATCATACATTCTGGTAGTAATGTGTATATATAGTAAATTTCCTACATGCATATACTTTGGTGTGTCCATCTATGTTGCACTTTGCACATGAACCAAATCCAACCATGCATTTGTAAGAGAATATTATGGAGTATTAACGGTACAAATCGAGTAATTAGGGGAATTAATCAAATATTATCAACTTGATCATACTTCTTATTGTCATGTATAAACCCTTCTAAAGGGGTCTCTGTAAGCACACCAATTATCAATAAAATTCTTATTTTTCTACAGCATACCCGCTAATATACTTTGTTAACAAGAGGAGATTATGAAAAAGGTTTTTGCATCCTACAGAATTCCACTTGTGGAAGTAGATTGTGAAAAAACTATATTGTAGCTATCATATTTTTTTCTGACAAATTCTACAAGCTCTTCAACTACAATCATTGAGGAATTCTATCAAACACCTAGACTGCAAAAAGAAATGAGAACTCAGAGCAATCTATATTACCTTATTTGAACCAGACAAGTCACTTAAACAAGAGGGCTTTCTACATTTGGATTTCCTGATGTGATCAGGAAAGTACACATTTCTGTTGGTGGACGACTAGATTTGCAAGATTGCTGCTGTATATGTTCTTTCAGCGCGACACTCAGCCATTGGTTAAAGATTAAAAAAAGATCCTTTCGATATAAGACCCTAAACAATTTTGTTAATGCAATTAAGGACTTTTATTAGTTTTGCCTAACTTTTTCATCCTTTGAATTAAGTGCTTGTATTGTTACTATTAAATTACTACAAAATTAACAATTTTGAAATTAAAAGAATTAGATGTCAAAAATAAAAAAACAAAAGTTTATGTAGGATTCTGATTATAATGATAATAATTAACTTATACGTTTTAATTAAAATAGTATAATTAATTAAAAATGGATGCTTATCAAAAAGAAAAATAAAATGGATAATGAAACCCAATGATTGAATGCATTTATGCTAATTTTTATGCGTTCAATCCAGCTTTTTATGATGATTATTGCTGCTGCTAGTGATGCTTTAATTCCATTTTTGCATATCATGGATTTCGGAACCAGTTGAAGAGAAAGGAATGAAAAGCTATCGTTGGATACTTGATGTGGATGAAGTGAATAGAACCAGCCGACTTGTTTTCCTGAGCCAAAAACAAAGAGGAAGTGCTGCTGGTTTATGAAGAGAAACCCAAGGCAGCAAAAGAAATTAAAAGACTTGACTTGGGCTTGGGCTGCCAAATGAATGACGCGTCATGCGTCTTGAGCTTCCAAAGAAGAAGTGTTGCTGCTGTTAAACTCTTGTAATAGCTTTATCACTTCTATTTCAATTAGGAGATATCAAAACAATCTTTTTGAATTTCAATTTAGAGTAAAACTAGTTTTTAGGAGATAAGGATTGAATTTATCTTTTTAAGGGAACACTTGCCAGAGGGGTAGAGGATCTCTTCTTCCTCACTTTTCTTTTGCCTTTGACGCTACTGCAATTCTTCTTTTTACTCTTTAATTAATTAATTTCATTTGGATGTTTATTTCTCTTGTGAATTAATTATGTCTTGTAGTAGCTAAATTATTTGATTCCTGGTAAAGGCCATTGAGCCATGATTCTTCTTTTGTGAGATCAAACTTGTTCTTATTAAATTCCAATTTTCGTATTTCTATTCTTTTTGATTTACGGTCAAAACTATTCGTGTTTGTTTTAAACCTGATGAATTTAGAATTAAGCATGATTAGTTACAGTCTTTCTTGGTAATTTTGGAGTCTACATTATTAACAAGAATCCGAAGGCGACTAATTGATTTGCGAGTTGATTAGAAAAAGAATAGAATCTTACTTATAGGAGTAGAATGTCTCTCTCCTAAGTTTGTGAAAGATCTCTCGCCGTATGTTTATCAATTGCTTAATTAAATTCTATAGAGTGTCTCTTAGAATTGTTAATGCAATTAGGAATTTCCAATAGAGTGTCTCTTTGGTAATTTTGAGTAGGAGGAGAGTAGGAAGTTTAGAGTGTCTCTGATTTCTATATCCTTTCTATGAAAATTGGTTTTGAAAATACTTGCGTCGATGATCAATTGAATGAATCATGGTTTGATTCGAGTCTTTACCGGGAATTGCTTGTCACTTGAGTTAAATCAAACCTCCCCTGTTTACTATTTTTGTTTCCTTTATTTGTTTAATTAGTTACAATTCGAACAACTCCTTCATTGGTATTTACTACGGTTACGCATTTTGGTCATTGAACAGAATTAATTTAGTCGTGAAGTCTCTGCGGAACGATCTCTTTTTACCACTTGCTATAGTTTAAATTAATTGTTGCATGGTCGATTGTAGTATTTATTTTTGTTGGTTTCGGCACCTATCAAATTTTGGCGTCGTTGCCGGGGATTTCATCGGTTCTAATTTTAATTTCTTTGTTTTATGACCAGGTCCTCTTGTTAGCAACCCAGAGATCAACAAGGACAGAGGACAGAAAAAAAATAACCCTCCATCACAATCAGCATCAACAGCAAGTGACTCACACTCATATGGCTGGTGCAATAGAGGTATGGTTAAAGTCCATAGATAATAAAATAACTAACCTACATGTTCGTATCTCTTCTGTTGTAGATCAGGTGCAACAACTCAAATACGGAGCGCTTGACTTCCAATCACATCCTTGGGCGGATGCCCACGACTACAACCAAGGATGGGAGTATCCCCCGAATTTCAATTGGACTCCACAACAGCCACCACAATCAAAACAGCCCCTGCAGATCACTAGTGTTCCGATGGAAGATATGCTCAAACAGTGTATGCAAGCTACTCAAGCTAGCATATCAGCCATGCAGAAAGAAGTGGCGGAGCTGAAGAGCAACAAACAGGAGCAAGGAAGGCTGCCATCAACTACTGTGGAACACCCGATATATAATGTCAGTTCTATGACATTAAGGAGCGGGACTGAAATTTCAGACATAACAGACTCTTTCCTAGGCCTGGGAAAGGGGCCAGAAGCGGTTCCACCATTAGCTGAGTTTGAACCAGAAGCTGAAGTTGTGATTGAAAATCCAATCAAGACTGATCCTATTCCAGAAACGCAGGTAAAGAAGGAACAACAGGTAATACTTCCTCCCTTTCCAGTCAGGTCTGAAAAGGCCAAGAAGGAAAGAGAAGAAAAAACTATTTTGGACATTTTTCGGAAAGTTGCAATTAATATTCCTTTGCTTGATATGATTGCTCAAGTACCAAAATATGCTAATTTTCTCAAAGAGTTGTGTACAAATAAAAAGAAACTTGCAGGTGTGGAGAGGATAAACTTGAATGAGAATGTGTCTGCGATTTTCCAAAAGAAATTACCTAACAAGTGTAGGGATGGAGGCACCTTCGTCATACCTTGCAAGATTGGAAACCAGACCGTTGAGAAGGCGCTGTGCGATCTAGGCGCGGGGATAAACGTCATGTCACTAACTATTTTTAAATCTCTCAACATAGGGAAATTGAAAGACACTAAAGTTGTTATTACATTAGCCGATAGGTCGATTATTTATCCCGTTGGAGTTATAGAGGATGTCTTAGTTCAAGTGAATGATTTTATATTCCCTACTGATTTTTATGTGGTTGATATGGACAATGAACACTCTACTAAGTCCACGGAAATTTTGCTAGGCAGACCTTTCTTAAGGACAGCCAGGGCGAAAATTGATATTTTTGGAGGGTGCTTGACATTGGAATTCAGTGGCGAGATTATTACTTTTAATATGTATGATGCCATACGATTTCCTAATGACATGCATAGTGTTAATTGCATAGATATTATTGATCCTGATGCTAATAATATTCATGAATTAATTACTACTGACCCCTTGAATTGTGTTCTTAGCAGATACATTGACAAGCCAAAACTACTTAAATTGGAGGAAAAATTAGAAATCAGAGAAGAAATTAAAGAAACTGTTTTTGAGCTTGATCATTCTGATTTTCTTTCTGATATCAATATTCCTAAGATTCCGGATTTTCCAACCACAAATAACACGCTTCTCCCTTCAGGTTTGCAGGCACCGAAAATTGAGCTAAAAACCTTACAAGGAGAATCGGAGGAAGAAAGGCTTGCGAGGGTACTAAAGGAGTACGAAGAGGCCATTGAATGGAGGATAGCTAATACGAGTGACACAATCCACAACCTACCTACTGGAGACTGAACAATAAAAATGTCTAGTCCGAGACTATAAAAAGAGATGCTTCATGGGAGGCAACCCATATGTTTTTGACATTTTGGTTTTTTAATTATTTTGATTTTGATTTTTTTATTTTGCTTCCCTGTCAAGGATTTTTTCTGGAAAATAATGGTGTTTTGAATGTGTTTCTTGGCAGGAGAACGCTTCCAGAGGGCAATAATGGAGGATGGGTTCATATTTAAAAGGGTTTATTTTGACTTAAGTGAGTTCTAGCCCAAATTTGCTTTGCGGGCTTGACCATGACACTTAAGCCCATTAACCAATTAATTCACCCGACCAAATCAGCCACCCTCACCCGACCAAATCAAAATCCCAATTTCATCATCTTCTTCCTCTCTTCAAAACCCTAACTGCCCCCTTCAAATCCAAACACCAAATCAGCCATGGTGTTAACTAGAGTAGGAGCCGGCGGTGGCAGCAAATGCAGCACCAAACCAGCAAGCAGACCCGCCACGAAACCCAAGTAGCGAACAACCGCTCAACCACCCAACGTCGCCGTCTTCTCTGTCGCGGACCACAGCTGGAGCAAAGTCGGACGCACCTCCCACCACGTCAGCGCCGGCCACGGCCTCCACTACACCATCGCACCTCCCACCTCGACCACCAGCTCTGGCGAGCCTTGAGCACCAGGTTCCATCCTTCCTTTACCCTAAGTTTCATTCTCACTACTTTGTTGTTCCTAACTCACATTGAGGACAATGTGTCCTTTAAGCGGGGGGATTTTATTGAATTTTTGTGATATCTGGTACTGGGATGTGAAGTGATGTTGATGAGATGTGATTTTCTGCGCACACATTTTTTTTCTAGGACTTTAGAAGTCAGTTGCGTGATTTTATCTTGAATTTTTTGTGTGTTTTTAGGAAATTTTCATGACCTGGTTGCGCTATAAAAATTGAAAAACATCTTGTTTGCTAAACATCCATCTGATCACATAGAAAGCAAATGCACTTGATTTAACAACTCCCTGCTTTATTACCAAGGCTAAGACATTGGCATAACATTTCCAATGCCTGTAAGGTGCCTCCTCAGTGCATTCTTTAAACTCTATTTATTTGTATAGTGTTATGATGCTTGAGTTTTATGATTGAATTTTGTGAGAGAAAACATGCAGAACTGGCATTCTTTACCCTGCTACCTTTGACGCATTGACTATCAATATAGGCCTGCCCCTAAATCATTTGTGGTTTAAAAAAGAAAAACTCAAAATGCTAATGCTCTGATATTATTGCCTCATTTAAGCAAAAATACGCAGAGAACTAGGGCTGTGCAAATACCGACCGTACCGAAATTACCGTAATACCGCACCCAAGTTTACTCTATTCGGTCGGTATTTTTTCTCAATTTTTTACTGTTTGGTATACCGAATTACCGACCGAACTTTGTTTGGTATGGTATGGTATTTGTTTTGATAATTTCGGTAATACCGAAAATACCGTACCGTTTTTAATATTAATATATTTTATTGAATATTTATTAAGTAATTAAAAAAAAAAACCACGAATAAAAGTATATATTAAAAATAAATATTCCTACGAAAGTTATTTGAGCCCGTGGGTTTCAGTCAGGGCCTTAAAGCCCAAGCACATTTCACCAATTGCCTCTACTTTTCTTGCTCCTCTCTGCTCTGTTTCCTCATGCTGCTCAAATCAACACTCACTTTCCATTATTTGTTTGTAAGAATGCTATTTTTTTTACTTAAAAAGTACTGTGTTTGCATGTAATTTGGTATGTAATTTGGAAAGAACTTTGTTTAGTATTTATTAAATTAATGCTTGTATGTAATTCGGTAATACCGAAATACCGTACCGAAATTATTTCGGTAATATGGTAACGGTATTAATTAATTGAAACTATGGTACGGTATTGATTTTTTTTAGTTCGGTATACCGAATACCGAAATTTTTATACCGAAAAATTACGGTACCGACCGATGAACACCCCTATAGAGAACTATTGAAAAAAAATTCAGCAACTTAAAAATAAAAAAAGAAAAGAAAAAAGAGATGAATGTTTCAAACTTGTCTTGTTGCCCATGCCTCATTTAAGCAAGAGTACCTAAGAAACTAAGAAAAGCTAATTGAAATTAAGTGAAGAAGGAAAGAGAAGTGATTAAAGGGCATGTGGAAATAACAAGGCCGAAAATCTTAAATTCAGTCAATGTGAAGGGGGTAGTAGAAGGAAATGGGAATTGCAGGGTTTGATCGCTAAGCGCTCGATTATGATACTATCCAAATGAAGTGAGTTTGGGGTCTTGGTTAGGCCTTGGTCATCTAGCATGAAGTTGTTAACTGAAGTGTTAGAGAATTCTATGCGATGAACTGGATGCTTAGAAAGTAGGATGTTTTCTGGTTTTTATACTTGTTTGTTTTGACTTGCTTTGCTGGAAATGCTTGAGGGCAAGCATTGGGCTAGTGTGGGGGATTTTGATTGAATGCATTTATGCTAATTTTTATGCGTTCAATCCAGCTTTTTATGATGATTATTGCTGCTGCTAGTGATGCTTTAATTCCATTTTTGCATATCATGGATTTCGGAACCAGTTGAAGAGAAAGGAATGAAAAGCTATCGTTGGATATTTGATGTGGATGAAGTGAATAGAACCAGCCGACTTGTTTTCCTGAGCCAAAAACAAAGAGGAAGTGCTGCTAGTTTATGAAGAGAAACCCAAGGCAGCAAAAGAAATTAAAAGATTTGACTTGGGCTTGGGCTGCCAAATGAATGACGCGTCATGCGTCTTGAGCTTCCAAAGAAGTGTTGGTGCTGTTAAACTCTTGTAATAGCTTTAGCACTTCTATTTCAATTAGGAGATATCAAAACAATCTTTTTGAATTTCAATTTAGAGTAAAATTGGTTTTTAGGAGATAATGATTGAATTTATCTTTTTAAGGGAACACTTGGCAGAGGGGTAGAGGATCTCTTCTTCCTCACTTTTCTTTTGCCTTTGACGCTACTGCAATTGTTCTTTTTACTCTTTAATTAATTAATTCCATTTGGATGTTTATTTCTCTTGTGAATTAATTATATCTTGTAGTAGCTAAATTATTTGATTCCGGGTAAAGGCCATTGAGCCATGATTCTTCTTTTGTGAGATCAAACTTGTTCTTATTAAATTCCAATTTTCGTATTTCTATTCTTTTTGATTTACGGTCAAAACTATTCGTGTTTGTTTTAAACCTGATGAATTTAGAATTAAGCATGATTAGTTACAGTCTTTCTTGGTAATTTTGGAGTCTACATTATTAACAAGAATCCGAAGGCGACTAATTGATTTGTGAGTTGATTAGAAAAAGAATAGAATCTTACTTATAGGAGTAGAGTGTCTCTCTCCTAGGTTTGTGAAAGGTCTCTCCCCGTATGTTTATCAATTGCTTAATTAAATTCTATAGAGTGTCTCTTTGGTAATTTTGAGTAGGAGGAGAGTAGGAAGTTTAGAGTGTCTCTGATTTCTATAGCCTTTCTATGAAAATTGGTTTTGAAAATACTTGCGTCGATGATCAATTGAATGAATCATGGTTTGATTCGAGTCTTTACCGGGAATTGCTTGTCACTTGAGTTAAATCAAACCTCCCCTGTTTACTGTTTTTGTTTCCTTTATTTGTTTAATTAGTTACAATTCGAACAACTCCTTCATTGGTATTTACCACTGTTACGCATTTTGGTCATTGAACAGAATTAATTTAGTCGTGAAGTCTCTGCAGAACGATCTCTTTTTACCACTTGCTACGGTTTAAATTAATTGTTGCATGGTCGATTGTAGTATTTATTTTTGTTGGTTTCGGCACCCATCACCCAACTATCTTTGTTGAACATGAAATAATTGTATACCCTAAAACAATAATGACAAACTAATTGTGCTAGTTTTACTTCAAAAATTAATGCATTTTTTAAGGCGTTAAATTTTTTCTAAATTTGTTGATATTACAGGTATGATTTTCTAGTCATTTTAAAAGTGACTTAATATTTACTATTCTAATCGATCTTTGAATTTTCTTCTAACACGTATTATGTCACATTTAATTGATTGTAATATGTAATATGTTTCACTTTTTCTTGTAAATAAACTTTTGTAATATATTCTCATCTAAGAAATGAACTAAATTTAGCCACGTACTACACTTTTTGTGACCAATACCTTTTCCATTATTATGACATACATTTTTTTTTTCATTACGACCTCCATTCCAGGGTCCAGCAGGATGGGTGGCTCCACTGTCTTGTTGTTGTGTCATCGACTAATTGTTTACCAAAGTCTTGAAAGGAAATATGATTCATATATCATATCTGCTGCTAACATGAGACTTCTCTAGCAGTGCTTTGCTCACCACTTACAGAAACTCCTGGTTGCAGTTGAACCATCTCCGGTCTTGGTCAACCGATTGGAGAAAGAAGCATCTTTGCTCTCATCTCATCTATTTTCCTGCCCAGCCAGCATCGATCATTCGCACTTTTGTCTCAACTAGTTTTCCTAACAAATACACAATCATGTGAACTTATGATTATATTTTTATTCGATTAGTTAATAGTTATTATTTTTCATAACATCCCTACCTAGACAGGGGCAAGAGCCTCCTCTTGTAGGTAGATATTGTTTGCTTCATTTCATTGGTATTATGATGGCTTGACTTCACGAGCTTATAAATCACCGTTTACCATAGAAAAGTTGAAGACTTGCATTGGTTTGTAAACAATTTCAATTTTTATAGAAGATGGTAGAATATGTCAAATGAATGAATGCTCAAATTTCAAGCACACTGGTAATTTGTGCGCAATACAGAAACTTCACTCCTCACCAACATTATTCATTCCTCTGCATCCCGAGATCGAGGGTGCATTTATTAATTTTATTTAAATATGTTAAATAAATAAATATAATACATTTGCAGCATTGTATTCGTGACGCTAGTCTTAGAACCAAACATTAAAGATACAACATTGTGATATAATATGTTGTTCTGAATTCTTTTTTAGATTAGACCAATCCACACCTACTATATTAGAATCTGAAGGCCTACCTCAATGGTACCTCCAGAATGTCCTTCTTCTAGTTACGTCTTTGTACTGCTACATAGTATCTTTCTTGACGTTTGTGGAGGAGGATGGAGGAGCGAATAATTCAAATTTCAAACTCGTGACTTGGAAATTCTTGCAATGTCGTCGTCGAATTTTGAGCTTAGAAATTGACAAAATGTACCATATAGCAATTCCCACATTAATTGTTCACCAATCAAATCGATTTCCCAAATTACACGGCGACCATATACCATGATATTTATGTGGCTTGCCACAACATTTTATTATACCATATAGCTTGTCTAGTTATAAAATCATGGCAACTACAAATAATCCACACTTCCTTGTCTATGTTTCCTTTTTTATCAGTTTGATGATTTCTGCAATTGCATTCAATGCGAATTCGAGTAATAGCGGAACAACGATCAAGTGCATAGAGAGTGAGAAACAAGTTCTTCTAAAGCTGAAATCCGGTTTGGTTGATTACCACAATCAACTTTCATCATGGGGCAGCAACAGTGTGCAGGAAGACTGCTGCGAATGGGAAAGAGTTCGGTGCCACAATAAATCCGGTCATGTTCAAGTCCTTAACCTACGTCCTGAAATCGACATTAATGAAACATACATTTTCGGGACATCTCCACGCTATGCTTCAATCCAGCCGGATGAAAAGTACAATGTCGCCTTTGGAGGGGAGATAAACTCTTCTTTGATAGAACTGCAGTATCTGAAGCACTTGGATTTGAGTCTGTTCGGAGGAACATTTGATTTCGACCTCAACCTGATGGGTGGTTCTTTGAAAGAGCTCAGGTATCTGAACCTGTCAAGGTGTCATCTCCGCGGACCAATTCCTAATCAGTTTGGAAATCTCTCAAGGTTGATTTCTCTTGATCTCAGCCACAATGGTTTTCGAAACATTGAAAGTCTTGCTTGGATTTCGGGGCTTCCTCGTTTAAAGTATCTAGACATGAGCTATGTGAATCTCAGTCGCGCTACTGATTGGTTACAGTCAATCAATAGCCTTCCTTCTCTGCGCAGCTTGACCTTAACTCAGTCTGAGCTCGCGATGGCACCGACAATTCCTGATCTGACTCATGCCAACTACTCTACATCACTTGAAGTCATTAGTCTTGTTTCCAATAGTCTCACTTCTTCAATATTTCCCTGGATTTCCAACTTCAACGATAGTCTTGTTTATCTGGACCTTCGCGACAATGAGTTGCAAGGACTGATTCCTGAAGCTGTAGGAGGAATGGTTTTTCTCGAATATTTTAACCTCGCTTCGAATCACCTTGAAGATGAAATACCCAGATCCTTGGAAAGACTTTCTAGATTGGAAAGGCTGCTTTTGGCTTTTAACAACCTCACCGGAGAGTTTCCAGATATGAAAAACTTCTCCGCGCTTGTAGAAGTAAGCGTAGCTTATAATAAGCTGACCGGGAACTTACCTGAAAGTACATGGCAACTTTCCAATCTTGAAAGTTTGGCTCTCAGCGCAAATTCAATGAGTGGTGTGATCTCTGACACAAACTTGGCAAACCTCTCCAAATTAACACAATTGATCCTTGCTCAGAACTCTTTTACTTTGAATTTGAGCTCAGAATGGATCCCCCCTTTCCAGCTTCAAATCTTAGCATTCGGCTCCTGCAGGTTAGGGCCTAATTTTCCACGATGGCTTCGAACACAACGCCAGCTAGTCGTCCTCGACTTCTCCAACTCTGGAATTTCAGATGTCATCAGTAGTTGGTTTTGGGCACTTCCTGTCAAGTTGGTGCATTTGGATCTCTCCGGCAATCACATCAGCGGTGAGCTTCATAATCTTTCCTCAATACTAAGCGATTTTTCGGCGGTGGTTCTGAGCTCCAATGATTTCCATGGCCCAATACCGATACTCCCACCGAATGTAACACAGCTGAATCTCTCCAAAAATAAGCTGTCAGGATCTGCATCAAACTTGTGTTCGATAACGGGTGGCGAATTGTCTTATCTTGACCTTTCCAATAATTTCCTGTCAGGAGAGCTTCCTGATTGCTGGAATCAATGGAGAGATTTGAGCGTCATTAGTCTGGCGGATAACAATTTTTCGGGTAGTATCCCTCCCTCATTTGGTTCGCTCCTAAACATCCAGACCTTGCATTTGAGAAACAACAGTTTCACAGGAGAATTGCCTACATTCTTGGGTAATTGTGCTCAGCTGGAACTTCTTGATGTTGGAGAGAATAAACTATCAGGTCAAATTCCGGAATGGATTGGAACGAATCTTTCAAGCTTGATCATTCTGCGCCTAAGATCAAATCACTTCTACAGAGCCATTCCATTGCAACTCTGCCGTCTGGATTTTATTCAAATACTGGACATCTCCAACAACAACATATCAGGAAGCATCCCAGGTTGTCTCAGGAATTTCACCGCCATGGCAAGACAGGGAGGGGCGATCGAGACTTTCTTTCGCAATGTCACTTATCCTATAGGCCCTCGAAGCTTCATTGTAGTCCCGTATGTTGACAATATTCAGGTTGTGTGGAAAGGAATGGAGATGGAGTACGGAAAAAACTCTCGGCCTGGTAAAAAGTCTTGATCTTTCACGCAATAATCTCAGTGGAGAGATTCCTGTCGGAATCACTAGCCTGCTAGGAATAGTTGCGTTAAATCTGTCATACAACCAGCTCACCGGAACCATTCCTCGTCGGATCGGACAATTGGAATCGCTGCAGTCTCTTGATTTATCAATGAACCATCTTTCAGGTGGGATTCCCGAGGGACTTAGTGACTTAAATTTTCTAAGCCACTTGAACTTATCCTACAACAACCTGTCAGGAAAAATACCAACAAGCACTCAGCTCCAAAGCTTTAATGGCACTTCATTCAGGGGAAACGCGGAGCTCTGCGGTCAACCACTCCCTGATTGTTCTGGTCCGTCTACCAATCAAAGCAGGAAAAATGTTGGACCGCGCGATGAGGAGGATGAGGTTTTTGGGCGGGGATTCTACGTGAGCATTGGGGTCGGATTCGGTGTAGGATTCTGGTGTGTTGGTGTCAGCTTGTTGCTTCAGCTCTGCGGTCAACCACTCCCTGATTGTTCTGGTCCGTCTACCAATCAAAGCAGGAAAAATGTTGGACCGCGCGATGAGGAGGATGAGGTTTTTGGGCGGGGATTCTACGTGAGCATTGGGGTCGGATTCGGTGTAGGATTCTGGTGTGTTGGTGTCAGCTTGTTGCTTCACAGACCATAGGAGGATGAGGTTTTTGGGCGGGGATTCTACGTGAGCATTGGGGTCGGATTCGGTGTAGGATTCTGGTGTGTTGGTGTCAGCTTGTTGCTTCACAGACCATGGAGACATGCCTACTTCCGATTCCTGAACCATATCGAAGACCAGCTCTGCCAAACTGAAAAGGCGACTCTGCAGTTAGAAGGTAAAAATCAACCATCTCTGCAAAAATTAGTACGACGTCGTTTTTGGCAAGGTATGAAATAATGAACCCAACAAGGGGATTCTGAGAATCGAACTCGGGACCACTCGCACCTTGTGCGCAAATCATACCACTGGACCAAATGCACTTGATGTGTTAACATTGATTACTAGTACAATATATTGTGTAATTTCTGATTTTTGCTGAACAAATATATTACTCCAAAACCCTACTCCAAAATAATATAATTAAATTAAAAAATCAAAAAATATGTAAAAATTCACAAAAATAATTGTAAAAATTCCAAAAATAATTTAATTAATCTAAAAATCCAGAAAAAATTGAAAAATTCCAAAAAATGTAATAATTCCAAAAAAATGTAAAATTTCCTTTAAAATTCTAAAAAATAATTATGATTGTGGTAGAAAAAAATTAATGAACATATATAAACATTCACTCCACACTTTTTTTTCACACAAAAAAATTGAAAATTAAAAGACTCAAACTTAAAATATAGTCCTCCCAATTTTGCTAGAAGTATCACTGAACTTCGCACTTGAGTTACATTATTTTAAAACTAATAATGTCTTACATATTTACTAATGAAAAAATATCTTATTTAAAAAATATATATATATTGTTACATTATTGTAAGAGACAATTTTGCAATTGGCAAAAACACATATGCATACGTACAATGAGATCTGAGGCCATGTGGATGCTGGCTCTATGCAACAGCAGCACTTAAAGCTGCCAGGTTCAAAAGGATGTTTCGATTCCGAAGCTAGAAGGTAAACAACTGCTTAAAAAAAACAAGCAAATGTATCAAAAGAAAGAAACTAAAAGAAAACAATAGAGACAACAATATGACTCTGAACGGTTTATTAGTTATATTCTTTCATTCATACAAATGCAAGGAAATGCATTTTTAATCCCAGTTTTAATACTATACAACTACTTTCTGTAAACAACAATTGGACTTCTCACGCTGTGCTTGCCGTCTGACCACACCAATGATGTTGATACCAAAGATTTTTTTGCTGTTAGGGTTCTGGAAACCGTCACGGTGAAAGACTTCTTCTCATTTAAGTTCTTGAAGGAGAGAACTTCAGGAACAACCTTGATCTTAAGGTTCGAGTTGGGCTGCACACTTGCCTTGTAGGTCGAGGTTGCATCACCAACATTGGTAACTGTTCTGTGGAAAGTGACATTGAGAGATTTGGATGGCGAAACACTAGCTGTCATAGTTGGGTAGTTCAAATCTCTTGACGGAAATTTGTCTGCACCACCGGGGCAACTGCTGTTATCCCCCGAGATGGACCGAACAGTCTGTGTATCGTAACCAATGCTGCACAGAAAGTTGATGTAGTCAGCTTTCAGTGCTTCATATACTAGACCAGGGTCAAGGGCCTTCACCGGATTTATCTGCCCAGCTCCGTAAGCAAATTCAGCTTCAGGATTTTTGGTAGCACTCATGGGCAGAGCTGAAGGCAAAAGAAAATTTCTAACATGAGTATTACGAGTTTACCGTAAAGATATATGACATGAAATAGTGTAAACTTGGATCATTTGGTCGAAGAAGAGGTACCGGTAGTGATAATGGCAGATTGGATGGCAGAATTCTGATGAGATCCTTTGACAAGAGCTGCTAAGCCAGCAGCGTGGGGACAAGCCATGGAAGTTCCAGACATCACAGTATACTTAACGCGCCTTTTATCATAAATTCCATGAGAGGGTGGGAGAACAGCAGTGAATGCAGCAATGATATCAACACCCGGGGCACTTACATCTAGCTGGAATTCAGTTGAACAACTTGTGAGCCAAATGCAAGAGGAAAGTCGTTCACTATAGGACCGTACGTAATACATATACCTTCAAAATATCAGGTGCAATGATGTTCGGGCCACGCGAAGAGAAGGAAGGGACAACAGGAGCAGCAGAATCCTTTGGGGTCTCACTTCTTAGTATTTCTGCTTCAGGATGCCTGAGTTGACAAAGATTGAGTCATTCATCAGGAACAAATGCAAATGCAAAAGGACAAATGGATTGATGAAAATTGTAGCAAAAACCATACCGTGTGGAAGTTACATAGGATTTGAGAGCATCATAATTGTCTGAAGTTAAACCCAAAGCAGGCAATGGAAAAACAGAAGCAACATCGGGTCTGTCAGTTTTTGAAATTGCACCAACTGCACCAGCTCTCAGTGCCTCATCGAATCCTTGAACTTCGTCGCAAAGTACAATCTTTCCCTTTACTAGACTACTGTTTAAGCATGCTTGCATGCATAGCCTGACATACAATCTCAGTTAGAAGTCATAATAAACATATTGCTTGAATAGATAAAAGCTTTAACGAGTAGCTGTGTGAACTCACGCGCTAGAGTGTTCGTCGCAACTACTGCTTGATGCATTCTTCCCATATACTAGAGGATACTTTGTTCCATTTAGAGTGAAGGAATTAACTGAAACACCCTGCTCCCATAGAAGAAACAGTAAGAGTGCATGTGTCAATCCTAAATTGCAATTCTAACAGGGGATATAGTGATACATACAAGAATTTCCGTTCCATTCCCAAGAACAAGTTTGTCAACAAACCGGGGATCGATGCTGCTTGCCGCAACAGAAACCATCCATGGTGCCACACTTGCCACTGTGCCCCCATCTGGACCATTATTTCCTGCGGACTGAAAGGTAAGAATCCCTTTGACTGCAGAATGGAAAGCACCAATTGCGATGGAATCGCCGGAAAAATCAGATGCTGTGTCTGGTCCAATGGAGATTGTTATAACATCAACACCATCAGCAATAGCATCATCAAATGCAGCTAAGATATCATGGGACGGACAACCATCCCAACTACAAACTCCATATGCAGCAATCCTGGCAGAGGGAGCCCCTCCTCTGGCAGTACCATTTGCCAATCCAATAAAGCTGACATCCTTCACAATGTTCCCAGCTGCAGTAGAGGCTGTGTGACTTCCATGGCCCTCGTAGTCCCTTGCTGTAATGCTGTAAGCCTGAGCTCCAATAATCTTGCTGCAAAAAACAATTTAATATTGTTGACATCTTTCTGTCAAAATCATTCTGTCATAGAAAGAGTTGAAATGTATGCTAGTACAACAAATACATTTACTTGTTGCAAGTGAAGTTTTCACCGCCTGCACATGTACCCTTCCAATGTTTTGGAGGGGAGCTGAAGCCTTCGCCATTAAAACTCTCCGATTCAGGCCAAATTCCAGTGTCAATGACACCAATTACGACGTCACTATGAGCACCAGAACCTTTGCTAACTGTCTCATTCAAACCAATGAAATCCCAGGATCTTGTTGTCTGAAGTTGGTAAGTCTTGCTAGGAAAAACCGAAACTACTTCTTTATTTCCTGCATATCAAAAAAATTCCTAAGAAAAGTTGACATTAACTTTCACACAGTTTTTGCCCATGATATTGAAAAACATGTTCTGATGGCTTCGGAAACACTCACTGGCTATCTTTTCTGCTTCTTTACTGGTTAGCTTGGCTGAAAAACCATTGAAGCTTCTTCGGTAGCTTCGGACAAGAGGATTTGCTATAGAGCTGACATCAATGTAAGACAGTGAAAGCTTGTGAATTAACGGAATGGTTAACTACATGGGTGGTTTCGGGTTTATAAATCGCGAAAAACGGATAAGCACATAGGGTAAAAGCGGCCTTAAATGATTAAAACAAAACAAAAAGTGAACCAAAAAGTACA
This sequence comes from Viola odorata, assembly GCA_963691705.1. Classification (NCBI taxonomy): domain Eukaryota; kingdom Viridiplantae; phylum Streptophyta; class Magnoliopsida; order Malpighiales; family Violaceae; genus Viola; species Viola odorata. Next base: position 17,174,000 of record OY829545.1, read on the forward strand.
ACCTGCTGTCAATAGTTTGTTGAAGCAAGCTGACATGATGTGATGTAGGTGAGTAGTCCCCCTGAGGAAGTGATCCCATGTAAACAATATAAACCTGAAATTTGTCAGACACGAAAAGGCGGTACGAGATGCTTGATTAGATAACCTTAAATTAGTAAACAGAATTTTCCTAGCTAGCTAGGAGGAGAAAGGCTAGTGTAATGCTTGCCTGTCTATCTTCATCTGTAGCACAGGAAAATTGGGTTATGTTGAGAATGAGCAGAATGCAGGTAAGAATGTAGAAAGGCAAACATCCAAGATTGACCATTTTGTTTATGTTCTTGAAGCTGAAGAACACAATCTTGCACTTTTATATTGGAAATCAGCAACACAATAAATTTTAAAAAATTGAATAGGGCACCTGGATTGTTTTGCCTACTTTAGAAATTACAGGAAGATTTCCTTATTTTCCTTCACTTTCAGATTATATTAGTGTGTGAGTGGTGAATCTTACTAGGATAGGATGATATTGTGGCATTGTTCATGCAATGTTGGTCATTGCTGTTAATTAGTAACCTAATTGTGTTTCCAAATTAAGTTTTATTTTTGGGGGGAAGTAAGAAGCTATAAAAGGCATTAAATCATTTCAAATTCTTTAAATCACTAACTTCTTTATGTGAATACAAAGAGGGAATTCCGTTTCCACCTGCTTCTCAAGAAAAGAGAACAGCAGTAATAGCAGCTTCCCCCTATCATTGTTCAAGAATAGAGGCCGCAGTGACTAATGTTTGAACAGTATATGTTTGTGCCTAGGGGTGTCAAACAGACCCGGGATCTGAATTCCCGGTCCCGAGACCCGGGTTTTTTTCCGGGACCGGGACCAATATTTTGTCCCATATTTTTCCGGGACCGGGACCGGTCCCGGTCCCGTTCTCTCCCGGGTCTATTCGGGTCGGGACCGGGTCTGTCCCGGTCCCATATTATTGGGTAAAAAATTGAAATTAGTTTTTTAGGGTTATGCATTTTTAATGTTGTTTTGCCGCAGCAGCCCCCATTCACTCATTCTCACTCACGCCCGCTCCCGCCGCACAGCCCGATCTCCTGTTCTCTTTACACCGGCGCAGGTCACTCCCGCTCCCGCCACACAGCCGCTCCGTTCTTCCTCTTCTCTTGCCGGTGAGTCCTCTCCTGATTTGTTCTGCTGCTCTCCCCTTTAACTTTTAAGCACAATAAACGGCTTGTCTTTGTTGTTCATCTACTTACTTGTAATTGTAAACACCAGCTTTTACAGTAATCAAAGTCCATATTTAATTATTGGAATGGATGAAATCAATGGCTTGTTGAATAGTTTAATTATTGGAATGGATGCCATCAATCACGTTGATACACCTTGCTTTAGATCCATAATTAATTATTTAATTATTGGAATGGATGCCATCAATCACGTTGATATACCTTGCTTTGGATCCATAATTAAATAAGAAAAGAAATAGCAGCATAAAATGGAATTTGATGAAATGAGGATGCCATCAATCACGTTGATATACCTTTCTTTACATTTCATATTTTAATTACAAATTTTGTTCTAATATATAAAATTTATTTCAAATATAGATGGAAAATGAAAGTGACTCAGCTAATTGGGCCAATATACTTACACAGGAGAGGGATGACATAGAAATCCCTGACATAGATATTCCACTTCCACGTATAGATGATGGTACTACTGCATCAACTCCAACTCGAGGAATTAAAAGGAAGAAAACTCGCACTTCAAAATGGTGGGCTTTTTTTGATTTTTTGCCTGCTACTGAAGAGGACAGTTGTGAATGGCAGCAATGCAAAAAGTGATATTCTGTAGTTGCTGCGATGGCTCGTGATATTCTTACCATACCGATTTCAACAGTAGCTTCTGAGAGTGCATTTAGCACTGGTGGTAGAGTGCTTGATCAGTATAGAAGTGCGCTTTTACCGGAAGCTGTTGAGGCTCTAATTTGCACTAGAGATTGGTTGTATGGATCTGAAGGTAATCTTTTTCTATATTCTCATCCCAATAATATTGTTTTAATATGTTTAAGTTAATCATTTGTTTGCTTATTACTCATTTTTAATTACGTGTTTGTGCAATGTTCGTGCAGAAATGAAAATTGAACTCGATGATCTTTGTGTGAATGTGATAGAGCTCGAAGATGGAGAGAATTAGAGCTCATATTTATATGTTTTCTGGACCATGTTCTTGTTTGTATTTTGAAAAATACTTTCATTTCGTATCAGAGATGTACTGTCTTGAATTAATTATTAGTGTACTGTTTTGAATTCATTATTTTGTAGTGTGTTAGTTTATCGTGCTTTGTATTTTGTAGTTGGAAATTGCAGCTACAATAATTTTTGGCCCATAATTATTGACGGGACCGGGACTAGGTGCTGGTCCCGGCGGGTCGGGACCGGGACCATAATGTTGGTCCCATATAAAATATGGGACGGGACCGGGACCATAAATATGGTCCCATATAAAATCCGGGTCTACTGGTCCCGGTCCCAGACCCGGTCCCAAGTCCCATTTTGACACCCCTATTTGTGCCTACGTTATTTGCTTTTTTTAAATGGATTTGTGCGTAAGTTATGTTCGACCATTATTTGTATTTTTTTTCTAAAACGACATTTTTTTGGGATCTCATTTTTTTAGTATTGTGATAACATGAATCTATAAAACACGAACACTTCAAAACTGGCTTTGTGTCGGTCGGACACCGACACAAAGCCCGACACGACCCGATACATATCTAACATAGGTAGACACTTGTAAAAAATAAAAAAATAAAAAAAATTGATATTTTTGGGACACGTGGGATGGGACACGCTGTAAATATGAGTGGACACATTCACAACACTTTGGGACACATTAATCCTAATATTTTTTTTCAGAAAAAAAAGTACGACAATTAAAAAAGAATAAATATAATAAAGAAAAACTATGAAAGATACAATATTAATTTTCTTTTGTTTCGTTTATTGTAAGACTTTTTCATTTTTCACTTCCTCAATCAGATATGCAGTCGATCTTATTTAATAAAGAGTGAAGATATAATAATACTAGAGTTTCTTTATGGAGTTAAAAAGTTTAATTTCCTAGTTAAATTTTTTACATTTGTTTTTAATTTATATATTACGTAATGAAAATATGAATTTCGAATTTTAGTTAATAATAAGATCTTTTACGTATGCTAGTAGATTTTTTAAAAATAGCATCTACAAAATATTTTTATTGAAGTGATATTTTAATTATTAAAATAATTTTTAATATATAAATATATATAATCGACGTGTCTTTAACCGTGTCCTCAATTTTTTTTAAATTTTATAACGACGTCGTATCGTATTTGTGTCCCTGTGGCTGTTTCCACATGTGCTTCATGGATCTGAATTCTACAAAGAGAGTTCTCACCTAATATTCCTTACAACCTTAAATTATAAAAACACTTATTTATAATAATCTATATAAATATTAAAATTACGTGGTGAAATTCTCTTGGAGCCTGTTTGGGATAGTTTCTCAGCAGATTTTATTTTCTGTCACAACTGATCTAAGGGCTAAAACAACTTCTGACATAAGCATCAAATTTGAAAATTCTACCAGAAACAATTTTGATCAGTAGATCAGTTGTGACAGAAAGAAGAATCCGTTTGGTGATCAATCTCAAAGAGGTCCTTGGTGGTTTGAGAGGAAGTCACCTAGGATCTTTAAAACTCTCTCATAATGCCATGTGTCATTATTTTGATACCTTAGAATTTAACACATGACAATAAAATAAATAAAAATCTTCCATAACTTAAAAAACATTTTGGTTACTCTATTTAATTAATTTAATTTGTATAATTAATTTTTTTAATACAATTTGATTAAAATGATTGCAGTGGAATTTGAAAAGTTACTCTAACATGATCCTCTACATATATAATCTATTAGATGGTGTATACTTTACAAGAACTAAGGTTAGTCTCATACTTTTTTCAATTTAGTTTTTAATTATTTATTTTATTTTATTTTACAAACACGTATTTAGTTAAGTATAACATAGTATCTTATATATTATTAGAAATATTAACAAACTAGATTCAATTCATGGATAATCTATATATCTATACAATATATAAAAGCATGAACTCCATATCACTTTTTTTTTTCTTTTTAACCTTGATGAATTTAAAAAAAATACTATTTTATACTACCTCCCACGTTGATACTAATATTAGTTTCATCTCTCATTAGCTATTGGAGTCCTAATCATAATAATCTTTTAATTTTAATTATATGTATAAATATATATAGTATATACAAATAATATCATTGACATCTGTTCATTTGTGTCTGCTGATTGGTTAAAAATTATTCAAATCAAGGCCCATAAAATCAGTTCTGTCAATTACACTACTGTTAACTTCTAAAAATTATGCAAATCAAGGTCAATGGTGCCCCTGATGCCGGGTTTTTATATTTATAGTTTTTTTTCTTCTAATTAAGAGTCGTCTTTGGATTGTCCGGTTAAACAATTTTCAGTCTTTTTTATCCATAAAATATATACCAAACGTTGTTATTTCTTTTTTTAAATTAATTTGTGTGATTATTTATGTTTAATAATTAAGGGCAAATGTAAAAAAAGACACCTGCACTCTATTTAATGGATTGATTTGGTACCTGTACTGATTTTTATTTTTAAAAGGTACTCGCACTTAAAAGGTTGTTCACATTTGGTATCTCACCCTAACACCATCCATCGAAAACCGTTAACTATCCGATGTAGCATGACACATTAGCGGCCACATATGTCCTCACTGATGTGGCATGTCACGCAAGCAAAAATAACCCGAACTATTTAAAAAGAGGTCGGGTTGGCAAGTTGGTTTGGTTAAAATAAAAAGAAACTTGCTGCAAATTGTTCTTAAGATTCAACAACTCCACACTCATCTCCTCCATCGCTCGTTTCCTTTCATTCCGAAGAAGCCATATACGAGAGGTCATGTATGGTGCAAGCTTCCATTGGATTTATTAGTGAACCAAAAAGGGTAGATCTAACTTTATTTTGGGTAGATCCGCCTGAAAAAGATTGATCTAGTGATGGGAAGAGGAAAAAATAAAGCGGGTGTGATACAAGCGCCGCCGTGCGGGAAGAACAATGGCTGGGTTTTGGAAGCACGCGAAAGTGGGTAGTCGCCGGAGTTGTTATTATGAAAAGAAAATTGAAACGAAAAAGATTCCTTGATGGGAGTGCCTTCGTCGGTGATAGGTGTGGGCGAGCTTGGTTGTGGTGGCTATGGAGTCGGTGAGGTGTAGAGGATGAAGATTGGCTAGCACTTGTTATTTTGCTTCTTTTCTTTCTTGCTAACCATGGGCCCGTTATGGATTACCCCTAATTTCCTAAATTTTTGCATATATACCCGACTTTGCATATTAATAATCCATCAACAACCTATACAAAAACTGTGCCAATTGATTAGGTTGGTGACGCCGCCGTTGCTTTGGGTGGACGATGACAACACTCTTGTTAAGAGTGAGGAGAAGGTTTGAGTTTGATGATATGGATTTTCTTTTTTTTCCAGAAAAAAAGAAATGGTAAGTAGTTTTTAAAAATTTTCGATTTAGATCTGATGATGTCTTTTCCTTCTAGAAATGAGTGGTGTAACGACGGTGAAATATTTCATGACGATGCTAGCATTCAAACGAGAATTTAATTTCATTAAAAGATTTCAATTTTAATTCAACATTACATTTCAGACTTTTGATTAACGAATACTCTTGTTAAAGACTGAGGAAAAGGTTGGAGTTTGATGATATGCGTTTTCTTTATTTAGAAAAAAGAAGAAATGGTAAGTAGTTTTTTCAATTTTTCTTTTTAGATTTGATGATGCCTCCAACTTGTTGACCCGACCCGTTTTTAAATGGTTCGGGTCATTTTTGCTTGCGTGGCATGACACGTCAGTGACTTACTGATGTGTCATGCCATGTCGGAAACTTAACGGTTTTTGATAAACGATGTTAGGGTGAGGTACCAAATGTGAACAACTTTTTGAGTGCGAGTACCTTTTAAAAGCAAAAATCTGTGCAGGTACCAAATCAATCCATTAAATAGAGTGCAGGTGTCTTTTTTTGCATTTGCCCAATAATTAATATCAATTGGTTTCTTTTCTCTGCCCTAAGTAATTCCTCGATCATAAACCAAGATATATTCAACTTCTCCATTATATTTATTAGCGGTAATTAGATTTGGTATTACTTAATTTTTAATTTTTCTTAGCGGTAATTAGAATTAACCAAGGCATGCAAATTAATAATTATAATGGAGAATTTTTAACTTTTCTAAGCGATAACAAATCTGATAAAGAAAAATGAAAAGTAAATAGCAATTTGAGTGAGCCGAGCGGAAAAGAAGATGACAGCATATTTTTATGCACGATTTTCTCCCCATTTTCTCACCCATTTAAGGCATGATTCTGCTAATTTACCCTTATTTTCATTACTTTTGCAGATTTAGGCCTAAAATGGGAGTTTATGCGAAAAGATGCATTTTTGGGGCATTTTGTGCAGTTTTGAGCTTCAAGACCCAGAGTTGAGGTCCCGAGTCCAAAGCAGCGTTCAAAGTCCCGAATCGGATTCTCCATTCGGGACCCCGAAGGGCAAAGAATGACATTTCCACGTGTCATCTCGCCAGAGCTTCCATGTGCCTCCTCTGACACTGTTCCTGCAGTCTGCACTGACCACCAAATACCTACCGCTCTGACCAAGTCAGCCCTTGAGCCCAGTCCAGACCTACCCAAAGCTGGGAAAATCAGACAGCTTTATGCTTTCTCAGCTTTGTGCTTTAAGGAGCATGGATCCACTTCTTTAGGCTTTCAATTAATGCATTTTGTCCCTAGTTTTAGGCTGAAGATATTTTGTGCTTAGAGCTCTACTATATAAAGGGCATCTAAGAGTAGTTTAGGCATCTCTTATTATCTCTTACATCACACATTACTTAACATAGTTTAGTTAGTTTTAGTTTTCTTAGACTTCTCTCTAGTTCCTCTCTCTAGTTCTTGTTAGCACATTCAACCTTGCCGCCGGGCTTCAAACGGATTTTTAGTATCAAAGTCTTCTTCCCTTAATCTATTTACTTACTTGTTATGCTTCCTTTAATTATTATTTGTTCATCTTCAAGCATGAGTAGCTAAATCTTTAGTTCTTGGCAAGGGTAATTCAAGGGTCGCAAGGGCAGATTCGAGGCCTTAATGTGCTTAATACATTCTTGATGCCATATTCAATTATTCATCGTTTTAATTACATCTTTGCATGATTTAATTTGAGGTCTGATCAGCTGATAATTATCTTGTGTAAATGCTGCCATTTATGTGATGAATACGGAAGGAAAATTGCATGAAATAAGTAGGCATTTGTTTAGTCTTGACTGCGCTGAAGTGGTCTCGAATAGATAGGGTGGGTAGTTGATTAGAGCAAGGTCACGAGCCTGACAAACTGAGGGACTTTTTAGCTCTAGATCTGTCTTTTCTTAGCTTCATGGGCAGTTTGAGTATGGCCCTCCCGCATTCGTGCCTGGAGGGATGGCAAACTGTCAAGACTACCTCATATGTGGAAACGGGGGGTAGTTTCTCTTAAGAGAAAAGTAGGGGATATCCGAGGAATCTGGTCCCCATGTCATTTCTATGATGTCTCGAATGGAATATTTCAGTGCTGATGACAATCTGGTCCCGAATGCAACCCGAGGATACCTTTGCTGAGAGCCCTTCTCTATCTGATTATTTGTGCTTGTTTCACCTCTGTTTCATTATTTCTGGATTTGTTCACTTACTTGCTTTATTTTATCATTCGGGACCCCCGAATTGACACCTCAAGGTCCCGAATACTGCTTTCCTAGGTAACAATTGTTAGCTCCCAAATCTGCCTTGGCTAACTTGTTTAGCCAAGTAAACCCCCCCTGATTGTTACTTTTTGTGCATTTCACCCCCGAATACAGTCAAGACCTTAGATCAGTCTCTCACAATCCCTGTGTTCGAGCCTGACTACCACTGTACACTATATCTCCTGTGCACACACGTTTTCAGGCACTATAAATCTGTATTTGACTGACGATCAAATTGGCGCCGTTGCCGGGGATTGTTTCAAGACTGATTTAATTTTCTTGTTTGTATGACCAGGAGATCTGCACCCGAATTACTGCCCCTTGATCACGAGCTAGGAAGAACTGAACGAGGACTTCGACGACTGGCACGAGGAAATTCCAATCCTTGTGTTCGGGACCTCAAACGTCTTTTTGACCTAGAAGACTATCCAGACCCCGAGAACTTACCCCCGGTCCATCCAGAAGGACCTGACATGGATAATCACGGTCCCGAAGGGAATAATATTCCACCACTTCCCCCACCGATCCAGAGCATCGATGAGTTCAATGCCGCCCCCGAGGCCCCGACTAGTTGCATTGTTTGGCCAGTGGTCCCGAACGACTGGGAACTCAAGTCTGCAACCATGCATCATCTGCCCCTCTTCCGAGGATTGGCCAAGGAGAATCCCCATCGCCACCTCCAGCAGCTACACTCCATTTGCGACGCCATGAAGCCCCACAACGTTACTGTCGAGCATGCCAAGCTCTGTGCCTTTATGTGGTCCCTCAAGGACGACGCTCTTGACTAGTTCTATGACTTGCAGCCGCAATCCATCAATTCATGGGCCGAGATGTCCAAGGCTTTCACGGACAAATACTACCCCGTGTCTATAACAATGGTAACCCGAAAGCAGCTCGTGTCCATCCTCCAAAAAGACTCGGAAGATCTTGAGCAGTACTATGAGCGGTTTAAAAAGATGCAAGCTTTATGCCCCTCGCATAATCTGTCCGAACACGCCCTCATGCAATACTTTTGTGAAGGACTCAATGGTCGGGACAAGGCCTTATTGAACGCTGCTGCTAATTGATCCATTACTAGACTTACTCCGGCTGCTGCCAAGGACACTATTGAGCTCATGGCCAAGAACAACCTCCAGCTCAACAACTCTACTAGCGTTCAAGACGCCCGTTCAGCTGCTATGGAGAATCAATTGGCAGCCATCACAGGTATGTTGCAAAACATGACTTCGGGACATCCAGTCCAGCTCAAGGCCTGCCAAATCTGTCAGCTTTCAGACCATCCCACGGATGCTTGCCCCTTTATCCCCGAAGAAATGCCAGTCAACACCGCAGGAGGATTCAATGCCCCGTATGACCCACATCAAAATCAAGGCTGGAAGCAACCTAACTATGGGTGGAACAACAACCAGCAAGCCGGACCCAGCCATCAATATGGGCAGAATCCATACGGAAATCACCCCCCTCCTTTCAATATGCAAACTTTCAAGCCCAGACCCAATTTTCAGAATTATCAATATCAGAGGCAACCTCCTCCGGACCAGAACTTCACCCTGCAAGCGCCCCCGAATGAGGAATCCTCCCCCGATAAGAAGAAAATCGCGGAGCTAGAAAAACAGATTCGGACCCTCATGGCCGAAATGAAGGAAGTGAAAAATGGAGGGAGATTTCCAGGGCAGACGGAACCTAACCCGAAGCATGAGGCGTGTGCCATGAACCTCCGCAGTGGTCTCGAAATCCCTTCTCGTGTCCATCCAGACCCCGAGCCTGCAAAAGACATCCCAACCCCCGAGGCTGAGACTGCCGTTCTAGCCCCCGAATGTGAACCGCCTACCAAACAGCCCAAGAAATCTCGATTCGGCGACGCAGCTCTAGACCACTTCTTCTCCAGCAAGAAGTCACGATGTAAAAAGAAACAACCCGTTGAGGAAGAAGAATTCTCCTAGGAATTCATAAACAAAGTCTTCGAACCCCCGTTCCCCGAGCGGCTGATCAAAAAGAAGAAAGAAGAGGAAGATCGGGACATCTTTGAGATGTTTAGCAAGGTCGTCATCAATATTCCGCTCCTCAAGGCCATTAAAAACATGCCTCGATACGCCAAGTTCTTGAAACAGCTTTGCACCAACAAGAACAAGTTCACCGAGGTGAATCGAATTAGTGTGGGAGCTAACTTGTCCGCCCATATCCAGCGCAAAATTCCACCCAAGTGCAAGGACCAGGGCATGTTCACAGTCCCGTGTAGGATTGGGACCATCGATATTGGGAAAGCGATGTGCGATCTGGGAGCTGGAATTAATGTTATGCCCTTGACCATCTACAATGGCCTCAGACTCGGGCCCTTGAAGGAAACCACACTCGTAATCCAACTTGCAGACCGTTCGGTGGTATATCCTAAAGGTATCATCACGGATGTCCTTGTCCAAATTGGTGAATTCCTATTTCCAGCAGATTTCTATGTTCTCTCCATGGAAAATCCCACGAGCACCAAGTCTTCAGATCTACTCCTGGGACGCCCTTTCTTGGCCACTGCACGCGCAGAGATTGACTGCTATGAAGCCTCTATATCCCTCAAATTCGACGGGGAAATCATCCGTTTCAACATGCTCGATGCCGGGGTTATTTACCCCATCTCTGATTCTCCGTGGGTTAGCCTCATTCAGGTGGTCCCGAAGAAAACAGGCATCACCATCATTCCAGGTCCCGAGGGTCTGCCAATCCCCTCCCGAATCCAGAATGGCTGGTGTGTATGCATCGACTACCGACGCTTAAATGAAGCCACCCGAAAAGATCACTTCCCACTGCCCTTCATAGATCAAATGTTAGAGTGCCTTGCGGGCAAGACGCATTATTGCTGCCTGGATGGGTATTCGGGATTCCACCAGATTCTAGTAGCCCTTGAAGACCAGGAGAAGACCACTTTCACATGCCTATTCGAGACCTTTGCTTACAGACGCATGCCCTTCGGGTTATGAAATGCTCTGGCTACATTCCAGAGGTGCATGGTCAGCATCTTTTCAGAATTTGTGGAAGAATGCATCGAAGTATTCATGAACGACTTCACGGTTTATGGTAATTCCTTTTCCGAATGCCTCTTGAACTTAAAGAAAATTCTGCAAAGATGTGTTGAAACTAACCTTGTGCTTAATTTTGAAAAATGTCACTTCATGGTTGACCAAGGGCTTATCTTGGGCCACATCGTGTCCCGAAAAGGTATCGAAGTGGACAAAACCAAAATCCAAGCTATCGAGACCTTGCCTTACCCCTCGAATATTCGAGATGTGCGTTCTTTTCTTGGTCATGCAGGATTTTACAGGAGGTTCATCAAGGACTTCTCCAAGATAGCCCAGCCAATGTGCCAACTGCTACACAAGGATGTGGACTTCATTTTTGATGAAAAGTGCAAAACGGCATTCGAGACCTTGAAGGCCAAGCTCATTTCTGCTCCTATCATTCAGGCCCCCGACTGGACACTCCCTTTCGAGATCATGTGCGACGCAAGCAACCAGGCTTTGGGAGCAGTTCTGGGTCAGAAGAAAGACAAGGAGACGTACGTCATCTACTATACCTCCAAGTTGTTAGATCCAACCCAACAAAACTATACGACGACAGAGAAAGAGCTTTTGGCAATTGTCTATGCCCTTGATAAATTTCGGCAGTACATCTTGGGCACCGAAGTGATTGTGTACTCTGATCATTCCGCCCTTCGATGCCTGCTCAAGAAAACCAATGCGAAACCTAGGCTTATCCGCTGGATCCTCCTACTTCAAGAGTTCAACCTTGCTATCAAGGACAAAAAGGGGACTGAGAATTGCGTAGCAGACCACCTCAGTAGGCTCCCGAACCAAGAAGACGACTCCCAAGTAGCCATTCGGGAGACTTTCCCAGATGAGCATCTGTGCTTAGTTGACACCGCAAAGTTCCCTTGGTTCACGGACATAGCAAATTTTTGTGCCACTGGTGCGCTTCCAGTCAAGGCCTCGAGTGCGGAACACAACCGGATCCGCAAGCAAGCCAAGTTCTATGTTTGGGACAACCCTTACTTATGGAAGCACTGTTCAAACCAGATCGTTAGGCGCTGTGTCACCATGGATGAGGTCCCATCAATCCTCAAGTTCTGCCATTCGACAACGGAAGGGGGACATTTTGCTGCAAAGAAAACCGCACTCAAGGTCCTGGAAGCCGGTCTTTATTGGCCCTCAATCTTCAAGGACAGTTATCTATTTTGCGCAACCTTCCCTCGATGCCAAACCATGGGAAACATCGGAGCTCGAAACCAAATGCCCTTGACCAGCATCCTTGCGTGCGAAATCTTCGATATTTGGGGCATTGACTTCATGGGACCATTCCCGAATTCATTCGGGCATACATACATCCTGCTCGTAGTGGACTATGTCTCCAAATGGATTGAAGCCAAGGCCACCAAAACAGACGATTCACGGGTAGTTGCTGATTTTCTCCGGACCCACATCTTTAACCGATTCGGGACCCCTCGAGCTCTCATCAGTGATCGGGGGACTCATTTTTGCAATCGGACAGTCGCTTCATTACTTAATAAGTATGGAGTGACTCACCGAGTATCCACAGCTTACCACCCCCAAACCAATGGGTAAGCTGAGGTCTCGAATCGGGAGATCAAGGCTATTCTCGATAAGACCGTGAATCAGTCAAGAAAAGACTAGAGTCTCAAACTGGGAGACGCGCTATGGGCCTATCGTACAGCATTCAAGACTCCGATCGGTATGACACCATATCGGTTGGTCTACGGCAAGCCGTGTCATCTTCCAGTCGAGATAGAACACAAGGCCTTTTGGGCAATCAAGAAGGTCAACATGGACTTAGACTCGGCAGGGAAAGACCGATGTTTGCAAATCCAAGAGCTTGAAGAACTTCGGGGGGATGCCTATGAAAATTCAATGATCTACAAGGGCAAGACCAAGGCACAGCATGACAAACATCTCGTAGTCAAGAACTTTGCTGTTGGGCAGAAAGTTTTGCTATACAACTCAAGACTACGGATTTTCTCGGGAAAGCTCAAGTCCAAATGGACGGGACCATATCAAATCACAGCAGTGTTTGATCATGGGGCTGTTGAAATCTAGAATCTGAACAATGGGGAGCCATTCAAGGTGAACGGTCATCGGCTGAAACCCTTCTATGAAGGATTCGAGCCCTCGACTGTCGAAGAAGCAAGGGTCGAGGACCCAGCAATCAACGCCCCCGAATGAGGAAACAACGTCTAGGCCTAGACGATAATCAAGGCCAAATGTGGGGACAGCCCCCGAATTTCTAACCCTCTCTCTCTTTAATTTTCTTGTCTCTAACTTCTGAGTCTGACATCCTCTTTTCTCTCTTCCCAACACACATTTCTTATCTTCCCTAGGTAGTCTTAATTAATTTTGTCTATTCTTATTCCCCTTTGTCCCTTGGTTTTATTTTTATTAGAGTCAACTCTAGTTTTTCAAAAATTTTATGCACACTTTTTATGTTACCTAGGTGAAAATTAAATTTTCTTTGTCTTCTTTCCTTTGTCTCTCTCCAATTAAATGTCTTGTCCCCTACTTTACTAGCCCCCATTTAATTCTTTTGATTTTATTCCCTTCCCTCCTATTTTCAAAATCCTAAAAGCTGATTTGCTTTCCCCGATTCCCGTGCAGGTGCAGGTGCAGGCGCACGCTGCCCTTGGAACTGCGCCTCCTCTCCCATCGCAACACGTGGCAGACGGAGCCCAAGGAGATCAGTTCCCATCCCTCTCTCCACCTTTCCACGTCGCCCAACCTACTCACCCACGCCACTTAACCGTCAGACCTTACCCGTTACCCAACCAAAGCCCCCTCATCTCTCCCAATCAAATCAAAACACATCTTTTTCTCTTCTTTCCAAAAACAACATCCTCTCTTCTTCCTTATGGCACGCACAAGCCTCAACCTAAACAAAAATCCCACTTCTCACTCTTCTACTCCCACTCCTACTCCCCTCTCCACCCAAAACCAGCCAAAAACCACCACCTCCGACCACTCACCCACCGCCACTGAACCACTCGGATTTGCCTCCTCCGAAGCCACCATAGACTTAGACGAAATCCTCTTCACCACCTCACTCCTGAAAATGACCAGATCCGGCAAAGTCCACCGCATTCCTCCATCCACCACCGCCGGCAGTAAAAAGAAAACTTCTCCTCCTCCCAGCCCAGTGAACTCTGTCCCCTTCGATGTCAAGCCCATCGGTTATGTCATCCCATCTGATACCGAGGAGGAGGAGGCAGCCCAAACCAGTTCTAGCCTCCGAGAGGCTAGGAGGGTTGAGAAGGAAAATGAAGAGCAGTTTCCTTGGGACTCTGATGACCAGCGCGCGGCTGAGGACGACGACGGAGAGGAAGGAGAAGAGGAGGTCGAGCTGAAGGAGCGGCCTGTTGAGCAAGACGCTCAGGACCCCGAGCATACTACTCAAGGTCCCGAGGACGCTCAAGACGGCCAGGGAGCAGAAGCCGCCACAGAAGGCGAGGGCGAGATCGACCCACCCAAACCTCCCAGTCCGCCCCCGAAGAAGGCCCAGGGCAAGACCCGAGCGGCAAAGACTGCTCCCAAGGCCTCGGCCTCTAAGCCCCCGGCTAGTAAGAAACGGAAGCTCCCGACCACTCCCAAGGGCAAGGCAGCCGCGATCGAGACCCCCCGAAAATCCCAGCGAACTGAAGAAGAGGACGACAATCTCGAGGACCCCTCGCCTGCTTCGGGATCCAAACCGAGTTACCTGGTAACGGCTGACCTTGATACCTTTAATGAACTGTTCATTTTCAACGATAAGCCGTCTCTAGATAAGGTCACCTTGATGAATTTCAAGGGGGTAGCCCTGTGTCCTAAGCTAGATATGGCGTTTTATGATAAGATGGGTATTGGGTCCAGAATTTAGAAGTTGGTTAGTGGCATAGGTTGGGAAAGTTTCTTTTATATGGATCAGCCTACATTAGGGATGTACATGGGTCGGGTTGGGCCGGTTATGGCTCATAACCAGCACCAACCCGCCAAATATTTAGTGGGCCGGGTTGGGTCGGTTATTTGCCTATAACCGCCGGTTATCAAGTTGAGCGGTTATAGGCGGTTAACCGCGGGTATACGGTTATGAGCGGTTATGGGCTTTAAAATTGGGCCAAACCAAAAATTCAAAAAATCTAAACAAGAACATTCAAAATCCAAAGTAACTCTTGACCAAATTCTCATTCTTGACGTAAATCCAGCAGGATCCATAACTTCTATCCAACATCATCCTCAT
This sequence comes from Viola odorata, assembly GCA_963691705.1. Lineage (NCBI taxonomy): Eukaryota > Viridiplantae > Streptophyta > Magnoliopsida > Malpighiales > Violaceae > Viola > Viola odorata. The sequence continues at coordinate 17,189,134 of OY829545.1, forward strand.
TCATCCTCCTCTAAATGTCTAAACATGCATGAAGAATAGATAAAAAAATCAGAAAAATATCTCAATAATAATGATGAAAAAAATTTAAAAGTTAGTGAAGTGAATTTACTCTTCAATGTCTTCATCAACATCAAGATCCAAAGTAACTCTTGACGTAAATTCTGCAAAATTAGAAAACATGATCAGATTCATTAATATTAAAAAAAAACAGAAACTTTTGAAACATTTATTGTTACCTGATTCAATTTCATCATAATTTTCTATATCTTCCAATGCATCCTTCAAGTCAATTTGTTCTTGAGAGCAACGCAACCAATTTTGGCAGCAAAGTAAAGCTTCCACCATTGTTGGAGCTAAATTACTTCGAAATGGATCAAGTACACGCCCACCGGTACTGAAAGCAGATTCTGATGCGACCGTTGACACAGGGATAGCCAACACCTCTCGAGCTACCATTGCAAGAACTCGATATTTATACCCATTGGTTTTCCACCAATCCAAGATATTAAATCTTTCATCACCGATCTCCTCACACCCATCTAAAAGATACCTCTCAACCTCATCCTTACTCTCTTCATTATCCTCCTCCATCAAATGCATTTTAAATTTAGAAGTCAACTCATTATGCTCATCTTCAGCCATTACACCATCCTCTGACAATTGAGCAGTATTTGATTTTGGACTAGCACTCCCCACACTAATCACTTGAGCAGAAAAGTATTCATACAACCTCACTAAAGTTGCCCTCACTTTAGTTGTCAACTCAAAAGCTGTCATTGAATCATAAACTTCGGCAAAACAAAATTTGACATATCTCAACTTGTAACGTGGATCTAACACAACAGCCACATATAACAAGAAATTAATTTTGTCAAACTTTCCCCAATATTTATCAAACTTTAAGATCATACCAGCAGCCATCCCACTCAACAAAGGATCCCTACCCTTAGACAATTGAACTATCTTGGATTGCATGTTCACAAGCTCATGAAAAAAACTATTACATGTAACAAACAAAGAACCTGAAAATCTCAAAGTGACAACATAAAACAGCTTAAGGAACTTGATAAAAACTCTTGAATTATTCCAATCAAGTGATGTAGGAACCCCACTAGTCTTCCCCCCTTCCTCAAAGTATTTAGAAAACCTAACATCTTCCCTTTTCATTCTATCAAATACCTTTTCAAAGGCTTTCAATGTACCCGTTTTAACCCCATCAACAACACTCCCTTCTTGTTTAGGTTGATATACTAATGTTTTCTGATTTTTATCTTTAACAACTCTATAAGAGTATTTTTTACACCTTCCATCTAAATGTGACCACAAATTAGTAGTCCCAATATTTTTATTCCCACTACCACAAGCATAACTTGAACCACAATAATTGCAGGAAGCTCTACGAGTAATACCTGATGTCCCTGTCACAACTTTGAAATGATCCCACACTTTAGATTGCTCGCGATTCCTTTTCTGTCCTACAACTTGTTGTGTTTGAGATTGATCCTCAGTATTTGAACCAGCAACAACATTTGTAGGAGTTTGATCCTCGCCATTTGAACCAGCAGCAATATTTGCAGGACTTTGATTCTCACGATTTGAACCAGCATCTGACGTGGTTGAAATTTCAACGTCAACCATCTGTTATTAACAAAACAATTAGGATATTTCAACCACTTGTTAATAACATAATCCTAATTCAACCCACAACTAAATTCATAACATTAGAGTCATTAGACCATAAGAACAACCAAAAAAATTAATAAAATGTAAATAATTATCAAACCAGAAAAGCCAAAAAACTAATAACATGTAAGTGACCTTGAAAGCAGATCGGGAGCAGCGAAGAGAGCAGCTGCTGGAATGGAACCAGCGACGCCGGCGAAGGGAGCAGCGACGCGAACCTGCGGAACCAGCGAAGGGAGCAGCGACGGGAGAAGGGAGCAGCGACAGGAGAAGGGAGCAGCGACGGGAGAAGGGAGCAGAGCAGCGACGGGAGAAGGGAGAAGGGAGCAGAGCAGCGACGGGAGAAGGAAGCAGAGCAACTCTGACGAGAGAGGGAGTGGCAACACCGGCGAGAGAGGGAGATGGAGCAGCGGTGAGAGAGGGAGAGTGAGAGGGAACGACGAGAAAATTAGAAATGATGAAGAATGAGAGGGAGCGGGCCGAGCGGCTATAGATTTAGGGTTGGATTAATTGGATGTATAATGTGTATATATACCTAGGGTCAATAGGTTGGGTCGGGTCGGTTATACGGTTATTTCAAAATTTCGACCCACTATCTGACCCAACCCAACTATAATGAGTCGGTTATATAACCGTTACCCGCGGTTATGGCGGTTATTCTATTTTGGCGGGTTGGGTCGGGTCGGTTATATGGGTCGGGTCGGTTATGGCGGTTATTTGTACATCCCTAGCCTACATATCTAGAGCTCAGCCCTGAGTTCTTTGCAAGTTTTTGGTACAAGGTTGATCTGTTCAAGCCAAAAAGCGGGGTAGGTCCCGATCTGTCTACCAGGGGCTGCGTCAATTTCAGGTTAGCTAGCAAATGGCGCCCGATGTCCCTCAACGACTTCAATGTCTATCTCGGTTTCACCAGTCGTGAGGACATTCAAGGGGATGCATATCAGAACGCCTTGACCACTGTACCGGCTGACTTCAACAACCACAAGGCCCTTCGGGAGCTCACTGGGAATTCCAAGGTCAAGTTCGACTCCCGCCACACCAAGGCTCATTGCATTCAAGACCCTGCACTCCGAATCCTGCAACGCTTCCTGTCCATTGCCCTCGCGGGTAAATTCGGAACCTCAGGACAGCTTGCTCAATCGGAGCTATTTTTCCTTTGGGCCATGTACCACAAGAAGCGAGTCAACCTTGGCTACTGGATCGCCACCTCTACTCACAACGTTGCCAATGCCCCCCTGGGTCGTTCTCCTGTTCTTGGGTCCCTTGTCACCAGCCTGGCCTCGCAGTTATACACCTCGACGCTCCGGAACTAAACTTATATCGACACTCGAATTCCTTCAAGCTCCTTGGTCTCAAGACCTTGGACACGATGGGATTCCTTTGTGTTATTAACGGTATCTTGAGCTTTCATGCAGATAACAAAGGAAAGATAGAAGGCAAGTTTTAGTACCCGGACCTATCAAAGCCCCAAGCCCAGTCTGCTGCCCCCGAGCCTCCTTCTGCCAAGACCAATGCGTCAACTGCACCCGAGGAGCATGCTCCAGGTCTCGAACAGATGCCGAGCAACAACGCTATCATCCGCTTACTCACTGACATCTTGGAAACCAATCGCGCCATCCTCAAAGAATTTCGAGAGCAAGTTGCCTCCCCGATTCCACCTCACCTCGGATCCCGAACATTTTCAAACCCTTTGCCCCTGCGTGGGCTTATTCTCTATGTTGAACAATTTGCGTTTATGCTTTCCGTTTGAACTGCTATCTCTTTTGTCTCCTTCCCGCATTGAGGACAATGCGCCGCCTAAGTGTGGGGAGGAGTTTTAACTGCTAGTATTTATTATGCATGTCATAATTATATTCTAGTTTATTTTTCCTAAGCTTATGCATGAATTAATTTCTAGTTTTTACTTTTTTAGGATTTTAGCTTACTGCCTATTTTTGAAAACACCTCAATGATGGACACACACCTGACTTGTGCACATAGAATGAAAATGTTGTCTTAGTCAAGGTCCCGAATGGTTCACTCTTCGCCTGTTATGCCTTATATCTTCTTTAAGACCTAGACACCAGTAGTCTCGAATCAGCACCTTGTGAGCATTTGAGCCTTCATTTATTGTTTGAGTGAATGCATTACTAAGTACTGGCTGGGTTTGCATGATATCCATGGGTATAGACACTTTTAGACATAGGAAAGCAGCAAAAAGATAAAGTCTTCGCATCAAATTGTTCTCTCTCATTCTTTTCTGTTCTGTTTCTTCCTTCTTGACCTCGAACCCCTTCTTGACCTCTCAAATTCTAACCATTTGAATTTTTCTTGATCCTTCTCTTGGTAGGTGAGTGATGTTGTTGGGAGCACTATCGAGGGCTAGACTAGACAAACGAAGCAGCAAAGGCAAAGTGTGGGGATCCCGCAAAAATTCAAGACCTCAAAGCTGAATTCAAGGGCAGACCAGAACGAAAAATCACTTCCCATCCACAGCAAAACGCAAGTGTGGGGAAGTGAAATCAGAATTTCTAGCCCCCGAGGAACAAAGGTCTCGATCCTCAAGCAATCCAGGTCTTGCGCTCTCTCTTCCTTTAAAAAAAAAAAAAAAAAAAAAAAAAAAAAAAAAAAGAGAAAAAATTAGAAAATCAAAAACAAAAGAGAAAGGGAAGAGAGCAAGACTAAGCCTTGAAAAACAAGAAGAGGAAAATCAGCAGCAGAATCCATTTAAGGTCCCGAGCCTAGGTCCCGAAAGAAGAAAGCAAGGATCCCCCTCGAAGAAGAAAAGCCTAGTCTAGCTTTCGCTCCAGCAACATTGTCTCACCATCTCGATTCTTTCCTGCCAAGGGAGCATTCCAGGTTTGAGTTGGTTTAACCACCTCCTCATTTCACTTCCTTACTCCCCCTCTTCTCCATTTCCTCCCTCTCATTATACTTCGTCCATTTCCTCTTATCATTTATTTTCCTTGCTTTCCCTTCTTGCCCCCGATGTGGAGTCTTTTGATTGCTAGATTGCCTATGCATGTGTCTAATGTACTCGGATTGACTTGCAAACTTGGTTTCGTGCTACGTTTTTTTGCATACTTAAGTGTTTAAACACCTAACCATTGCTTACGAGTGTGAGTGCAAACACCGATCCATGTAAGGACTACTAGTTGATAGGCTAATGTGGAAAAGTCTCTTCTCAAGGGTCGTTATCCTTCTGATTTGATGCAGGTGTATCTAGGCGAAGTCCGTTTTCATTCGGGGTCCCGAATCTTGACTAGCGTGCTTATTCTCTGTGCTATGGTTTGGTGTGTCTGTTCTGTTTTGGGACTGTTTTAAAATTTTGTGAATGCTCGAGGGCGAGCATTGGGCAGTGTGGGGATTATTTGATAGCATGTTTTTATGCACGATTCTCTCCCCATTTTCTCACCCATTTAAGGCAGGATTCTGCTAATTTACCCTTGTTTTCATTACTTTTGCAGATTTAGGCCTAAAATGGGAGTTTATGCGAAAAGATGCATTTTTGGGGCATTTTGTGCAGTTTTGAGCTTCAAGACCCAGAGTTGAGGTCCCGAGTCCAAAGCAGCGTTCAAAGTCTCGAATCGGATTCTCCATTCGGGACCCCGAAGGGCAAAGAATGACATTTCCACGTGTCATCTTGCCAGAGCTTCCATGTGCCTCCTTTGACACTGTTCCTGCAATCTGCACTGACCACCAAATACCTACCGCTCTGACCAAGTCAGCCCTTGAGCCCAGTCCAGACCTACCTAAAGCTGGGAAAATCAGACAGCTTTATGCTTTCTCAGCTTTGTGCTTTAAGGAGCATGGATCCACTTCTTTAGGCTTTCAATTAATGCATTTTGTCCCTAGTTTTAGGCTGAAGATATTTTGTGCTTAAAGCTCTACTATATAAAGGGCATCTAAGAGTAGTTTAGGCATCTCTTATTATCTCTTACATCACACATTACTTAACATAGTTTAGTTAGTTTTAGTTTTCTTAGACTTCTCTCTAGTTCCTCTCTGATATGATCACGGACCCCTCCAAGACCAAACTTGACATTCAAGGCATGTTACCTCAAGGACCGATCACACGAAGCAAATCAAGAGGGTTGATCCTATGGTTTGAAGGCAAAATGAGCAAGAAAGAATGTATCCAAGTCCAGGAAAAGGTTGTGCACGTGAACCTTCATCAATCCAAACTTAGTGAAGAACTAATGCCTGGCAGCATACCTCCAGAACCACCACCTTTGGGGATCGCAGCCGACCATCATGATCCGATGGACAAGCAAATGGAGTCTGATTTGAGCGAACCTAGTCTTGATGGAAACTTCAAGATGTTAGCTTTCTTTTGGGACAAGTTTCAGGCCAATCGGACGGGTGGATCAAAAGTTATGGTCGTCGACATTTTGGCGCGCATTGTGGACGCGAGAAATAAATTAAATGAATTATTTTTGGTTTGCTCCAAGCGAACCAAGTGGCATGCCGCTAGGGCCAAGCCTCCTGTAGTGGCATGCCGCCAGCTACAGTACGGTACTGTAGCTACAGTGACTTTTTGTATAAATAGCTATTTCCTTTCATTTTTCTGGGAGCTTAGACATTTGGTTGATATTTGTAAAGTGAGATTACTCCTTTCTCTTATCACCTAAGCCTTAGGCTCTTCATCTCTTCCTTGAGAGAGATCATTTGAGTTGAGAACACTCCTCTTGATCTTTCTCCGGGAAATCCATATTTGTAATGGTTGTGAAGACTTTTATTTGAATGAAATATATGTTTTATTTGGTTGATCATCCATAGAAACGAGTCCCTACTTGGCCCTTGGATTATATCTTGATCAAGCAATCGTTCGTGTGATATTTGCTACTTCGTTTGTGTTCATCTTCGTCCCTTCCATCCATCTTCTAATTCTCGGGTAATTTTGTTCCTTTCCTCCACTCTTTTGTGTTTATTCTTCCGCTGCATCTCCATGTCTTGTTGTTTCTCCATTTTCAGCCATGGTTTCACTAGATAACTCCTTAGGCTAGATCCATCCTTAAGCTCATATATCATTCGGCTTACTTACACTAGGCCGGATCATATCACTCTCTCTAGTTCTTGTTAGCACATTCAACCTTGCCGTCGGGCTTCAAACGGATTTTTAGTATCAAAGTATTCTTCCCTTAATCTATTTACTTACTTGTTATGCTTCCTTTAATTATTATTTGTTCATCTTCAAGCATGAGTAGCTAAATTTTTAGTTCTTGGCAAGGGTAATTCAAGGGTCGCAAGGGCAGATTCGAGACCTTAATGTGCTTAATACATTCTTGATGCCATATTCAATTATTCATCGTTTTAATTACATCTTTGCATGATTTAATTTGAGGTCTGATCAGCTGATAATTATCTTGTGTAAATGCTGCCATTTATGTGATGAATACGGAAGGAAAATTGCATGAAATAAGTAGGCATCTGTTTAGTCTTGACTGCGCTGAAGTGGTCTCGAATAGATAGGGTGGGTAGTTGATTAGAGCAAGGTCACGAGCCTGACAAACTGAGGGACTTTTTAGCTCTAGATCTGTCTTTTCTTAGCTTCATGGGCAGTTTGAGTATGGCCCTCCCGTGATGCGATCACGGCCCCCTTCGAATTAGAACAACTTGACACCTTGCCAAGAGAATCGGTCACGGGCAGTCGAGCCTTGCTAATGCGCATAATTCATGCCCAAGGTCGAGGATCGAGTGCTAAATCTTCGCAATACCTAGGCCTAGACACGCGGAACTCCCAAGATGGTCGAGAAAGCCATGAAGTAGAGGCGCGTCTAGCCCTAACAAGTCACCAGGCCACGCGCACTCCTCCCAAGGCCTTGACAACAAATGCTCCATCTATGCAAGTCAGAATTGCGTCGCCTATTCGTCACCAGAATATGGACAAGCAAATGGCCTCCGATTTATAAGAACCGAAGCTTGATGGAAACTTCAAGATGTTAGCTTTCATTTGGGACAAGTTTCAGGTCAATCGGACGGGTGGATCAGAAGTTATGCTTGTTGACATTTTGGCGCGCGGAGCTGAAGCTGGTAGAAAAATCCTTAACGTGATTACGCTAAGGTCTTAACGTGATCACGCTAAGGAAAGAGGTCTAGCGTAATCACGCTAAGCTCTTAGCGTGAAGAGTTCTTAGATCACGCTACTCTCGGATGCTATTTTGGATTTTTGGGCATCTTGGCGTGATCACGCTAAGGTGTTGGCGTGAATCACGCTAAGGGAAAGTTGTCTGGCGTGATCACGCTAAGGCCTTAACGTGATCACGCCAGCATCTGTTTTGAGTACGAATTTTGGGCTTTTCAAGCCCAAATTGCATACCAACTATATATGTAACTCTTTTGTTTCATTTGAGGGAGCTTAGACATTTGGTTGATGTTTGTAAAGTGAGATTACTCCTTTCTCTTGTCAACTTAGCCATGAGCTCATCACTTTAATTCATTGAGAGGGATCGCTTGAGTTTGAGATTACTCCTCCCGATCTCTCTCCGGGAAATCAAAGCTTGTATGGATTTTGCTGATTTTGTGAATGAAGTATATGTTTTATTTGGTTGATCATCCATAGAAACGAGTCTCAATCTTGGCCCTCGGAGTATATCTTGATCAAGCAAACATTGTGTGATTGTTCGCTACTTCGTGACTTGCTCATCTCTGTCCCTTCCATCCATCTTCTAATTCCCGGTGACTCCCATCTTTCCATCGTTCTTATGTGTAATTTCTCCGCTAAATATCCATATTTTGTGTCTTTTCTTTCGTGTGGACTTGGTGTTCGTTAGACGATTCGCTTGGCTAGATCCTCCATAAGCTCCATATGTTATCCGGCTTACTAACCCTAGGCCGTGATCGCATCAAGTGGTAGCGGAGCTTTTGGCCGCCTATCGAATTTTCTAGTTTCCTTTAAATGTGTTAGAACCTTTCTTCCTTGAAATCTTGAGTTTCTTGCGTCATTTTTTAATACTATTTCAAGTGAGCTTTTGACTGTTGGTTGTGATCACCTTGGCCAAATTAAAATTCCAAAATTTTGAGAAAATCATTTGGGTGTGATTGTGGTGTTCTTCGTTGTTCTTGGTGTTCTTGCAAAAGATGAACAAAAAGGGAAAGTTTTGATCCAAGAATTATTTCATTAAAGTTGTAGCCAAGTGTTTGCCATTAATTAATTATTTCCCAAGCTTGGCCGGCCATCAAGAGTCAAAGAACCCCATCCTTTGCATTAAATGCAATAAGCCACCTCACCCTAGCTTGTTGACTACTTGACCAAGGGTACCAACATTCCCAACTAAATAATACCATCCTAACTAAATTGCCCATTCCCAACCAAAATAACCCCACCTTTTCCCAAGCTAGCACGTCCTCCTCTTCTTTTTGTGTGCAGTTGTCCTTTTAATTTTTATTTGAGTCTTAAACAAGTCCTAAACTCAAGTCCTAAATTTATTAAATCCTAAACTCAAGTTTTACACTTTTGAGTCCTAAACTTAAGTTATTTTGAGTCCTAAACTTCCAAGTCTTTTTCATTAATTCTTTGAGTCTTCCTTTGAGTCTTTTACTCAATTAAACCCAATAATTCCAGCCTCCTTTCCCTCCAACGGAAATTCAAAGTTTTTCCCTCAAAATTAAATTTTTGCATTTCCTTGGAAATCTGAAAAAATTTCAGCTTTCTCTTTGAGTCCTTGTAAACTTCTTGAGTCTTATACTTATTTAGACTCAAATTTTTCCAACCCTCCTTCCTTCCAAAGGAAATTCAAAATTTTTCCCCATAAATTAAAGCTTTGAATTTTCCTTGGAATTCTGAAATTTTTTTTCAGCTTTCCCTTAAGTTTTTGTAATTCTCTTGAGTCTTTTGTTGAGTATAATCTTTCCTACTTTTGTTCTAATCTTTTGAGCATTTGCGAAGATAGTTGTTGATAAATTGCTTGATTCGAATCACAAGTTTGTTTGCGGCAAAGAGTTGAGTGGCGAGCAAGCTTTGTGTGTGGATGTATTGAGCGATTTGTGAGGCTATCTTTTGCGAGTGATTAAACACGAGCGTTAAACACGTGAGGGAGAGAATTATTTTTCTAACCCTTGTTTAAGTGTGCAGGTACACGGAGAACGCGAAGTTGAGTGTTTGTGAGCACGTATTTTTCGAGTGACCTAAACACCTAAACACGAGTGTTTAAACACGTGAGGGAGAGATTATTTACTAACGCATATATATCTAGTTTGTTTGATTTTTCAGGCACAATGTCAAGAGATAGTGATTGTGAGTCTTGTGATCAAGAGTCGTATTATGACGATGATGACTCACAATGCATTGACGAAAGTGGTGATGAATCATGTGGTGATGATAGTTGCCAATTCGATGGTGATGAAGATTTTGAACCATGTGGTGAAAGCGGCGATGAGTGTAGCATTGATAGAGAGGATGAGTACCAAGATGAAAGTGAAGTAACTTGTAGTGAGAGTGAAGGCAATGAAGATCCTCCAAGTCCTCATGTCTTTAGTCGTGGCTCAAGTTCAGTTTGTAGTGAGGATGACGACCAAGAAGAGACTTCAAGTCCTCGTCTCTTAATCCGTGGCTCAACATCAAGTTGTAGTGAGGATGACGACGACGAAGATTTCCAACAAGTCTCAAGCTATGGCCTTGGTTCCATTGTCCACCAAAGCCTTGGCCATGGCCCCGAACCAAGACACTTCTTCTCCTCAAGTGTACAAGTCCGCACTAAACAAGATGGAACGCCAAGACGAGTTCCTCCTTCTCCTCCTCCAAGGATTCGACATCACCAAGGCCGAATGCCTCCTCATCCTCTTCAAGAATTTCAGCAAGACTTCCGAACGACATCCTTGCCTTCCACATCTTCCAAACAAGCAAGCGAAGTATTTTGCACTACATGTACGGGTAGAGGCCGCTCGTGTGACATTTGCCCCAATAATAGAGTGAACGATGTAAGTGCAAAAGCCAAGCAGCATGAGGAAAATGATCATACTAAGAAAGAAAAGAGTGGCAAGACAAAGAATAGTGATGACTTGCCGAGTGGTGTTAGGAATGATGCTTGGTGGGAAAATTTGCCCGGGTTAGTGAAGAATATTGCAAGACCTAAACGTGACAAGAATTCTTCTCCTTCACTTCCCTTGAAGCAAGGCAGCGGCTCCTCCCAAGCTCGTCCAAGTCAACAACATTCTTAATCCACTATGGCATTCGAGTCCGAACCGGAAGTGGTGCAACCTACACAAGTCACTCCACGACAACAACCCACACCATTTCAATCTTTTGCACTACCTTGTCAATCGATTGAAAGAGATTTGGCCGAGCTCCAAGCTATAGAAGCTAAAAAGAGTGAAAAATGTGAGGTTATGAATGAGAGAAAAGAGTGTGGAGAGAAGAAAGTAAGTGATGAGGAAAATACACGGCATGAAAAAAGTAAGCATGCCAATGAGAGTGAGTGCAACCGTACTCACGAGAATGAGTTGAGTGAGCTCAATGAGTTAGATCAATTTCAAGTTTATGACAACCTATTGTTTGAATTATATTTTGACAATCCGTTGTTTGAGCTTGAAATTGAGGAAAAAGAAAGTGAGCAAAACAGCCCCCATGAAAAAAGTGAGCATGGGTCAAGAGATAGTGAGCAAAACAGCCCGCATGAAAAGAACGAGCATGCGAGAGAGAAACACACACATGAGAGGAGTGAATATACAGAAAAATTGAGAGAAGAAAGTGAGGAAAAGAAGCAAACTGAAATTGTGGGAGCTATTGATCCAATGAGCGTGCCTTTGTGCAATGAGGATCAATTAGCTCACTCTAACATTGACACTTCTTTTCCTACTATTTGTGTGTCTTTCTTGCAGAAAATTTCGAAGGGTTGTCGCGAACATACGCCCACAAATGTTCCAAGGAGCGAAGGTGGTTCTAAACCATCAATCCTAGGAGGCGTTGGAAGTGTAATTGCTCAACAATGGTGCTCAATGCGGCAAGGCCTTGAGGTAAACCGTTCCCCCCTTCCCGCTTTGCCCAACGGGTATGTTTTCACTCCCTTTTTGAATGCTCAATTGTTTGAGGTTGTTCAATTCACTCACCCTTATTCACATGATGAAATTTTGTATGATAACCATGTAGCATGTGATAAGGAATCATTCTTGCATTTCATTGAGCATGATCCATTTGTTCGTGTATTTGAAAACCACTTGGGTACAAATTTTATGGCATGTATCCACAACCTTCCTGTACCCTTCGTCAAGCAAAATTTTTCTTGGTTTGAGCATAGACATTACTTGAATGAAAATTTTGTGGCATGTGTTAAAATTCCTAATTTGCATTTCATCAAGTATGACCCTTTCTTGCTCAAACGTGCTAATTTTTGTAATTTTTCGGATAATATGTATAATTTATATACATGTTGTTTTCATTTGGAATCCATGATTGATTGGCATAAAGTGTGGAAACAATTCTTTCGCTCCAACTTGTTAGAATTCTCTTGGCCTAATTGCTGCAAAGAATTGTATTTCTTTTTGTGCCGATTGCTTGGTATTCCAAAACATTTTGTAAATGGGCGTGTGGCTCAATTTTCTTGGCTGATCCTTATAGGCCGCTTTGAGAAAATGACCCACCGCCTATGTTGTTTAATAGTTTGTGACCCCGTGCGCATTCCCAATATTGTCTTGAAGACTAGTGTGTATAAAGATGAAATGGATGTGCATGATTTTGAATTGAATAAATTTTATTTTGCCAAGTGTAGCCTACATGAGTTATTTGTGGATAATATGCACTTAAATACCATGGATATGTTGTGTGTTAGGAAAACACAAATTCTTGGCCCGAATTTGTCAAGAATTAATTGGTTTAACTCTTACGAGAATTTGTGTTTTCTCTTGCGGAATTTGTTTGGTATTTTCATGTGCATTGTGCTTGTGTGTAGTGCTCAATTCTCTTGGTTTGTTGTGGTGAGCCGAAGAGAAAAGATAAGTTATTATGTCGGTTGTTCTACACTTTGTGATGCCATCCGTATTGTGCATGAAATTTTTCAAAACGATGTGCATCCATGTGCAATCACTATTGTTGATTCTTCCTTGGATCACCCTAGGCATAGGCACGCGCAATTGCGCCTCTTGGGTTTCTCACCTTTGTTTCCAAGTGTTTTTGAGTGTGTAGGTGAGAAGATTGAGGCTATGGATTCGAGGACGAATCCTTTTGAAGAGGGAGAGGTTGATGCGATCACGGCCCCCTTCGAATTAGAACAACTTGACACCTTGCCAAGAGGATCGGTCACGGGCAGCCGAGCCTTGCTAATGCGCATAATTCATGCCCAAGGTCGAGGATCGAGTGCTAAATCTTCGCAATACCTAGGCCTAGACACGCGGAACTCCCAAGATGGTCGAGAAAGCCATGAAGTAGAGGCGCGTCTAGCCCTAACAAGTCACCAGGCCACGCGCACTCCTCCCAAGGCCTTGACAACAAATGCTCCATCTATGCAAGTCAGAATTGCGTCGCCTATTCGTCACCAGAATATGGACAAGCAAATGGCCTCCGATTTATAAGAACCGAAGCTTGATGGAAACTTCAAGATGTTAGCTTTCATTTGGGACAAGTTTCAGGTCAATCGGACGGGTGGATCAGAAGTTATGCTTGTTGACATTTTGGCGCGCGGAGCTGAAGCTGGTAGAAAAATCCTTAACGTGATTACGCTAAGGTCTTAACGTGATCACGCTAAGGAAAGAGGTCTAGCGTAATCACGCTAAGCTCTTAGCGTGAAGAGTTCTTAGATCACGCTACTCTCGGATGCTATTTTGGATTTTTGGGCATCTTGGCGTGATCACGCTAAGGTGTTGGCGTGAATCACGCTAAGGGAAAGTTGTCTGGCGTGATCACACTAAGGCCTTAACGTGATCACGCCAGCATCTGTTTTGAGTACGAATTTTGGGCTTTTCAAGCCCAAATTGCATACCAACTATATATGTAACTCTTTTGTTTCATTTGAGGGAGCTTAGACATTTGGTTGATGTTTGTAAAGTGAGATTACTCCTTTCTCTTGTCAACTTAGCCATGAGCTCATCACTTTAATTCCTTGAGAGGGATCGCTTGAGTTTGAGATTACTCCTCCCGATCTCTCTCCGGGAAATCAAAGCTTGTATGGATTTTGCTGATTTTGTGAATGAAGTATATGTTTTATTTGGTTGATCATCCATAGAAACGAGTCTCAATCTTGGCCCTCGGAGTATATCTTGATCAAGCAAATGTTGTGTGATTGTTCGCTACTTCGTGACTTGCTCATCTCTGTCCCTTCCATCCATCTTCTAATTCCCGGTAACTCCCATCTTTCCATCGTTCTTATGTGTAATTTCTCCGCTAAATATCCATATTTTGTGTCTTTTCTTTCGTGTGGACTTGGTGTTCGTTAGATGATTCGCTTGGCTAGATCCTCCATAAGCTCCATATGTTATCCGGCTTACTAACCCTAGGCCGTGATCGCATCATCCCGCATTCGTGCCTGGAGGGATGGCAAACTGTCAAGACTACCTCATATGTGGAAACGGGGGGTAGTTTCTCTTAAGAGAAAAGTAGGGGATATCCGAGGAATCTGACCCCCATGTCATTTCTATGATGTCTCGAATGGAATATTTCAGTGCTGATGACAATCTGGTCCCGAATGCAACCCGAGGATACCTTTGCTGAGAGCCCTTCTCTATCTGATTATTTGTGCTTGTTTCACCTCTGTTTCATTATTTCTGGATTTGTTCACTTACTTGCTTTATTTTATCATTCGGGACCCCCGAATTGACACCTCAAGGTCCCGAATACTGCTTTCCTAAGTAACAATTGTTAGCTCCCAAATCTGCATTGGCTAACTTATTTAGCCAAGTAAACCCCCCCTCCCCCCCCTGATTGTTACTTTTTGTGCATTTCACCCTCGAATGCATTCAAGACCTTAGATCAGTCTCTCACAATCCCTGTGTTCGACCCTGACTACCACTGTACACTATATCTCCTGTGCACACACGTTTTCAGGCACTATAAATCTGTATTTGACTGACGATCAGAAGACCCTGAGTTATTTCATTGCTCACCTCTCTAAATGTTGTCCATGGACATCTAAGTTCTTATTTACAAAAAAAATTCTATTTCAAGCTAAACAACAACAACAACAAAATTAAAATAAAAAAATTGATATTTTTCCTATATGGCAAAAGAGAAAAAAAAATCGGTTCTGGTACATTCGTTAGCCTCTTAGAAATTAGCATGGGAGTAGCTTATAGTATTATTTTAAAATAACACTAATAATAAATTACAAAGTAAACAAACTTATAAATTAATTTTTTAATTAAATCATGCACTTTTATTTCTATTATAAATGACAGTTTATTTTCTTAATAAAGAATTAGTATATACGTAACTTTTATTAAAACATTCAAATTAGTAAATAATTTATAATAGAAAAATATATGAGTTAAGAAAGTTAGCAAAAATAGATTACTTTTATTAATAATATTTTATTTTAAAAAAATGATTCAATATTAATGTTGTGAATTATGAGTGTATATTAAATTATTTTTTTAGACTTTACATTTATATTAAATAGTTTTCTGATAGGATGAAAAATGAAAGAATGTGATTTTCTACTATGAACTATTAACATCATAAGATTAAATTATAATTAACATAAAAAATTAAAAAAACATTTATTTAAATAATTTATTAATTGAAATGCTAAAATATAAAAGAAAAAAATGATTTAGTAAAGAACCAAAATATCTTAAATAGAGAAACTATCTTCCCATGAAATTATTTTTGTGAACTTTTACTTCATGTTTCACTCTCTTTTATATATTTTTAAAATTTATCATTCTTTACATAAATTGGTAAGGGTGATAAAATCATTTCCAACAACAAATTACTCACTATGTTTAAAGAGGTTATGGGAGATCAATTTATGTAATGTAGTATTGGAGCTACAATGTGAGAAATATCTTTAAAAGTACGTAATTAGAAAATAGTCACAATAAGTAAATCTTTCTAATAAACGGTTCTATAGTATTTCACATGTATAAGAAATTGGATGGAATTATATCCTTACTAAATATAAAAAGTATAAGATATGTAGCCTACATAATGTAGGTTATATAGGAAGTTTTACCCAATACCTGATAAAAAAAATTGCAAAAAATAAGATATGAAAGTCGAAAAAAATACTCTAACATTATTATTAGGCTATTATTATTCAAAGTCGTAAAATATTAATTTAGTTATTTATTATACTATTATTATTCAAAGTCGTAAAATATTAATTTAGTTATTTATTATAATTTAATTTTACCATTAGTAATGAAACATATGTCACGTAACTTTTACTTAAAATATAAAATTATTATTAATTTAATATTACATCCTCAATATAAAAAATATGTTAATTTATTTTCAATTATAAATTATTTTAAATATTATTGTATTATTTTAAAAATAATATTATTTATTCAAGTTAATATTTTTTGTTTTATATTTTTAATTTAGTAAAGGGATTGATATTAAGAGAGTTAAAGAACCATAAACTAGATAAAATGATAAATAAATGATAATATTTATACTATTTCTAAGATAAATTATATGTTAAAATAAAGAAAAAAAATTATGAGAATTATTGAGAAGTTTATTTACATCATACTTTAAAATTATAAGTATTTAAAATATTATCCTTATATTATCAAAATAAAGTACACTAATTTAATTTTTAAGAATTAAATATTATATATTGTACATAAAATATTTCTTACAGAAGTTAATATTATTTATTTATTTTCATATTTTAATAATAATTTTAAGGTACTGCATGGCTTATTTTTTTAGAAAAAAATTATTTTTGAAGACTAAAAAATTTTAAAACAACTACAAGTGACAAATAAAAAAGTAAATTTATATTTTTTCTTAAAATTAATTTAATGGTAAAATTTTATTGATGAGTTTCAAACAATATAAAAGGATTAATTTAGAGAAATTAAAAAAAGATACTGGTTTTTTTTTATAGAATCTAATCATCAAATAGTTATGGTTATACATTTTCCTCCAATATTTATAAGTTTTTTTTGCAATTTTTATCATTTATTTTTTCTAATCACTTTTAATGTTTATATAGGGTCTATAATGTAAGTCTTAAAACTATAGTGTACAAAGTGAAAGATTTTATAAACTATAAAAAAATTATGCAGTTTACCCTAAAATATGTGCTAGGTAAAGTAATATTTTTTTTTTACAAAAAAAAAAAAATGGTTATATTATTAATTATCATTATAATACCATGGATCGAACATATAACCTACATCATAAAAATGAAACGCACTAAGAAATTTAATTACAACCTCTTGTACAAATAACATAACAAGTTTAATTACAACCTATAATGCAAATAATTAATAACAAAAGTTGAAAAGATTAGTCTATATTAAACTTGTGTAACATAATAGACTGTTATAAAAGTACATAAAAGATCTCTCTTATAAATCCTTAATGAGGGTGATGGGTATTGATGAAATTGGTATTGAATAATTAAAAAAAAAATTATTTTAAGCCAAAATTTATAGAAAAAAACCAAAAGTTATGAATTAGATTAGATACTGATAGCGTGTATTTATGCATGACTTTTCCTCCATTATTCCATCAATTTAAGGCACGATTCTGTTAATTTGCCCTTGTTTTCATTACTATTGCAGATCTAGGCCTAAAAAGGGAGTTTATGCAAAAACATGCGTTTTCGGTGCATTTTGTGCGGATTTAAGCTTCAAGACCAAAGTCGAGGTCCCGAGTCCAAATCAGCGTTCAAGGTCCCGAATCGGTTTCCCCATTCGGGCCCCCGAAGAGCGAAGAGCGGAATTTCCACGTGTCCTCTTGCCAAAGCTTCCACGTGATCCTCCTGACACTATTCTGACCATTCTGCACTGATCACAAAATACCTACCTTCTGACCAGTTCAGCCCTTGAGCCCAGTCCAGACTTGCCAAAGCTGGGAAAACCAGACAGCTTTATGCTTTTTCAGCTTTGTGCTTTAGGGAGCATGGATCCATTGTAGTAGGCTTTCAATTAATGCGTTTTGTCCCTAGTTTAGCTGAAGATATTTTTGTTCTTGGAGCTTCAGCTTATAAGGAGCATCCAAGGAGTAGTTTAGGACATCTCTCAACACATAGTATAATTTTCAGAATTAGTAGAATTAGTTTTTCTTAGACTTCTCTCTAGTTTATCTCTCTAATTCTTATTAGCATCATCAACCTTGCCGCCGGGCTTCAAACGGTTTTTCAGTAACAAAGTTTTCTTCCCTCAATCTATTTATTTACTTATTATGCTTTCTCTAATTATCATTTATTTATCTTCAAGCATGAGTAGCTAAATCTCTAATTCTTAGCTAAGGTGATTCAAGGGTTGCAAGGGCAGATTCGAGGCCTAAATGTGCTTAATATATTCTTGCTGCCATATTTAATTGCTCATCATTTTAACTCCATTTTCACTCGTAATGATTAAAGGCTTGATCAACTGATTTTTATTATGAGTGAATGCTGTCATCTTTGCAATAAATACGGAAGGAAAGTTGCATGGAACAAGTAGGCATCTATTTAGTCTTGGCTGCACTGAAGTGGTCTCGAATAGATAGGGTGAGTAGTTAATTAGGGCGAGGTCACGAGCCTGACAAACTGAGGGATCTTTAGCTCTAGATCTGTCTTTTCTTATCTTCATGGGCAGTCTGAGTATTGCCCTCCCGCATTCGTGCTTGGAGGGATGGCGGACGGTTAAGACTACCTCATATGTGGAAACGGGGGGTAGTTTCCCTTAAGAGAAAAGTAGGGGATATCCGAGGAATCTGGTCCCTATGTCATTTCTATGTATGCTTGAGTAGAATATTCATGTGCTGATGACAATCGGGACCCCGAATGCAACCCGAGAACACCTTATGCTAAGATCTCTCTCTAATTGATTGTTTGTGTTTATTGTCCTTTTGTTTTATTGTTCCTGACCTGTTTCACTGATTTGCTTTATTTTACCCTTCGGGACCTCGAACGTGACATTCGGGACCCCGAACCTTGCTTTCTTAGATAGACTTGTTAGCTCCAAATCTCTCTTGGCCAATTCACTTGGTCAAGTAAACCCCCCCCCCCCCTGTTTGTTACTCTGTGTTTTTACCCTGTGATTTCATTCAAGACCTTGAATTAGTCTCTCTCAATCCCTGTGTTCGACCCTGACTACCACTGTACACATTATCAATTGTGCACATATTTTCAGCCATTATAAATTGTATTTGACTGACGATCAAATTGGCGTCGTTGTCGGGGATTGTTTCAAGACTGATTTTTTTTCTTGTTTGTATGACCAGGAGATCTGCTCCCGAACTACTGCCCCTTGATTAAGAGCTAGGAAGGACCGAAAGGGGACTTCGACGATTAGCGCGAGGAGCCTCTTATCCTTGCATTCGGGACCTCGAACGACTTTTCGATCTAGAACATCATGATAATCCAGATCCCGAAGACTTACCGCCAGCACACCTAGAAGTACCCAACATGGATTGTCCAGGTCCCGAAGGAAATGATATCCCACCAGTCCCACCGGTGATCCAGACCATCGACGAGTTCAACGCTGCCCCCGAGGCTCCAACCAGTTGTATTGTCTGGCCGACGGTCCCGAATGATTGGGAACTCAAATCCACAACCATGCACCACCTACCCCTCTACCGAGGGCTGGCTAAGGAGAATCCCCACCATCATCTTCAACAACTACACTCCATCTGTGATGCAATGAAGCCCCATAACGTTACTGTCGAACATGCCAAGCTTCGATCCTTTATGTGGTTGATTGCGTGTCGAGGGCATCAAATTTAGTTGTATAAAATGATATAAAAATGGGGTGGGGGATACAACTTAACACTGTCCACAATGGACTTGTAGATCATGATAAGAGGTTCATCCACAGAGATCTTGTTGGAGTTTTGTAGTCTTGACTCGACTTCCTCGTCACTGGAGTTGAGGGGTTTTGTTCTGCAGTTAAGATAAACAAAGCAATTAAAAAGAACAAGACAAAAATTAAATAAAGAAATAATCTTAGGCAGAAATGAATCTTAGCTAAGATTGGCGGCGGAGATTAGTTGTGGACTGATGTGGGGTAGATTCCTGGTAAGGGCGAATTCGTGAGCGCTTTACTTGTTTAATCGATCATCGACCTTAGATTTTCTCCTTCTCTCTCATAACTCTGCTATAGATTGGGAATAACCCCTTTCCAATCCTACTTTCCTCCTATTCAAATCACTTGGAGGGTACCCCCTTTCCTAGTGATCCTGGCCAGTGGACACCTTGCTGGCTAAAGGGTTTATCCAATTGGCTGCTGGCTTGAGGCACATGCGTTTTCTCAATGGCATAGGGAAAGACAGAGTCTAGGCCAAGCTACTCCCAACTCGGAGCCCTAGGTTATTAATCTGGTTAGGCCTATATCGATTCAAACTCACTAACCCCCGCGAGGTTAGCTGCCTACTTCGTCACTTCAGTTTCGCTCGTCCCCTGAGTGACTGGCTGCAAATTCATCGTCTTGCCTAAGATTGATCGAGTCTTAGCCTAGACGGGAACCGGTTTGTTAAAACGGAACTTGAATCAATTACGATTGAGAGGATAATAAGAATAGATCAGTCTCACGAATAACAAGTATGCTCACTCAACCCTTACCAAGAATTAAGTGTTTAGCTACTAGACATAATAATTAAGAAGACAAAGTGTTTACAAGAACCAGAAGAAAAGAAGATGGAAGATCCCCTAATTGACAGCCTTCCCTAACCTTAAATAAGGTTAGAGTCCCCACCAATCACGTTCCTTTCCAAACTCCTCACTTCAAAAGATAAAGATAACATTATTCAAATTCAAAATAAACAAAATCAAACTAGAAATAGATTTGTTTGTTCAAATAGAGGATAATCCTTAAAAGGATACAATCTTGGATCACGTCTGATCTTCTCTAGCTGTCTCCAGCTGTCAAATCCACTCTTTTAGCTCAAAATCCCGTGACTCCTATCTCATCACGTTTCTTGGCAATCTTAGCTAAAATTGGCCGCTTGTCTGATTTTTGCTCCGGAGATAGCTTTTTATTTCCTCCAGCACAAATCCAGCTGTCATCCACACTCCAGCAATAGTATTCCAAGACTCCTAGCTCATCACGTCTTTAGATCGGCAGTCTTAGCCAAGACTGCGCCCAAGATTGCTAGTTTGTGCTGAAAGCTAATATTTCCTTCATTTCCTTCAAAAGCAGATAGATTGACATGAAAGACACCATTTTCACCATAAACAAGGTGGTTTAAGATGGTAAAAATGCATGGAAATAGACGTCAATCAGTGGTCCCTCAAGGACGATGCTCTTGACTGGTTCTATGACCTGCAGCCGCAATCCATCAGCTCCTGGTCTGAAATGTCCAAAGCTTTTACGGACAAGTACTATCCGGTGTCTATCGCTATGGTGACCCGAAAGCAGTTGGTGTCTATCCTCCAGAAGGATTCGGAGGACCTTGAGCAATATTATGAGCGGTTTAAGAAAATGCAAGCCCTATGCCCCTCGCATAACCTGTCCGAACATGCCTTCATACAATACTTCTGTGAAGGACTCAATGGCCGAGACAAGGCCCTACTCAACGCCGCTGCAGGTGGTTCTATTACTAGACTTACTCCCTCAGCCGCTAAAGACACAATTGAGCTCATGGCCAAGAACAACCTGCAGCTCAACAATTCTACCAGCGTTCAAGATGCCCGTTCGGCCGCCATGGAAAATCAATTAGCAGCCATCACTGGTATGCTACAAAATATGGCTTCGGGACACCCTGTCCAGGTCAAGGCCTACCAAATCTGCCAGCTTTCGGACCACCCCACTGATGCCTGCCCCTTTATTCCTGAAGAAATGCCCGTAAATGCTGCTGGAGGATTCAATGCCCTGTACGGACAAAACAACAATCAAGGCTGGAGGCAGCCTAATTTCGGGTGGAACAACAATCAACAGGCGGGACCTAGTAACCAGTATGGCCAGAATCCATATGGGAATCACCCTCCTCCATTGAACATGCAGAACTTCAAGCCCAGACCGAACTTCTAGAATTTTCAGTATCAGAGGCAGCCACCTCAAGATCAGAACTTCACAGTGCCCCCGAATGAGGAGCCCTCCCCTGATAAAAAGAGAGTTGCGGAGCTGGAGAAACAAGTACGCACTTTAATGGCCGAAATAAAGGAGGTCAAGAATGGAGGCAGATTTCCAGGCCAGACGGAGCCCAACCCAAAGCACGAGGCATGCGCCATGAACCTCCGTAGTGGTCTTGAGATACCCTCTCGTGTCCACCCAGGTCCCGAATTTGTAGCAGCCAATTCAGGCCCCGAGGTTGAAAATGTCATTCATGGCCCCGAGTGCGATAGCAGTGCGCAGCCACCTCCCGAACAGCCTGCTGAACCTTCTGAGCAGCCCAAGAAACCTCATTTCAAAGATCCAATTCTCGACCACTTCTTCACCAGTATAAAGGATCGATGTAAGAAAAAACAGAAGCAGTCTTCCCTCGAAGATGAGTACTCTCGAGAATTCATCACCAAGGTCTTCGAGCCCCCGTTCCCTCAAAGATTGCTTAAGAAAAAGAAAGATGAAGAGGATAAGGACATTTTTGAAATGTTTAGTAAGGTCATCATCAATATTCCTCTCCTCAAGGCCATCAAGAACATACCGCGGTATGCAAAATTCTTGAAGCAACTTTGCACGAACAAAGACAAATTCACCGAGGTGAATCGGATCAGCGTGGGAGCCAACTTGTCCGCCTACATCCAAAGAAAAATCCCTCCCAAGTGCAAAGACCAAGGGATGTTCACTGTCCCATGCCGAATCGGAACAATAGACATTGGGAAGGCCATGTGCGACTTGGGGGCTGGAATTAATGTCATGCCCTTGACTGTTTACAATAGTCTCGGACTCGGGCCCTTAAAGGAAACTACATTGGTTATCCAGCTTGCTGACCGTTCAATCGTCTATCCAAAGGGTGTCATCACCGATGTTCTAGTCCAGATTGGCGAGTTCCTATTCCCAACTGATTTCTATGTCCTCTCCATGGAGAACCCGACAACCACTAAGTCTTCGGATGTGCTTTTGGGAAGACCATTCTTGGCCACGACCCGAGCCAAAATTGATGTATATGAGGCCTCCATCTCCCTTGAATTTGATGGAGAAATCATCCGCTTCAATATGCTAGACTCGATGAAGTATCCAACCGAATTCGCAAGTGTCAATTTCGTTGACCTCATTGACCCCGTTGTTGAAAACATGGCTGATTTGAACTCCATCGAGCCCTTGAAGCTGGCTCTTGACAGAATTCTGACCACTGCATCGTTGCAAGAGATGTCCTTATCCCTTGACGTTCCTACTGAAGTAAGTTCAATCGTAGCAGCTTTGGATGAAAATCCTATCCTCTCACTCGAGCCCCCGAGTGAAGCTCCCGAATGCGCGGACCATGTGCGACTTACTCCTTCCCTGGTTCAAGCCCCCGAGCTTGAGCTTAAAGAGCTACCCCCGTATTTGAAGTACGCATACCTAGGAGAAAAGGAAACCCTCCCGGTCATTATTTCCAATAAGTTGGAGGAGGCTCAAGAGCTTGAGCTGGTAGCGCTTCTCAAAACTTTTAAGCAAGCTCTTGGCTGGACGATTGCAGACATCAAGGGCCTGTCACCATCCTTGTGCACTCACCGCATACATATCGAAGAAGACAGCAAGACCATCCGGCAACCTCAAAGGCGTTTGAACCCCCTGATGATGGAAGTAGTCAAGAATGAGGTCTGAAACTGCTTGATGCCGGGGTTATCTACCCCATCTCTGATTCTCCCTAGGTCAGCCCCGTTCAGGTGGTCCCGAAGAAGACAGGCATCATAATCATTGCGGGTCCTGAGGGTCTGCCAATTCCCTCCCGAATCCAGAATGGGTGGCGTGTATGCATAGACTACAGGCGCTTGAATGAGGCCACCCGAAAAGACCACTTTCCCTTGCCCTTTATTGATCAAATGCTCGAGCGCCTTGTGGGCAAGACGCACTATTGCTGTTTAGATGGGTATTCGGGCTTCCACCAAATTCCAGTAGCCCTTGAAGATCAGGAAAAGACCACTTTCACCTGCCCATTCGGGACCTTTGCTTACAGACGCATGCCCTTTGGGTTATGCAATGCCCCGGCTACATTTCAGAGGTGTATGGTCAGCATCTTTTCATAATTTGTCGAAGAATGCATAGAGGTATTCATGGATGACTTCACGGTCTACGGTAACTCCTTTCCCGAATGCCTCTCTAATTTAAAGAAAAATTTGCAAAGATGTGTGGATACTAACCTTGTGCTGAATTTTGAGAAATGCCATTTCATGGTGGATCAAGGGCTAATCTTAGGCCACATTGTCTTTAGCAAAGGTATTTAGGTTGGAAAAGCTAAAATTCAAGTTATCGAGACCTTGCCTTATGATACGAGCCCAAGAGCCCAAGCCACGAATGGGCCAAGGACTAGGAGCAAAGCCATGATAGCCTTGCTCTTGAAGGCGCTAAGGGCCGAAGAGAGCAGCACGGAGCCCGCAAGCCTTTGGAGCCTTTGTGTCTATGCCAACGGCTCGACTCGCAGCCTCATGCCCGAGTTAGAGTCCTATCGGAAGCCCAAGGCCGAATCAGCGCCTTGGCCGCTGCTCGCAGCCTCACGCCCGAGCCCGCACTCTATCGGAAGCCCAAGGCCGAACCCAGTGTATTGGTCGCGGCTCGCAGCCTCACGCCCGAGCCCGAGCTCTATCGGGAGCCCAAGGCTGCACCTCGCGCCTTGGCTCCAGGCCGCAGGCCGTCGCACGAACCCAAGGCTCGCAACAGCCCAACCTCGGCCTCGCATGCGTCTCGCACCTCGGCCTGCCCAGCGCCTCAAGCCTCGGCCGCATCTAAGCCTCGCGCCTTGGCCAGCACATCACCCAGCCTTGCGCAAAGCCTCGCGGCCCACGTCTCGACCTGGCCCGAGGCCCATCACTCGGCCAGCCAAGCGACCAGTCACTCAGCCAAGCCAACACCATGTCATTCGGCCAGCCATGAGCCTTGTCAACCAGCCAAGGCCGAGACATGTCATTCACTCAAGAGGGCCCGCGTGACTCATGACTAGGAGCTTCCCCTTTGTCCAAGGGTCTCAAGGGTCTTTTCCCTTTGTAAATATCTAGCCTATAAATAGGAAGGACTTAGCTTCTTTTTAGGGTGCTTATTGATTTGTGAGAATTTTCTCTAAGCCTTAAGCCGCTCTAGACTAGCTCTAGGAAAGGATCTTCGATCCAGCTCGTCCACCTTTGCCAAGGTGGCCGAGAGAGTCTAGCTTTCCTTGGGAAAGCTCCGGCCTTGTAGAGGTCCGATCAAGGTGTGTCCTTGTAAACCTTGGTCCGTGTCACTAAATAATCTACGTCTTTCCATTTCCGTTTCACTACCTCTTGCCACTTCCATTTTCCTTTCATTCCGCTGCAAAACTCCATCAAACTTCCATCAAAACTCCATTCGTGACACATTTCCACGTCCGAGCCGCAAGTCAGCCGAGCCCGAGACTAGATCCGGCCATCTCAAGCCTCATCCGAACCATCCTAGGTGTTTGGACGCTATCAAGTGGTAGCGGAGCCCAGCAGTCTCACGGTTGCATTTTCCACCATTTCTAAAGGTATTCCACGGTTGAAAAAACCATTGCCAAGCCTCCTTTTCATTTTCGGTCATTTGGGTTTTTCTTGAGAGTTTAGCCGTTCGGCCTTGTTTGATCCATGAGAAACATGTTTGTTCTTGCTTGATGTGTTTGTTTGTGGATTAAATCTGATTTTCTTCATCTCTCTCCTTCAAAAACCGTTTGGTGTTCAACGACTTCTTCCTACCACCACAAAAATGAGCCAAGTGTCCTAGAGTACTATTTTCTCTTGTTGCGTGAGTCACTTCCTTGCACATGCAGCCGGCGGCCTTCAAACCTAAAATATTCTAAGGCTGCCCTAGTCACTCATCTATAACCGCACCCTCTTATCATGACATCATTGATACTCACACTTGCACTTATCATCTAACCTCTTATCAATCATTGAAACATTTGAGCACTTATCACTCGCACCCACTCCTCTTATCACTCCTACTTATCAATTGTGCACTAATTGGAGCTCTCTTGCACTCAATCAAAAAAAAAATTAATAGAATTCAAAAGAAAAGAAACGAATGCAAAACAAAAGAAAAGAATTCAAAAAATATATATAATTGAGTCAATGCAAGAGACTTGAGTTTGTGTGGAGGTCGAAAGCTTGAGGAGTTAGGCGTTTGTGCTTGAACCATTGAGGCATTTAATTGTTGTTGGTTGTGTGTTAGTTAGTTATTGCTTGTCTTATTCTCGGTTTGTTTCTTGAGTAGTTAGAGCTTGCCTTCTTTGTGTCCTTGGTATTTCTTCTTGGTTTCGTGCACTATTTCCACTCTTGGTCTAGGTGAGTTACATTACAACCTCGTGTACCTCACTAGACCTTCCCGTGCCTTTACTTCATGCCATGTTTTCTTTGCGCGTCCTATTTGTGCCTTAGAGTCTTGTTAGGCTAAATCGGATTGGGGCTTGAGAGAAAATAGAGAGACGTGAGGGGAGAGCACAATTGAGAGAGAGGGAAACACGAGAGAGAAACACAAGTGAGGGAGGGAACTAACGTTTTTATTTAGCATTCGAATTGTGTTTGTTTATTTTGCAGGTACGAAACCATATCCCGACGTAGTGTGCATTCGGGAGGGGAATCGAATGAGTCGGTGCAAGGGCGCGGCGAAGGGTTGGAGATTAGGGATGAGCCAACACCACATGAGATCCTAGTTGACCTAGCGGCGAGGATGGTGCCAAACGAGACCTTTCGGGCACAGCAAGAGGCATTTATGTCCGACCAGCGAATTATGATGGCGCATCAACAAGCCATGATGACTCGGCTGCTGGAGGCAGTGACCACTCTAGCCGAGAAAGGGCCTACGTCCCAACCACCACTACAGCCCCTACCTACACCTCTAGCACCACCCCAAACACAGCCCCTACCCCAGCCGCTAGCACCACCGCAGACCCAACCACTAGCGCCACCACAAGTCCAACCACTAGCACCACCACCAATACAGCCCATACCTCATCCACGAGTAACACCACCCCAACCGCAACTTCCGCCACAAACACGACCCAACCCCCAGACACCAGCCCCACCTAGGCAGCAAGAACGCCTGAAACAACCCGCCACCCACTTTCACTAAAAGACCGGGCCAAAGAACCCCAATGATAAAGACTACTACGCCTTCACCGAGCATGTGGAGGTGGAAGATTGCGATAGTGTGGCCAATGAGGACTTAGCACCACCGAGAGGGTTGACCTTAGGGCTACTAAGGCCCCGCCAACACCAATCCGAACCCCCACCCAAACCAAAGGACAATCTCCACACTTTTGTCCAAGCAACCCGAAACACCGACCCCAACCTATCACTATCAAAGGCCCACGGCTACACACCGCCTAGGCAATCGCCTAGAGAACCATACTGACCGCCACCTTTGGAACCACCGGAGCACCCCGAGTATGAGAGGGAGGACGACTATGAAGAGAGAGGGCCTCGGTATAATAGAGATAGGGATGATGACTACCGGAATCCGAAGCTACCTTTGCCTAGCTTTGAGGGGAAAGATGATCCCGAGGCCTACTTCGATTGGGAGAACAAGATGGAGTGCATCTTTGCTAACTATGACTACTCGGAGAGCAAGAAAGTCAAGTTAGCCGTAGTCGAGTTCACGGGCCTAGCAATTCAATGGTGGGATCGTATATTGGTGAATAGAAGGCTCGAAGGAGGAAGGGTCGTGACCGAATGGGGGGATTTGTTGAGGGAGATGAGGTGCCGGTTTGTGCCACCCCATTATATGCGGGACTTACATCAACGACTCCAATCTCTTCGCCAAGGGTCGAGGAACGTGAGTGAATTCTACCATGATATGCTCACTCTCATATTCCGAGCGGAAATCCGAGAGAACACCGAGGTAACTATGGCCCGATTTGTAGGCGGGTTACACAAGGAGATAGCGGATATGATTGATTTCTACACCTACTCCACTTTGGATGAGATGTATCTTCTTTCCGTGAAGATCGAAAGGCAACTAAGTCGAAGGCCCAAGACCTCATCCCATTTGCCTATCGCCTCTTCTACCTACCCTTTCACCTACAAAAAGCCTTGGCCAAATACCACCAAAACAGTTGCCACCCCAACACCAAACGCTCACCGAGCCATAACACCTAGCCCAAACACCTCACCGAACACCTACACACCCAAGCCTTCAAACGCGTACACCCCTAGAAATACCGCCAACACCAACCCATCCGAGAAGCCCCGCACTAGGGACATTACTTGTTTCAAGTGTGGAGGAAAGGGCCACATGAAGGCCGAATGTCCCAATAGGACGGTCATGGTTATGCGGGAAAGTGGAGAAATAGTTAGCGAAGGGGAAGAGGAGGAAGAAAGTAGTCTGAATGGGGTTTGGGAAGGAGAAGATGGGTCTAGTGAGGAGAGTGATGGATATGAGCGAGTGGATGTACCTCAATGCCTAGTCATAAGGAGGAATTTGAGCATGAAGGGTCGAGAGGAGGATACCTCTATTGTGCAAAGGGAAAATCTCTTCCACACAAGAGGCGTATCCAACGGCATGGTGATTGCATTGCATTTCATCATGTTTTATTGTCCATTTACTTGTTTATTTGGACAGTAAACCTACTGATTTATCCCTGATTTCCCACATTCCTTGTAGTTCTGGTCTGATGGCAAAGTATTGAAGATTCTGATGTGGAAAGCAGAAGCTGATTTTTCCCAGTCTTGGCCTAGACTTTGGCCAAGACACCTCCGCATACAAAGCCAGATCGTCTTGGCCAAGACTCCGGCCAAGACTGATTCGTGAGAAAGGAATCATGAACAGCAGCGTTGGGCCTTGTGAGCTGGCAAATCACAGCTGTCCAGTAAGAAAGAGAAGGATCGAGAAGATATTTATTTAAGAATCCTATCAAGGATCTCCTTCCATCTTTGTATATTTTAAATTCCTATTTTTATTCAAAACAAATCAGGATAATTTATTAGGAGATTATCTAGGAGATTATTTAGGAGATTGAGTTGGAGAAGGACAGAGGATTTTTAGCTTACTTATAGCTGAACGTGTCCTCCTCTTCTGAGGCTCTCTTCTTCTTCCCCAATTCGACATTGATATATTTTTGCTCCGGATTTAATTCTTTAAATCTCGGATTTAATTTATTTATGCAATCAAGTATTCTTATTTTCTATTCATGAGTATGAGTAGCTAAACACCCATTCTTGGTAAGGGTTGATGAGCTGAAGTTCTTATGCATTCGTGAGATCAAACCGTACTTAATAATCTCTTTATTCGTATTCACTTATTTCTTGAACTTAATTTATCGCTTACTCACTAGAGACAAGAGTTGGTCATTCTTGTTCCCTAGTAGAGAAGAGTTGCAACCAGCCTAGAAGGAAAGGGAGCACCCGTCGACTAGGCGAAGTAGGTGACTAGTCTCGCGCCAGACTAGAAGAAATAAGTGATCTAGGTCAAGACCAGATTGACAACCTAGGGTTTCCATAGGGAGACACCTTGGCCTAGGTACTGTCTTCCCCTATACCATTGAAGAGGTGAGCAGTCATTCAAGACAGCAGTCAAACGGATAAACCCTTTAACCAGCAAGGTGTCCCTTGGCTAGGATTATCAGGAAAGGGAGCACCCGCCAGATAATTTGAAGAGGAGGGAAGATAGGAGTGACCAGGAGCACCTCCACTCTATAGCAGTACTATGAATACAGAGAAGAATATCTTTGAATCAGTGATCGGATCATAAGAACAGAAGCTCTCATATGCCCTTACCGGGAATTCTTTCTTTTCTGATATTTCACTGTCTTGACCCCTGTCTTGGCCTAGACTCTGCCCAAGACTGTTTTGAATTATTTTACCTCTTTTGTTTTCTTTCTTTATTTTCAGATTCTACCAATCAAACTCAGTGACGAGGAAGTCAACCAAGAACTACAAACTCCCCGAAGTCTCTGTGGACCGACCCTCTTACCACCATCTACAAGTTCCTTGTGGACAAGTGTTAAGTTGTACTTCTACCCCGTTTTATATTCATTTATACAACTTAAATTTGACGTGTTCGACGCGCGATCACATGGTCATGTCAATTATTATTGATAGTGGGAGTTGCGCGGATGTAGCAAGCACTCTCCTAGTGCATTCCTTGGGTCTTAGCACTACCAAGAACCCTCATCCGTATGTGTTGAATTGGTTCAACGATGGGAACACTATCAAGGTCCAACGGCAAGTCCTTGTGCACTACAACATCGGCGGATATAAGGACAAGCGCCTTTGTGATATGGCTCTCATGCAAGCAAGCCACTTGCTTCTCGGCCGCCCATGGCAATACGACCGAAGGGCTAATCACGATGGGTTCAAGAACCATTACAAGTTCGAGCATGAGGGCCGAAAGTTCCTAATCCCACCTTTGTCACCAAGCCAAGTCTTTGAGGACCAACTCAAGTTGGAAAAGGCTTGTGCTACCTTAGAGATCACGGCTTCATTTCAAAAGAAAGAGTGTGATCGGAGTGGAGAGAAGAAAGTAAGGGGGAAAAATGGGGAAAATAGCCGCCATGAAAGTAGAGAGCATGGCTTGAGAGAAGATAGTAAGGAGAAAGGAGAGAAAAAGCAAGGTTCGAGCGGAAAGACACAACTTGAAAAAAATGAGCAAGTTAGTGAGGCCTTTAGAGAGGCAAGAGGGGAGAGAAAAGTGAGCTTAATGGCTAAGGGGAGAGATATTAGGCATGCGCAAACCTTGCATCCTTGTCCGCTTCAAGTTCTTCTCTTTAAATGCCACTAACACTAACTCTTCCTTGCCGAGTGTTATGTCTCCTCTTTTGCAGGAATTTGGTGATGTTTTTCCCGAAGAAGTACCCCACGGCCTCCCTCCCAAGAGGGGAATTGAGCATAAAATTGACTTCCTCCCGGGATCCACACTACCTAATAGGCCCGCCTATAGGTGCAATCCGAAGGAAACTCAAGAGCTCCAAACTCAAGTGGAAGATCTCTTGTCCAAAGGCTTTATCCGCGAGAGCCTTTCTCCATGCGCCGTGCCGGTAATTTTGGTGCCGAAGAAGGATGGCTCATGGCGCATGTGCATGGACTGTCGGGCCATTAACAAGGTAACGGTTAAGTACTCTCATCCCATCCCTAGGCTAGACGACATGCTTGATGAATTGTGCAAGGCTAAAACATTCTCTAAAATTGATTTAGTCAGCGGGTATCATCAAATAAGAATGCATGAGGGGGATGAATGGAAAACAGCATTTAAAACGAAATTTGGATTGTATGAATGGCTTGTAATGCCGTTCGGCTTAACCAATGCCCCAAACACCTTTATGCGTCTCATGAACCATGTCTTGCGGTCATTTATTGGTCATTTTGTGGTAGTGTATTTTGATGATATCCTAGTCTATAGCACATCACCACAGTTGGAGTCCTGCAGGAGCCATCAGAGCTGGGCGCAATCCTGCCACCTACAAATCTCATGGTGAAATTATCCATGTTGATGGTAAGCTGCCAGCGCAAAAAGCAAAGTGATCATTGCAACTATTCAGGTTTTGTTTTCTAAATTTTGTTCTACTTTATGGTGTGAACCTGCAGGTAAAGATCTTTATGATTCAGCTGACAGATTTCGGATGCCGCATCTTCCTGCTTTTGCATTAGAATGTCTCCCAAACCGTAACTCTTTAGTTTACGGAAAACTGTATGGGATAGAAGATGAAGCATCTACCGTCTTTCGTGGGACCCTTCGCTATGAAGGCATGAGAATGTCTTTGGCTCCTCGGTCCTATATTGAGCAGAAGAAACCTGAACATTTTAACGGTAACTTCTGTACATTCTTTTCATGGAACTTACTCTATTGATTGTTTTTGTAGGGTTTGGCAAAATAATGGCGACACTTGCAAGAATTGGTCTTTTTAGTACAGAATCGCATCCAGTTCTTTCAGAAGGACAGAGAAGAGCCTCATTCAATACATTCCTTTCTCAATTTCTAGAAATTGACAGCGAAAACCAAGACGACAATCCATTTGGAGAGAGCGACATTGCTGAAAGAATTATCAGACTCGGACACTGCAAAGAGCAAGGAACTGCAGAAATGGCAGCCAAAACAATATTGTAAGTTTAGCTGTTTGCTGTTATGATCTGCAGGTGACAGTAGCAGAGGCATGCTATCAAAACTACTTATCATGAATTTGGTGTGGCATTTCTTTTGGAGATGACATTTTTCTTCTTGGATTTCAGATTCTTAGGACTTCATGAGAACAAAGAAATCCCTCCCTCCTGCAAAACAGCATTTGACATATCTTGTCTCCGGATGGAAGAACGGTTGGCCTATTCCGGTACAGAGGAGGTATATTCAATTCCTTTCTGCTCCATACATGTAGTGCATTGGTATTTGTGGTTTCGTATAGTTATCATGATTAATAACTCGTACGAAGGATCTTGATTTTTGACGCTGGCCTAATTTATGGTCAGGATATGGTGCTTTTGCATCATGAAATTGAGGTAGAGTTCCCTGATGGAAAACCAACAGAGAAGCATAGTGGGACTTTACTGGAATTTGGGAGGATGAGGAATGGAAAAAACATCACTGCCATGGCTCTTACTGTTGGGATTCCAGTTGCTATTGGTGTTCTGGTATTTGTTATAACCCTATTTTCGTTCTGAAACAAATATTTCGATCAATAACCAAGACCTACCTAATCTCTCAAATTTTCCGCAGCTCTTGTTTGGGAACAAGATCAAGAAAAGAGGAGTCTTAAGGCCTATAGAACCTGAAATATATGAGCCAGGTAATCGGAGTTCATGCATTACGAATGACCATTCCTGGGCGGCTTTGGACAGTATATTTGAATGGTGATATCCTTTTTTGTTGGTCTTGCAGGGCTGGATATATTGGAAGCCTGCGGCATCAAGGTGATGGAGAAGGTTGATTGATCATTTGTACTGTTAACTATACATAATGTAATTAACCTTTTCTTTCCTTTTCCTGTGTATATACGGATTACAGTTGTAAATATTCCAAATATCCGCTTCAGATAGTAGAATGTTTGTGTAATATATTTGCAACATGTCCATTCCTGAGCGATAACCAAATGAATCAGACCTACAGGTTGCAAGAATCAAGACCCAATGTCCTCCAAATTAGGAAAAGAAAAAACCACAGAACGAATATACAAAGTTAATCACTTCTCTAACTTCATTCTATTGATGATGATTCACCAGGATCTAATTTGCCTGGTACTGTTACAACTGCTTGAAGAAAAGCTGCTATGTTACAGGCTTAGCTTTTTCGGTATCATCTGTGTATAAGAATCAATTATGACAGACAGAGATGAAGTATCTTTTGAATCCTAGAGAGAAATTTATCAGAAACTAAGAAACAATCCATGAAGCTAATTGTTCCTCCACTTGTTCCCAGTTGTGCACTTTAGTGACCAACGGGTGCTCACTAACGGAATCTACCTTGCACCAAGGATAAGAATTCTCATAATCAAAAAGTAAGACCCTGATCCCTTCTTCAGCACACTCAATGGCATATCTCGGGTTGTCGTCAATCAGCACCTTTGCACCTAATGACCTGCCAAATAAAGACTTAGATTAGCGGGGACGATTTAGTTCTACCCAAGGGAGTTCATGCATAAAAGCTGCTAACGGCAGCTTGTTATCTAAGCAGGCTCAGGTTAGTTGCACCGAGGCAGAATGATGTACTCGCCTTCACAGTGGATGATATTATTTCACGGACACAAAGAATGGCCTTGATAGAAGTCATATATAATACAAAGTCATTAATGGACAAACCTGCATATTTCTGACTTAGGTTTAGATTCTCCGTCTAAAGCAAAGTGGTTGCCAAAGTGAATCTCTTGAAATACTCCAGGGTAATGCTTTTCTATCCACTCAATAGTGTGATCTTTGATGACATTCTGCCGAGACCTGACCATATAATTATCGCATGACAGCTTAGCCAACACCCAGGCAAATTCAGGACGTGTTAAAAAGACAGTGTCCTTGTAATACTTACGTAACAACTGATAGTTTACAATGTCTTGACATTTTATGAAGTGTCTTCTGAGCACCTGGGAGTGGTTGAATACCAGTCTTGAAATATGGAGTCTTAAAGAACTCATGGACCCGCATATCGGCTGTGAAAACCAAAAAGTTGATGTTAAGAAGCTATTCACCAATAGTAAACTGCTTAAAGAAAATTTCTGTAATAGAAAAGCTCACATTTACAACAAAAAATATTTTTCTTTTCATTTAAGTAACAGGACGAATACTAAGTCTAACATTGGTACTTCTGCAATCCATCTCAGCATGAGAACCATCACATTCAACCTATACATACTGGAATGGACTCGTTATTTACTGGGAAGATATTTTTATAATCTTTCAAGCATTTGTTAAC
The DNA here is from genome assembly GCA_963691705.1 of Viola odorata. Taxonomy (NCBI): domain Eukaryota; kingdom Viridiplantae; phylum Streptophyta; class Magnoliopsida; order Malpighiales; family Violaceae; genus Viola; species Viola odorata. The sequence goes on from OY829545.1 coordinate 17,223,277, forward strand.
AGTAGTTCTACACACCAGTTCTTTTTCAGATACAAACAACATTCGTAAGAGATTCGGGCCTATCAAGGTATTATCAACACAACTCCACAAAGACTGCTCTAACATTTCTAACATTCACTCATTCATCAAAGAGAGGAATATAAGCGCCAGAAGAAAATAATTTTACAGCAACCAAAACACCAAAAAACCCAATGTCAAACAATCATAATAGCAAATCTCTTGTAGGGTTGAAATTCTGGAAGACCAAATACTGCATCTCACACAAATGAAAGATGCAAACGGAGAAAATCAGTAAAGGAAAGCTATACACACAGCAATACCTTCATTCCGTGTACAGTTCCATATCTGTTGAAAAAGCAAAATGCGAATCAGAAATACACTCAACACATTCTGCTCATAGAAATTTAAGAGCTAGCTGTACTACTCCAAATAAATAAAAAATGTTTAGCTGCTCGTTAACAAAACTGTGAAACTGATGCTAAGGTTTATGCTTCTCTTCAAGGAATAGGGTTCATTTTACTCATACCATTTATGAAAATAACAATGCTGAGAACGCTATACCCTGAAGAACTCGTAAACGTGATACTCTGAAACTGAATGATTCGACGAGTAACGATCTTTAATAAACTTGTTCAAAGCTGATAGAAAGTTGCCCAAAACTGCAGGCACAAACCATCACGAAAACACAGAAGTCGAAATTAGGAAAGAGCCAAAATTTCTAGAAAGTAACAAAAAGAAAAAACAATGACTAAGCAACAAAGGCAAGATGGAGCCTTTTGGGCATCATACCTTCATCAACATCAACTGCAACCATAATTGTTTCAGTCCGTCGGAAGTCAGGAAACCCAACAAGTTTCCCTCCATGGGAAGGCAGGTGCGTGTTCCCATTAACGAATGCAGCATTAGCATTTCTTCTCGTTACCTCCAATCGAGCCTCAAAATCGCGCAAAAGCTGATGATGTGGCACCAATGCGCGGGGCGCCCCCCTCTGATCACGCGAATCGAAACAATTTTTAATCCTCAACTCAAGTCTATTCATCCCGAGCCCATTACAACTGCGCTCCCTGAAATCCGGGAACCGACACGGCGCAGCTAAAGTTTGAAAACCGTGTCTGGCGGCGGCCATATGAGGCATGACGCCTCCGGCGAGATGGCGGCGATGCAGGGTGGTTGAAAGGCGGTTAATGAGGAAATGGAAACTGCGCTTCCTTCTCATTAACATAATAAAACCTGCTCACATTGCACCATAGAAACCCTTTAAGATGGGGATGAAAAAGGAGGAATCTTTCGGATTCGGAAAGTTGGAAAAAGTATATTATCGGTGAATCTTAGGAGGGAAAAACAATGAGGTTCCGTTTATGTTCGCGAGATATGCGAGGAATTCCTTGCTTGCAAGAAGAAAAAGGGAAGCTTGAAGGGGAAGGGCGATGGAGGCAGAGAGAGCACTATTGGTTGATCAGTGTGGTGTGGGTTTTTTGGCAGAGGCAGCAAAAAATAGTTGCGTTATTATTACCAATACCATGTCGGAGTAATTAATTAATTGTTGGTTAAGCCGGAATTTCCGGATTAATTTTCGCTTGTTTTTTTTTTTTAAAGTTTATTTTTAACGGAGTTGTTTATTCTTATTTCATATTTGAGGTGAGAAAAAATCTCCTGAAATAGAGGAAATTAAGAGTTCTTCTCTTTAATTCAATAGAGTTTGAAAGTAATTTAACGTTTTTAACATATCGAGAATTGGAAAAAATATAAAAAATACGTGTTTAAATTGTTATTTCTCCGCAAACATAAAGCATGTCCTAAATCCCAATAGCTTTATAGAAAAAGAAAATCACACGGTCCACACCACGCACACATTTTTATTTCTCAGTTGTGTCGTGATTATGATTTGTCGGCAAAGTTAGAAAGAAAAAGAATGTATAAAAATACATTGGAGTGACCATAAAAATAAATTTCAGGATACAAAGATTAAAGTCTCTCTTCAAAAGTATAATCTAAACGTTGCATACTAAAATAAGTTAAGTGAAAAAGAATTTAATAGTTTATTGGAGTTTTGCTCGACTCGAGTTCAAAATAGTCAACACTTAATATGGTGACTGAATTATCGAATGGTTTTGATAAAAAATAAATAAATATATTGAGTATTTTTGAAGTATTAACTCATACTTTACAATAATATATTCATACCAGCAGTAAACTCTATTTAAAGTTCTAGCTAGCCAAAATTATTTGTTGTAATAACTAATTATTTTAGATTACTAAATAAATAGTAAATACTCAATTTTTTCTTCTCCTAAACCAAGTTACAAAATTTTGGTTAAATCTAATTACAATTCCCCCCTCCAAGGATGGAATTTGCAATCCAATTTCTATTTGGGCTAAAGTTGTGGAGGTTAAAAGTGGCCCGTTAGACATAGTGGGCTATGAATCGGTCAGCTCAATGGGATCCGAATTAAAGCCCACAATAGCAAAAGCCTGCTTTCGGCGTTTCGTGTTCGAAAGGCAAAGTTAAGAGAAAAAAATATAAAAAAAGATACAGTCTCCTTCAGAAAAACAAAGATCTCGACTGCAAAAATCAAAATCAAAACCCAAACCACCCCTCTTTCACTTTGTTAGCTTGGATTCTAGTCGATCGAATGGCGCCTACTGCCGGTGAGGACGAGGATATGTTGAAGGACGAGAAGAACCCTCGCCCTCTTGACGAAGACGATATCGCCCTCCTCAAAACCTATGTATGTTAGCTGCCTATTCCCTTATCAACGAACTCATTGATTTCTGTGTTAATACATTCTAATCCCATCTGGTAATTGTAGGGTTTAGGTCCGTACTCAAACGGCATTAAGAAAGAAGAGAAGGAAATCAAAGAGTTGGCAAAGAGGATTAACGACCTCTGTGGTATGTTTTAGGTTTGTTTAATTTAATTGCTTTTTTGCCTGTGTGTGTGGATTAAGGGGCTAAACTCAGTTAAAGCTTGCTGTTTTATGGTGAATAGTTTGCTATTTACCCATACTATGTTGAGCTTGAGTTTGGATGAGTGTGGGAGCCAAAAGCTAATAGTCTTAATTGAAACTGATTTTACTGAAATTGAAGTTTATGCTATTTCTAATTCTGTTTCGTCTGTGTTAACACCTTCCTCTCTCGTTTCTCTCCTGTGAATAACTGAAATGGAACTTTTAGAAAAACTGAATATTGTTCCTTGTTTACTCTATAGGAATCAAGGAGTCTGACACTGGTCTAGCTGCACCAAGCCAGTGGGATCTTGTTTCCGATAAGCAGATGATGCAGGAAGAGCAACCACTCCAAGTATGAGCCGTGTATATTTCTTTTGTTTGATCAAAGTTCTAATTTTCTTCTGCAACAGCAAGAGATAATGAGATGCCTTTCTTCTTTGCAATAGGTTGCTCGGTGCACAAAGATTATTAACCCAAATACTGAGGATGCCAAATATGTCATTAATGTGAAGCAAATTGCTAAGGTATGCGTTCTTGATAACACTGTCTGAAACAAAAATTCCACTTAATGTTTTTAACCCCACTGTAATGCTGGTTTCATGGACGTGTAATGTGTAGTTAATGCACACTGTTGACATTCAAATAACTTTGCATGGAAGATGTTGACAATTGTATTATGTTATTGTTTTTTTGGTTATTAAAAGCAGCTATACTTTTAAGCCTTATTATAACATGATTTTCCTTTGTAATTTTAGTTTGTGGTTGGGCTTGGTGACAAAGTATCCCCTACAGATATAGAAGAAGGCATGCGAGTAGGGTAAGTTCCCTTGCTAATCTGCTCTTGCAAGTTTTTCTGGTTTTTGGCATGTTTGGTCCTGAACATGGCCTTGGGATGATATATATTAGTATATCTTCTAAATGTACTTATGTAGAAGTTCTAAACTTGCTGATCTTTTGCAGGGTTGATCGGAACAAATATCAGATTCAAATTCCATTGCCTCCAAAGATAGATCCAAGTGTTACAATGATGACTGTGGAAGAAAAGCCCGATGTAACGTATAATGATGTTGGTGGTTGTAAAGAGCAGATAGAAAAGATGAGAGAAGTGTGTATATTTCATACTGTATTTAATATTTTGCACCATGTCTTCTAATTTGTTCATAAATTTTATTGGTTTCCTCTTTTTTTTCTCCCCTAGGTTGTTGAGCTTCCTATGCTTCACCCAGAGAAATTTGTTAAACTTGGAATTGACCCCCCGAAGGGTGTTTTATGCTATGGTCCTCCTGGTACCGGAAAAACTTTGTTGGCTAGAGCTGTAGCCAACAGAACTGATGCATGCTTCATTCGTGTTATCGGGAGTGAACTTGTTCAGAAATATGTTGGTGAAGGGGCTCGCATGGTTCGGGAGCTTTTCCAGGTCAACTATTGCATCATGACGGAGTAATTTCTAAGCAAACTGCCTTCTTACTTGAACTTAACTGTTATTTGGTTTGTGGCAGATGGCACGTTCCAAGAAGGCTTGTATTGTCTTCTTTGATGAGGTTGATGCCATTGGTGGGGCGCGTTTTGATGATGGTGTTGGTGGTGATAATGAAGTCCAACGCACAATGCTTGAAATCGTTAACCAACTTGATGGTTTTGATGCACGAGGAAACATCAAGGTTTTAATGGCGACAAACAGGTAAGTTACTTGTCAAGTTAAGACATTGAGCAATGTGATTTATATTCCTTACTCTGCCTATGTTTGATGCTTATGTGCAATTTGTCTTTTGCAGGCCTGATACACTAGACCCAGCACTATTACGTCCTGGGAGATTAGATCGAAAGGTTGAATTTGGGCTCCCTGACATGGAGAGCAGGACGCAGATTTTCAAGATCCATACACGAACTATGAACTGTGAGAGGGACATTCGTTTTGAGCTCCTTGCACGCCTTTGCCCGAATTCAACTGGTATGTACACTTAGATTTGGAGAAGAATTAATCCTTTCTACTCTGTAGAGAATATTACTGATCTACAAACTCATTGGTTATGTACAACTTTCTTTTAAGGATAAGATTAACTTGGTGGATTATCCATGTTTAAGAGTGATCACTGATAGTCATTAGGTGAGAATGAGCTACCAACTTTTTTCATGGAGGCGGCAACTGTAGTAAAAAAAAACTGAAGTTCATTTGCAAAAAGAAACATACATGTTGTAACTATGTTGATCTATACTGTCCACTACAGAGTGCACACTACACATAACACATGTATAGAAGCTTTGTCTAAAATTCTCTTTCCAGCATCTCCTAAAGTGGAAGGTGTGACTTGATTAGATGAGTTCTATCTTTGGGTTGGCCCAGATATCTTTTGGGGATCTCCTAAAGTAGTTTTAACTGTTCAATCAATAATTAGTTTTCCTTTTCGGGAAAAAACTCTTAGAAAGGAAAAAAACTATCAGAAAGCTTTCTTTAGTGCACATTTATGTGTCAGTGGTATTTTATGTGCTTGCATTTATGGGTTGTATTGTTGTGTAGGAGCTGACATCAGGAGTGTCTGCACAGAAGCTGGGATGTACGCCATTAGAGCACGGAGGAAGACCGTGACTGAGAAAGACTTCCTTGATGCAGTAAACAAGGTCATCAAGGGATATCAGAAGTTTAGTGCAACACCAAAGTACATGGTCTATAACTAAGGAAAATGATGATGAGCTAATGAACTCCCTGTTGTTTTCCATTTTTCAAGTAGTACACCGATTGATCTTGAACCTTCAGTTCCTTTTATTGTATTTTTGTTCTTTTACACTCTTCGGATTATGCTCCGTGCGAAGCAGTAACTGTATGTTATGTATTTGTTACATGTTTAAGCATTGGCAGAGATTGCCCAGATTTGGTTAGAGATTGATTGCTCCGTATGGAGTCTTTTTTACTTCTATTGCAATATAAAACACAGTTTCCAACCTAAGCAAGCACAATAGTTGTTTGAGGAATTGGTATTGACTGTATAAACAACGAAAGAACCCTTTTAAAATCTATACACATTTTAGATTGCTTGTGAATCCATCTAAAGAAAAATTTTAAAACCGAGCTGGGTATGGCATTTGGACATCGTTGGAATGTAGGTGTCCGCTTGCTTTGATTTTAGGCGGGTGAATGTACGGAACTCAACAGGACAGATATCAGTGCGAACATGAGAGTGATTATGGAGATTTGCTCTCTTCCTGCCCAAGAGCTGGGTTGCACTTGTTTCTCGTGCTTTCCTAGATCTATCATCACCTCGAATCGGCAGGAGTCTCTCGATGGATCGACAGTGGTAAGAATACCTAGATTGCTAAATGTGCATGCACCTCTCTGCTGATTCGCAGTTTGATAGTACATGTTAAAAGCATAAGAAGCATTCTCATTTGTATCCAGCATACCACACGAAGATCCGTAACCGAGACTAGTGCAATCTGCGTATGTGCAGGCGTAGGAAATGCTCTCAGGCAAATTCGGGTCTGAAATGGTTGCATTGGGTGACAGTATACACCACTGCCTTGCCAAATATCTCACACCTTTTGCAGCAACTAGAGGCTTTCCATTTCCCATGTCCAACTGGTACTTTATTGCACCATCAAAATAGAAAACACCCCAATGCCTCTCAAAATTCCCAGGTTGAATGCTCTTGGCATCCTCGTCGAAGAGCGCAAACAAGTAGATATCCGGTGGGGTGCTTCTTCTCGGCGTGCCCCGCCCCTGAAGAATCCTATCGAGAAGGCCTTGATTGAACCTGCGAGCATTCGCGGAATTGGCATGAGGGTCGCCATCTGTTGGCCATCCAACTTCACCAACAATGACAGGCAATGATGGGTAACCGTTCTTCTCGAGGGCCGAAATGAGGGTATCATAGTTGGCATCAAAGACATTCGTGTATGCTATGGAGCCATCAACAAGTGGAGCAGCAGAGCCATTGAAGAAAGCATAGTCAATTGGGAAATTGGGGTCAGCATAGAGGCTAAGAAATGGATAGATGTTAATGGTGAGAGGAGCATCGTTGTCGCTTAGAAACTTGATGATGGACATCATTAGGTCGTGGATATCGGGTCGGAAATTGCCACCGGAAGGGAGATCATTGTCGCTCTGATATACGTCTGCATTTATCGGCATGGTGACCTTCACTTGCCTGCCTAAGCCGGCTTTTATCAGGGCTGCTTGAATATTTTGGAGTGCTGGAAGTGTTGTTTGACTAAAAGTGTCTTTGTAAGTCTTGAGGAAAGGCTCATTCCCAACTGCTATGTGCCTGATAAAATTAATTCCATCAAAAGTTGCAAGATTACTTATTTTTTTGTGTTTTGCATGTTATGATGCTCTAGCATAGTGTCCACTACCAAAAAGATCATGAAGATAAAGAAAACAAAGAAAATACTTCTTTTTTTAAAAAAATTGAAAGATGTGAGACTCGAATATGAATATTTTATCACTAACAGATAATCAATCATGACAAGAAACAAGAAATTATTGAAAAATTAAAGAAACAAAAACACAAAAATTGTACCTTATATCCACACCATGTTTGGAAATGTAATTGGATACGTTTTGTTGAACCCAATTGATAGCAAATTGGACACTATTTGCAAGAGGAGCTAGAAGATCATTTGGTATACCAACCATAACTTGAATACCAGAATTCCCTAAAGCAGTTAGAGCCAAAGGGTCAGCTTCAAATAACTTCACCTTGTCAAAACCATTTTCTTTCAAAAGCTTAACAACTATATTAGCTTGTAATGGATGAGTTGAAATCCTGCCCCAATTGCATGCTAAACCTAATACTTCCTTAACTTGGCCTTGATGATCACCAATCAAGAAGATCAAGAAACAACAAAAGATTAGATTTTGACCAAAACCCATGTTTTCTTTTCTGTGTTCTTGGAGAATTGGTTGTGTTTCTTGAAATATATGTATAGGCTTGTGATGTGGAAGAAGTTCTGAATCCGAGAAAAAAGGGGAGTGGTGGAGGAAATAAAAATGAATTCCTTTTTGAGGAGGGAAAGGGGAAAGGATTACAATTACATAAAGATTCAACAAGGAATTTGATTCCAAGGAGAAACCCATTTGGGTGATTTAAGAATTTTTTTGCTTTGTTTTAAACTTGTAATAATGAGAAAGTTGAAAGAAAGGAATGAAGTGTACAAATTGTTGATGGTTTTGTAGATAATGGAATAGTTTCCAGTTCCTACTAGGTTTTCTTGTTTAGCCCTTAAAGTTTCTTGGACAGTCTCTTTCTTTGATCTTCACTTCTGTTGCTTTTATTAGTGGTACTACTAATCTGACTAGATTCGCGTCTTAATGGCTCTTCTTAGGCCGTTAAAAATAGGGACATTTGTGCTTTTCATTTATGTCACACGTGTGCATTAACAATAAAACTAGTTTCAAACTTGCACATTCATATTATATTTTTAATAATATTATTTAGAAAAATACATTTATTTTGATATATATATATATATTATTCACAGTTAAATATAATTATAAAATAAATATGTATATCATTTAATCAAATGAAAAATGAAATTAAATTTATCTTCACTATCCAATTAATACGTGTTGAGGCACTTATGAATACTTATATATACAATTGTGTGGTTTTTCATATGATTGAAATTAAATCATTTTAAATTCTATAATTTATAGTATAATTTCTAATTAATTAAATTAATTAATTATATAAATTAATTAAATTCAATAGTACACCCCAAAGGTTTTAAATTTATTTAATTAACAAATTTAATGAAAAATAATATCAAATTATATAGATTAGTTCAGGCAGGACATGAAATTTCTAAGGTACGTAAGGGATGTCACATTTGAAGTGATTTCCTCTCAAGCTTCCATAAGAGTCTCACCACATTTTTTTATATTTATATAGATTAGTTCGGCCAGGACATGAAATTGTAGCATGGCTGATTTGTGCATGTTTTTTATTTATGAAATATAGCATGACTTTGATTCCAGTAGTATAATTATTATTTTTTTAATGGGAAAATATCATTAAACAAGATCAGAAATTATAAGAATTTAGATAGTAGTAGAAAGATTTCTTATCCATAATGTTTTCACACTAGTAAGAAGCGCTCTTTTAAATAGAATATGAGCAACTAAATTAGTTTCTCTACTAATATGTGAGAAAGAACAACATAAGAAGACCTGAGCATACACTAAAATATCTCGAGCAATGCAGTTATAAAATAATATTTTATGCTATTTACAAGACTTGTTATTATAAAAAAAATATTAGTATTATAATGTTAATTTTTTAAAACTAAAATGCGTGTGCAAAAGAGTACATTATTGGCTAGGAAAGCACAATTATTAATTTGGAAACTAAAAAGAAATGTTTAAAGCACACCTAACATTTGATATATCAACCTTTAGTATTAATTTTTACTAATGCAATTTTAGGTTTGATCAAACGTGTAGTAAAAAGAAGTCAGATTTAAATTTATTTTTTATTATTTTTAATAAGTGCTACCAGTTGGATATGTATTAGAGGTGTTGGGTATTACACGTGCCCAATACGGACACGAAGCCATTTTAGAAATTTAAATAGAACCTATTTAGATTTTGGAGCTATGATTAAGCACTGGGCCCATTTGGGCCTGGTTAATCTGTTGAAATGGACGTGTTTTTTCCTTTTTCGGCTGTTTCATTTCATGTATGTCTATCTGCCATGTGTTTAGTTTTAGGTCACAGAAGCAGATGGTGATGATGCAACTGACTTTGGTCTGGACCGTCTTTCTGGTGATATTGTTTTGACCCGTCACCATAAACAAAATGATACAAAATAGAGAACAACGGTGATGAACAGTGTCGCACCCCCTCTAAATTTTTACGCGACGCGGTTCGGACGGATGTGAGATAAAATTGGACTCCTCTCACACAATGCAATAAAGTCACCACCTTATTTTGTTTCTAAAGTTTAGGGAACCTATGGTCTGATAAAATGACAAAATAAAATAAAAAACTAAGACACAAAAAAAGGGTCTAAATCCGAGAACAGCAGTTCGGGGTCGATTTATGGACTCGGGAATGTGTTAAGCACCCGAGTCTCATCCAAAAAAGTTACCGGATAAATGAGGTGTTTAAATCATGCTTGAAAAATAAATAAAAAAGTCCTAATTTAGTGTTCATGCCCAATAAGCGAATTAAATTCTAACATTTCTAAATAATCATGCATACGAGTGTATATGCGAAAAAGCGTTGAAATAAATAAAAGGGTGAGAAAGGTATACTTGTTGAAGGGATACAGATTGATTTACCCTACAAAGTCGAGATTATTAGTACAAGAAAATGATAATCGATAAATAAATGAAGATTTAACAATTATAGCATGCGAGCAAAATAATTAATTTAACAATTAAATACGAGCAGAATAATTATTAAAGCATTCAAAATCATGCAAAAATAATTAATTACACAGTACGAACATGCGATAAATCAGCACGAAAAAATATTACAACGGCCAGAAATTGGGCTCGGCCCATCACAAGCCAGCCTAGCCCAGCTGGGCCACGAGCAACCCATCTTCTCTTTTGCTTGGGCCAAGGTGCAACCCACTCTTCTCCTTCGCTTGGGCCAAGGCAAACGCTTAGCCCATCAACCAAAACCAAGACAACCCGCGTCCTCCCTCTCATGCAAACAGTGTCATCTTCTTCCTTGGCTCGCCGGCGGCCAATGAAGAAACCGGCGACGGAAAGAATAAATTAAACGACCAAAAGAAGCGCAATGAACACAGAAATTTAATCAAACAATCACAATATTTCAATTTACTCAAAACAGTGATTAATTAAATCAAAACGTTAATTAAATTAATTAGAGAAAAGTTCAAAATTCACCCGAATTGTCTAGCAATTAGTTGAAGCAAAGCAATGTAATTAATCTAGAGATGAAATATAAATTATTTGAAAACAAAACATCAATTAATTTCATCAAAATACGAATAAACAATTCTCTTGGAAAATTTTGCAGAAAAAGTTTAAAACAAAATTTAAATGCTTGAAATTAAGCCTCAACCTTTCGTTGAGCAAGCTGCAAGTGAGAGAGAGTACCTTTAGAGAGAGTGTAAGCTTAGTTTTGTTCGTGAATTGGTGAGGAGAACGTTTGAAGATTGCTTGCTATTTATAAGCGCGAAACGCGAGTGGGTCTGGAGGATTGCTGCGCGTGGGCGTGGCGGCGTGAGGAGCAAGGAGAGAGTGAAGATGAGCAGTCCGGTGATGGGAGAGGGTGAGGCATTAAATGTTGGTATGGGTGTTTGGAAAAGATGGTGATGGAAGAGGTTGAGATTTGCAGAGGTCGTGGAAAAGAAAAACAGAGAGGTTGAGAAATCTTGTTTAGGATCGATAGAAGTTCGAACGAAAAAAACTAAAATACGAACAAAAAAAAAGTGACACGAAATAAAAATGGTAAATAGTAAATAAATGACAATAATAAACAGAAACATGATAGGTATTAAAAGGGTCACTAATAGAACGAAAAATGAAAAAATACGGATATAGTATAACGAAATGTCAAAAATTGAGTAGCAATAAATAAATAATTAAAAATTAAAAGAGATTTCCTCAAAGCATTTTTTGGGTTTTTTTTCTTTTTTTGCACTTTTTCCTTTACCAAAATCAACGACAGAAAGTTTTGAGGTTTTTAAAAGTACAGATTGAGCCCAAAAGTAAAACACCCAACTCCCAACAAAAGCCCAAATCCACTTCCAATGTCAAAATGGCACTGAAAACCTCGCTTTGACCCTCCTTCTTAAATCCACTTTTCACTTGATTCTCAATTGTGGCCCATTAATTCCCACAGGCCACAACACAACCTTTCTTCTTTAGTTTAAATCAACAATCTCATGGTCCCGTGGCTTTAGTTATTGGAGTTCGAAATTATGGACACCTGAAATAATGATAGATATTTAATGACGTTGATAATAAGAGAGTATTTTTTTTCCCCTTTATGTATACCTATCTTTTCAATTTTTTTCCTTCATATACATTATACACTAACGTTGAATTTAAAATTTTAAAGACATTGTACCTTTCAAAAAAAAAATTTTTAAAGACATTGTAAGATAAGAACAGAAGTAATGTCATTTGTAACGAGAAAATGAAAAGAAAGAACGAAGGAGGAAATGAAAAGTAAAGAATAGTCACAGCTCACGGGGGCGTTGTCGGTGACGGAGGGAGTTTCTTTGTTCCTTCATGGGCCGAAAACGACCGACGTACCACCACTGATGAGCTGACTGGGCCCACTCGCATTTGTTGTGTGGGTCCCACCATCTCTTCGCCTGTTGCTGTCTGTCTTCTTCCCCAATCCCATGGTTATTCTTAATTTCTTAGTACATAATTACATAATTTATCAGGTCACCTAAAAAGATTTCGCATTTTTAGTTGGTAGGTTAAGACATTTAAGTTAAATCCACTGTAATAATCAATCTACTTCTCATAATTAATTAAATATTGTTTTTCCATGGGTCTGATTTTTTTTCTTCTGCAACAATATTTGTAACATTTTATTTAATCCGCCTCATTTTTTATAGTTTGTTTTTTTAACCGTAACTACACTAATCAAATAATCATTAATTTCAATTACTAATATACCCTACTAATTATCTCTCCTCATTATATCTACACTTAAGTAAAGTCTGTGTTGGTGGATGAGATACGATTGAAAGGAAAGAAATTATCAAATAAAAGGAAAAGGAAGAAGAGGAGATGCGCCTCGGCTAAACACCATTTTAGGTACGAGTATAACAAATATATGCGGATAATTAAACATGTAAAACCATATCTACGTTATTTACTATCCACACCATTTATAAATGGATATGGTTGATGCAAATACCCATCATTATCAATCCACTATCATCCTTGTATTTCCTCCATTTTAAATTAAATAATATTTTAAATTAAATAAGATTTCACTATTTTTTAGATAATTTTTTTGTTTAATACTCTTTCCAGTCTTAATTAACTGTCATTTTCCTACTGAATGTTACAGTACACATTACTTAATTTTTTGGTATTTATTTTACTGAATGTTACTGTTTTAGAAAATCAATTAATAAAGACCATAAAGAGTACTACTAACTTGCTCTTTATTATTGAGGAAAAATAATTAGTGAGAGTAAAAAAATAGATAAATTAGTTATGTCATATATAATTTTTTTAATTAGTGTGAAATTCGAGAGAATTATTTAATTTGATTTTGGCTGGAATTTGTTTGACAGCACACTAAAACTTACCGACCCCTTTGTTCTTTTACGGGGAATACTTACTGACCCATTTGGAAACATGACAAGTAATATACAATTATTGCTTATTATGCTAGAGTGAGGTGCACTGGTGCAGTCCCTAAACAAGTGTAAATCTTTGAAGACAGTCTCTCCTCCTTAATATATTACTAATTTTTTTCAAACTTTGTCCTTCAAGCTTCAACCAATCCCACTCATTTTCTTTTTCTTGAACAGAAGAAATCCGATTTTTCCTTTGGGAAAGGGTTCATTGATTTGATTCTACTCTTTGAAATAAATAAATAAATTATTCCATTATAGCATTGCAGTAGACACTCACTTTTCAGTTAGCCAACTACCGGGAACTACCAAAAAAGAGAGCAGTAATCCCGTGTTCATCGCCTTTGTAAGCACAGCAAGGAAGTGGGTTCGCTTCATTTTAGCTCATTTGACATTTTTGGGTCTGTATTGAAAGACCCATTTAATGTTTGGAGGGGAAGATGCTTTGTCTAAAAGCAGAAGTCCTCGACGACCAGGACCCCACCATCGATACTAATAATGCAAGCGGCAGTGGTGGTAGTGGTGGCGGATTTGTTCTACCAATCAATTTGTAAGCCACCTATTTTTGTGTATTGTATGTGTTTGTATTTTTTTATGCATGTCGACTTCATTTTGTGTGTTTTGATGGTATGATTAATGATTGGGGTTGCGGGGTTTATAGGGGAGGCTCCATTCATAAATATTTGTGGAAGATGGGTAAGGTTTCTAATCGATATGCTGCTTCTGGAGATGGGTGTTCTTCAATTTCTGAATTTGAGGTATTTTACTTACTGCTGCTAAAGATGGGTGTTATGGAAGATGTGTACATTGCCTTGGAACCTGTCATGCTAGAAGTTTTCTTGATCGTTAAATTTGTGTCCTTATGTTGTTTAACGGAAGGAGTTGTTTAAACTTTAGAATGCTTTGTTGGTTTGTAGTTCCATTTATCTCTAAACCATCCAATTATCCAAAGACATGTCCTTTTATTGCCAGTCACAGCTTTCTTGTCTCAATTTGCAGTATCCTTATTTGTTGTTTGACAATGAATTCATAGAAATGGACTTGGATAAATGATCTGACAATCATCGAACCAAGCTATATACTGCAAAACATCAATTTAATCCTATCAGACCAATAAGTTTGTAGCTAAGTGGTAGTCCTTACAAAGTAGGAGGTTTAGGTGTTGAGTTCAGGCCCTAGCTTTGCATTATTAAACCCAAAGAAAAACAGTATTGGTATAACATCACTATCCATGCTTGTAGGAGTTTACTGTATATTTGAAAAAATCAGCACCTTAAGACCATGTTTTCATTCAGGATACTAAATCCTTGGATAGAAGAAGTGGGCAGTTGAAAGGGGGCAATGCATATCTTTATAAATGTCATCTTGAGGAAGATGTAAGTGGATTCACCGTCCCGTTTTCTTTATCTTCTTCCATAAAGATGTGTCAATATGTCAGGAGTTTACTGTTTGTTTGAAAAAAAATAGCACCTTTGAGACCATATTGTATTCAGGATATTACATCCTTGGATAGAAGGAGTGGGCAGTTGAAAGGGGGGACTGCATCTCTTTACAAATGTCAGCTCGAGGAAGATGTCAGTAGATACTATATCCCTTCTTTCTTTTCTATCTTCATTCATATAGGGAAAATTTGTTTGATACATCAGATCACTGTTTTCTCACCATTTCAGGTCAAAAGGTTGCAACGACAATTGGAAGATGAAATTACCTTACGCTTAGCTCTAGCAACTGCTGTCGAACACTCTGATTCAAACTTCTCCAGTTCACCTTGCCAGCTTCCAGATAAGGTTAATGTCCCGATGTACATTTTTTCTACCATTCTGTATCTTCTTATCTAATATCAACAATCTTCATATTTGTCCGTCTCTTATTCTTCTCATCTCAATATTCCTTGATGTGATAGCAGGCCCAAGAGCTTCTGGATAGCATAGCTATTCTCGATATCACTGTCTCAAAGCTTGAACAAGAATCAATTTCCTTGCAATATCTGATTAGTCAGGAGAGAAATGAGCGTCGTCTTGCTGAATACCGCCTGAGGCATTTGCCCTGTCCAGTATCATCACTATTTAGTTCCTCTCAGGCTTACTTAACAGAACAGGTATTCTCTTGCTGTAGTTCACTTTGGGTTATTGTTGGTTGGCTTTCTGAGTCCATACTGACTTTTGCATCTTCCTTCTAAAATGAAATATTAGAGCATATATAAGCCTGTCATCAGAAATATTTTCTTAATACATTCCATAAAATTGTTGCAGCTCATGGGACCTTGCAGGGGAGATAAAGTGGAACGAGGAATGGGGGATAAACCGCCATGGCCAGTTGAAATTGGGGATCCAAAAAAGGATTATTTCATTGAGAAAGTATGGAACCACCCTAATCGTCTATCTGAAGAAATGGTCTTATGCATGAGAGACATTTACCTCTTCTTAGCAGATCCTTCCAGGCTTTCTTCTTCTGAGTATACGGCTTCACCCTCCTCACCTCAGGGCCACCTTTCTTATTCTTCATTGGCATCTATTTCGGACTCCCCCCTGAGAAATTCCTTAATGAAGAGCCCATCAACCGATGTGGAACATGGTTCTGAAGTTTTGGCAAGAAATTGCAAGTTCGATCCGTATAGAGTTTCTGGCAAGGTAGACTGGACAGAAAGTATTGGAACATACGGTACTGCACTGGAAGTCTCTTGGTTGTCTGTTGGGAAGAAAGAACTTGAATATGCTTCTGGAGCTCTCAAAAGATTTAGGTCTACTCTTCACTCTATTGTAGTGACACTTACCTAAATTCTGGTTTCTGGTGGTATTTATACTTTAATTCCCACAAGCTAGCTGGTGTCACTAAGAATGCATCAACTAGTGTTCCAAAACCCTCTCTGATGTCTTCAGTCGAACATTCTTTTTGTGTGCTGTGCAGGTTGCTCGTTGAGCAGTTGGCTGACGTTGTCCCTTCTTGCCTTAGTTGCAATGAGAAACTGGCATTTTGGATCAATGTGTACAATGCCTTGATTATGCATGTAATTCCTCTTTCCACTCTTGATCTCACTTATCATCAAAGTTATGCATCCTATTCCCTTCAGCACAGATCTCCTTTTGTTAGTTTCTTCCGCCTAGTTTTAGTTTAATGTCTATGCAGGCTCTCATAATTAAGCTGTGGAAACACTGAACTGTGCAGAAAGATGGGTAATCTCTTAAAAGAGCTGAGCATTCTAAGTCTCAGTTCCTCACAATCTCATGCATCTACATGCCTAAGGAGTTGATGAAAAAACCCATTTACATTATTTATGTTTTCTGCTTTTGCTTAAATTTTTCTATATTATCCTCTTTTGTTTCTCAGGCATTTTTAGCGTATGGAATCCCAGGAAGCGATATTAAGTTGTTTTCTTTAATGCAGAAGGTTTGAGAGTCATTCCTTGTCAACTAGCTCTAATACGTATCCTTTCAGCATTTTTCTTATTGAAAACACTGTAAACAAGATAACTTACTGTCATGCAGGCTGCTTACACCGTTGGGGGACACTCATTTAGTGCTGCTGACATTGAGTACATTATTCTGAAGATGAAACCTCCTGCTCATCGCCCACAAATAGTAAGCTACATACATAAATTCCCCATCAACTCCATTTCAAATTCAGCTCATAAAGTTGTGTGCAGGCTTTCTGAATTTATCCAATTGTTTCTTGGATACAGGAGCATGACTTTATTTGAGTTTTAGCTTCATTTCATATTCTTTATGAAGTTAAGTGCGCTTGTATGGTGGCACTTTTAAAAAACCTACCCTTACATTTAGAGAGACTGCTAAATAGGGAGTTTTCTCACATGACGTTAAGATGGTTTTGACCTTTGTTGATTTTGGATTAAACAGGCATCTTATATCATTACTTTTCTGTCAGGCCCTGGTTCTTGCTCTTCAGAAGTTTAAGGTAACGGATGAGCAGAAGAGGTACTGCATTGATCAACCAGAGCCTCTCCTGGCTTTTGCTTTAAGTTGTGGCATGCATTCTTCACCTGCTGTAAGTACTCATCAGCTCATCATTTGTCCTCGGTCTAGCTAAATCATTTTCTTTTATCATAAAAGTAGGTAAACTATCTAGGGATTTTCCAAAATTAGAATATAGGATGTAGCGATTATGTCTTTACAAGAAAATGTTTGAAAACGTCAAATGTGATGCTTGATACAGCACATTGCTTCCGGATGTACTCTTAGTTTCTTGCCCTTTTCATGCTGTAATCAGGTGCGGATCTTCACGCCTGAGAATGTCAATGAGTTACTTCAAGTCTGTTTGAAGGATTATGTCCAAGCATCTGTTGGTATAAGCAGCAAGGGTAAACTATTGGTTCCAAAGTTGCTGTCCTGTTTCGCTAAGGGCATTGTGGAGGACGTTCTGTTACCCGAGTGGATATGCCAGTTCCTTAGCACAGAACAAGCCACCTTGGTTAGAGATTGCTCGACTAATCAGAAATGGAGGCTCCTTGGTTCTCGTAGCTTCTCCGTCGTGCCATTTGATTCAAGATTCCGCTTTCTGTTCATCCTTTAGGGATGGTGGAAGATTTAACCCTATTTTGGTCAACTATCTCCCTGAAGAATGCAGTGCAAGTTCAGGAGTGGTTTGTAAGGTGAGTTTTGAAATTCCACAGAGCACATCGGAGTAATTTTGCCCCACAGTGGCTGCCCTTTGTTGCACATCTGCGACCTAGAAGTGGATTGAATGAAATAAACCATATTGTACAGTCGTCATTGTATCAATAAATTTATTTGTAATTGTAGGATCAGAATTCAGGTATATCAGTCTAGTGTGTTCTGCAGAACTCATTTGCCATTCAGCATGATTTATCCAGCATTCTTTTTACACTTGTTACAGGCAACTACTCCTTTTTCTTTCTTTTTTTGGACTCATCCTGAACAAGTACTCTTACTCATTTTACGAAAAAGAAAAATGAAAACTTCAAAATTCAAGGATAAAATAGCATATAAACTAGCACTACCAAGATAAGAGAGAGCAACAGGGCACAGATGCAACGATAGTGCTTCGTTTCTTGAATACCTACAAGAACTAATTTCCGTTATGTGACAGACTAAAATGGTACAAGTACAATCAATTGTCAACTCCGTGCATCTCATCATCCTATTTTCCATCCTCTTTCTGTTCATCTACCAGATTTGGTTACTACACTAATATTCGCTTTAAAAGTAAAGAAAACCTAAAATAACGACCCAATACACTATATGCAAAAAACACAAACAAAAAAGAGCTATACGCTGAAAAGTTACGAACGATGCGAGAAAGATCAGCTGGGTGTAGAAAAACGCTATGACAATGATGCGATAAAAGATCAGCTGTGACACGCATCAAGGAAATCATCTCTTGAAAAAGCCAAATTACTAGGACTACTATGGTAGTAGAGCTTTCAACTGCACTCTGAAAAGATCGCCAAGTGCTCCACGAACATCCATCTAGGCAAAAGGAAAGAAGTGATCAGTATTCGAAGAAAAAAACCATGAACTACATTTAAATGTATAAAGTCAATTAAAGACAGACTAATTAACCATCCCAAGGTACTAACTGTCTAAGGAACTACATTTAAATGGAAGTTCTAAGCTTTGCTCTTTGGGTGAGAAGAATAGGGATGGTGGGTTCCGCTGTATAGTCTGTGCATTTTCTTAGTAGGTGATATTATACAGACTCTCTGGCATCGTTCATAGATCGGGTATTAAAACATACAAACAGCTTCCACTTACACAACCAGAGTAGCAGGGGGAGTACCTGATCGAATAACACAAGTTTCGTAAGCAAAGGATAAATCTCTCTCAAGTGTCGTTTGAAGATATGATTGTTCATAAAGCACATGCCATTAAGGACCTGGAAGAGCCAAAAAGGAAAAGAAGATGCTCTGTTAGGGTAATAATCATAGAAAAAGACCCATAAATGGATCGAGTAAACCCATCAATCTTTTAAATAATTTATTTTTCTATTTTTTTCATTTTCCAATGAATCTGATATTAGGAATGCAAGTTAGTTTAAATGCTAAGAGAGATCTTCAGTACCTTAACAATAACAGGCGAACGCAACTCCAGAACACGATGAACATCCATATTAGCAGTCTCCCCTGGGCCGGACTGGAGGTCAGATGCTTCCCTCAATACCTGCTCGCAGAAAGAAACGAGTTTGTCTTCTGCTATTCCTTCAATCTTCTCTTCCCCCGAGTCTTGCTCATTGTTGGCATCAAAGCCTGAAGTGGTTTTCTGTAATACGTCCAGATATATGCTTGTTGCTACTAGTTCTTGACGAAGAAGGTTTAGAGGAGGCCTGCTAAAGATGTACATACTGTTATGTTCTAACACAGCAACATAGGACTTATGGAAGGAACATAAAATGGAAAAAGAAAAAGAAAAAGTTCCACCTATCAACAGGAATATGGTGCATGCGCATCCTGAGGTTTGAATAAGAATCATATGAAGCTGCAAACTCTAACATGGATAATATAATGTCCATAATAGCAACCTTCTGTAGTGCTTTCAACTTGCTCCAGTACTTCTTCTGCAAAATTTGGAAAAAACTGACTCAAGAAACCATTTTGCTTAATCCACAAAATCAAAAGATGCATTAACAAACCTCTCCCCAACCACTCACCGCAACTGAAAACAAAAAGCTAGTAGAGAACTGATTTAAGAACTAGTTTCTGTACAGACACAATGGAGATTATGGCTTTAAGGGATTGACTTTCCACATTCATTGGAAATAATCATGGCGTGTGTGATTTGATTGAGGGTAAAAGTTCAGAATGCAAGGTAAAAAGTTTGTAAAGGCATATGAACTACCATGTCTTATAAACTTTTTAACAAGTATTTAAATAAGAATTATTTTGGACAAGTTGTCAAGTAAATATATTTTGGTTCCTCTCAAAATGTGTAAATAAACAAAGTAGTGGATCATAACTTACAAGTTCAAGGGAAAAAATAAATAGAGAATTTTAACGCGTTGGACCAAAGTGGATTATATGTTAACACATAACCCTCCCCTGAGATTGTAACCAAACATGTTTATTACACCCCTTTCCTTCCAATCATACATTTATCATTCCTATGTAAGACAGGCAGAAGAAATATGGTTTTTGAGAAAGATGGGGCACTAGGGGAATACATAAAATAAAACAAATTCGAAATAGAGAAAAGCAATATTTATACCTGAATACTATCAATGGCACCAAGAAGTAGTAATTGAGTGATGCACTTGCCCCTAACAGTTGCCATCAATGGGCTTTCCTCCTCTTCTTTGGTATCAGGCTCTACAGTATCAGGAACCTACAGCAATAATAGATCAGAAAAAGAGAACTTGAGGGAAGAGAAGAAAAAGGTAAGCATGCATAAAATGCATCACAAAAAATAGGAAGGTATGTGATTTCAATTGGACTACCTTAGATGAGAATTTATAAGACCCAAGCATGAAATGGAGAAAACAATTAATTGCAAACACCAAAAAATGACCATGCACTAAAATTGATGAGCCTTTAATTTGCTTTGCAAGTTCTTTTTCATCAACAGCATGTGAAAACTCCCCTCTTTTACCACATCCATGACAAACACTCTAGTTTAATTAAGCAGTGTATGCAACAAACACATGATCCGTAGACACAAAGTACCAAGATTCAAAATTGGGGTCCAACTAGTCTCAGCTTTCTAGTATCTTTGCATGAGAAGAACAACCTAGCAGAGGGAACGGAACAATAAGGAGCGGAGTACCTTGATTGGAGAAGATGGTACCGAGGCATCAGAAACGCGGGCCTTTGATTTAGAGGTAAAATTTCTGACGAACATGTTGTCCATCATGTTTCCCATAAATCTTTGACCTATAGTTTGATTTCTCTGGAGGCTACCAGCTTCAGCAGGTTTCTGAGTTCTTCCTGAAGGTGATGGAAGGCCTACAAAAATGAAAAATGGAGTTTTTAAATACAGCCATTGAACACACAATGAAACCCTGGGTTGGGCGATGTGGCTCAGCAGTGCAAATAAGATCCGTGATCATAGATAATTATTGTGGTGTTGCAGTTGGACGGGGGAAAGAAGAGACTACTAACCTTCTGATCCATCCATACCACTTTGTAACACTGATTCTTGACTCTGGTCTGAAAAGACCAGTGCACCAGGACCATGACCACGACTATTTGGGGTTCCATTTTCACTTGCACCAAATTGATGGTTATTTACACTCTCTCCAGTATTAACCTCAAGATCTGTAACTGGTACCGTGGGCCCTTTTAGGTTCTCGAAATTCAAGGCATTTAGTAGCTCAAGTGGTTGTGTTGTGTATGAAGCATCTCTAGTGGTCAAAATAAAGCTAATTAGTAATAACCTTGATAACAACAAATGCTCATATCATTAAATTCTCTGATATAAGAAATGCACCTTATACTTTTCAACAGCATGTCCCAGTCACTCTCACTGAACTGGTGACCTCCAACTTCTATGAGATGAACTAATGCACCCAGAGAGATGGAAACAACTGCCTGATCTGTCTTTTTGGCACAGTCCAAAAGCAAAGATAGAAGTGGTGGCAGCATGAAACACACCTCCTGTATAAGAGAGAGAAAATGCTTGTCATAATTTCTGGAGAACCATTCAACAAGGTAGCATTTACTACATTTTTCAGCTACTAGTAAATGCTCGAGTGCTAAACATTCACGATGCTGCCATCTGGTAACATGCAAAATGTATAAGGTAGACTTGAATGATTAAGTTATTTGATGTTGTGATCACTCTATTACTTCTTCCCAAAGTACTCTCCATACCATGCTCAACAGTAGTCCCCAAAGTCAAACAAGTCTGCAAGGTTCTTTATCTTTTGAATCAATCATCAAAACCAGTGTATGTTTTGCAAGAAAATCCCAGGACAAACGAGAAAGGTGGGACACTTGAGAAAAAAGATCAACACTCCAAGCCCAATAGTTTATCCTATGGTCACGCAAGGCCATAAGGGAAGAGGACACCATTAGTTTTCTCACAAGAATTACAATGCAAAAGATCTCTATTAATAACACTCATTGAAGCAAGACTATGCAGTTCAACCAATAGGTCAAATCAAATATACAGAAGGAGAAAAACAGAAACGGGACTCTTTATACCTTGTAGAAAGTGTTAAAGAGGTTGCACAGTAACTGAAGAGAATGAATGCTGGTTTCTCGAAACCACTCTTCATCAGAGGAAACTAAGCTTTCCTTTCCAGCATGTCTCACGTGGTCAAAAATTGGGAACAAGACACGATGGAAAATACTCTCCCAAAATGATGTTGAGAACTTACTGCCTCTTTCATTCAACAAATCAAACAGAACTTCTAGCGCACAGCTCCTGACCTCAGGTCTTATATCTGAAGTTAAATCCGACAAACCAGCTAGCATTGGGAACCAGTAATGCTCAGTCACATCAAAATTTGCATCAGATTCACTGTCGACAGGCTTCAAAGCACCACCAGGTATAAGGCCCTGAAACAGAAAAAAAAATTGAAATAAGAGTTAAGCAATTGACAGCTAGCAGACTAGATATTCCCCCCTGCAGGAGTGACTACTTTTCAATAGCTATTCTCTTTAGTTAAGAACTTAAATCTAACTGCAGCTTCAATAGATGTAACCAACAAATTGGAAAGGAGCATCTACTAGGAGTAGAAACTTGTGACCCGTCCTCCAACAAACAATACAAGCTTAAAGGCAGAAAAAGTAACAAAGGAAAAATGAAACAATGTGGTTGTAATAGAGTGTATACAAACCTCTGCCAAGCGATCCTCACATATGCGGAGAAGTGCAATAGCCTTCAAACTTATACGGTGAGAAGTCTTATTATTGGCAAACCTGATAAGACAGTTGACGCAATCCATAAAACAATCTCCAACAACCTGATCAAAGTGCTCCAAGATAACTGCAAATGTCCAATGAATTAAATATGATAAATTGAAACAATAACACAGACGATAGTAACTCAAGGAAAACGTAGTACCAAAAGAAATAAAAGAAGAGCTTTCCTACCTTGTTCAACATTTTCAAAGGCACTTTCAACAATTGATTCCAATTCATCATCTGCAGCAGCTGTGAAAATCATAAAAACACTACGCCATCCAGACTTTATGCTTCCAACTTTAGATTTGATCATCTGCAAGACACCAGCTCATTAATTTCACAAAGAAATGAGATGTCCGATGATTCAAATGCACAGATCCTCAAGGCAAGAAATTATCTTCCCCACTGTACCTGAACAATGCAGTCGACGATGAGACTCCTAATGGATTGACTGCGACTATTCCGCATAAGAACCACAAACGGCTTGAGAATGTCATTCTGGAAAGTGAAATTGGCGAGTTCGGCGCGTTCCAAATACTTCATACCAAGCTGCCTAAGGGAATCTATGGCATACATCGCAACTTTCTCATCATGATGGCTTCCAGCAGAAATGAAATGGTTTGCTAACACGGACCATATTCTAGCCCAGACCTGGTGGCCAAGTGAAGAATATCTAAATTGTAAGCAGATGAAAACGCAACTGGGGGAATATGCAATCACTCCAGTACATACAGCAATAAAACTAAAATCACCCAATTCAAGACTGAAATGTCATTAGCCCACAGCAAGGAGGATATCATTAAGCCTTAGTGTTATGGGAAAAATTATTCCTCATTGGATCTCAGATTCATTGTTGAAAGTTTGGAACCGCATCTTAAACTGTGGGTATGGGATCTACAGCTTGAGGATGGAATAGGCACAATAGGTAAAAAGAACACTGAGGTGCATCTTAAACCCGATGAATTTTGCTCTTAACAGCCAGATGTCATAGAAACAAAAAAAAATTTTAAAAAAAATACTAACACTTCTATGCTAGCACCATTCACAAACTGAGGTGCTAACATATGATCAGTGTTATACACCTAATCATAATCAATAAGTATCAAGTGAATAGAAATGCCATGTAGAAGTGCTTTCGAGAAAAGAGTTAGTAGAAATATTAACATCTCTTATCATTTCTCCATGGAAACACTAAAGGAGTGAGCTGACAAGTAATTGCACTTACATAAAGTCATATCTCTCCTTTATATGCCTACAGGAGTGCTGCCTCTCTTTGTACATAATAAATAATAGAACTTTTGCATGATTGATAGATTCAAGTGTACACAGAAGAACGGATAAAGAAAGTTTTGATTAAACCCAAAAAATGAGAGGAAAGGAATTACCAGGCGTATACGAGCCATGTTGTAATAGCTGATCTCAACAAGCTTCTGCAAACTGAACACACGAGCAGGGTTCTGTTTGAGTTCCTCAGCTGACACAAGGCACAAAGCAGTGAAGAACTCCACGATAGCATCACTCGGTAATTTAACACTATTAACAAAAACTTGTTCAGCAGGTTTCCCAGCCAACTCTCTTAGTGATTGGAGAACAGCATCCTTGGAAATTTGATTTGATCCATGCATGACTGTTGCGGCCATTCCAGGAGTTGAAATGATAAGATCAAGCCTGGAAACACATTCAAGAACTGCATTCCATGTGTCTTGAAGGGAATCAGGTTGAGAGTCACTTAGTCCAAGCAGAGTCCGTAATGCTTCTACATTTTTACTACGCATGTCTTTTGGAGCATGCAGAAAAGTAAATCTGACAAATTCAAAAGCTAAATGATCAGCAATCAATTCCCAAATGCTGACACTATTTCAGCTTGAGCAACAAACTAATCTCAAATACGGTTACTGAATAGAGAAGGCAAAGGTAAGGGTAGAAGGAGAAAATAATCACGGTAGAAAATAGCAAGTAAAAGAACAAAACCCAACACAAAATAGTGAGGAAATGATGCTAAAAAGTATTACCGGACCAGAGATGTTAAGAAAGCATAGCGCATGGTATCCATTCCTAGAACATGCGTAATATGTATCCCAGCTTTAAATCCCTCCATGCAGAGGACCACCCTTGGCTTATTCTCTCCTTCCTCCATGGTGACAGAGAAAGTAGCAAGCAAAGGCCATCCTACAGCTTCAACCATGGGCCTTATAATTTCCCTTTGTTTTACAGTATGAAAAACTCCTCTTTTTGCTCCTTGCTTCCGGAATATTGCCTGTGTTTGCTTAACAATAGCTTCACTCTCGGAATTGGCATCAGTTGATGACTTTCGTCTTGGGAGGGCTAAATTAAGGATATTGACAAGGCCACCTCTCTCTTCACCTTCTGGCCTCTGCCAGCTGCTTTTCCCAATGCTAGCTGTTTCATCTTTCAATTTTATCTCATCTTTGACAATTGAATCATAGATCGCTTCTAATAGGTCGGTTGGTGCACAATCTTCAGTATCATTTGTTGCATTCATGCGTACAAAATCTGACTTGGACATTTTAGGCCACACCATTGGGTTATGTGCATCAGTATTCAACATTATAACTGCATATGCAAGAACATAGGCGGTATCTGCATTTTTGAAGAGCCCTGGATTGTCTGCACAATATCTGCCATAAAATATACAAAGGTCTAAACAGCCAGCTAGACAAGAAAATACAGATAATACAAGAAGAGGATGTCTGGATTATACTTGCTCAAACTTAGAGCCATAATTAGCATGTCGTCAGACTAGACAGACTTTCTCACCTTGCCACCACATGAGGCAGGGTCGATGAGCTTGAACAAACATGGTTAAACCTCAGGGCAATCATAGATATGAAACAGCCATGATTGATGGAAACAAATACAAACCCCATATTAATGAAAATGCCCTTGATAATTCTTTCAAGTACAGTACCATGGAAGTTAAATACCCAATGCAAGTACAGTACAAACTACAGCAACAGACATCATGCTATGTCCTATTATGTGTTTAAATCAACAGTGATCACAATTCCAATTCCAAGATTGATCCACACTTTGTGGGAGCATGATCAGAGAGCTGTCATTCCACTTCCTAGTCATAAGTTGAATTATTTCTATTGGTATTCATTTATCTCAAAGTCTAACAATTTTGTTCAACTTGAAGCTCAGGCTTTGGCTTCACACCATAAAGGGGAAACTTTCCTGTTCATGGAAAGAGGATAAATTCAAGTAGAGTAAATTGAGGAAAGGGATGAAACTCCAACAGGGACAAAGGCCAAGTCCATTTGTGACAATGAACAGCAGATAAATTGAGATGAGCGGAGATCATGTGGTACGTATGAAACACACCAGTCCAAAGTAGAGAATATTAAAAAGTATAAGTTGCCTGCAATGCTTACCTTTCTGCAAACTTTTCCATGATGCGATCAATCTTTTGAGCTTCTCCTGGTAGTCGGAATCCCTTAAGAAACACGCGAATAGCTGTATCGAACTTCATTCCAGAAAACTGCATGGAATCCACAAAAGCATGCATCACAGCAAGGGGAAACTCCTCGTGTTGACCTAAATAATCACCTATCATAGCCTGCAAGATAATAAATGGTTAACATGATTCCAAAAAATTCCTGAGAAAATTAACATCATACAGAAAAGATTCTCCACCTTGTTCAAGCTCGGAGTATTCCTCAGAAATTGGGCAACTGAAGCAGGATTATTTTCCACCAACTTATTTGATATCAGATAGTCCATGCCCTTCACTGGATGCCTATTGAACTGCAAAACAAAGGAACTGCCTGTAAGTCTACACCACACCCTGAGCAACCAATAAAGCTTATTCCAAAACAAATTATCCATATAGGGGATCTCATTAGTAGTTCTCTCAGCTAGCTGTGCATATAACACAGGATCAATCACCTCTGATATGGCAGCTTCCATTGTAGATTTATGAGCCTTTGCCTTCCCAAAATCATTGGACGCATCATCCTTGCCTTTTGTCTCAATAGATTCTGCAGCTGAAACCTCTTCCTCAGAAGAAAGTATACTTTTACTCTTCTTTTCTGATTTCCCACACAACTTCTCCCATTCAACCAGAGATTTGAGAACATTCAGAAGGCACTGGAAGGGTCAAGGATAAAAAAAGTCATCCAGAATCTCTCTGTCAAAATAGCAGCACAAAACATGTAGCACAAAAGAAATCTGATAATTCAGACAACTCTCCTACAGTAGGAAACAGATAAGCCAACCTGAAGTGATGAACCTCTAATTGAAGCAGTCTGAGCACCAGCAACAGAACTTGGATCTGCAGTTTGAATTCCTTGAGTTATTTTGGATAGGGTGGTAACCTATTTGATGAGCCAGAGGAGAACAAGGGGTTATGTGTGTGACTAGGAGTTTTGG
Source organism: Viola odorata (assembly GCA_963691705.1). Taxonomy (NCBI): domain Eukaryota; kingdom Viridiplantae; phylum Streptophyta; class Magnoliopsida; order Malpighiales; family Violaceae; genus Viola; species Viola odorata. The sequence continues at coordinate 17,250,726 of OY829545.1, forward strand.
TAAAATATTTACGGGATAAAATAAAAACTGTATAATAGAGACCATACCATGCGTTCAAACAAGTTTGCTGCCTCAAGATCACAATCATAGTTAACATATACATCAACAAGCATTTGAGGATCCCTACAAACTTTCTCAAGGGTCCTGAAAAAACATACTATATCAGAAGGTCGTAAACAAGGCAAATAACGAAAGATAAACTCTACTACTGAAAACCTACAAAATGACTAGCAGAATATTACCGAAGAACGTTTATCTTTTGGTTGACAGGACATTCTGAACTATCCAATGATCGCAGAAATATCAATGGAAAGAAGACACCTATTTCACCCTGACAATACCAAATAAGCATAGCCAATCAAACAGGAATGTAGAGAGAGTTTATGTGAAGATACAAAATGAATGACATACGCAAACAATCTCACTGTAGAGCAAGCAGAAGTAGCAAATTATCAATATCAATAACATACTTTTAGACTGTCCCTGAACCGCAACAAAAGCACTGAGAAGATTCCAGTTGCGTACTGCCATGAAAGAAGTGTAAGGAAAAAGAAACAAAAATGCAGCAGAAAACCAATGTTAAAATGGACAAAGAAAAGCAGAAGAATAGTCAGATGTTAGTAAACCTGAAATATGACAGGAGACTGTGAAACTGAAGCCCGTAACAGAGCATAAGAAAGATATGCTTTTACTGAGTCGATAAAATGGAAGTTCTTTGTGAATGAATGGCTAACACCTTCTAACAAGCCCTGCATATCACAGATTTACACACTCATATACCACACAAGGCAGTTAATGGAAAAACAAATTACAAAACACAAGTTAATCCTCGGTACCAATTATACAGCCCACGACGCATTAACTTAACATGGCAAAAACACAATTTTTACATGACAATATCTACAATGTTAAATATGATGACAAAAGTAGTTGACAGATTAAATCAGCACTAATAAACAAATTAAAGTTGCCCAAGTTCTGCAATAAGACTCTGTTTAGCCATTGTCATGCCTCAAAGTACAACTCAACATCCGAAGACAAAAGGCTAAAATGTAATCCATAAAATTAACCTGTAGAAGCTCTAGAGACAAAATCCTTGTTTTGGTTGTAACTTCATCATTATCTTCTTTCATACCCATCTGCAGACATTACACTCAATAATATTATAAACAAGGACCTAAACACAAAACTACATGAAAATGAATACTGAGAACCTAACCTTGCATAGGGTGCGGAACACCAGTAAAGCATCCCGCTGAGCTACGTTCATGCTCTCAAGGTCTATCCCCCTAACAGTTTCAAGCAACCAAAATCAACTATGGTCCTATGCAAGAAATATAAGAAACTCGTGTTCACAATATAATTTCATATCCATACCGCGTAATCTTTTTACCATCTTCTGTATGCACAGCTTTGTCAAGAACAGCCTCCAAACCCTAAAACATTGAAAGGACCTTCATATGACCAACATAAATCCAAGTTTGAAGCTTTACAAAGACCTAGCAGTAGCAATTTAAATCAACTGGTATATTCCAGTAATAGGAAATTAACCATATTTACCTTTGACTTTATGATTAAAACAAGCAATAGATACTAATCAAGCATGGGTATTATAACACAAAAATCATGGTTGTTAAAATAATAATAATAAGCCAACACATGAAGAGGCACACCTTGATATCTGCACCGCCTGCAAGATTATGAAGTTCCTCAACAGATGCAAGAGATGTTTCTTTGACCTGGTTAAGTGCGTCTCCTAAACTCATTCCTTCCTCATTTTGATCAGCAGCTGGAGTTTCTTCAACTTTTGCAGTCAATTTCTCTGCTGATGCGGCTTCTGCATTTCCATTTGAACCAGATGAAACAGAGACCTGACTTTGCTGCAATACGTCATGGGATTATTAGTTGTAACAATGAGTAACCAAGTATTTCCCTACTCTTCTTGACAGATAATAGAAATAGACATTTAAAACTAGAAGACTTAGATTGCATACAGGATCAGTCTCCATTCTCCTGAATACTATGCTGATCATCTGTGTCAACATTGCCTTGGATGTTGCCTGGTTTATAGGGCTCTTGCTACACATAAAAAATAGAATTATAGTTGCTACTCCAAGTAGAAAACATAAAATTATCAAGATGACTTCAGAACAAGAACCTGTGCAAAGCTATATTATAGCAGATTCTGATGACTCCCAGCAAAGGCTCCCCATGAACTGCATTTAAAAGGGTTTAAGCGTAGTGTTTTGAAGAGTTATAAGGGAAAATAATAATAACAATTTTTTTTTTCAAAAAGGGCACCAATCAATGTCCCTAAATTCCTTGTTTGCAGGAAAATGGTTTGTTTCTTAAACCATTTGTTACCAACCTTTATGGTTCTCTAATCATATCCAAACCCAAATTCCAAATACATTAGGCATTAGCTTACAACCCTAAATTTCCAGATTTATGAGACACTAGCCCAGCATAATATCACATAGACAAAGTGATAAACCTGTCGCACATTGTCATAAGACCCTAAAACCAAACATAATATCATATAAATTTGTTTCAGCAAACATAAGTGCAGCACTAAGAATAATAGCATCCTAAACAACACACCTCTAAATTTTGTTGATGCCACAGCAGTCAGAAGTACCTTTAACACTTGAAGGATTGTACTGCACAGGAGCATCAAAGTTAAACAGACTTAAGAAGAAAAGCGCATGTGAGCAACGTTCAACAAAATATGTAACCACAAACCTATCAGGTGATGAATTGTCAACACAGTTGCAAACCATGTTCAGAATGTCTGTAAACAGTGGGACATTTTTGCCACCATCTAAGCCAGGATCTCCCTCCAGATGGTTGTATGCAATTAGTTTCTGCAATTGCAGGCAATTGCAGAAGTGTAAAATAAGTCATCGAGAACCAAAAACCTCGTAAAATCGAATTAGAGAAGAGACACTGGAAGTCCATATCAATAATGTAAGTTGCATACATGGAGACAATCCAAAGCAGGTTCTAAAATTTTCAAATTCTTGGTCTCTACAGCAAGTCGTAGTGGATTCAAAACAAGCTCTGCTTCAGACCCTTCTAAGGAACAACCAGCATTTGCTAAAACAGTTGTAATATTCCTACTGATGCCCTCCTGTGTTTGTGACTGATCCAATTCAGTTTTGGCAGCCCCACCTTCAGATTCAGTTGCACTACAAAGAAACAAGAAAAGAATCCAAATTATATAGAATCAACTCAACCATATTGTCATCCTCAAACACAAGAAAACCATAGTCAAATATTAGTATTTCCTGAAACTTAAAGGCGACTACAATTGGTAGGATTGGCTTAATGAGACAAATGGGCTCTGCAATTTTCTGTATTAGGGAAATTTAAACCCTGAGCATTTTATTTGGTTAATCTGGACTTCTTCCAACAAATTTTGCTAATCTGAACCCCACATAAAACATCATGGACAACTGGCACAAATTTTGTTGATGGAAAACTCTAATGCAACAGGTTTAATACGCACTGCCTTCATATTGACTCATATGTCAACATCACCGTGACTGGCAATGTAAAGAGGGACTAAGTATTGGAATATAAACAATACAAGGTTCAAATTAACGAAGGATGAAGGGTTTGGGTTAAGCAAATGGTATGCAGGGAGTTTATGTCATTAACGCCCAATGTCATAACCAACGGCTTTGGCTTACTCAAACAGATAGATAAGAGATTCAACTTCAACAAAACGAATTGCAATATTTGTAGGTAACTAAAAGAACAATGCTAGCAAAACAAACCTCTCGTTCCCGGCAGATGTATCAGCTACTTGAGCTGTCTCATCACTGGATTTAGACTGTTGCGGCACCACTTTTGTACAATCTGGCACCAAAAAAAACGCAAAACCGCCATTAATAATGCAGCCACCTACGTGATTAAAACACTTCGAGATCCAGACAGAAATCAGACCTATATAAGTTTGAATGGCTTTTTGAAGATCGGGATACTTCTTGGTGCTCGAGCATTCCTTGAGCATTGACTCGAATGCTCGGTTCACAAAACCCCCGGCGGCCATTTCTATTCCAAATATACAAAAACAGAAGACAGAAAAACCGAATTAGGCGTCAAAATGATGTGAATCGGAGCAAGCTACCGATCAATCAAGGTGATTCACCGGCAAGAAAATGAAAAGGGAGCGAGCGAAAGGAGAGATGGAGATTGTACCGCGCCCTCGATGTGAATTGGAGAGGGGGGGGTGGAATGGGAATTGGAGATCTGTGGAAATGAGAAGCTGGTTGAAGTGGATCGATCTGTATTGTATTGTGTGTGAGTTTTTTCTAGTTTTGTTACCACAAGACCAGTCGCGAGGAGGAAGGGAGAGGGTGCTTTGTTTATGTAGTTTTGCAATTTTGATCCTCAATACTTTTGGGAATTAAAATTTGGGATGAAAAGGTTCTCTCTTCGAATTAAAGTCCCTGTATCTTGTGTTTATAGCATTGTTTTCCCATTTTTTGCTCCTAAATTTACAATTACCACCTCCTTCTTCTCGTACTTTTTTTTTTTTAAATGATGATTTTATGTTTTTGACTTTGATTGGTTTTTTTGGTTGTATATGTTTAATATGAAATTTATTTATTTTATCACTTAAAGTCTAAAGAGGCATGGATTAAGAATAGAAAAACAATGGTATTCGTGGATTTGTATCATTTGCAAGTTTGGTATGAAATGGATTTTGGGTCCCTACAGTCTAATTGATTGACTTATTTCAGCCCTCTAACAGATTTTTGAGTTATCACCTCCCTCCACTTAAGCCCAACAATTTATTTCATCCTTCCTCCCGACGCCATCCACATTTTCCGTCTTTTTGCTGACGTGGCCACGTCAGCGAACAAAACCGGGTCGAGCTCGAAACGGGTCGAAAAAACGGGCTGAATTTTAAATAGATTTTGAGTCCCTGCAGTCTAATTGATTGACTTATTTCAGCCCTCTAACGGATTTTTGACTTATTTCAGCCCTCCACTAAAGCCCAATGATTTATTTCATTCCTCCGCCTAACGTCATCCACATTTTCCGTATGTTTGTTGACGTGGCACGCCACGTCAATTGACACGTCATTTTTTCTTTCTTTTTTTCTTTCTTTTCTTTTCTTTTATTTCTTTTTCTTCTTCCTCCTCCGTCACCAACCGACCATCAACCTTCTCCCTCTCCATTGGCTCTTGGCCTCCTCCTCCTCCATCACAGCACCAACCATCATCAATTAATTAATTTTAATTTTACCATCTCCCCAAAACTTCCAAAACTGCAAAATCAAACCACCAAACTACAAAATCAAACAACCAAACCAATTAATTAATTCTAATTCTAATTTCACACCCAATCTTCCTACCTTCTTTCTTTTCCAAAATCAAAAATCAACACCCACATCTCAATCCAGCCAGTACCATCACCACACCACCGCCCATCTCTCTCTGCCGGCATCCACAACCACACCCACACCCACACCCACACCACTGCCGATCTCTCACCGCCGGCCTCCTCCAAAACAACACCATCATCACCAACAAAATCAAATCAAAACCAAATCAACCCAAAAAAATAAATTTAAAAAAAATCCACCTCCGATAACGAAAGCGGCGTTGAAATCGGAGTCGGCAATGGGAGCAAAACGCTTGAAAAGAATAAAGAAGATCGAGGTGGTGATCGGCAATCGGGCTGTTGATGGTGAGGATGGCTGCAGTGATGTGGTGGAGGAGGTTTGTTGGTGGCGATGTGGAGATGGAGGAGGTTTGTTGGTGATAATGGGAGAGATGGGCAGTGGTGTGGTGTGGGTGTTGATTTTTAATTTTGGAAAAGAAAGAAGGTATAATAAAATTGAAAAAGGAAGAAAAAGAAGGTTCGTGGTTGCGCAGAAAAAAAGAAAGAAAGAAGAAAAGGAAAAGGAAAAAATGACGTGTCGATTGATGTGGCGTGACACGTCAGCAGTCGGTGACGTGGCGATTGACGTGGCACGGCACGTCAACAAACAGACGGAAAATGTGGATGGTGTTAGGCGGAGGGATGAAATAAATCATTAAGCTTAAGTGGAGGGCTGAAATAAGTCAAAAATCCGTCAGAGGGTTGAAATAAGTCAATCAATTAGACTGCAGGGACTCAAAATCTATTTAAAATTCAGCCCGTTTTTTCGACCCGTTTCGAGACCCGGTTCTGTTCGCTGACGTGGCGTGACACGTCAGCAATCATTGACGTGGCACGCCACGTCAGCAAACAAACGGAAAATGTGGTTGGCGTTAGAAGGAGGGATGAAATAAATTGTTGGGCTTAAATGAAGGGAGGTGATAACTCAAAAATCTGTCAGAGGGCTGAAATAAGTCAATCAATTAGACTGCAGGGACCCAAAATCCATTTCGGCCAAAAAATATTCATCTACCTAAAGCTCAATGTTTTACATTACCGGAGAAGAAAAAACTATATTACATGACCATTTTAATGATTAAAGATTAAAGATTTATTTATATTTAAATCTAGATTTGGGAAATTAAAAAGATCACGAAAAAGTCTATCATTTTTTTTTAAATTCGATAATATTCAAACACGATTAGACTTTTGGCAAATATAATCCCGGAAAATGGTGGAAAAAAAATCTAACTTCAATATCTTTTTACTCGTAACATTAAAAAAAAAAAAAACTGTTGTGGTTTCTACTGTAGCGAAAACAATAATATATATATATATATATATATATTATTTTTATCATGTTTAAAAAAGTGCAAAAACCATATATATATAATCGGGTTATTGCAAAAATTGGTACCTGTACAAAAATTAAATGATAGATTGCATATCTCATCTGTTATAAGCGTTTAAAAGATACTTGTACAATAACAAAACTTGACATTTGGTACCTCCGACTCACGTCGTCCAACAATCACCGTTAACCGCCACGTAGGATGTAGCTGACGTGGTGTGTCACGTCGTCGAATCTGACCCGGTTCTTTCCCTGGGGTCAAATAAGTGAGTTTTCCCCACCCGGGTATGAAACCCAATCACCGTTGGATCACCTACCTTTGGGGCTAGACCAATCCAACGGTCACATCTTTTTCTTCTTATGGCCATCTTCCATTTCTTTTCCTTTCCTTTTCCCTTCGTTTAATCGTCAATCCAGCAAATTCCTTCCTCTTCAATCTACAGCAGCCAGCGTCACTGTTCATCGTCTTCAACCTCCTTCTTTCTTTCTTTCCCTCTGTTTAATTTTTTTTCTTCTTCTTTGGTGAAAGCACCCAGCCAATCCAACCATCACCATTCATCCTCATCGTAGCGCCGTCGTGGTGCTGCTGCTCCTGCTTGAAGATAAACCAAGGAAACCCATCAAATGAACCAATCGCTTAAGAGTTAAGAAGAAAGAAATATAATTGTGGTTGATTAATTGGGTTAATTGCTTGATTTTAATTTATTGATTCTACTGGGTTTTGGTTTGTTTTGGTTGCGGGCTTGGATTTTGAAGACAAAAGAAAAGTGAGAGGATGCGGAGGATTGACAGTGAAGGGGTGTGGCGGAGGAGGAGATTTTGAGGGGAGGTGGTGTTTGGGTCTGTTTTGGTTGCCGGTGACGAGGTAGTGGGAGATGGGTTGTGGAGGGTGGGAGTTGAAACGACGTTGTTAAGGGTGTAGACAGTGGAGGCGAACATGGACGGGGATAGAATTGGGTGGATGCAAAATCAAAATCAAAATCAAGACGTATGAATCGAAGAATAGGAAGAATTAAAAGAAAAGAAAGAATAAAAGGAAAGTGAGAAAAAGGAAAGAAAGAAAAGAGAAGAAGAAAAAGAAAAAGAAAAGAGAAAAGAGAAAAGAAAGAGGCTGCTAAAAAATGAAACGACGCCGTTTCATACCCGGGTGGGGAAATCCACTTATTCGACCCGTGGGAAAGAATCGGGTCAAATTCGACGACGTGACACGCCATCTGCATCCTACGTGACATCCGACGTATCGTGCCACGTAGGACAGTTAACGGTGATTGTTGGACGGCGTGAGTCGGAGATACCAAATGTCACGTTTTGTTATTGTACAAGTATCTTTTAAACGCTTATAACAGATGAGGCATGAAATCTATCATTTAATTTTTGTATATATACCAATTTTTGCAATAACCCATATATAATCCAAGTAGTATTTACAACCCATACTGCCGGACCATACAAAATTGATTACTCCCCCTAATCACTCTAATTTGCTCCTACTACCCTACATATTTAGAAGAAACTTCATGACAAATTGTATATAGAAAAAAAATAAAAATAAAACACGATTGAGGTATTTTTGGGCCCAACCGATCCACTGCTCACATTAACAGATCATCTCCAAACAAGTAGAGGATTCTCTCCACGGCCCAACTAGGTTCAGTTCTGGTCCAAACCGTACATTGTACATTAGTCAACAAAGGGGTCCTACACAGAGGACACGTGTTATGGCTGTCCTGATCATGATCCTGATCATGGTCCACCCATCTATCAATGCACTCCTTATGGAACACGTGCCGGCAGTTCCTTAGCTCCCGGATCTGATCATCATCATTCAACTGGGTCAAGCAGACGGCACACGTGTCAGAGCATGATCCTTGCATCCTCTCCGTGACGTCACCGTACGTTGTCAGAATCAGAGCATCCCTGATTTGCTGAGGGGAAGGAATAGGTGGAGCTTGTTGTAGACAATCATTGTTTAAATGGACTCGGTTGTTCAACTTCATGGCCCAAGATAAGGCCCATCTTAAGAGTGCTAATACAAGAGCTGCTTGGTAAAGAAGATGCGTTACTATGTAACATGAATCTTCTGCAAAGAAACCCATAACAGCAGAACAAGAGGAAAGAAAAAATTGGGAATGAAAGGGAGGAGAAAGCAGTAAGGTGAGGGACGGAAGAAGGGAGAAAGGGGGGAGATTATAGGAGCATCTTGGATCCTTATAAAGGCAAAGATGGGGGTGAATAATAGTGGTGGAGTGGTGGGCCTTGGTAGCTTTTTTGCTTTGATATCTTTCTATTTGATTTTCTTTTTCTTTTAAATTTCTCTTTACACCTTACTTGCTAGGAATAAAGGAGCGACTACTGATGGGAGAAGAGTGACAGGTCGTTATATCATGTGCAATCGTGTAAATCACAACAAGTAAGGAGTCGGTGGTTTGTTGTCCAAGCTTCTTTATCATAAGTAGAGAATTAAAGTGATGAAAGTTAAAGAAGGGAGCTAGCAACTAGAAAGGGATTGAAATTCTTTAATTTTCCCTTATCAGTTATGTTAAAAGAAACAGATGAGATTAAAAATTTAAATAATTAATGAGTTGACCACTTGATGAGATTAAAAGAAAAAAGCTAGCAACCGGAAAGAATCATGATCTTCAAAGAATTTGGTGACGTAATAGCTTCCTCTTTTTACTTTTCTCTCTCTTTATTTGGAAAATGTTGACATCCAGCAAGAAGTTTGCCATAACCAAGATTTTTTTTCTTTTGTCGGGATTAAGAAGGAAAGGGGAGATCTACAGTTGAAAGAATTAGAAAGGAATTTGCATCAGCAAAACAACAGCTAGCAGAGATTGTTAGATTGTTAGGTGGGAAATTTCCAAGAGCTAAGTTAATTACTTGCTTTTTCATGAGTATACACGTACGTAAGAAATGACCCCATAACACATGTAAATCCCACTTTCCTAGTCAGATCCCACGACCTTTGTCATAATGAGAAAACTATGTATGAAAATTAAATTTAAGAATTATCGACACGTGTTCTCTTTTTTCCTATTTGCTTGGGTTAATATTTATCATTTAATAATATACTTTATATTTTTTAACAAAAAAAAAAAGTAGTCAAACAGACATCACAAACCATCATGTTTCCAATCCTTCGGAAACACTTATCATTGTGTATGCTTACGTATCAACCAACATACACATTCTTTAATGTGGCAACCAAGTGCATTATGATCATTTAAAAGTTAAAACAGTTTTTTTATGATACATAATTTGAACTATTAATTCGCGATAAAATAATACTCCCTCCGGCCATAAATAATTGTCGTTTTGATTTTGGGCACGCATTTTAAGAAGATCGGATGACTCACTATTTGAGACAATTTTACCCTAACGTACGTCCGAAAAAAAGTACGAAATTTTTTGGGATCAAATAGTGAGTCATCCGGTCTCCTTAAAATGCGTGCCCAAAGTCAAAGCGTCCATTAAAAATGGACGGAGGGAGTATAATTTAGTGCTTTAAATTTGATTGAGTCACTCTTTTTATTTTTAATTGGTTTGGACGTGATGTTTTTTTTATGTTGCATAACAACTTTATATTTTGCATTATTATGAAGTGCTAATTAGATTAATTAGCAACTGTGTGGGTGACGATGGATGATGCAATTTCAAACAGCAATGTTGGTATTGGGATTGAAATTGGAAACTTTGCTTTTTATGGCTGACGTAAGGGATAAAAAAGGAGGAGGGAATCGTATAAATCTTATCCATAATAGTCAGTTGGCCACCAGGCCACCACCATGATTTTGAAGTCTGCGGTTGCCTGTGCTGCATTTTGAAAAGCCATTAAGGGTCTGTTTGGCAGTCCAGTTTAATGGGAAAATGGTCAGTGGGGAAATGTTCAGTGGGAAAATAACATCTGGGAAACAGAAGGTGCTGTTTGGTAAAATAATTGTAAAAATTCAGTGGGAAAACGATATCTGGGAAACGGAGGGTGCTGTTTGGTAGTCTAGTTTTCCAAAACTATGATTTGGATGTAAAATGGCCATAAAGGGCATAATTCATTTTAAGTGTTTAATTTTTTTTTTTATCTTTATATATATTTTTAATCAATTTATTTATAATCTAACATCTAATAAAATTGATCTATATACCATAAATAAGACATTGTGCCTTGCATTGCTTAAAAACTAAATTAAAATAAAATAAAATTACATATTAAGCATTAAGCTGTTAACAATTGAGTTATGAACATCACTCATCGACATACTTAGTATATATATAGATTATTTAAATGAATCTATTTCTTTAAATAAATAATTAACATTTTATTAAATAAAGTTAAATATTGAGCACTATTTTAAAAATTTACATATATAAAATCACAATTATCTATTTATCATTAATCTATTACCTTTTTTTATGCTGATACATCAATAATATTTTTTAAAGGCATCAATCATTTTTAATGTTATTTATTTACATTATTTAAATCAATCTTTTTTCTAAACAAATAATTAACATTTTATTTATAACAATATTAAAAAGTTTATTTGTAGAAGGAAAAAAGTGTTAAATATGGAACATTATATTACACTTACTATATTTATAAACCGAATTAATTACACTTACTATATTTATATATATATAATTTTAATAGAAATTTAGATCAATATGATACATCATGACATAGAAAGTATAAATTTTTATATTTTTAAAAATATTTTATTTTAAAGTTGAAAATTCCGTGAGAAATTTATGTTTTTTAAATGTAATTTTTTATTTTGAATAACAATGTGATATAAATTTGTTAATTTTTATTTAAAATGTCATTGAAATTAATCTTTCCAATAAAATTATTTTGTAAGCTAGCTAATAAATTATTTACTTAATTACATATTAATTAATTAGTAAGTTTATGTAATTAATTAGCTAATATATATATATATATATATATATATATATATAGCATTTCTACGATGTATATATAGTCATATTAATGAAAGTGTGTATATATAGTCATATTAATTATCACAATAAATATATATATATATATATATATATATATATTTATTGTGATAATTAATATGACTATATATACACACTTTCATTTAACAATGTTATATAAAACAACATCAAAAATTTGTTCAAAAATGGTAACCATCGTAAAAATGCCCCCTAACTTAATTGGATTTATTTTTTTTAAATATATATAATTGTTTATTTTGAATAACAATGTTATATAAATTTGTTGATTTCTATTTAAAATATAATTGAAACTAAATATTCAAATAAAAATATTTTGTGAGCTATATAGAAATAATTTACTTAATTATATATTAATTAAGATTATAAATGTACTTTGTAATTAATATATATACATTTTTCTTTTACGGTAATTAATATTACTATATATATACGTTTTGATTTAGCAACTGGAGATTTATACAATTGCCGCAAGTTTCATTCTGATATTCACATAGATATTGAAATTGAAACTTAGCAAAATAGGTACATCAACTGAGACAGCAAATAAAAAAATTACAAAATGAAATTTATCATTTATTTGGGACATAATGATGCGAAGTGACAAAAGAACCATTAATTTCACAATTTGGCAGAATGAAGAAACATATCGACCAATATTTTGATATCACAATTCTGAAGTTAAGCTCATATTCAGCACATCTAACTCACTGTATTCCTGAAAGGTCTGTTTCTATTCTCCAAATTCAAGCAAGTATACAACTCATTGGTCATATTGCACCAATTCTAATACATACCAAGACGGTAAGACCTACTGACCGAAACAAGAATATGGTCAATTGAGGCATCTCAAAAATTTGTTTCTTGCCATCATTAGCGCTCATACGATCATCCATGTCAAATGCCGGTATCCAGCCCAATTAGCAGCCAGACGGACACCAATGGCCTAGGCTACACACACTATTGTACAGCAGCAGCAAGCAAAGCAGATGTTACATCATCTCTTTTTTTAACCAGTCGAGAGAAACCATACAAACCCAGAAGAAGTGTCCAGAAGAATGGTTCAGAGATGTAGTTCTTTATTGCAGCATAGCCAATAAGGCTGGATATTGTGAGAAGATAAGGCTGCTTGCTTATGGAGTTCGGAACAGCTGCTTCACCGACAGCAAGAACTACTGATGCAAGCATAATAATCATGGTGAGTTCTGAAAGGGGAGCATGAGCTATTATTCCAGGGTAGAAAGCCCGAGCACTATAGATGGAAGTCTCTAAACATCTGATCAGAGAAGTGATTGGATCTCCAATGAAATGAAATATAAGGGCCAACAAAAGCTTCAGGAGGTATCCCATAAAACGAACAATAGCAAATGCACCATTTTTCCAGTTCGTTAGTTCAAAGAAGACTGCCCTCCATGCATAGACAAGGAAACCAAGAGCTGCATAAATCGGAAGTGCAAAAAGATTTAGATGGTAAAATCCCAATCTTCTCATTATGATTGTCACACTAAGGAATATGAGCAAAGAAAAAGTAGCAGCAGTCGAGTAGCTGAAATCATACACGTATCATACAATTAATGCACGTTTTTTACCAGGAATATAAGAAATGAATATTATACGAAAGCCTTCATGGGAAGAACATATAACTAATAAATGGGATGCAGAAAATGGCAGGAGATGAGCAAATTATAGTAACAAGAATCTGATCACAAAGACTATCACACTAGTCTTATTTGTTAATCTTCCAAAAACCAATCACTGCTGAAGAGGCCTGCAAATCCTAGGATTCCAAAAAGCAAACAGTAACATAAACACCTAACTGCGATCAACATTTTCCTCCGTCTCTCTATCATAAGAAACTACTATTACAATGTGGATCTGCAAGGTATCACCAAAACACTAAGAATATGAGCTTCTAGAAGTCATATGGCTAAGTTATCCAAGTTAGCTTCATCCCCCAACAAACCAAAAGCTCCAAATTTCCAACGAAAATCACCAGTCAACAATCTCATGGTGCCTTTCACATAACAAGGAATCCATATCAAAAAGGTCAAGCAACCCAATTGCCCCCTAACTCCTCCTTTCCTGGAACCAGAAATAGTTCCCCTTCCATGTTTTATATTCTCTCAAGAAAGTACTATAAATTTCCAAATTTTCAATAGTACTTGATCATTACCAATCAAAGCAGCTCAATTTTTACCAAACGATAGAAGAAAAAATGCATTAAATACCAATAGCATGCAAGTAGCAACATCCAATCTATCAAAATACATCTGCAAAGACTGAAACCTTATAAGCTACCAACATACCGATAAACCAAGGCCATCTAACAGGAGGATCAGGTGCTTCTTTACTCAAGTACTTAAACCTCTCAGGCATGGTACTTTGTCCACGAGCCAAGCTTTCATCCTCAGCAACATCACCACTGTCACCACCGTCTGCGCGATGGAGAAGGACAGCGTGCGCGATGGAGAAGAAGAAGACTTGAAGAAACGGAGTGACTGGAGATGAGGAAGCCCGCCGTGAAGGAAGAAGAAGAGAGGAGGAAGGGAGTTGCGGCTGCAACCCTAGAATTTGAGAGAGAGGGGAGAATGAGGGAAATCAGAAATATTTTCAACATTAAATATGTGGTATGGATCGTAATTATCAAAGGACACTGAGGTTATTTTTGTCCAAATAAATGAGCCCCTCCATCCCGCAAATGGCCCTTTTCCTCATCTTGCCAATGGCCAAAAATGGCCCATTCCCTTACCTTGTATTTTCCTGGGTTGGCCACCCAAATTTTGGGATTTTCATTGGTTGAATGGTGTTTACCAAACACCATTCAACCCATTTCAGTTTAGGAATGCTGGGTTGGGTACCCAACCCAGACTCCCAAACAGGCACTAAGGGTCTGTTTGGCAGTCCAGTTTAGTGGGAAAATGGTCAGTGGGGAAATGTTCAGTGGGAAAATAACATCTGGGAAACAGAAGGTGCTGTTTGGTAAAATAATTGTAAAAATTCAGTGGGAAAACGATATCTGGGAAACGGAGGGTGCTGTTTGGTAGTCCAGTTTTCCAAAACTATGATTTGGATGTAAAATGACCATAAAGGGCATAATTCATTTTAAGTGTTTAATTTTTTTTTTTATCTTTATATATATTTTTAATCAATTTATTTATAATCTAACATCTAATAAAATTGATCTATATACCATAAATAAGACATTGTGCCTTGCATTGCTTAAAAACTAAATTAAAATAAAATAAAATTACATATTAAGCATTAAGCTGTTAACAATTGAGTTATGAACATCACTCATCGACATACTTAGTATATATATAGATTATTTAAATGAATCTATTTCTTTAAATAAATAATTAACATTTTATTAAATAAAGTTAAATATTGAGCACTATTTTAAAAATTTACATATATAAAATCACAATTATCTATTTATCATTAATCTATTACCTTTTTTTATGCTGATACATCAATAATATTTTTTAAAGGCATCAATCATTTTTAATGTTATTTATTTACATTATTTAAATCAATCTTTTTTCTAAACAAATAATTAACATTTTATTTATAACAATATTAAAAAGTTTATTTGTAGAAGGAAAAAAGTGTTAAATATGGAACATTATATTACACTTACTATATTTATAAACCGAATTAATTACACTTACTATATTTATATATATATAATTTTAATAGAAATTTAGATCAATATGATACATCATGACATAGAAAGTATAAATTTTTATATTTTTAAAAATATTTTATTTTAAAGTTGAAAATTCCGTGAGAAATTTATGTTTTTTAAATGTAATTTTTTATTTTGAATAACAATGTGATATAAATTTGTTAATTTTTATTTAAAATGTCATTGAAATTAATCTTTCCAATAAAATTATTTTGTAAGCTAGCTAATAAATTATTTACTTAATTACATATTAATTAATTAGTAAGTTTATGTAATTAATTAGCTAATATATATATATATATATATAGCATTTCTACGATGTATATATAGTCATATTAATGAAAGTGTGTATATATAGTCATATTAATTATCACAATAAATATATATATATATATATATATATATATATATATATATTTATTGTGATAATTAATATGACTATATATACACACTTTCATTTAACAATGTTATATAAAACAACATCAAAAATTTGTTCAAAAATGGTAACCATCGTAAAAATGCCCCCTAACTTAATTGGATTTATTTTTTTTAAATATATATAATTGTTTATTTTGAATAACAATGTTATATAAATTTGTTGATTTCTATTTAAAATATAATTGAAACTAAATATTCAAATAAAAATATTTTGTGAGCTATATAGAAATAATTTACTTAATTATATATTAATTAAGATTATAAATGTACTTTGTAATTAATATATATACATTTTTCTTTTACGGTAATTAATATTACTATATATATACGTTTTGATTTAGCAACTGGAGATTTATACAATTGCCGCAAGTTTCATTCTGATATTCACATAGATATTGAAATTGAAACTTAGCAAAATAGGTACATCAACTGAGACAGCAAATAAAAAAATTACAAAATGAAATTTATCATTTATTTGGGACATAATGATGCGAAGTGACAAAAGAACCATTAATTTCACAATTTGGCAGAATGAAGAAACATATCGACCAATATTTTGATATCACAATTCTGAAGTTAAGCTCATATTCAGCACATCTAACTCACTGTATTCCTGAAAGGTCTGTTTCTATTCTCCAAATTCAAGCAAGTATACAACTCATTGGTCATATTGCACCAATTCTAATACATACCAAGACGGTAAGACCTACTGACCGAAACAAGAATATGGTCAATTGAGGCATCTCAAAAATTTGTTTCTTGCCATCATTAGCGCTCATACGATCATCCATGTCAAATGCCGGTATCCAGCCCAATTAGCAGCCAGACGGACACCAATGGCCTAGGCTACACACACTATTGTACAGCAGCAGCAAGCAAAGCAGATGTTACATCATCTCTTTTTTTAACCAGTCGAGAGAAACCATACAAACCCAGAAGAAGTGTCCAGAAGAATGGTTCAGAGATGTAGTTCTTTATTGCAGCATAGCCAATAAGGCTGGATATTGTGAGAAGATAAGGCTGCTTGCTTATGGAGTTCGGAACAGCTGCTTCACCGACAGCAAGAACTACTGATGCAAGCATAATAATCATGGTGAGTTCTGAAAGGGGAGCATGAGCTATTATTCCAGGGTAGAAAGCCCGAGCACTATAGATGGAAGTCTCTAAACATCTGATCAGAGAAGTGATTGGATCTCCAATGAAATGAAATATAAGGGCCAACAAAAGCTTCAGGAGGTATCCCATAAAACGAACAATAGCAAATGCACCATTTTTCCAGTTCGTTAGTTCAAAGAAGACTGCCCTCCATGCATAGACAAGGAAACCAAGAGCTGCATAAATCGGAAGTGCAAAAAGATTTAGATGGTAAAATCCCAATCTTCTCATTATGATTGTCACACTAAGGAATATGAGCAAAGAAAAAGTAGCAGCAGTCGAGTAGCTGAAATCATACACGTATCATACAATTAATGCACGTTTTTTACCAGGAATATAAGAAATGAATATTATACGAAAGCCTTCATGGGAAGAACATATAACTAATAAATGGGATGCAGAAAATGGCAGGAGATGAGCAAATTATAGTAACAAGAATCTGATCACAAAGACTATCACACTAGTCTTATTTGTTAATCTTCCAAAAACCAATCACTGCTGAAGAGGCCTGCAAATCCTAGGATTCCAAAAAGCAAACAGTAACATAAACACCTAACTGCGATCAACATTTTCCTCCGTCTCTCTATCATAAGAAACTACTATTACAATGTGGATCTGCAAGGTATCACCAAAACACTAAGAATATGAGCTTCTAGAAGTCATATGGCTAAGTTATCCAAGTTAGCTTCATCCCCCAACAAACCAAAAGCTCCAAATTTCCAACGAAAATCACCAGTCAACAATCTCATGGTGCCTTTCACATAACAAGGAATCCATATCAAAAAGGTCAAGCAACCCAATTGCCCCCTAACTCCTCCTTTCCTGGAACCAGAAATAGTTCCCCTTCCATGTTTTATATTCTCTCAAGAAAGTACTATAAATTTCCAAATTTTCAATAGTACTTGATCATTACCAATCAAAGCAGCTCAATTTTTACCAAACGATAGAAGAAAAAATGCATTAAATACCAATAGCATGCAAGTAGCAACATCCAATCTATCAAAATACATCTGCAAAGACTGAAACCTTATAAGCTACCAACATACCGATAAACCAAGGCCATCTAACAGGAGGATCAGGTGCTTCTTTACTCAAGTACTTAAACCTCTCAGGCATGGTACTTTGTCCACGAGCCAAGCTTTCATCCTCAGCAACATCACCACTGTCACCACCGTCTGCGCGATGGAGAAGGACAGCGTGCGCGATGGAGAAGAAGAAGACTTGAAGAAACGGAGTGACTGGAGATGAGGAAGCCCGCCGTGAAGGAAGAAGAAGAGAGGAGGAAGGGAGTTGCGGCTGCAACCCTAGAATTTGAGAGAGAGGGGAGAATGAGGGAAATCAGAAATATTTTCAACATTAAATATGTGGTATGGATCGTAATTATCAAAGGACACTGAGGTTATTTTTGTCCAAATAAATGAGCCCCTCCATCCCGCAAATGGCCCTTTTCCTCATCTTGCCAATGGCCAAAAATGGCCCATTCCCTTACCTTGTATTTTCCTGGGTTGGCCACCCAAATTTTGAGATTTTCATTGGTTGAATGGTGTTTACCAAACACCATTCAACCCATTTCAGTTTAGGAATGCTGGGTTGGGTACCCAACCCAGACTCCCAAACAGGCACTAAATGTGACGTGAAGAAAAGAGAGAAACTGCCCAACATCATCTTATCTGATGAGTTCTGTCAAAGACTAAGTAAAACGGTACGGAAAGTTCGCCCACCAGATAAAGTGAGTTTGTAGAACTGTAGCAGGAAATCGCAAAGTTCATTTGAGATGAAAATGACTCCAAAAGTCGATTCCATTCAAGCAAGGATAGGTTTACTTAGAATTAAGTTTGAATCGCGTTCTTTCTTCTTTTTACTACAGAATCAACGATCAAACTTGCCGTGAAATTTAACCAAGCTAGATCTCAAGTTTAAGTTGTGAATGGGAAAGTTGCCCCCCAAGGATCCGCTCGAACTGGATTAGCCTGAGAGCACACCCGGAAGATAAAAAAAACAGTTTAATCCTTGAATCCATTGTGTTATTAAGGAAACCCAAATCTCAATCGAACCATTACTCCGAATCCGAATTTCATAAAACAATAAAATGCTGCAAAAATACTAAGACTATCAGACTGTGTTAGATGCATCCAATTTTTATTTTTGAACCATGCTTCATCAGAGTGAAGAATTGTTTCGTGTCCTATCGAGCAAGAAGACCATATGCATATGGAGATCAGAAGACAGAAGGGGGATTTATTTTGCCACTAAAAGAAAATTGTATTACACACAAATGAGAAGTAGATTCGTGGGGCGCATGTATATATATGCTCATGCATCAACGTGTCAAAACTATTTCTTCAGGAGTACATGCAACTTGAACTTGCAGATTAATGATACAAAACATACATTTGGTCTTAAATGCTGGTAGATGGACCTTGTTCTGCACTTACTTCCATCTTGCTCCTCATCTTGTATTGCAACGTTGCAGGAGCACAGTCCAGTGGTGTTTCCCCTAGAAAATTGGAAATCATGTAAAACTGCCATAAAGGACTTACAGGCAACAACGACAGAGGATATTCTTGTATGCAGTGGGTGAGGTATAATAAAGAGATCATTTGATCATGGCTACTCCTGTAACCGGATTTCACTACGAAGTGAAACTAACCACTTCTAGACAGATTGTCAAGAGGAATCATAAATACTTGGCCAGAAGGGTGGGGCTGAAGAGAAGTTCCTTTTAGTCTAAACCATCAATACACCACACCTTTAGGTTCTAAACACTACCAAGGTAATGGATCAGTACATATCTATTGATCCCCACAAAAACTTCTATCCACACGAGCTGTATGATAACTACTAATTTCTGGCTTAGCCACCCTAGAAGTGTTAAAAAAATTCTGAGAATTTTAAGATGTCCGCACCTTCCGAAGTGCATCACACCAAAAAAAGAAAAAAAAAAAACTTCCGTTGTGCACCTTCATGAATAATTCATGCCACAACAGAACTGCTACACCTTGCTGTCTCTACACATTCCACTTCTAGAATGATCCCTCCACTATTTCAAAAAATTAAGCTAAAGCAGGCACAGAAGCTGGACATTAAAACTGACTATAAGATTACCTTGTGCATTCTTGTAGTCCAGGCTAGCTCCAGAGTCCATGAGGGTAAAAGCTATATCGGTTCGATTAAATAGAGCAGCCTACACCCAGTGAATACTCAAGTAAATAACCAATGTCTTCAAAAAGCCATTTCAGTTAAAATACACAAAGGCACATTGCCAGAGAGAGTTAGAGAGATCATTACCAAATGTAGCAGCGACAATCCTTGCTTGTCATGGTAATTTGCATCTACGCCCTGACAAAACACTGATGTTTAACACTTTAACTCACGTTTCACAAATTTTGCAATAAATTTGATAAATACCTCACTAAGAAGCTTCTTGACTGCAGCAGTATCTCCATTCTTTATAGCTTCCCTTAAACCCTAAGCACAGTGAAAGCAATCCACAGCGAGTAAAATAATTAAGCAGATTGTACCTTAAAGAGATAGGAAAAAATTTAAGCAGAGGACTAGGAATCATATGTGGATTATACCTCTCCACTAGCTTCATAATCCATTTGAGGTTTATCAACAGCAGCATTTGTTTGGCCATAATTGAAAACTGAACTGCAAATTTTTGCCCGCTCCAGAAACTCAGCTTGAAAGAGCTCATTTGTAAGACGACTTTACAAGTAAGGAACATAGACTCTCAGGTGGTTGAAGCACACACTTAGTATATTTCTAAATAGTAAATACACCTAACACATACATAAGGAGCAGAATCTGACAGACACCAAACAAATTAAATTATGATGACCGGATGATCCATGTGAAGATACAATCAGAAAAGGAAATGCAAACCCTTAGTGGACATATACACAGCTTTGCCAGTAAAACTTCATTTATGCTCCTTTGTCATAGTTAACAACTTCATACACTTCAAAATATTTTGGACATCCAAGTGAACATACCTAGGTTTGCTATTTGAAGTAGAACCTCTATTCTTTGGAGCTCCGTCCACTTTTTTTGCCCTTGCATTTGATTGAGATGTAGAGGCAGTAGGAGCTTTCATCTGTTGAATAACAGATTCAGTATGTTTGGTCCATGGAAAGCAAAGGTGTGGCTGAAATTGATATAGCACATGCTACCTGCAATGGGCGTGTATCCATGGTTGGGGCTGGGGCTGGTGCTGGCGCCTCACATATGCACAACGGCATCCCACATTTGCACTCTATAACAATTTTACTGGAATCTTGCTGCGTGGCAGACTCTGTTTTTGAATCTGTGTCTGCATCAATGTCTAATCTAGAAACTTTATCTGTAACAGAACTGATTCCATCTGAAGTAACTTGAGGGTCAACTTTCTCTGATCTGACTCAAAGCAAAATGCATCAAGAATTAAAGAACTTTTGCACTAACACTACATATTATTCCAGTATAAAAGAGCTTTATTAATGCAATGCAACCAAAGAGGAGGTAAGCTAAATGAAAACCATAAGCTGAACATATCCACTCTAGTGCTCAGACATGTACACTCTACTGGAAAGGCCCATCTTAAATGACAAATATGCAGTTATCAGTTGACTGCATAACCAAAAGTAAGCAGTATTATGACCAGTAAGCTCCTTTCTGAAATATTTTTCTATTCGTACACCATAATAGGTGATTTTGCCCACCTCAACAGCACTATAGTCTCACCCTTAATTAAGATGTGTAGCTTGTTCCCACTTGACTTGTAATTGCCAACAAGCGTTAATCATCTGTTCCATACAAGGAATTTGGTGTGTAACTGTTGCAAATTAGGGATCTATTTTATTTATAGATAGGCTTTTTCACTACAACTATGGAGGAGTCTGCATTTGAGTTGCGGGTCTTTTGAGAGTATGATTCTACTTAAATTTTAGCCCCCACGATACATTTCCAACCATTTAGATTGCATAAAAGATCCCACTAGATTCATCACTGTCATTCCGTGAATGGTTATGCTCATGTCACTATGTACATATGGTAACTTGCGTCAACATTTTCCATTTAAGTTCCTATACAATTGGAATGATACCCCACACGAGTAACGAACACTATATTCAAGAAACAATCCTACAAAGTTCCATGAAGAGTAATTCACCTTGTGGAATCATTAAAACACTCTGCACAAACCCTGACGTTCGTCTGGATCCCAAATTGCGGCAGAGCCTAAAAATCATCACATGCCTCAATCAATCAAGCAAAAGAACAGTCGAGTATCAGAAACAAACTAATCGAAAGAGACACAAAAAACCAAACCATACCATTTGATTCGACGAATGTTCGTGGCACAACGTCCTTCCGCATCGACGGCAGTGATGCTATCCATCCATCCGACACACGAAATACCACAAGAGACCCGATTAGTCACAACAGATGCACGATGGAGGATCCGGATTTATTCGGATCAATGAAAATGGATCCAATAACTCCGTTACCGATTCAATCAGTAAGTTTAAGCAGAAAACGGAGAGAGGGAGTTACCCGGCGACGGAAAGTGTTGAAGCTGCATTTGCAGACGTCACAGCGAGGTGCTTCCTGGAAAGGTGGGGGCTCTAGCGGCATTTCCCTTCTCCGATCTAGTGGTTTTCAGCTCTACTGATCTCTAAGCAGGCGATGAAGAAGATGATGATGGTGATGTAATTTTTTGTTTTCTGAAAAAAAAGGGACGCCTTCAACACTCAACGGGCTTTGGATTTTTCCAAAGTTTTTCACGCCATGCTGTTTTGCAAAATTCACAGCAAGCTAGTACTTGCGTCTAGACTGCTAAAAGAATAAATATTACAGTAGCCAATCCAACAAAACAATTACAGTGAAGATTGATGAGAAGGCTAATGACATTTTACAGCATGTATCCCACCGAGATTGATATTTTATATCTTTAACTGAAAAAAATCATAATAAAATATTTATTTGCTGAAATTAACATTTTATATTCTTTGTCAATAGGGACAGTTAACTACGAATTTTATTTTTATTTTTTCTTCCTTTCATAAATACGTGTCATATTTAATTTAATTCTTTTATATTTTACGTCATATAATCTCATCTCCTTCATCCTCGTCTCGTCTCCCTCCGAGTAAAATTTGGGTAGATCATGATCTACCTTCATCATGATGTAAGATGATGACACATATTTAAAAGTGTCAAGAATAGTAGTATTCTACCACTATTTAGGGCACGTATCATCATCCTAGATCATGAATCTACCCAAGTTTTTTCGGTCTCCCTCCCTCACATCAAACAATAATTTCATCTTTTATCTTCATCATCATTCATCACCACCATCATCCTTCGCCACCGTCAATCTTCGCTACCACCAACCAATCCATCATTATTCACTACCCTCATGTTAATCACACACCCCTTCTTTAATCCCTCTCTTCACCGCTGCCACTTCCCTCCTCCACCACCATCTTCTTCCACCCACAATCACCTCCCTCCTCCACCTACCACTAGCAGCTCCCTCCTCCACCTACCACCATCCCTACCTTTCTCTTCCACCTAGCACCACCTCTCTCCTTCACCCACCACCACCACCTCCCTCCATCACCGGATCCGACACGGCCAGAATGAACGGAGCTTCCAACTCTTGTTCCTCGAGGTTTTAGTCCCTCAAACCTCCAGATCTTCTCTCTCCGTCACTACTTCCAACTCTTGTTCCTTGAAGCTCTTATAATGCAGATTGCTATTTTTGTGTTCTTTTTTTATATGTTGTACATAATTCTAATTATGAACCAGAAGATTTTTCTGGGTTTTATGCATATGTATTCAACCATTAAGATGATCGAATTGCAATATTCATGGTATACAGTGTAAAATGTCATTACCCGAATGATAACGGGTCAAACGAAAAAAATGTAATAAAAAATATATATAATCTTTAGTAAATATAATAAAATATTTTTTTCAAATAAAACTATCAAAAAATTAATTATTTTATTTACTTTATTCTACAATTCATTTCATAAGTTTGAAGTTGTTTCTCTTTATATATTTTTTCCCATTAAAACATGCAAATTAACTTTAATTTCGTGATTGTTTTGTACATTTATATTTTTCTTGTTGCATATTTTGTCATCTCTTGACATATATACAAATACTTCGTCATTAAAAATAAGCATTATTTATTTGCACAGATCCTTACGCCACCTATAACTGTAAATTATATATAAAATAAATAAAGTTAAAAATATTAATCGAAGAGAAAATGAGGTTAACATTAACTTGTAATTTATAATATGAAAACACTATATAATAAAAGTAATAAATCTTGAAAATAAAACTCAATGAAAGCAAACAAAACAATACCAATAAAAGAATTTAAAAATCGCAGCATTGCTACTTGAGTATAGACAAAATAAAACAAATATCATGTGGCAAGTTTTGTGATATCCCTTAGATAAGATTCAGTGTCACTTAAAATTATATAACTAATCAAATTATTGGTATGTCTAGTTTAATATAATCTTTTAGAAATTAATATAAATTAACACGTAACGAGTATTATTAAATAAAATTACGTATGCTTTGTAGTAGTTTTAGAATGTAAAATTGATACTCCTTCCGGGGTTAATTATAAATCGTTTGACTTTGTAGCACGCATATTAAGGAGGCCGGATGGTTTACTATTTGACCCAAAAAAATTCCGTACTTTGTAATCGTTAATGAACCTCTTTCTCCTTTTATTTTGTTTATTTTCGTCTTTTAGTTTGTCATTTGTTATCTCATTGGATCTGCAAACTAACGTTTTCAAATTTTCCTCAACTCTATTGCGTATTGAATCATCTTCTTACCTATGGTTAGAAAAGATGGATGTGATCGTACAGATATGATGAAGTCACAAATTTGATGACGTTAGCGGCAAGATCGATGATAAAACACATTTTTTTTTTAGTTTGTTAATAAGTGAGGTGTTATTTTTCCATAGTTCTTTTGGGTGTTGTTTTTTCATAGTTCCTTTGGGTGTTTTTATCTTTGGATTTTTTTATGGCTTTCGTGATTGGCTGTGCACTTTATGCGTTGTTGTGCTCTTTGTGTGTTGTTGTTAAAATTATATAGTGTGCTTCAGAAGTGGGCAAAATTTATAATTAAATTTGTTGTTGGGTAGCATATTGTATGACTGTAAAGTCCGGTAACATCCTTTGATTTTAAATTTTATTCATTTTGAATTCACTCTACAATATTTGTGAAAAGTTTCTATTTTATTTTAATACAATTTTTTATCTTTTGATAAATAAATAAAAATTGCCCCGACCTGTTAACTCGAATAACCCCTCCCTCAACATAACTCGAATAACCTCTCCCTCAACATGTGTGTTTAGTTGATGTGATAGCAAAAAACCTTAAGTACATTACAACTCGATACCTTACAAAAAAAAATTAACATATAACAATTAATATATTATATTTCGCTTAAATAAATTTTAACTAATTATCACAAGCCAATTTTGTCGCTAGGGAGATAGGTACCTGTTGAGACTTAAGATTTCGACGTGGTAGCATATGTTTACCCAATTATAGGGTGTATCAGGAATGACATCTCATACCTATTAGTTGTCATCCCCCAACAAATAAAAATCAGACACGTGTAAATTTTTTCCAGTTTACTCCTCACTTTCTCTTTCCCTTTCCGATCTCCTCACTGGCAACCATCCTCAATCACAACCACCACATCACCGCCGACCTCACCCTCTCCTCCCTTTCCCTTTCCCTCTCCTCCCTTTCCCTTTCCCTTTCCCTCTCCTTTCCTCTCCTAGCTTTTCTCCGTTGCCTTTACTTTTTCTTTCTATTTCCTTACTCCTGCACAACCAAACCAGAACTACCACTATTTTCTTTTCTTTTCTTGTTTTTTTTTATTTTTAATGTTTTTCCTTTTCTGTTTCCAACGATGGAGGAGGATTCGGGTTGGGCAGTGGTGGCTCGGCTATGGTGGGAGATGGGTGAGGATAGCCGGCGGTTGAGATTGAATGTGAGGATGGCCGACGGTGAGGCGGAGAGAGGGTCTGTCCGGCGATGATGATGATGAGATGGAGAGGGTGAGAGTCCGACGATGATGATGATGAGATGGTGTCGGGTATGGCTCCGATTGAAGAGGAGAGGGTGGTGTCGGCGGCTATTGAGGGAGGAGAGGGTCTGTCGGCGGCGAGGCGGATGTGGTGTAGGTTGATGATGGTGGTGATGTGGTGTGGGTTGATGATTGAGCCGAGAGTGAGAGATCGGGTATGGATGGCCGACGGTGGTGTGGGAGTGGTGACGTTGATGGAGGCCGGCGGTGGTGATGGATGGATGGAGAGGGTGAGGATTTTGTGTTGGTGTTGGCTGGCGGTGGTGAGCATTTGTGTTGGTGATGTTGATGGAGGATGGCGGTTGTGTGGTTGGTGATGTTGATGGTTGGGAGTGGAGAGTTTTCTGTGTTTGGAGGCCGGCGGTAAGGAGATGGGTTGATGATGGTTGGCGGTGAGAATGATTAGAGGTCGGCGGTGATGTGGTGTGGGTTGTGAGGGTGGCCGGGAGTGGAGAGGGTGAGGCCGGCGGTGAGGGAAAGGAAAAATGAGGAGTGAGCTGAAAAAAAATTACACGTGTCTGATTTTTATTAATTGAAGATGACAACTTACAGATGTGAGATATCATTCCCACCCAATAACCACAGACAAGACAACGGTAGTTATTAGAGTTGTTAAGCTGACATGATTCGAAAAGTATTCATTCCAGCACGTGTTAATTGCCAACATGTTTTTGTAGTGCAAAAGCTTTGAACTTCCCCAAAAGAAAAGCTACAATAATAGCCACTAATTAATGGTGTTTGTTGATATGATTGAGTGATTTTTTATTAACGTTAGAACTTGGACGGCCATATATTTAAACGGTAGGAGAAAGTGGTTCTTCTATGTTCTCTTTTCACCTGAGCTGTTGTTAGAAAAGAAAAACGAAAAAAATCATTAATTTTTTGGTGGGGCGTTCTAGTTCTAGTTCTTGATCTGGGCTGAAATGGAGAGTGAATCTGATTCATATGAAGGATCGAAGGCAAAAACTGGAGAGGAGAAGGAGCAGGGGGTTGTTGTTGCTGATGGGTGCGAGGAAAAGTTGGGATCTTGCAAGGAAAGTCCTCGTCTTTTGACCGACAACAATTCCAGGTATGAGTAAGGTCTGTTTTTACTCTTTCACTCCAGAAATTATTCTATTGTAGACATGTAATTATGTATGATTTAGGTTAAATTGCATGATTACAGAGGTGGGATCTGTGAAATTAAACAGGAAAAGGGGTAATTAAGAGGTAAGTTACGGATTGTGTCAGCTTAGTTCAAACAAGTGGGTAAAAGGGGATTTTTTCCCCCTGCTGCTGCTTTTTGTATTTTTGCCATGGAACTTAGGTTTTTTCTGCGAGAAAATCTAGCCTGTTTATCTTTACCTTCTTGTTTTTATTTCATATTTGGATGCCAGGCATGAGGATGCTAACTACTAACTATTTTGGTGTTGTTTACTAGTCAACTCACTTTTTCTGATTTATACCTGATGTTGGAGGAATGCTGGACATGGGATTTGGGTGGGACTGCATGTTTAGTTTTGGCATGTATAGGGAGAGCTCCAGATCTCTAATTTTGCAGATTGTTTACATGGATTGGTGTTTGTTTCGAATTATACATCGTTGAATGTAGAACAAAAATGGAAAATTGTTGCTTTTTTGGAACAACTTCAAGGAATCTTTGGTTATCTAGAACCAGTACATAGGCTAAAATCAGATTTAACTGTGTTGTACACCCAATATACTAACTGGTTGCTAAATTATTATATCCATAATCGAATATAATATAATGGTATGGCCTAACGATAAGGGTAGAGCTAAGGATAGACAGAAATCAAGGATAGAGGGCTAGTCTCTTTGTTTATGGGGAGTTTAGTAGTAAGAATATTGATGGCCTTAAGCAGCAAAGTGCATTTAGTGCCGAAACCATGCTTGAAGGAGTTCAGAAAGCACTGTCTGAGATGGATTCTCTGGTCTGTACAAACCTATATAGATGTATTCATGGTTCAAAGGATAACTGGAATCAGAAGGAAGGGATGCTTGATTGCTTATAGTTATCGGTCTACAATTCGTAATTAGTCAGAGATTTGTCTTAATAACAGGATGTCTAACAAGGATTGAGGTAACTGAGTTGGTTGTATCTTCTTAAGAATATATGCACCTAAGCTGTAAGTCTTATCTATGAACTTCCAAACATCATCCATGTTCTTTTCTTTTTGAAATACCATCCATATACTCAAAACGAGAAAAAACAAGAATTTAGTGGGATGACCATCTTAGTGCATCTTAGTGGTGGGAGATATAATGATAACGTCAGTAGATTTTTCTTCTTTTGAACAATATATTAGTACATAGTACGTATAAATCTTCTTGTAATGGAGAAGTTATCTATGTCAACATATCAAAGACAATAAAATGACGTCTTTTGGTTTTTTTAAGGCCTGCAACTCCAGGTCCAAATGCTGTCACTCCATCTCCAGATCAGCTTACCATCTTCTATGGTGGAAAGGTTCTTGTCTTTGATGCAATTCCTGCAGAAAAGGTCTGTCTTTACTGATCTGTTGCTGCATAATTAACAGTGTAGGAGATATTCCCAACTCCAACTCTTCTCTATGTTTCTTGTTCTTAGGCTCAAGAAATTATGCGTATAGCTACTGCTGCCACAGCTTCAGCTGCTGTCAAACCTCGTGAGTGTGAGGTGAAGAACAATGGCTCCGGTTCTCCTGCTGGCAAACCAGCTCTTACTAGGTCTGCTTCGCTGCTAAGTACTGCTTCACCACAGCCGCAACTCTATCCTATGCATCAGGGTTCCGGTTGCAAACTGCAAGCTGGTAATTGATTCACCTACATAATTGGAATGTGGTTACAATACTCAGTATTTACTATAAATTAATTAAGTACATGTTATGATTTGCGATGTGATTCTCTGTAGGTACGGGGTTTCCAATTCAAAGCAGACACTCTCTGCAGCGATTCTTCGAGAAGCGTCGTGACAGGTATGCTATGATTTCATGACCATGTATTTGACAGTGCGTGTGTAACTCACGGTTCTTTATGACATGATAAGTATTCGTTTCAGTAAGTCATTTCTCTGATTTTTTTAGGTTGGTGAGCAAAAGTCCATATCCCGTGTCACCAGCTGCTAAAGTGGTGGATAGCAAAGAACCTAATTTAAGCACTGAAACTTCACCAGATACTGGTTGCTCTGAAAGATCTGTTTCACCACTGGTGGAACCTCAACCAAAAGTTGCTGCCAACCTTGCTTGAACCACACTGTTGAAGGCTTCTTCCCATTCGTCATAATTGTTATCAGTATATATGTTCTTAACCTCATTGCATACTCTTGTAAGGTGTAAAGCGTGGTGCAGCGATGATTTTCTTGCTTCTTGAGGCACTTGAAATGTCTTCTGCACCATTGCATTTAGGATGTATGATAGTGCGAGGTGTTAACGATCAATTGACGTGAACTTTATTGTACTTATGTGTTGACTGTCTCCAGTGTTATGCTGGCTATTGTAAGACTTTCCTAAACTTTATTATGTTCAATAATGTCAGTTTAAGCATGTCCATTCTCACCACTAGTAATGAATTTTAGTACCAGGCGCCGCTCTGAGCTGTGTAGGGTACAAGATCTCATGGGTTGAAGATGAAATTTACGGGTCGATGGTCCATGGCCGAGCAGTTAAATTCATCTTTCGATGCCAACACTTCTGCTTGAACCATTGAGCAATATTGCTGGATGGAAGTTTCGTTGCAGCATCTGAGTTGAGGAATGGTAAGTCATTTTTGCGAAAATGTTTTTTCTTATCGGATCACCGACTTTGAGAATGATTGGCTCGTTTACCTTTAGGACACGGGTCACATGATTCAGCGGCAGAAAAGCATGCCAAGGGGAGCTACTAAACAGCAAAGCAATTGATGCCTCAAACACAAGTCCAGGGGCACATTAGCATGACCCTCTCCTCGCACGTTACACCAGCATACTTTTGCTTTGCTATCTTCTTCCAAGCCACTAAGAGTCTAAGACTAAGTTTCCTGAGAAACCTTCAAGACGAAGATGAACACACCAATCACGTAAAGCCGAATCTTACAGGTTTTGACGGCAAAATAAGCAAACATGGCCAAGCTTCTACAATCAGCTAAACTATAAACCCAGATATGGAAAGGGTTCTTGAGGAAGTAGAACTTGTGATTTCCACCACATATCTCAATGAAAAGAAGTATGCTAAACAAGCAATTAGCAGCACAAAATTATGCAGTTATTAGTTGGATATCTTCACTAGCAACGATTAGGCCATCCAAGCTCAACATTCTAAACCAAAATTTTTATACATGCCACGAAGTTGTTCAAATTATCCACTCCAAAAGAGAACCGGAAAAAGACTCATCAGTTACCCTCTCTGATATAGCCAAAAGATCAAACTAGGATGCAAACTCCAATTCTCACCGTTACATCTTACAGCACATTTCAGTGCATACCACGCATAATCCCATGGACATAACCACCACTCATCACCAGTGACATGAGAGCCACCACACCTGCTGGAAACACCTTCTTGGACTTGCTAAATCGAGTGGCCATCACTGTCAAGAGCACAGCAGACACACCTGCAAATTAGGAGTAGCAGAATCAGTTTTGCTTGCGGCCATTGATATCACATCAGACAATGTGGGTTTTGCATCAGAATCAACTGATCTAAACCGGTTCTAATTGCCTACGATTTCTGCTAACAGCTGAACTAATATCATTCAACCTAAGAGAGTTTACATCAGATATGCCAGACCTAGCTAAGAAGAGTTGAAAATAAGCACCCATTACATGATAAAACAGATTCAAATCATTCTTGGTTCGACTATGATCATAACTACTAAGAGTTTGCTGAATCAATAACAAGAAACTCCATAAAAGATAAACCAGTAGCACCCTAATATCTTACCAAGCCCAATTGTTGAAGCAAAAACTGGATCCGATGGCAGCTTTGTAAATACATAATAGAGCACCGCAGCAGAAAACCCTCCAGATAACAGTGATTTCTGGCTACCACTTTTCATATAACCCATAACACCACCCACTACCACACAAATTCATAAGAAAAAGCAAAACATCAGCAAAAGTTACTAAAAATAAGACAGTTCTAAACCTGAATCGGGCAAAAACCCGTACCCGAACATGGTCAAGTATTAAAAAATATACTCATAATTAGCTTACATCCAACTAGGGCTGCATAACCGAGAGTTAGTTTCTGAGACATAGACATCTTCTTCTTCTTATCACCCTCGCTATCGTCTGAAGATTCGCCTCCGTCGCCCCCGCCGCCTCCTCCGCCGCCTCCTCCTCCGTCTCCGCCTGTGTTATTGAGACCGTCGTCTCCTCCTCCTCCGATATCAGGTTCGATCTGAACTTCGATCCCTTCTGATGACAAGTCAACGTTATCGGTAAAGATAGTACGCGTCGGCGCCGATTCAGAAGAGACAACGCCGATGCGCTTGAAATGTTGACGGTTCCCTGAAAATTGCAGCAGGTGAAGCGATCGTGCCGGAGCCCCACAGGTACGGAATCCAAACTTAGACACCACAAGAAACGACTGAGTCACTACTTCACTACCACCTAACAACAGCTCCGCCATTTCTGAATTTTCATCTCAACCTCCACTCACTTTGCTCTCGTCATTTTTCTCATTGGCTTTTTTCCATGCCAATTGGGCCTTGATACGGGCCGAGCAGTTAATTGGGCCTTATAATTAAAATGAGGCCCACTGTGTAACCCAGATTAGATCGGATAATCAGCCGCATCGAGATTCGAGATCTGGGCTTGCACAGAGCACGGGAAAAGAGATCGTGATTAACGGCTTTTGTTTTGTTCTCTTTTTATAGTTTTCATATTACTATTTTTAACAATTGTTTAACATTAGCTTCGAGCGACCGAGTAGATCAGTTGATAAGTTTTAGTGCAGGGTTTGAAATCTAAATCTAACTTAAATCAAAAATTTCAATTTCGAAATTGCATTAAAATTAAAAAAAGTGAGACTTTTAACTCTTTGGTCTTATTCCACTCGAGTTTAAAACAATTGTGGTGATTTGATAAGACTTAAGAGTCTAAATTGAAAAAAACTACTGTAATTATTTAACATTTAAAATGTTTGAAAATGGTTGGATTAGGAATCAAAGTCGTCTCAGGGCATTGACTTTCGGATCTTGTATTAATAAACTACAGAGAGATAGAAGCACGAGAATCGAATAGAGAGGATGGGGAGATTCCCGAACGAGGACAGGAGGAGGAGGACGGGTAAAGAAAGGAGAGGAAAAGGAACAGAGGAAAAACAGAGACAACACTTTATCTTTTTTATTGGCTTTGCATAGGTCAGCAAAAACCCTCTATACTCTCCATACAGTATTAATTACATAAACAAATGAAAGTGCAAGAACAGAGCACCCTTTGGCCTTTGACATGGAAACGTAGGATCTTTTGTTTGCTTTTGTTTTACTCTTACCAGTGTTTACGTGCGTTATCACTTTCTTTCCTGATTAAAGTTGGGCCACATGTGCAAAGAGGTAGCAGTTCTTGTGTACTTTGTTAAGACTTCGTTTGGATCTAACCAAAAACCCCATCTCGAATCCGATGCAAAGGAGGGTTTGGATGGGATTGATTTGTTCGTGTTGTTGTGCATTTGCATATTAGTTGATGGGTTTGTTTAGGTTGTTAAGCTAAATATGATCAAAATGTGGAAACTACTCTAGTTTCAAATTAGTTGCGAATTTATTCATTTTTAACTTAAATATTATATTTAATTAAAAAAAATGCTAAAAGAAGTATTATTTTAAGACTAAATGAAATTATTTTTTTATCAAAAAAGAAAAAAAACAGAACATTTAAGGAAAAAAAAACACTATGCACTACACCAACCAAAATCAAAAGAGGCCTTCTGACCAAAAGAGAAATGAAAAGAAAGTGTTAGAATTTGGACCCTATGTTAGGGTCAACTGGACTCGTGTGGGGCGTGATATTCACTACTCTCTTCACACTCATACACATTCTTTCTTTCTTTATCTTTTTCTCTCTTTCTACAGTGTCAACGCCAGCCAACAAAAGTAGCTTGAGAGTTGTTGTGGTGAAGAAGGAAGTTTCCTACTCCTCTTCCACCTCAACTTAGCTTACCTTTGCCTTTTTTTATTTTCTCTCTTTTTGTTTTTGATTGTCATTTGTCTGCTCCTTTAAATTCCACACAGGACAGACCCACCAAACCACTACCTTCACTCACTCCCTTCAACTGCTTGTTGTTTCACACCAAAGCACTCCACTCTGTTCAGTCCTCAAACTCATCCATTGGATAGCAAACTGCAGCCTGCAGGTATACATTCTCCTGTTTCCTTCTCTTTGTTCATCTTTCTTCCCTTTTGTAATCATGATGTTGTTCTTGTTGTGTGCTTATCATTGTGTTCTTGGATGTGTGAATTACTGCCTTGTCTTCTTGTAAATTTTGAAACTTTATGTGGTTGAGGCATGGGTTCTTCACTTCTTTGTGTTAGAATCCATGAAGGAATAAGAATCTTGTGGGAAATGGTGAAAATGCCTCTTTACCAACTATGCTGTTCTGTTTCTTTCCCCACTTTTTCTTCTTTGTTGTGGCTGATGCCTTCTCTCTATCTCTAAAGCTCATTTCTTGATACCCTTTTAGTTATTTCTTTTGCTTTTCCTTTTTCATGGCCTTGGAAATTGCCTGGCTTTATTACTATTTTTGAGAAATTTTACTCTTTGGATGGCTGCTTTGGTAGAAGGGAAATGGGGCCTAAAGTATCCTTAAATGAGTGAAAAAATTAAAGGCTAGAGTTTTTTCATGGTGTTATTATCTCTTCTTGGATCTTTAGTTTGTTGTCGTTGTTCAAGCCTGTAATTGGATTGTGTTTCCTTCCTTGAGAGTAAGATTAATAGAATTTCACTTTGTTTTTGACCAATTTTATGTTCATGTATATTTATGCTTTTGCTGTTTGTTTTTTATTGGATATTGAGTCTTCCTTTTTGATTTTATGGTGCAGAAAATTTGAAAGCCAAGTTTTTTATCCATGGAGCACTATGATTGCTGGGCAAGGTCTAGTCGGAAGAGGAAATTACAAGAGGGAAATGAGAGGATGCTTGGCTTCCCCATGGATGAGCTCAATCAAGACCTTCTTGAAAGGGTTCTTTCCTGGTTACCAACGTCCGCGTTCTTTCGGGTTACTTCAGTGTGCAAGAGATGGAAATCTGTAGCAGATTCCCAAAGTTTCAAGCTTGCTTGCTCTGAGATTCTGCCGCGAGATCCATGGTTTTTCATGGTTGATCCCCATCTTAAGCAACCGACCATCTTTGATTCTGCTGAAAGAAGTTGGAAAATACTCCATCATCCACCTCTCTTCCAACAAAATGCTGACCATTCAATGCCTGTTGCTGCATCTGGTGGCTTGGTCTGCTTCCTTGATGAATCAGGAAGCTTCACGATACGCAACCCTGTGATTGGTTCCTGTCGCAAACTCCCTCCTGCGTATCCAGCCCTGGAGAATGTCTCTCTTCATGCCATTGCGATGAACACATGTGTGACAAACAAGAATTCCTACAAGCTTGTATTGGTATCTGGTGAACTGCCAAATCTGTCATGCAAAGTCTTCAACTCAAGCTCGGATTGCTGGGAAGATGAGCGTTTGTTGAAAAGAAAGAGCAATGATGCTCCGCAAGTTGACTCTGCTGATGACGATGCTGTGTACTTCCTTAGCAAGGCTGGAAATGTAGTGGCGACAGATATGTGGAGAAGTCCATCGAAGCAATACTCATCAATTATAACTCTTAAGGACGGACAAGAAACTGTGTATTTCCTCAGTGGCTCGGGTACAATTTTGGCTTGCAATCTCACCTGCAAGTCCTACACTGAGTATCCGAGGTTGCTGCCTGTCTTTTGTGAATACTCCATCGATGTGGTGGAGTGTAGAGGAGAGATGCTTGTAGTTGTGTTGTCTGAATTTTTCGAAAGTGCAAGCCTTAGGGTGTGGAGGTTTGATGAACCCGCACAATCTTGGCATCAAATGGCAGCTATGCCTCCTGCATTGTCGAATGAGTTCTACGGTAAGAAGGTGGATATAAACTGCGTAGGGACTGGTGACCAGATATTCATCTGCTTAAACTCTGCTGGGTTTTTCAGCTACATTCTGTGTAATTTGAGCACCAACGAGTGGATGGAGTTACCGAAATGTTATAGGAATGGAGAAGCCGTAGAATTCGGGTCTGCCTTCTCATTTGAGCCACGGATCGAGGCATCTGTTTGACGACCGAAGATTGATGTAGTCATTTCTGTTGTTTGCTCTCTTTATCTAGCATTCATGTATGATTCCCCCCAAGTTGCTTAGACATGGTGTTGCCTGATAGAAATTTGTCTAATTTATTAATTAATTTTTTTATGAAGAAAAATTATCAAAATTATTGATAAGACATACTCTTGCACAGTTTTCTTCTTCTTTTGAAAGAGAGAATTATTTTTAGTAAAAAGAACCAAAAAAGAAAAAGAAAGTACAAATCCATTTCTCATGCTTTCACTATCATCTCAGTTAGAATTAGGAATAGATAGATATCTGGCGGTAAGTCAAAATTCTGGGGGAAAAAAGGTCTTTTTGAATGTACTTTAGCAATTTTGAACTTAAGTTCTTGATGCTCAACGGTAATAGCCTCTGATTCTCTGACTTGCAAGTATAGGACCAAGTTCCATTTTATTGAATATTATTCGATCCCGTGGCAGGAGGAGCATAATTCTTGTCCAATTTGCCGACATGAGCTGCAGACTGACGACCACGCATATGAGAGCTGGAAAGAAAGGGAGAAGGAGGCTGAAGAAGAGAGGAAAGGTGCTGCAGATGCTATACGCGGAGGTGAATTCATGTATATTTAGATTGAAATTAAGGTCTGGACTAGATAGCAAGCACTACAGCGGGCCAGCGGCAGAATCCAAGATCATTCAACCCAAATTTAATTAAGATTTTAGTTATGGAAAGTTAAAATAATAAGATTGATTAATGCTGTGGCTTAGAATTTAGATACGGAGAAAAAAAGGTTGTTTTCCATGCGACGCATATATTTAAATAAAAATTGCCGGTTGCAATTCTTATAGGGATAGTGTGTAATTACGGAATTAACCACGCCCCGGCCGGCAAAAACCCCACGTATTGTAAACCAGAATCGTGGCAAAATGGCATTACATAATCCCATTTTTTGACAAAAATTACAAAATCACGTTTAACAGAATAATAATAATAAAAACTAGTATATTATTCGTCAATGCCACTTCACTACCTCCTCTTCCATCCGTCCACTGCCATCTCATCGTTGTTCGCCGCTGCAAACGGCGTAAGTTCCGCCATGGAATTAGCTACCTCGCCTCCTATCCTCTCCTCAAAACACCACACCATACAAACCCCTCTCTTCAAATCTCACTCGCGGCTTCTTCCTCCACACATTCCAAGACGTCGGCAGTTCAAAACCGCTGGACTCTCATCTTCCACGAAAGCACTTTTTCCAGATGGCTATGCAGGTAGAAGCAGCTTTGGCTACAACAACACTAACAATAATAACAGCAGCAACAGAATATACAAAAGAATGGACTCTTGCCTGGTCATACCTCCAACCAATGGTAAGCCGCCACGTGCCATCATCAAGTTCCTCGGCGGCGCCTTCATCGGCGCCGTCCCTGAAGTCACCTACAGGCAATCTCTCTCACTCATTACTCTAAACTTGATTTAACTTTTCGGGAAAAAGAAAGCAAATGATTCGACGACAAGTTGTTTCTGTGTTTGCAGCTGCTTGATTGAGCTGTTGGCGAAAGAAGGGTTTCTGATTATATCTGTGCCGTACAATGTGACGTTTGATCACGCTACGGCTGCTAATCAAGTGTACGAGAGGTTCAATTCGTGTTTGGATTCAATCTTAACATCAGGAGTGCCTCATGCTAATCTGACGGCTGATCAGCTCGTCCGCCTACCTCTTTTCTCTGTTGGTCATAGGTACACTTTCATTCTGTGCCATTTTTCTTACCATCCTATGAATTTCTAATTTGTTAACTTAATTGACACAAGTGTTTCTCTTTTTGTGATTTGCGGATGTTGAAGCAATGGCGCTCTTCTACAAGTCCTCACAGGAAGTTATTTCTGCGAGAAGATACCAAAGGTATTGATACTTCCCTACTAGAGAAATAATGCTGAAGACACTACTCTGTCGGCCCATTTGGTTGTTGACGGCGCGAACGGAGTGTCCTTACATTGCTCTTTGTTATTATAGTGGCTAAGCAGTTAGTGACTGTTGTGTGTATCATTGTTTCTTGTTGGAAGGCTAATGCCATAATCTCATTCAACAACAGGCCTGCTACGGAGGCGGTACCATACTTTGAGCAGGTATAATTTTGTTGTTGTTGTGTGCATTTTGTCATGTGGTCTGTAATTGATCGCATTGATCTCGCCTGCTGCTCACTTTGAATGCGAGTTTGAAACATATAAATACTATCAGTTATGCTCTTGATGTGTCGATGCTACTCTGTAGTTAGGTCCAGTGGTTAGTCAGATAAGGCCAATTCTTGAAGCATCACCTGTGTATTCAATGGCTAGGGATGTGTCAGGTTAGTCGCATAAGAACTCTTCCTCTTGCAATTGTGCCAAATTTAGTTTTTGAATTACCACATTTGGTTATCTTGATAGTTATGTTCCGCCCTATAATGAGGTTGTTTCTTTTTACTGTCTTTAAATTTGGCGTATCTGTCTTTACAAATATTGCTGTAGGAGATGCATGGAAGGCAATCTTAGATATTTCTGGATCAACGATACTTGCCAATGATCAAGAAGCACTAATTTCATTGACCAAATTTGTTGATCAGTTGCCCTCTGTATTCGGCCAGGTGTGCCAATTCAACTTTTTGAAGCATTGTTAGCAAACACTTTTAACAGCAGACACCATCTATCTTTTAGGCTGGTTCTGCTTTCAGTTTACCTGAAACAGGGATTAGTTCCTTGATTAGACCATTCACCGTCATTAACTTTTCATTGATTTAGTTGTCATGATTTCTCAGAAATTGTGCATTGTATATAGATGGTTACTCAGTTGAGGATTGCAGTGCTACCATTATTGGCCTTACACCTTTTCTATCAGGTTGCTGAAGGGGTATCCGAGTTCAGGCCAACTCCCTCTGAGAATCGAGATTGTTGCAAGAATTCATACAATGTCCAACACACTCTACTCGTAGGTTCAATACCTTGTTTATTCCAGAATTCACGTAATGTGAGTCTTGATATAAATCCTGCCTGACCTACTATCTTAGGTGAAGTTCAGTTCTGATGCAATTGATGAGACAGACCTCCTTGAAGAGGCCTTGGAGCCTCGCATCAAGTCCATAGGTGGAACACTTGAAAAGGTCCAACTAAGTGGCAACCACCTCACACCATGCATACAGGTATTTGTTTATCTAATTTTGTCATTCCTGTGCATCTGCAGTTGCATAATTTGTTACCATGTCCACAGCGAGCCTTGTGCATATTTAAACCTTGTGGATAATAATCAAACAGTTTGTACTAGTGTTACTGACAATGTTTGTTTATTTCTTGCGGGTGCGTAGGAACCAAAATGGCAAGTAGGTTATGTGTATACTCCTGTAGATGCCATTGCTCAGGGGCTTAAAGCTCTCTCCCTGAATGAGGCCAAAGTCCTAGCCAGAACCATCAGTGACTGGTTCAAAAGTTTCGAAGATTAAAGTGTAGGGTGTTCGCCATAGGTTCATTCCAGTATGGATTGTTGGAAAATGAAGTCTACGAATTCATGGTTACCAGTACAAATTTCTGAAAACATAGCTGTTTGTCAGAGTATCTAAGGGTTTTCTTCCCAATTTAATGGAAGCTTCGACACAGAAATCTCCCTCAGTATTGTAATTTTATATACATTTCAATACGAGTGATACAATTTATTGATCCACTCTCAGTTCTTGACAGAAAATGGGACAGAGTCAACCTGCTGCAGAATCAGGACATCAACATTGGTGTTTTTCCCTTTGAATCTCAGCCTTAAAAGCCAGAAATAGTTAGTAGCTGTACTTTTCTGCTCTTAACATGTACCATTATGCATTGCATACATCGTTGTTGAACTAGTCTGCTCCTGATGAAACTTTGTTAGTGTTAGATCGTTTTTCCAGAAAATTGCAAATGAGTGTTCGGCAATGTAACTAATGTTGCTTTTACGTCTCGGTTGTCTGTATATTCTTTTGCTTTGTACAAGTTGCTGCTGTTCATGGTTAAACAGTAAACTTAAACATTTGAGATTGAAACAAAGTTGTTTTTTTATTTTTCTGAAAAATGGTGTACGCTTTCGGCTTCTACCGAAGCTGGAGCTCATAATTCGTACATTCATGGTGTTTTTCTCTCTTGGAAAACTAAAAAGGAAAATCACCTGCAACAGTTACAGGATTTTATCTTGTGGAACTTTTGAAATTAACTAAAAACAGGAGATTTCTTTTCCCATAATCCCTCCATTGTTGTTCTCTAAGCAGAAGCTACCTTCACCTTCTCAACAAGATCTGCAGCCTGTTGGACAGTTGCAATGCTCTCTGCCCCACCTTCACCGATCGACACTTCAAATTGTTCTTCCAAAGCCATCATTATCTCCACCTGACAAATTTTATTGTAAAATCAACAATTCATTCGTTTCTTGGATTTCTTTTCTTCTCTTTAATGTTACAATGTTGATATGAAATAATTGCATAAGGCCAAATCTTTAGAAAAAGAAAAAGAAAATTATATTAGTATATGCAAGAATGGGGCTGATGTCACAAAAAGTTAGGAACGGTTATCCGCAACTCGGGTTCAAGCCTGGAAAAGAAAATGCGAGAAATACCGTGTCGAGTGAGTCAGCACCCAAGTCAGCAAACTTGGAGTCTGGGGTCACTTGGCTAACATCAAGAGACAATTGCTTAGCAATTGTATTTTGGACGGTCTCCAGAGTTTCTGGTTGAGCCTGCGTATTTGATTTCCAACGAATACAAGTTGTAATTAACCATCGCTATTCACAATTTTAACTAGAAAAGGGGGGGAAATCGAAAAAGAGTGAAATTTTACAGAGCATGAAATTCTGGTGTTGAAGGATCTAGACCGGGTGTAGGAAACATTAGCAGCCTTTGAGAATTGAATTCTTGGAGCACTTTTCAGTCCAGAAAATAATAGACCTCCCTGCATTAAAATTTATAGATTCATTGACTGAGGCAAGTAGTCCGATGGTTATCGGTTTGTGGTAAAATACACAGAGACTCGTATTTGAATCTCACCATCGTATATAACCAAAAAAAGAAAAAAACTTTGAAGATGAAAGGAATAGTAGTTACTAACATTGTCCCTTCGGATGGAGGGGAGAGTGGTCAAGAGGCATGAAGGGCTTGCAAGGAAGCTGGCCATAATATGTATGCACTCTCTCTCAAAAATCAAATTAAAATAAAAAATTAAAGAAATTGAAATGAATTCTTTGTAAAGTTTCAAGTTATTTTGATGCATATATAGGGAGGTTGAATGAACAAATTAGCCTGGAAATGAGAGGAGAAACTGAGAATTACTATGCTTTGGGTCTTGAATTTGGCTCCCATCTCCTGTCTGCTTGTTGGGCTCGTCCTTCGTCCTTACCGCTGTGCTGGAAATTAGAGTAGTATTTATTTTTTGGGTTGTACAATATGATTTGCCAGCTTTCATTTGTGTAGTAAACTAGTAGTAAATTATTAGGGGAGTGTAATGAAAAAAGAAAATATTAACCAAAAATATCAGCAAGTTTGGGCCCAATGGGCCGAATTGGGCCGAGTGTGATAGAGAGAACTGATAAAGAGACGTTGTAAACGACCTGATAGCAACTTACGTCACGTGGACGGCCTATTCTCCCTATTGTTATTAACTCACACGAATATCTTCCTAATTTATACGTTATTAGTATCTTATTAAACGACATGATTATCAAACATGCGATCTCCCCTGTACGGCACGGACAATATACTTAAAATTAATTACACAAAAATTCTATCTACTAACTTAATTGTTAATCGTGGAACGTTTGCGTTAGAACCACCCGATTCTTTACAGATTCATCGATACCTAAACTACATACGTGTCTTTCATCACTGATCCGATCAACTACGACCCATTGTTCATCATCCTAAATAAGCTTACTAATAGTTGATATATGGTGCTTTTTATAAAGTAAAAAGAGCTAAAATTTGTGTTCAATTTACTAAGTTTGTATTTTTCTATTTTGATAAAGAGGAGGAGGGAGTGACAAATTGTAGAGGAGAGATGAGAATCAATCAATAATGGAATGGAATGGAGGAAATAGGGTGATGGACAGGCCACTATTTAATTTGTTTGAATATGCATGTATGTAGCACCAGCAGCCCTATGTTACAGATTTGCATGCATGCCACCTACAACCCACAATATCAAGCTATCATGTGCACGCATTCATGTCAATTAAATCAACCCCAATTCATCTACTATGTATTAACTCACACTACCACCACACCAAAATTATCTCACACCATCTATACACATTAATAACACTACTACTGGTGGAGACAATTAACATTATATCGTCAAAATGGCACAAGTGACGGTAGACGAAAGGAAATTGTCCAAGAGATTTCTCGAGGCATAAGTAGGTCAATTCCTTGGATGCATAGCCCTTAATAAGGGCTGAGGTCCTTCGCCTGCAAGGCCTACACTAGTTCCTTTCTTCTAGAAGTGGAGCCGATGATCCTAAAGAATTTTGTGTTGTTGGTGACAGATCAAATCTTCTTCTTTTTGCAAAAGAAATGCCGAAACCGTGGTCCCACCGCCACCCCCACTAACAGCGGAAAATGACCTTACACCTTGGATATGAAAAAATATTTTCCATTTAAAAAAAAATAGAAGGGGCTAGTTATCTAATTCAATTCATTCATTCATTCTAATAAATGTCCAATTTAATTTTACCATATCCTGTTCTAATCTAACATACACAAATTTATGATTTTGAATCTTTGATAACAAAAAGAGCACAATTTTTTTTTTATTAGGAAAGATATTTATTTTTAGATCCGTCGTCGGGTGTCCTCTCAGTTAAAACTAGACTCGTTCGAGTTTTGTCGGACTCCTAAAGAGTGATAATTCTCCTAATATGATTTTCTCTATTTTTAAAACTCGAATTTAAAACTTTAGTTAAAAATAGATAAAAAATTTACCACTAGATCGTGTCGGTGGAGTGGCATTTATTTATCATGCATTATTTTTTATTTATCGTGTCCAATACAATGTAGCTACTTCTGGTAAAAAAATAAATTGGTAAAATTTAATAAAGAATCAACAAAAATAAATCACGTAATTTTCATTCCATTTGCTTTATTTTACTGCATAAAAATTGATTATATTATTAATTATTATTACAATACCATAAATTAAATTTATAATTTATCTTATAAAGAGCATCTAATAACCCGTTGTGCTAAAATATAATTGTGTTTTACTCTCTAATTTTTAATAAATAATTTTCTGAAACAGTAACAAGCGTGAATTGTGGGATGGTGAGCAATAATATTATGGATATTGATTAATGGGTGCAGGCTTTTTCGGCGGTGGGTAAGGGAGAGTCGGAGACTGGAGCGAGCAACAGGCGCTGCCTACTTCTTGTCCCTATCGGAGGTCCGGAGGAGCGCACGTGGCATCCTATTTCTGATTGGATACTTAAAGCTGTGCTCACGTGGCACCACAGATTCAAGTGGAAGATTAGCCGTTTGATTATGAGCCGTCACATCATGTCCGTCTGTCCTTTTGCAGGCGGTCCCACCCCACCACCACCACCACCTCAGCGTTTGTGTTGTACCGTCGAACCGCATAAACACCAGCAACTAGGAGATCAGACCACCACTATGGCAAAGAATGGCCATGACACATCTCATAAACCTCTTCTTCTTTTTCATGCATCACTATGCTTACTTAATAATTACTTTCTATTTTAAAATGTCTTTTTAGCGGTGAAAAATCATTGCAAAAGTCATTTTGAGGATTTCAATAAATCATTATGATTCATTTTTCAAAATTTATCAATACTTCAGTTTGTATTAAAACTCATTGTTAAAAAAGTTTTACAGCTACTTAGAGATCTAAAATAGTCCGCGCTGACGAATATAGATATAAAAAAAAATTCATAGAATATGAACTTAGAAGAGTTATTTTTGTCCAACACTCCACGTCAACAAATTAAAGGGCCGATTTCAGATAAAAGAATAATGAAAGGGCCCCAAACGTTACTGTTCATTACTGTTCATGCCCTATGTTAGTACTTAGCACTAAGCAGGCCTCCATCTGCAACTGCAATCTGTAATGAAAAGAAAATAAAAGAGATTGTAAGCTGCCCATGAAAGGACCAAACAGTTAAAAAGGGTGCGTGTGCGCCAAAACAAAACAAAACAAAAAAAAACCCACTAGTAGTAGACCCTGCAAAAGTTTCTGATATATCAGTTAATATGGTGTTTATCTCCTAAAAGCAATCTCTTTTCTTCTCTCTCTCGTAAAAATGAAAAGAAGGGTACGTAAATATTTGCCATTTTTAACACATAGGTGGGTTTTTAATTTTTGTTTTTGTTTTGTTGGGTTGATGATGTGTGAATGGAATCCAAAGAGAGAGGGGGAGAGAGAGAGACTGGAAGTATTGTTGGATTGGGGTGATGGGTATGTGTTAATAATATGATTCGTCAAGGCCAACTGCGCGTGAAGGGATTGGTGGAAGCTGGTTTTCTTCTCATCAGAATTCAGAGCCAAATGTCATATGCATCTTTATCCATTTCCCCTCTCTCATTTCCCCACTGATTAAAGAAACCAAAGAAAAGGCCTGTTCCCCTCTCTCTTTCTATTTATTCATATTGTATTGTCCATTTATTATTATTTTTATGTTGTTCTAGAATATTTATCCTATATTTCTGCATGTTGTGCAGCTCACACACAACTTGGGGATGCTGTTGTTGTTTGTTCTTGTTCTTGTTAGTATTTTTTTTATCTTGCTCTTTCTATTTTTAGGGTACCCTTAACTCTTTTTGTTACTTGAACCCCAGATCAAGATTTTGGGTCATAAATCTTGGCTTTCAATTAAAGATGTAGTCTTGATTAACTTTGATTAAGGTTTTGTTTGGTTTTGAGTTTTCATTGACTACAAAGTTTGATCATTTGGGTCATTTTAGGTCATAAATTTGTCATCTGGGGATCAGTCAAATAGAGTGGGCTGGTGCTGAGGAGGATTCATGCAGTTTTAACAATTGTCATTGTAGGATGAATTGTGAAATAATTAGTTGTAGATAAACATGGCACAGTAAGGAAGCTATGCTTGCCCACCTATTTACCAAGCTGGGTGCTTAGTAATTGCATTAGTGTGGGTAAAAAGCTGAATTTTAACTCCCATAATGCTAGCTGGGTGTGGACCAAACCAACCAA
The DNA here is from genome assembly GCA_963691705.1 of Viola odorata. Classification (NCBI taxonomy): domain Eukaryota; kingdom Viridiplantae; phylum Streptophyta; class Magnoliopsida; order Malpighiales; family Violaceae; genus Viola; species Viola odorata. The sequence goes on from OY829545.1 coordinate 17,295,252, forward strand.
AGGAGAGTAATTTCTGCCTCTCCATCATTTTTCTAATTGGCCAAACAGGGCGGTGCATGGACCCAAATGAATGACAGAACATAAAGGAAATTATGAGAAACTTGTCTAAGAATCATATCAATTAGTTTATTATGAGTAGGTTTTGTTTTCTTAGATGAATCCACTGCTATTAGTGAGAAGTATTTTTGATGAGGTTAAGGATAGTCCCTCAATAGCAGATTAGTACTAAATAGCACTTTGGAAGTGATTGGTGTTGTTATTAACTTCAATGAAGAAAAAATTGTACAAATAGCACTTTCGAAGTGATTGGTGTTGTTATTAACTTCAATGAAGAAAAAATTGTACCAGTAGAGGTTATGCACTAAGTGGGAGGTAGATGGATTCTGTATAAGGATTGAAGCAGTGGTTGCAATAAATTAACTTGGGTATAATTAAGTTGACAAATGATCTGAGTAATCAACTAATTGAGACCTGTCATATTTACACCCTACACGAACTCTCTCTTAACCATTGGTAATGTGGAATTTTCTATTTCTGAAAGAAAGGTTAAAGTTGTATGCAGTGGCCCTCTTGCTGCTAGCATAGTATTTACTGTTGGCCTGGTGGTGCAGGATGGCTTTGCAATGATAGCAACTGAGCGTATGCCATTTCATGAGCTTCTTTTATAACAATTCGATAAGATTGTAGAAGTAGTAAATTATGTTAACTTTGGATTCCATTAACCAACCTGACTCTACTAAATTAGAAGTATTCATTGTTCTTGGTGGGTTCTACTTAGCATTTTGTTTGTAGCAAAAGCATTATTTAGAAACCTTGTAGCCTGACCATTTTTGGTTAGAAATAAACTTTTAAAACCTTCGACCTTTCCCAAAACCGGGTCGATTCTCGCCCGATTCTTACAACCTTGGTTGATATAGTTTCCAATTGTTCTGTATATTGGGTTTGGAAGACTTTTGTGTTTTGAGGTTCCTACCTTTGTGCTGAAACTTGCTTTCTCTTGTATAGCATTAAGTTATAGTCCTTATCTAGGTAATAGGTGGATATGTCTTATTACATGATTGAGGAAAACTTTGCAGTTTTTTGGGATTGTTTAATTAGTAATTTTTTTGGATAAAATACCATATTTGTTCCCTGTTTGCACAACAATCTATTCTTGTGAACAGTGTCAGTTCCAAATGCCAATATAAAACTAGAAGATTAAGTCCTAAAAAAATCACTGAATCTCTCCTCTCTGAGCAGTGTGTGCTGCTGATCTGTATACATTAACACCAGTAATAAATTATTTCCTCTGTGGTTTATTTTCATTGTCATTGTTGCTGCCTGAAAACTCTGCTAAAAGAGACAGAAGCCATGCCTCTGGCTCTGCCACCCCCCAATTAAGAGTGAAAAGTTGCTAGGGGAAAATGTTTAGTGAAAAATTGGAATTGACAAGAAAAGAAAAGAAATTGATTTAGTATGAAAAGAAAAGAGTATGGAGCATTTCTGTCTTTTACATGCTGTAGTGTAGAATGCCTTTAGGAAAGGTCCAAGTTCTCTGTTTCATATGAACAGACTCAAATCATGTTGAACAAATTGTTTTAAACAGAAAAGATTGGAATTTTCTCTTTATATTTTTTCTCCTAAAAAAAGAAATGAAAAAGAGAAGGTTACAGCAGTAATGGAGATTCTTCTGTCAGTCTTTATTAGGCTTTTGCTGACGTTTTTGCGCCTGGTCCGATAGTACTTGGGGACAAGATACCAGAATACGCATCTACCCTTTTATGCCTAAATTGCCCCCTGGCTACCAAAACTGACTTAGAAATTCAGAAAGTTGAGAGCCAGAGAAGCATCCAATTACCATAAAAACCTTTCTTTCCCCATGAATCCTAGAATCCACCTTTTCTGTGAATTCCTACCTAGGACACAATGGTTGTCAATGTTACTTGATGATGACTGCCTGTTTTAACTAATGAGTTATAGCATCCAATGTATCTGTTCATCATCATCAGCTTTTGTCATGTAATGATTCAAGGATGCTGATGAGCTAGCATTATTGTGAAAACATTAATGTTATTATCATCTTGAAACAAGAGGGGGTAAACCTAAGAGGAACCATATTTGCAGATAATTCGTAGGGAGTTAGCTTATACAACTCGTAATGTTGCATTTTTTACTTTTACCTCATTAATGGTTTATAAGAACTTATGTGCTTACAATGTTGTCTTTTAAGGAATGTCCTTGCCACATCCTCAAATACCATACAAATTTGCAGCAATATTATGGAATCTTATTGCTAAGTCGCGGTACACTGTCAATTTTGATTGGATTCTGAGAAAGAGGCAATGCATTAAGGTACAATGGTTTTATGGCATTATGGAAGATACCTTTAGTTTCTTGATTAGTGGCATTATGGAAGATACCTTTAGTTTCTTGATTAGGATATTCAATTGCGCTTTTGGTTTCAAAATCACAGAAAAGGATACATGCAACTCTGCATCAACTGTCTAGTTATTGAGATTACCATTAGCTGATATTGTTGACAAGAATGGACTTTAGGATGTGGCAAGTATTTTTCCTTTTACCCTTTTACCCTTTTACTAGGAAATGAGGCATTTCACCTAAGCAGATAAGTTTGAATTGGTGAGGGCACTTACGTAATGCAACAGTGTAACTGCTCGTTTTAAGGCTGGTAATAACATAGTAACAATTGTGGTTTGCCAAAACTGGAAAAGATCCAAAAATATTTAAAAACACTAGACTGTCCCCAGCTAGTATTTATAACACCCATCAGCCCCTCAGCAATAGTACTCTGTTTCTTCTCTCTGCATTGTGTACTTTGTCTCTCAGAAAGAAAAAGAAACACATGATTCTTTCTACCACCATTTCTGCGTCATTTCAATATTCTTCCTAGGTGAGAAAAAAAGAGAGATCTTTTGTGTGTTTTGTGTGTGTAAGAGAGAGAGTGAGTGAGCAAGGAGATGAGAGGTAGATCATCTAAGCAAGAAACTAAAGAAGGAATGGCAATTGACAAAATTAGCAAGTTGAAAGAAGAGCCTCATCTTTCTGGTGCTTATATTCGTAGCCTTGTTAAGCAATTAAGCTCTTCAAGAACCAAAGACCCCATGAATCCAAAAGACCATAATAACTGTGATGGTGATGGTGATGGTGATGTTTTTTCTTGTCATGATATGATCAAAAATGCTGAAGGTTTGACAGAAAATCAGCAACCGCAGCCGCCGCCTCAACAGCACAAGAAACAAGTTAGAAGGAGGCTCCATACCAGTAGGCCTTACCAAGAAAGGCTTCTCAATATGGCTGAGGCCAGGAGAGAAATTGTCACTGCCTTGAAGTATCATAGAGCTGCAATGAAACAGCAGCAAAGTGACCAACAACAGCAGCAGAGCGAACAGCAGCACCCTCAGAAATCATCACCACCTGCACAGCTATCTTCTCCTCCATGTTTTGAACAGGAAGGAAAGGTTAAATCTAGGAGGAATCCTAGAATATACCCATCAAACACAGCTGATTTCTCCAATTATCTTGACAACTTTTCCTACTCATCTTATTCTCAACCATCTTCATCTCCATACCCTTTTTCCTGGTCTGATCCCTCCTCAATCCTTTCTCCAAATATCCCTGAAAATCTCAATTTCCCCCTCCCAAACCAAACCTTAGGCCTAAACCTTAATTTTCATGATTTTAACAACATAGACACAACTCTTTACCATACCAGCAGCAAACCATCTTCTGCCTACTCGCCATCATCTCCATCGTCATCTTCTTTTCCTTCTGTCCCCACTGCCAGTGAGGATTTCACCTCGGTCGCGAAAACAGGAGGAGGGCTGCTTCCTGCTGCGGTGTGTGATGCAGCTGATTCTTACAGTGGTGGGGGGTTGCATCAGGTGATGGATGATGAGGAGATGGCCGAGATCAGATCCATCGGAGAACAGCATCAAATGGAATGGAGTGATACCATAAATTTGGTCACTTCAGCCTGGTGGTTCAAGTTTTTGAAGACTATGGAACTTGGTCCTGAGGTGAAGACAGAGGATGATGGGTATCAGCCATTTGATCAGGTCATGGAATTCCCTTCATGGATGAATGCAAATGAAAATGATGGATGTTTGCTGCAACAACATTTCAATGATTATTGCTCCCCAGACTACTACCAAGATCCTGCCTTGCCTTGGTAAGAAATTAAAAAACAACACAATTAATAGTGAAATACTTTCTGTTTCTTGCCTTTTACAACTTGGTAGATTACTTGGTATTAACTTTGATCTTTTTATTATTATTAGCACTTTAATCTTTAAGTAAATATTTTCTTGAGACCAAACTACTGGTTTGCATTCAGTTTTTAGCAGCAAGAAACACTTGAAAGTTTGCTCTTTTTCTTCCCCGTCCTGAAAATATTCATGGGATCATTAATGGCTGGTGACAGACGATTGCTCCAAATTATAGCCCATGGGCTTACTGCTCGCATCAGTTTGATCAGGCCCAGGATATTTTTCAATTTTCTATTATTATTTTTGTTGCTCTCCGTGGTGGTGGTGTTTTTGCTGAAAAAAGAAGAGAAAAATTGATGCAAGTTGATTTTGTTGTTCTTGTCATTTTATGTAACCCTTTTGGTTTTGTATGCGGAAAGAAAATTCTATTTTATTCCATAAATGTACAAAAGATGAGTTCACTGATAATTTCTTTTCTTGTTTGGTTTTTGTGATTCTGTGATGTTGCAGTATGGACATTGGAGAAATTGATGGAATGGATGATGGTGATTGGCTATCTTGACAAGGATTTTGATTTCTTTTTTTGGTTAATCAAATCTTTGAATCTTTTTTTTTTCTTTTTTTCAATCGTTCCCATTAATTTTTTTATTGGGACAGTACTCTTTTTGAAACTATTTTGGGGTTTGAATAAGGCTTGCATAGATGTTTAAGGTTGGCAGGCCATGAAGGGAAATAATGTAGTGGAGCATCATGTTTTCCTCCTTATTATTATGGAAATATATATATGCAGTCCTCTTTTATAGTTCATTTTTTTTGTTCCATGATCATTTCAGTCCCAATCTTAAAATGTGGTGTACCTTGTGATGGAAATTTTAGACCTTGCTTTGCAACTTTTATAATCAGGCACCCTATTTAGTATTTACTATACTAATTGGTTGAAATAGTTTTTTTATGAAATTCGGTATGGAGTAATTGATTTTACGTGTTTGTCGCAAATATTTATCAAGATGAGTAATTTAGTACATCAAATATACCGTACCTCTCTATTTTACGTACGGTATCCTTAATGTACTGAAATTTTCTTATAATTCATTCATTTTTTTATTTAAATAAATAAATAAAAAAAAGAGTGAAAACCACAAGTTTAGAATTGTAAGATGATGGCACGCAAGTAATATGTGGAGTAGTGCTTAAATTAGGGTTTAACAAATGGCAGATTGGGTTAGACAAGTGAAGCTATTTTGTGCGCTTGATGACAAAAATGCATGCAGAGATCAACTACTAGTAGTTTAATGAATTTGGCCTCAAGTGTAAACCTACGTAATAGTGGTTGACTGTGTCAGCAATGAATATGGCAGTTTTTCAGTTTTAGGTTTTATTTATTTATTTTCAGATTACACCGAAATATTCATGCATAAACATATTTTACAGTAGTTATGAATATAGTAAAATTATGTTAAAATTCAATTTTTTTTTAAAGGTTCGGCAGTACTCTAACGAGATAATTAGTCTCAGTTGAGAGGATAGTTAGGGAGACAATGGTAATGATTGTTTTAGTTATAAATTACACTTTCACTAATTACCTTCTTTTGTCAAATTAATTATTTTAAATTGGTTGACTTGGACTTTATAACTTATTAGAAAAATAAAAATTGTAATAATAACTGGAATTGTAATTAGACTAGAAAAAAATAGCCCATCTGGGCCCATGAGCAACTGTGATTTTTTTCTTGAGCTGGGTTTTGGTTTAACTAATGGGCTGGGCTGAGCATATTTGCTTTAATTTTCTTGTGTGCTCATTTGGAGCCTGCAGCTTCATATAGTGTTTTCCTCTTCCAATTCTATCTTTGGTATCATTCAATTAATTACAAATTACTGCAGGGGGGCATTTATTAAATAATAGCAATGGACATATTAACAATAATAAAACATGGCCTTAATTACTATAATGACCTTGGTCCAACACTTTGACATTACATCTTTAAATTATTGCCTCCTGGTAACTTATTCTTAATCACTCTCAACACTGTAGTGTAAATCAAAGATCCAACTTATCAACAAAAGTAACCACATCATTAATCATCATCGCAATATCAAGCAATTTACGGTCGAGCATCGAAATAATCTCAGCATTCACATTATTATTTTGCGATGAATTGCACAGCCGGTTGTACTCGCTAATCTGATTCGACATACCCTTCAACGAATCGATGTCCGACCTGATAGAATTCGTCTTAAGACGCTTCATCATGTCAAGAACATTTTGAACCCCGCTTAAGAAATCCTCTAACCCCGTTGTACAACTCACGAGTCCGTTATTCGAGTTGTAGCCATTTTGTTGGAAGCTCTTTAGCTTTGGGATTGTGTGCGCGAATTCTATTGTTCGGCGAATTTCTCTCCCGCTCATGTAAATCACATCTTTGGCTGCTTGGTGCATCAAGCTGTCACTGTAGCAGCCAGAGCATTTGTTTGAATGATTTGCATAGGCAGATGTGAGTGTTAGTAGGAGGAGTGTCACTATTGTAATTAAGGGAATGAACGGCTTCTTTAATGCCATTTTTGTTGGTTTCTTGGTGGAGAATTATAAGGGATATTTATAGCTTATATATAGGTTTACGATGATTATGATGGGACTAATTTGACAGATGAGACAAGGATGTTAAGAGGTGGCATTTGGTGTGATACAAGTTAGTGGTGTTTTAGGGGAATGTGGAAAACACGAAATTTGCTCTTGTTTCAGTTTATAAATGGAAGGTTACCTAATAACTAAACACGTTGATCAAAGTGATAAGGAATTTATAAAATCGTAGCTCAAATTTTGAGGTTGAACATGAGAAACGAAGTAAATAAACTACGTTGAAAGAGTCATCTGTAGCTAAAAAATGACTGAGAGAATATCTAAAAACATAATGAAAAACTAGAATAAAACTTATTGGTTGATTTTATCATTACAATTTTATATTAGGTGCATTTTGTGCCAAAATATGATTTTTTTTAATGTAGATAAGAATTTGTAAATTATAAGATTTGAACTCGTACTTTAAATCGTATTAGCTGTGGCATGTGCGTGTGCTTACATAGTGTAGGCCAGGATTGAATTTAGAAGCAAAACACTAAACCTTTATAACTGCAATCCTGTCAATTTAGGTGAGGTGTTGGGTCTCAAGAAAAGGACATGGTAACGTGCAGGAAATTGACTGCATTAAATGCCATTTCTGTGTGTCAACTTCCAATTCAGTTTCGATCCAAAAAGACTTTTAGAAGAATTCTGCATTTCCTGATCATCTCAGTTTAAACATTGGTGGAGTAATTCCACTTTCACCAATTTGTCTTATAGTCTCAAATAGGAAAGTGTACTTTTTCACCTTCAATTTGCAGAATTCTCTGGTTTCCTCGTCTTTGTGGGTGTTTTTATCGAACGAGATTAATCTCTTATCGGAAGAACAAAAAGAATATAGTACATGCAGAGAGATAACATTATTTGCTTTAGCAATCAAATTTGCAAATTTGAGGTATTTCAGGACAGTAAGATTGGCCTTGACAAGAAAACCATAAATGTGGTCTGCATTGATTAATAAGATTGAACAAATTACACTTGCTTGTGCTTGAATAATATATGATGGATACTACAATGTGTTACAAGATCATTAACACAGAAACTAGATTGCTAACCATTCCATAATTCAGCAGAAAATACAAGAAAACATCATCAAATGTCTGAGACTACACACTTTAAAATTCAATGATGTAGTAAAATTTTACCAAGAAAAAGGCAACAAATCCCTCTGGCCTAGAGGGAAACAGGGTATCTATCAATGCAGTCAAGCCATGGATTTCTTGCAGGCTTCTTGACCCTTTTCATAGACTTCCAGACCACACTGTTGCACTTGAAACCCGACCCGAATGCCAGCTGCCAAACCCGATCGCCTCTCCTCACCCTCTCCTTGGCTTCCAAATAAGCCAGCTCATACCAAATGCTGCTGCTGGAAGTGTTCCCAAACCTGTGCAGGGTCATCCTTGACGCCTCGACGTTCTTGTCGCTCAATTCAAGATTCCTCTGCAGCTCATCAAGAACAGTCTTGCTCGCTGCGTGCACGCAGAAATGCTCGAACGCCAGCTTGTAATCAGGGATGTAAGGCTTGGTGGATGATGATGAGAATTGGGATCCTTTCTTGTTGTTTTTGCCAAATAAGTGACCCCAAACAAGTGTGGCAAAGAAGTAGAGCTGCTCTGAAAATGGAAGGACCAAAGGGCCTAAAGTTGTAATGTTGGTTTTCAGTGCATCACCTCCTATTGCCACCAAATTTTTGCTCACTTTTAGTCCCTTGAACTTTTGCTCATCTTCCTCCTGGTAAATGCACCTATTGATAGATACGGATAGTAAACAAGAATCAGCATGTAAAGAAACTCTCAACATTTCTATCCGGGCTAATCTAAAAAACGAATGATGCAGCTCTCATCGGCTAAAATACTTATTCTTATATAGATGGACTTCTAAATTTCAGCGAATCACAATTATGCTAGACAGATTACACAACTCTTGCATGGAAATTCATAAAAATAAGCAAACCTGAAGCTGCGATCATCGGCTCCCTTGTGTGTCCGGACGATATGTTCGAGCCTATACTTGGCGCGGTGGAAGTCTCGGCGGCGGTTCGACAACAGCAGGGCGGAGCAGCCCATCCTGAAGAAGCAATTAGGGATGAGCATGGACCTATCTTTACCAGGATACCAATTATATCCCACCATTTCAGTACTAACAACCACAGCATAATTATTGGGATTAGCTTGCAACATGTCTCGAGCCAAATCCACCGCAATAATCCCTGCACTGCACCCCATTCCTCCAAGATTATAGCTTAAAATGTTCCCTCTCATCTTATAATGATTGATAATCATGGCGGATAACGATGGGGTTGGATTGAAAATGCTACAGTTGACGACTAGGACACCTATGTCCTTTGGACGGACCCTTGTCTTTTCGAATAGTTCGTCAAGGGCACCAAACATTACGGTTGATGCCTCGAAACGACCCTCTTTCATGGTTGCACAGTTTTCATGGGACATCACTGCCTTAGGAATGTAGGTCTCATCTCCTATTCCTGATGACATCAGGATTCTCTTCTGGAATTCCAGGCTTGCCTCGTTGAATTTTTCTGATTTTCTTGCAAGAGCGATGAATTGCTCCTTTGTCACCTGCACATGTGAACATTTTGTGACTTCAATAACCATTTTCTTGAATTTCTTGCAACTAATATTGAACTTTATTTATTTTTTTGGACAAAACACTTAAAATATTTTGGATAAAACATGACATAAAATTGGCAAAAAATTAAATTCCTTTTCAATGATAAATTAGTCATTTTATATAATTATATCTTTTTTTCACGGTCTTCATGGATGTTCTATCATATGCCTTTCTGAATTTGAGACTATTAATTATATCTTTAATTATTCATGTTTATTATCTTGCATGTGAGCAAAAAATCAAAAACAGAACAAACGGAACTAAAACTTACTCCTAACTTTCTAATATTTACTCTAATCAGTCCTTAACAAGAAATCAAAATAATAATCTTGTAATTACTAATTAGGAAATAATTGTAATTACCTTGAGATCATCATGGGGTTTGTAGCAAGCGAAATCGATGAGGTAAATGGATCTGGGTCGAGACATGAAATAAACCGATAAGGTGAAAACAAAAACACCAAAAGAGGAAAGAACAGTAGCAAGATCATATCTTGCATCTTCCCACAATTTCTTCCACAGCTCTTCTCTGCTCAAACTCCCAACCTCAGCACTAAACACAAGTACAAGAACAGGAATTGTTGCTAAATAAATCGCATGATTGATCAAATAATGGTAACCCAGTTTCACATATTTAAGGTTGACTGATTGTAAGAAATCAGGCAACCTCCTCCTGACCCGAACGGAGAACGTTAAAGAACCGGCATTCGGACCGGAGGATTCAATCCCACGGTTCACAATTTCAGTTGACAAGAGATCTCTTTCACTACCCATGTTGTTCTTGAATTTGGGTTTGGTTTTTGGTTTTTGGTTTTGTGGATATAGAAGATGGTTTTTATAATCCTTTGAGTTTATGGATTGTTGTAATTTGTTGTAATAAAAGTTGGTGGGTGGAGGGAAGTTAATGTTTGCAACAACTCGTACTGGTGTGTAGTTGAAATTGTTATTGATAGCTTTAAATTCGTTTCATTCAATGAGAGTAGGTCTTGTTAATTAGAAAGTTCAAAACGTTTCTTAAGCATGGTGCGCTAATCACACTCTCAATGAGTCAATATAGCTTACTTAATGTGGTTGAAATTGTATACGTCAGTTAGTTGGTTGAACGGCGAGGGTTCAAAGGATCTCTTAAAAGATCGTATGTATTTATAAATTTACTAGACTAAATTATTCATAATCGTACTAAATAAGAGTATTTTTAACAAATAATTACTTCATACACGAAGATGATCCGAACATCTAACTGATCTCATTTAAAGGAATTGATGCCATAGATGTGGATCAAAAAAAGAAAAGTTTAAACTTGAATGCTACAGGAAGTGGTTGAGCAGGTAGGAGGACTCCAGCTGGACTTTACCCATGCTAAGAGGCCTAGAAGTCGTTTAACCACCTCATGATCTATGCATCAAATTAAAAACTGTGTCCTGCCTACATTTAATTTTAACTTTTGCATGAAAAATGAAAAAGGGGAAATTTTTATTATAAAGTTATTTCTGTTTATTTAGGTCAGCATTTAAGTTTTGTGGTATGGGTAAGTAGTGTAATCTTCTGCATTTTCCTATTTTTACTCAAGCAGCTAACTTCTTGTCCTACCTCAAGTACAGTACCATGAAATGCAGACGCAACATTTACTTACCATTTCTGCAAATCCTCTTCTTGTGATAAATCAGATCAGAGAACATAAATAGTAATTGAGCCTCGTGGTAGGAATATTCTTGTATTCTTCTTTCAAATCTTAACGAAGGTTCGATTCATTCGATATAAATCAATTAGTTCTCGTCTTTTGTGTGTATAATTAGCCAATTCTCGTTTAATGAGGGTTAAGGATAAGGATAATACGTGATTTTTATTTTTTGAACCTATAAATACAAAAGTTTCAATACTAAATTTTATTATTACGTGAGTAGGATAAAAAGAGTGATGTTTTTTCTAGAATTATTCGAAACTACGATAAGCATACGATATTGCAAGTGTGACATTAATTGGTTTGGCACAACGTTGGCAGTTGTGTGTTGAGCGTTAATTCATTTCCAAGTGGTGTTTAAAGTAAATTGATGTTTTGTCTTCATTACAGATGTTTCGTCTCTTTCATTGAAAATTTATCGAAAAAGAAAGACTGAGTTTTTTTTTATAAAAAAAGAAAGAAGTTGACGGATGTTTTATTTATTTTTTGACGGACCACAACTTATATGTCCAATATGTTTATGGGCCCTATCCTTTACTGGTGTTAATGGGCCCTATCCTTTTCAGAAGTTCATATCCAGTAAAAAGTGTGCTCTCACCCACTTGCTTACTTGGATAGAGAGGAAGGGGAAAAATCAGCACATCTGTCTACTATTTCTTCTGGTAATTATAGCATTTCGTTAAAATAACATTAAAATATTATATATAGTTTTGCAATTTTTTGCTCTTATGTCCAAATCACGGCCAAAGTATGAAATTGGATTTGTGTTAATGACCAATTCCCACACGATAATGATTGATGAAAATCTTCTTCCTCTTAACGGTATCCCTACAAATTAAGGGTCCATTCCCTACAAACTGCCAACTACTCCTCCTTACCCTATCATTAAGGTACAAGCTAATCGGAATTATTTATTTATTCATCTCTCTCTAAAAGATACATTATTTGTTCTTCTTGCATTCAGTTATTATTCGAATATTCAAGCGCGTAATTCATATGAAATTTCTAACAATTGGGTTCACGCTAAATTCTTCTGAGTTTGAAATTAATAAATAAAATTATTAGTTATGAATAAATAAGAGAAATTTTATAAAATTTTAAAAAATACAAAACAAAAAAATAAAAAGTGGGTGTGTATTAGGAATGGAGTAGGTAGTATGATCTAACTAAAAGAGTTATTAATAAATAAAATTATTACTTATGAAGAAACAAGAGATAATTTATAGAATTTTTAAAAATACAAAGCAAAAAAAATGGAAATAAAAAGTGGGTGTGTGTTACAGTTTTAGGAATAGAATTGGGTGTGGGCTGGGCTGGGCAGGGCTTTTGCTCCCAATGTTCGGGCATGAAGCATTGAGGAACAAGCCCAACGCCGGCCCTAAACCCATTGGGTGCAAGCTAGGTATCGGTCGGGCTAGCCCGCAAAAGAGAGATGTTGGGATTATAACTTGAAAAATTAAAATACTGCCCACGTAGGTACCATTGTCAAAGAGAGTTTAAGCCCATGCGGACGACACAGAAGGGGCGTTAAATATTTCCGCCATCAACAGTTATACTCCATTTACAAAGACAGTTTCTTACCGATGTGGTATTTTTTATTAATTAACCAAGTAAACCGGTTTCCTCTCTCTTTAATCATGCTAATCAAGTAAGCTATGACACACACAAAAGAAGAGAAAAACGTTTCAACAGAAGAATAACTAACAGGAAAAAAACAGTTGGCAAGTGTCCAGATTCACGGGGGTATAAATGGCCTGCGGTCAAACGCTCTCATTTCCTTTCCTGGCTTCATTCAGGACAAGTTCTGCAGTTCAGCGAATGGAAAAGAGTTCATATTAACGCGCCTGGAAAAAACATGAATTTTAATTTCAAACGATCATACATGGTGATTCGATTCTCACCTGCTTGCTTGTTCTTATTCGCAGTTTCCTTCGCAAGAACCCTGATCAGCAGCAAATTAAACCTCTGTTAATTTCAAACGATCACCATTTTTACGGTGGACCACTAGAGTGCTCAAAGGCTGATACTGATTCTGGTTCTTTTCATATATGTCGGCTGTCACATAAAGGAGCAGGTTATTGTTATTGATTCCAGCCCGGTGCATGAAATCTTAACACCATTATGTAGATAATAGTTACCGGATCTCTTTCGATATAATAAATAGTGAAATATTATTAGGTATCAAATGAAGGAGAGGTGAAGGCATGAACAACAGTAGGCATGATTGTGCACTATTTATTATACACAAAAATATAAATGATGATTGTTTCCAAGCATTAAATAAAATTAAACTCTCCTAATCATGATTGTGCACTATTTTGTGAAGAATAGTTAATAAGAAAATTAAGAATCAAAGTTGAATATTTTTAACTTATCTAAAATATAATATAATTAAAACATAAGATTCCCCACCTCCTAGTTAGGTAATCATTTTTCTACATTTTGGGAGAAAGTGGAAGGGTCAAAGAAAGTTGAAAGGGAGTTTAATTTTCTTTGTATCAACCAAACGCAATAAAACTCGAAATCTCAGATTCCTCAATCATTTTCTCTTTTGATTCCGCCAACCAAATGATAACTTAAGGTGTATAAGTCCTTTAATAAAAGATATATAAGTTCCTTATTAAAAGATGTATAAATCTCTTATTATTTTAAGATAATAAGTTTTTATTGATATCGGTGTCAAAATGGTAATAGTTGGGACACTTAGTACGCAATTGTGACCGGTCTCGTTTCCGAAAACAAGAAGAAAATGGTAGCGAAGCGAAGGTCTCCCATGTAATATAAACGAGTAACATGCTTAATTAATTGGTTGTATCCAAAAATAAATTAAAGGAAGAGAAATTAGTAACGAATCTTGCTTCTTGCGACCTAGATTTCGCCAGTCCTACTTTTCTTGCCACGTATTATTTTATTCTTTTTTTTTTAAAATTTAGTAACATTGAGTTAAATTTATGAAAAATCGCCATCTTCCCAAGAACTTTAGAATACTATCAGGTATATTTATACGTAAAAAATTGATATGTGTTAATTTTTAACTAAGAAATATTTAGGGTTTATTTTTTCCATATTAGGTACATAGTAAAATATAATTTAATTATTATCGCATGTCATTTTTTTATATAGAGATATCCAGCGATGTACTTAAAATTTTCCACATATTTTATTTTAATATTTTTCCCACCTATCCTTTTTCAATACTTTTCCAACCTTAATCAACTATTAAACTAATCATCATTCACATTACGTCAAAGGTTCAAACGTCAAAAAGTGCACACACATCCTTGTCATAGTTTATTTTTTCAATTCCACGTCAAGGTTAACATATGGATTAATGTATAATACGCGGACACCATGTCCTAAAACAAATACTCCAAAAATCACCTTGGTGAAAGAAACATTAAAAGGAAGAAAGAACACACGCGTGTGAGAATTGAAAATGAAAATGAGATAGGGATTAGGGAGTATTTGTTAGTAAATTTTTTTTTCACATTTATTTAATAATTATTTATTTAAATAAAAAATAAAAAAAATAATACAATCTAATTAGTAAGGAATAAACCACAATCAAATCTGACATATCAGTTAGCACAACTTTATTAGTATCCCAAATATTATTAAAAAAAAAATTGATCACAGTTATTTACTTCTTTTTTATTTTTTATTTAGAATGACTAAAAAAATCTTACTCAATTCTAAACTTGTACATGATGTACGGAGAAAAAACATAAGAGTGAGAAAGAAGAAAGAAGAAAAAAATATAAGATTATTAATAAATTAATTAAATATTAGTAGATAATAGTGTTTAAATAAAATTAATTTTATGTCCGAAAAAAATCGGGAGAACATTTGGGTGACCGGAAAAATAAATTAAACATAGTGTATGTTACTAACTTACTCCCTCCGGCCCAAAATACTTGTCGTTTTGGGCCGGAAAACGCTGCCCCAAATTAGTTGTCGTTGTGGATAATCGTGTCCACTTAGTTTGAGCTTTTACAATTTTGTCCCTCAAACGACAAGTCGTTTGTCTCAAAACGTCGGGTCACACGCGGGCTAAGAGGGAAACGGAAGTTTTTGTGGGGGTCATTTTGGCGGGAGCTGAAAATTAAAGTCTCGCCTTGGATAATACAAAGTCAGAGCTCCTGACACGCCCAGACCTCTCTCACTTTTCCTTCTCTCACCCAAAACGATTTTGGATCCATCTCTCCCTCTCAACCAAATCGAAATCGTATATCGTCCATTTTTTCCCTTTGAAATCGAACCTGGATCGAGTTTTTTGGATCCTAATAGAAAATCCTCCATTTTTTCCCTGCGTAATCGAATCTGGTCAATTTTGTTCCCAACTATGGAGGGTGTAGATTATTGGGAAGATTCCCAGAGGGATAACCTCGATTTTTCCTATGATTCCATGGAGGACGACGCAACCGTTGTGGAGAACGACGACCCCCGAGTTATTTCCCCCAATTTGCCTAGGGTTTCTGTGGATGAAGAAGTCATCTCCCCCAATTTGCCTAGGGTTTCTGTGGATGAAGATGTTATTTCCCCCAATTTACCTAGGGCTTCTGTGGATGAAGATGTGATTAGGGATAACCGTTTGATTTTTGTCAATTGTCTGTTGTTGTTCTGCTTACTTTGGATGATCGATTTAGTTAGATGAAATGGATTTTCTGGGTTGTGATTCTGGATTGTTGTTGCCGGATTGCATGTTTTTCATTTTGTGGGTGGAAATTCTGGATTTATGTTGCCGGAATTTCTGATTTTGATTTTGTGGTGGAAATTCCGGATTTTTGTAGCCGGAATTTCTGACTTTGATTTTGTGGTGGAAATTCCGGATTTATGTTGCCGTAATTTCTGTTTTTGATCATGTTGTGATTCGGGATTTATGTTGCCGGATTGTTTGTTTTTTGTGAATATGTGTACATGGTTTCCTTTGTTAATGTTGAAATCCAGGTCCGGTTCTGTTTTGTAAAACAATTGGTTTGTTTGTTTCAATGTTGGAAATTCGGCAGCCAACGTGTTTTACCATAAAAAGAACACTTAAGGCTGCCGGATTCCTTGCCTACTTAATAGGCTGATGTTTCCAATGCCTAATTAACAGGGATTCTTTCTGCAACGGTTCAGAGTTGCAACGTTTCTAGGATTCTTTGAATTCTAGTCAAAGTTTAATTTCCAAAGCAGCGGTTGAGGCAACCTATGAGACTTCTACAACCTTCTCTATTTAAGCAGCCTTGCATCCTTTATTTTTGCATCCATAAAAATCCTTCTCTACGCCTCTGTTATCTCTCTTATTGCTTGCTCCATCTGTTTCCTTTCATTTCTTTATCTATAACTTGTTCTATTCCATGGATGCCAGGGAAGCCCAATCTTTTCTTGCAGGTTCAGGGGTTGTTGGTGAGCATCTGGACGAGGAGATAGAGCGTGGAGATTTGAAGGTTGAGCAGACAGGCCATGATATCCATAGGCTTATGAACCAGGCAGCAAGGCTTATAACCATCAAGCGGCAAGCACACGAACGATACCCAGCACCAGATGCACTCATCCTTGTCCAAGCTGTGGGTGATTACCTCGTTCACCTTGAGAGCACAGTCCAACTGATGGAGGCTAAAAACGTACTCACGGAGGCCAATTTGGCCATTGCAAGACAGTGTCAGGCTGCTCTTGACAAATATGGCAACAACTTCCCAGCCATCCCTAAGGATATGTAGCCTTTGCATCTTCTCTGTATTTCAGTGCTTTGCACTTGCTTTGTAATGCTTGGTTTGCATATCAATAAATGGAATTTCTTGGTTTGCATCTTCTCTGTTTCCTTTCATTTCTTTAGCAATAACTTGTTCTATTTCATTTTTAGATTCTTTGGTTCTGGATTGAGTGCATTCTTCTTCTCATATTTGTGTTTATTCAATTTTTATGAGGGACACGAATGATCTTAGCTTTCGTCCATGGATTGAGTGCATTTCTCTTACAATTTTGGTAAATCAGATCAATCAAATGAATGAAGAATTGAAATTGGAAATTAATTGGAAAACAGAGGAGAATTTAGTTGCCAAAATGAAATAAAGGAATTGCCAAAATCAACTTAATTGGTTATTGAAATTGGAAAACAGAGGAGAAAGGAATTGCCAAAATCAAATAAAGGAATTGCCGAAATCAATTACAAGTATTTTCCAAAATCAAATAAAGGAATTGCCAAAATCAAATGAAGAACTAATTGCCAAATCCTTTCTCTTTATTGCCAACATCCTTTCTCTTGACAGTCCAGGAATTATAAAACAGAGAAGAAAGTAATTGCCAAAAGCAGAGGAACAACACCAGAAATTTCACTGTCAAAACTATGGCATCCACTATATTTACATTCCTTTCACGTCAACCTCCCAAACCAATTGAAATCTTTGCACTATATTTACAAAGAACACAGTTTGCCAAATAGGCAAAACCTTTGCACAATCAATATAAGAACAGAGGAATCATATTCATTGAGGATTGGGAGAATACAGTTTGTCTTCTAACTACATTAAGCATATCCTACACTAAAAGATCAACACTACTATATTCATTGACAATGTGTATGTAGCATCTTCTACACTAAAAGAATCTACATTCACATTCTAGAAACTGCACAATCCACCTAGTAGATGACACAGTCATTGCTACCTACAAAAGGGCCAGGTCAATCAATATTTTGACCTGAACACAAAAAATGCAATCACAGCCGCACACGCATCATTTGTCTTTCCCTACCCCTGCGAAATCCATATACACACCAAAAGGCCCATGAAATCTTCACAGTCACCCCTGCACAATCCATGAACTACACAAAAAGGTCATACACACATTCACACTCATCACTTGTCTTCCCCTATCCCTGCCATGGAAAAGAACATTCACACATACACAAATCCAAACCAGCCATTAGTTACCATAGTAAATAGAGAGTGAACAACAAGATTAGGGAAAATTACCTGGTAGACATCATGGGGAGATTGAAGCAAACGCAGTTGCATATATTTCTGGACAGCATTACAATGTTGATGGTAAAGAATTTGTCCTTGCAAGTGCCTCCTTATTCATATGAGGAATTTTGTAGCAGTTAGAACTAAGGCACTTCAACACTTTAATCATGCAACCCTGCAATGTCAAGAAGATTCGATTGTTTTTCTCATCTTCAAACTTCACGTATGCATCCTCAACATGAGCAACCAAATCCACTACTGATTTTGCACACTCCTTGCTCTGTAGGGACTGAATTGCTCTGAAGAACCCAAGATCCAAGACGTTCAAATCAGGGGAGTTAGGTGGCTGACAAAATAAACTCACCTTCAATCCACTTGCTTCAACTGCACACAAGAATTCAGAATCGTCAGCATGAATATGTGATGGCTCATTATCTTATTGAATGAAAATCTCATCCATAAGACTCTCCCTAGGCCACTTATTGGCTATAACTGGTAATATTTTGGTAATCATAAAATCCCTAATCACTTCTCTTGTGATGGCTGCAATGGGTTTAATCTCCATTGTTCCTCGAGGCCTGTTTTGACTCGATCTTATAGCAGCAACCTGTTGAACAAGTGGGAATTCCCCAATTTTTCCATCGAACGTACATATACCGTTGGAGTTATACCTTGGCCTCGCAACAGCTGCTAAGAACATCACCTTAGGAATGAAATTAGAGTTTTTAGAGGTTCTTACTGGATCAGTTTCTCCTGCCATGAGATAGTAATTCTGCGATCTTTTGCTCAAATGAAACCACTTCTCGTCGATATGTACAATGTTCTCCATCTGCTTGAATGTTGGCTGCATTGGTACTGTGGGTGGTTCGAAATAGGATAGACAGTGGTTGATTCGGCTGGTGAGGTTGGCTGTGGTCAAGATGGGTTTGATAGCATTGGAGTGACGCCTAATGGCTCCCTCCTTCAACTTAGCTGACACAAAACACCTACTCACACCCAGGTGGAAAGCCATAGAACAAATGGTTGTCCTATGCCCCAGAGGGATGTCCCGAATCTGTTCCAAATCGAATTCAACTCTCTTCCTTCCACAGATTTTTACTCTGTTGATGCTATGATTGTGGTTACCGGACTCCCTCCCGCGTTTCCACAACCTTTGAATTGATCTCATTGACACCCCGAACATGAGAGCTACCTCCCTGGTTGCTGTTCTCTTCAGTCTCCCATCTTTTTGTTTTCCCAACAGAATGGAGTATGCGGCGTGTCGATTAGAGCTATCTAGTTCTTTATGTCGAACGTACCCTGCAACCATGGAGATACTAAACACAAATAGCATAACATAGTCAAATTATGAACTTCAGATGGAAGAGATAACCTTGTAAATCTGCATGCGACACTGGTGGTGGGAAGTTGAGGTCTGGAATGTTGATAGGTTGCTCAACCTCTCCTTCGTTGTCAAGTGGGTCGTTTTGGGTTTGTAATAGAGCAGAAGAATTCGAGGGCAAGTCATCAAGGCCGGGCCAATTGCACATAGACGACTGAGGACTGTCATGGAGTTGATTGAGGTCCTGTGATGAAGAACCCATTTGGGAGGGGAAAGAGTTTCAAGAAAAGAGGGGTTTCGATGGCAAACAATCTGGAATGTTGAAATTTCAAACCCATAACCCATTTCGTTCAATTTCAAATGATTGGGGAAGGAGGGAAACGAAATCAATTTGAGTTTTCAGCCCAAAATTTGACAAATTTGAGCGGGCTAGGTTTAGATTAGGAAAATTTTGGTTGCAATTTGAATTTGAAATTTTGGGGAAAATGTTGGAAGCGAGGAGAGCGAGTGAAGAAGAAGGAGATGGGAAGAAATTTGAGCGGGCTAGGTAAAGAGTAGGGAAATTTTGGTTGCAATTTGGATTTGGAATTTTGGGAGAAATGATGGAAACGAGGTGAGCGAGTGAAGAAGAAGGAGATGGGAAATGTTTCTGCCCGTTGGTGTGGTGCGGCCCACAACCGAAGCGACGCAAAGCCTGGCCTATCAGAGGGCCACTGTAGCACCCTTAAAACTCGAGCTTCCGGCCCAAACGACAAGTATTTTGGGTCGGAGGGAGTATGTGTTTTACCACACCTGGGCTGGGCTGTGGGTTTGACTGTCACGAGTCCACGCGGCTCTCGGATTAGAAACTAGCTAGTTTCTTATTTTGGTTTCTGGAAGGTGGTCCTAAAAAACGAAGAGGACTCGCACAATCACACTACTCACTAATTCGTACTACGTGACTCCTAAAAGAATAGGAAGAGACGAGTCCTTTTCTCTTCTAGATGCATGAATGATGTCATTGAAAACGAATCGTGTACTAAATGATGAACGTTTGAACAAACAAACAAAAATTCAAAATACCCATGAAATTATTAAAAATAGATGCAAATTAAATTACTCCTTATGTACGGAAAAGTAAACACTTTATTTATCACAGGTACGGAAAAGTAAACACCTTATTTATCTTTATGTATACAGAAGGAAAATTATTTTTGGTTGATGTGAGTAAGGGTGAAAATTTTACTCGCCCAATTTTTATATTGTGGGTGGGCATTATCTGTAATTTATAGATGCGCATATGTGTTTATAATCATAGTTTTAGAAAACATACTAAATTGATCGGATTAGTCGGTTCGATCTAAAAAATCGAGAATCATAAGAGAATCGGTTCAATTTGATTTATTGGACCAAAAATAAAAATAATATGAATTTAATCAATGATCCGGCCGGTTTTTGATCAAAGCCGATGAACACCTTTTTTTTTAATTATTAGATTTTCACCAAAATGGCTTCATTTTAGTTAAGTAATTGGAAGAAAAAAACAGTGCAGCTCTGAGAATATAATTGAATTATTTGTTGTTATTTGAGTTACCTTGATTTTATGGTTGAGTTAATGATATACACAAAAAAAACATTAGGTAACCCATGAAAGTAGTTTTTGATAATTATATAACTAATTTTTTTAACACAAACTTAGTAAATTTTAATGTTTATCTTAATTAAAAATATGCATAAATTTCTATGTATATTATAGTTTTAACAAATCATTCGGTTAAAAGAGCTATAATTAAAAGAATGTATGCATAATTTTTTATGTTAATCTTAAATATTACAACTAACCTAGCAATAATTAAAAGAACTAAAAATTAATAATAGCATTTACACCTCTAGTTATATACCTAAAAATCAACATATACTATCTTAATATAATTATTTGCTGAGTGTCTTAATATAATTTACTTGTTGCCATTTTATTAAGCTGATTTTTTTTTTTGTAGCGTCTTAAGTTTCTTTTGGAACTTCATGATTGAGAAGTGACTCTATCTCACGTTTTTCGGGAAGCTAATAGCGTTGCGAATGGATTAGCTAACTTTGCATTCTCTAAGGAGAACTTTTTTTTTTTATTATGTTGATGTTCCATTTAATATCACGCATCTTATTAACAATGATGAAACTAATTCTTTTTTCACTTGGCGTATTAGAATGTAATAGTTCGAATTTTCCCTAATAAACAATTAAAAAAAAATTGTAGTATTATTTTAAAGAATTCCCGGTCGAAATAATTCTTTTTTCACCTGTACCGCACATATGCCGCTGCTGCGGATTGCACCCTGCCCAATTGATTTGAGAGTTCAATGGGAGCGATAAGCAGCATCAAGCAGACTGAGATGAGAATAAGCATATCTAGCCGTCACAACAGCATAGAGGAAGCGAAGCCTCTTGCGAGCTGAGGCTCCCACCTAACTCAAAACAAGCAAAAATTATCAATGTAAAAAAGTTACGCACGTGCCACTATTTCTCGTTCCCTACAACCGCGTCTCTTCCAAACCCTCCTCTCTCTCTCTCCTCCACGTTTCCGCTGATTCCAAACACCCTTCTTCTGACTCTCCAAAGATTAACGCGCTTCGTCTTTCTACTCTCTCCATGTATCCCCAGTCCCCACACTATATATTCTCCAACACCACAGCCGCCGTTTCTCAATCATCACTCCTCGGATTCCAACAAACCTAAACTAATTAAAACCACTCCATAATTTACACTTAAAAAAATTCTAATGGAGAAGAAGGCCGCCGCCGCCGTAGCTTCTAGCTCTTCTCCGCTGCCGACGGAGCAAAGAGATTCATCGGAGCCCAAATACAAGGGTGTCCGTAAGCGGAAATGGGGGAAATGGGTGGCGGAGATTAGGCTTCCAAACAGTAGGGAGAGAATTTGGTTAGGGTCACACAACGCGCCTGAAAAGGCGGCTCGTGCATTCGACGCGGCGCTGTATTGTTTGCGCGGGCGAGGGGCGAAATTTAATTTCCCCGACACTCCTTGCATACTCGGTTGTGGGCATCAGTCACTTACTCAGCAAGAAATACAAGCGGTTGCAGCTAAGTTTGCTAACGAGGGACCCGCGGGTTTTAAGCATGACCGCACGATTCATGGTGAGTCATCAGCAACGGCGGTGATGGTGGAGGAGAATAACTACACGTCGTCGTCATCAGAGTGTGGAGCCGTGCAAGGGGAAATGAATAGTGACGTGGCGATGGATTGGTCGTTTCTGAACACGTTGGATCACGGCGATTATTTTGGGATGGGCCATATGGATGGCGGTTATTATCCTCCTCCGCCGCTGCCGACACCTGACATTGATGGAGACGACGAGGCTTATTCTCAGTCCTCATCTCTTTGGGATTGGAACTTCTAAAAAATCCACCCTAATTTTTGTTAAAACAAAAATCTCTGGAAAATATATTAATTAATTTAGAAAAACAAATATTTGTAGGCGATAATCACGAATTCAGCGTATTTTAGTTGCTGATACTGATTAATTTTTTTTAAAAAAATCTTTAGGTGGGAAAAAACTAGTCTACTAAGAACAACCCTTAATTAGATCATGGCCCAGTTTTTTTTTGTGCCACCATTCAATTGGAACCTAATTAAGGTCCTTATTAGCAAAGAAAATACTGCACATTTTTACAGTCGGTAAGAAACCGAGCCATTACTTTCTGGAGAGTTACTGTAATATTTTTTGTAGGATCGTTTTTTTCCCAATTGAATAAAATGAAATTGTATTACTACTTTAATTTACATGCATTGTTCTTCGCAATTTTTCTTTCTTTCTTAGCATATTGTTTCTCAATAATACAGTACGCGTTTGGCGAATGTGTTTCAGTATTACAACGGAGAGTTGTATACTGTGTTCAGGAATAATGAATCCTCCCCCAAAAGGAATCTATCCATTCTCTAGGATTTGTAAATACTTAATTTCTGATATACTTTAATATTTAAACGTCGTTTGAATAATCTGTATTTTGATTTTTTTTATGTGCACCGCACCCAAGAATTCTAACTAAATATAGGTCATAAAATAACCCTTATGTCTTAAGTAAATACATTTTCATACACGAACACTCCCGATTAAAGTCCTCGTTGATTTCGTTTCTAGGAAGTCATCAGTGTTAACTATTGGTTAGCGGTGAGAGATTAGAAAGATATATATATAAACTAATTAATATTGAAATTCATGTAAAAGAAGCTTTTTTTTCATTGTAATTTTATGTAAATAATAAGTTTATTTATTCTACGAAAAGTAACGTGCAAAATAAGTTGAAAAATAGATGGTGTTTAATTTTTCTTTTAACCATTAATGAATTCACTTTAAGAAGAAGCTACCTCGTCATGCAGAGATGAATTAGGTAGTGTAAAAAACAGGATGGGTGCATTCGGAGTCCGGTCCCAACTGAGAATGGACGCATTCGATATACGATAAAGGTACAAAAAAGCAGTGGCCTACATATGTAACACATTCACCACGTGACGGAAATGATGGTTGTAGCTAGTGCAAATGTGCATTGAATATTCCTTTTTGTTCTACATGACGACCGACGAGGTAGCTTCATGAATCGTAACTAGGGATGGCAATGGGTACCCATACCCGCATACCCGGTCATAATCATATCCGCAAGCGGATAATTGTGGGTATAGTTTGGGTATGGATAATACCCGCATTTATAATTGCGGGTATAATTGGGTATGGTACCCGCACAATACCCGCAAAATATCCGCATTTTTTTCAACTTCCCTAAAAAAAAAAATCCTTGGTTTTGTCTCTCTCCTCTTTCCTCTCTCTTATCTTTTTAATTTTTCTTTCGTAATAAAAACTCAATATTCTTGTTTAATACTTTGAACAAAATAAATTAAAAACTATAAAAATATAATCTTTATCTCAAGATGAATAATTAGACATCCACTTTTTATATTTTTCTTAAATTTTTTATAAATGGGTTTTACGAAATATGATGCTATAAAAAATAAAATTATAGTAAATTTTTACTTAATTATAAAAAAATAAAAATTTGGTGAAATAATTTTATTAAGTTAAATAATAAATAAGTAAGTGTAATTGGATATCCATTACGTACCCAATTGGGTATTGGGCATATTGGGTATGGATAATAATGGATATTTAGTTGCGGGTATGAGTTGAATATTTACCCATACCCGCCCATACCCGCTTTAACATACTCATACCCGCCCAATTGTCATCCCTAATTGTAACATTTTAATTTTTTACTTAATTCTTATTGAAATAGATAGATGTCTACGCTTTTTCAATATATTGAAAAGAACAAAAAATCATATTTTTTTTTGATTTATAACAAAATTACTCATGTTGTATGTTGTGTTTATATATTAATTTGGGCCAACTATAATCACTCTATAATCTCAATGATGCTCAATTTAATTCCTCAATACTGCAAGCAAATTATATCATATGATTGATATTTGAATGGAAACTAAAGTGGCAGAAAATGATGATTGTGGTACATTGAATGTCGAGTCTCGCCTTCACGAACGTCTATTTATAGGCCTAATCCAAGGCACAAGTTTGACTATATGCTTTATAAATACTTTTACATAAAATGGCAACTTTCGGGGACATGCTGGAGTGGTTATTGCGCATGAGTAGAAATCATGTGGGCTCTACCCGCGCATGTTCGAATCTTGTTGTTTACGAATTTTGTTTTTATTTTTATTTTTTATGGGACTAGTTCAATTTCCCACAAAATCTCCTACTCATGCAACCTCACCTCACCACTAAAGTTCTTTTTATTTAACAAACATGCCACTCGAAATCAGTTGTTTTTTTTTAATTACTATTATTAATTCAGTCTCTATTCCTAAAAAAAATTCAATCAAAACTCTAATTTATTTATTTAATCTCTATATAAAAAATTTACAATTGAATTCCTAAATGATTAATTTACTCCACGTGTTTTAATTAGACTTTTATTTGTTAATAATTTAGTATTCTTTAAAAAAAATATTATTTATTGATTAATTTGATATATATTCATCAAAATTTTCCAATCAAATTCTTAATTGATTAATCCAGACCCATATTCGTAAACGATTTGTAATTAAATTCGTAATTTCCATATTCGTAAATAAATTCAATCGAACCCATACATTGCAGAGATCTCGGTCTAAAAGATGTCTGCACACTCGAGCACGAGGAGCTGGCCCGTGGAGCAGCGAGGTAGGGGATGATGTTGCTCAAGAACTCTGCTGGAGCACTCCCCCCCACCCCCCAGTCGGACCCAATGCCAATGCCAATGCCACAAAAGTTTTAAATAATAATTGATCTATAAATATTTAAAAAGTTCACTGATGAAATTAGTACTCCCTCCGGACGGCTGTCTTTTTAGCACAGTAATTTTCAGTAGGTTTTACACTAAAAAGTTAAGTAAAGTGTACAATAACTTTCCGTAGGTTTTCGCCACTTAATACTGTCCGGAGGGAGTATTAGTTATCATCAAATAAATGAGCAATTATATATTACATCGATATGCCAACTAAACATGCATTTAAACCAATAAGAAGATTACATGTAACATGTTTTAAAATTTTGAAATTTAAAAATATTATATATCTAGGTAGTGGTAGGATAAACCTTAAAAAGATCGTCTAGTATAACCACATTAACTATTAAAATTTTAATTTTTTTGTTGAGGTTTATTATAAGTATATTTAATTTTGGGAAATCAAAATATTACTCATACATAACCCAATTTTAATACAAATTGATGTATAGAATTATCATAATAAGGATAAAAATTATTATTAGTATTTTCTTTATCATCTTCAATTCTCGATACTAGTTGCAAAAATAAGTAAAAAAAGTAAGTGAATCTATTGTAAGAGTATGTATGTTAAAAAAGTTTAAGCATATAAGAGATGTGAATAATATAAAATGAAAAAAAAAACTCAAATAATAATCATAACTATCTTAGCTAGTTTATGACCTTTAAGATCCCCAAAATATCAAACCTTATAAATTGGGTTTAATGATAAAAGTATAAGATTGTTAACCATTTACAAAGTTTAATAGGTTTTTTATTAGACCAGCTATAACAGATAGATAATGATTTATAACGGAAAATGATAACTAATGGGTAATATTGTGCAAAACAGGATCAAAACGTTATATAATGGAAATAACGGTATCGAAAGACCAAAATTACGTTATATATCGAATGTTATCGGGACTGAGACCGTGATTGGAAACTATGCAGGTCTAGTTCAGCACTTTAACTAGATTTCATACGAAACCTTCTTGATTTCTGAGTAACTGATGTAACATAAAGATTGATTCCATTGATTTGGCACTAATCATTTTTATCCTTCAGGTTTCCCATGCAATTAAGCAAGTCTTCTTCAAGGACTCGGAGCTTCAGTAACAACAGCATATCATTCTGGTCGCACAGACCTTGCTTGCACCATTGCCCTGGTGGACGATGCAAAGACAGTAGCAGCCTCAGCGGATGCTACTGTACTTGTCGTGGGCACGAATTTAACAATCGAGGCAGAGGGAATCGACAGGACCAGCATCAGCCTTCCTGGACTGCAGCAACTTCTATGTCCTGGGGACCTGTGGTGCTTGTAATAATGTCTGGTGGTGGAATGGATGTAACATTCGCGAACCACCACGACAAGATTGCAAGCATCATTTCGGCTGGTTACACCGGTGAAGCCCGTGGAGCTGCCTTGGCTGATGGAACAATGAAGACACAAAGAATTACGAAATAAATTGAATGAAATAACACTCAAATAATTTGATTTTAGTTGATATAAAAACTTCGTTTACATAGTACATTAACGATTTCCTTTCTGAGAAACACCAGACAATAAAGTGTTTCCATGCTACAAGTCAAAGTAGTATCGAACCGATAATCACTAGATTGAATTTTCCCTCGCTTCATGCAAATGCAGCAAGATTGAATCTAGCAGATCATTAAGCACTATGGTCTACATGCAATTGCAGCACACACGTGTAACTTATAAGGGTCAACCTTCAACTTGCCGTGAGAACTGGATATCAAGACAGCAGGAGGGAGAGCATCGTATCAACAGACTCCAGTCCATCGTTGTTTACACTTGGTATTATGTTTTCCGGAGAGACAAACTTCACAAACTCTCTAAGTTCCTCAAAACTGCTATGCTCGCTATATGGTACTTCGTACCTGGTATAACATTACAAGTAAAGTTTCAGGTCACTTGAGGCAATATCTGAAGTTGACCACAAACAGAACAGTTATAACTTACAAGTTGGAGCGATACATTAAACCCAATCAACAGTAAACACTAATTGTTCTGTTGTTATTCAAGTATTTGACAAGGAAGGAATATACTACTCAAAATGCAGGTTTAAGTCATCAATAGAGATGGAGATGATTACCTTATAATAGTTCCTTGCTGCCACCTTTTCCCTGGGGACTTCTTCTTCCCCTTACTGAAAGTCCAACCAGTAGGAGAGAATGCAACTATGAGACTGAATCGATTCTGAACAATGGGCACAGACAAACTCAGATAATGGTACAGAAATTCTCATTATTCAGAATCACAGTTACTACAAGTTCAAACACAAGTGAGCTCCTTGACAGTTGACAAAGTTGTTAGAATTACTCACCACATATTGATTGACTATATGTTTCAATCTTTTGAAGCTTGCTAGTGTCCACATAGGAACAACATGAATCTGGCTTTCTAGTTCATTTAATGTAAACCACTTCATATCTTCCTCTGAGAAGCCCAAGCATTCTAACAGACGGAATTTTGCTACAGTGACATAAACCTTTCTGCGGAGAACATGAGCAAGCTCCAAAAACAACCTTTCCTTGCCTTTTACAGAGAAATGGCAGAAAATAATTCAACTGGAGGGCATTGTGTGAGAGTGAAAACAAAGGAGATGCAAGGTAGATAGAAGGGGATATAATGGCCTATACCAATAGTGTAGCTTCCAATTAAAAAAAGTGTTTTTGGGTTGAAAGATTCAGCTTGGATGGCTTCCATGACAAATTGAATCACAGCCTCCTGCTTGGGAAAGTCATACTACAAAAGTTGTGAAATGAGAAATAAACTTCAGTCATTGTGTGAATCCTAAATCCTGCAATTAACCAGTGTGCTTTCATGCTTTTCAATGAAATAATAGGAAAGATAAGTAGCAATGAGCCAGATGGGAATCCTATGAGGAGCTTAGCTGAACTTGATCTGCTCACAGCTCAGTCTTTGACAAGCCATGATCATAATTCAAACAAAGACTAACCTGGGGGTTGCAATACGTAGTATCAAGGATGAGAGTATGGATAGGACACATTTGCAAAACTGTGCTTGTCATTTCCTCACAAAAACGAAAATCTCCGGTGTGCAGAACAGCCTAAACACATACAAGAATTGCTGATTAATTCCACAAAAGGTACTGGGTAAGATATCGATATGGCGCATCATCTCAAAAGTCAAGGCGGACCACACCTTACCATTGGGAGGTTCGAAGAGTATTAAGATGGAACCTGGACAGTGGTTTGCATCCAAGCATGTAACGTCAACACCAGCAATACTGATTTTCTGGTTGAGAGGCATCACTTGTAATCTGTCCCATGGGATCCCGATTTTCATATTTACAAGCTTTGCAGTGATCAGAGAACAGTATATCTTCCCATGACAGAAGGACCTTGTCAACCCTTGATAATCTGCCATTTCCAATACAATACAAAGTTGAAGCAGAGCCTGAAAACAAAAGACATATCTTTTCTTCTACTGTATCTTGTAAGTGTGCAGGTTTATTTTACTTAAAAAGCAGGATATTTCATGAACATACATGCAAAACAAACAGTCAGTCAATTCATGGCGAATGATAGAGCAAGACAAGTATAACCAAACTTACGATCCATATGAAAGTGAGTGAGAAACCAATGTGAGCAATCTCCTCTAAGATATTTGAAAGCATCCTGCAAGACAATATCTGAATTACTTGAGTAATAAAACCAAAATGCTCTGGGTAAGAAAGGAAGAAATCAACATATTTCTCATACAATCTCATCCTATTAATATTTTGCATAAAAAACAAGTACAGTTATCACAATAGGATAAAAGGGCATTACCACTCGGAATGGTGTTCCTGGTATACTACACCACAAGGGAATATCTTTAAGTTTTCTATTTCTGACCGCACTTTTTGCCACACCTTTGCGAACAGAATCTGCATGACGTTTTTCTTTTTCTTGGTGCTTTTCAGATTTGGTACAAGTTTTCTTCCTAACATTAACACTTCCAGGAAAATAATCTGTAATCAACTTGTTTGAAGTTAATTTACAAATTTCATCAGCAATAACTTCAGGAACCTCCTCTTGCATCCCCATTCTTGTCCTAATCCCAAATCCCACTTCCGTTAAGCCACATGCATCCCCGTGTGACCCAACAAGACGATTACACCCTTCTCGTAGTTCTTTAAGCGCATGCACTATCTTCTTCCTAGGACCAGGTGCAGTAACACCTATACTGAAAAGATCCTATAGAAGAATGAAGGAGGCGTTTACTCACCAGCATGATTTAAAGACAACCACATCAAGAGCCATAAAAATTATAGCATTAAATAAAGTGCATGGTTTAATCTGAAAAAAAATTCACACTTGAGACGACACGTAAAGTATTATAGAAAATAATTATGAGGTTGACGTGAACTATAACTGTTATGATGCCAACCTGTGACCTCACTGCATCTCTATCTGTTAATGTGCTTATGTATAGTAAAATTATTAGGAAAATATAGCATTATATCTCTTAATTGTTACCTCTTCAGTTAACCACTGTAGGGCCTGCCAGTCGATCTCTTCCCTAATAAACCCCTCTTCATATTTCTCCAGACCTAAATTCCTTATCCAATTAACAACAGGAGACACGTTATCAACTTGCGGAGGCGGAGTATTTGCAGCACCATCTACAACTTGTGTTTGAAATTCAGTGTGATCGTCATCAACCTGCCCAAAACACACATACTAAGCAAAGAAAACAACTGTAAAAATACCAGGCATTAGCGAAAAAAGAAGAGAGAGAATCTTACCACTTGGCCATGATTCTCAGCTTTGTCAATACAATGATTTGTATGAAGTAGTCTAGATTCCTCGCTTAGCTCCGAAATGTCAGTCCCACAAAGCGGACAGTGAACTAAACAGCCTCCATCAACATCACCTTGATTGTTTTGCTCTTCTTCTTCCGTACATAGCTTAATTAGCATATCAAGCTCACTGCTTTCACCCCCAAATCTATCACCCTTCTCCTCTTCCTCCAAACCCACATTCGACCTCATTAACCTAGCCTCTACAGAATTACACAAATACCCTCCCCCCTTCGCTTTCAATACCTCATTCTTTTCACTCTCCTCCCCAACACTTGGCGTGTCTTGAGCTTCAAATCTGTAATCGATGCTGGAATCTATCATATTCAAGCTGCAATCGATGCTTGACTCTATCATATCCAAGCTGCAACTCTCATCCAATTTGAAATCCTCTGCATCGTCGGATCCCACTTTTCTAACATTTGGAGAAACATTGGGGTCCAGGTTCTCCTTTTCCGGATTGACAGAACGCTTTGGCTTCTTGCTTGAACGGAGAGGTCTGGAAGGCTTGAGTGTTTTCTAGAGCATGAAACGGCAGAAGTTGAAGATAGAGCAAAACGCTGGCGTTGTACTTAAGTTTGCGATGGAGGGATCTGAAAATCATCGTCTTCGCCGCCACCGGCACCGTATTCCGGTCGGATGGGGTTGGGGAGAGAGGGGAGGTGAGAAGAGTTGGATTTTGATGGCATTTCTGTAATTTGGAGTAGATTCCAATCCTTCTCTCCACCTATTTCTGTGTCAAAAAATAGAATTTTGAAATTGTTTTGAGGATGGAGGGAAAGACGGAAAGCTGCTGCACGACATCGTTTTAACGTGGTGAAACGACATAACGTTTCGCTCGTCTCCCGAATGAGCATCTCTGCAAATGTCGTCCTATCTGAAATAAAAGTAATTATAAAACAATGAATACTCCATAGAGAATCCTTTTTCCTCTAAACTCTCTCCCCCTCTCGCTCCTCTATTCAGTAGAACCCAGATCCCATCGGCTACTATCTACACACGCGCATTGATCATGTCGGAGGAAGAACGGTGGTGCGTCGTGACCGGCGGTCGAGGATTCGCCGCCCGCAATCTAGTTGATGTTCTCCTCCAGTACAACATCTATTCCGTCCGTATTGCCGATTTGGCCCCCACCATTACTCTCTCCGCCGAGGAAGAAAACGGATCCCTCGCATCGGCATTAAGTTCCGGTCGTGCTAGTTATGTCTCGTGCGATCTCCGTAACAAGGCTCAAGTCCTCAAAGGTCATTTCCGCTTCTAAGACTAACTAAATTCGAGCTGCTCTGAAATGAAAATCGGAACTGATTTTTTTTCCTTTTCTGCTTTTGGTTTCCAATAATAGCTGTTGAAGGAGCTGAAGTTGTGTTCCACATGGCGGCTCCTGATTCTTCCGTGAATAACCGCATGCTCCACTACTCCGTCAACGTGGAGGGAACTAGGAATGTTGTTGATGCATGTGTGGCGGCGAAAGTGAAGAGGCTTATCTATACGAGCTCAGCTAGTGTCGTTTTCAATGGAGTTCACGGAATCGTTAACGGGGACGAGACACTGCCATATGCTGATCCGGTATTTTTCTTACGCCTAGAGTAGTATTTAACAGTTGGTAACTACTAGTTTCAGTTTGTTGACACTAGTGTTTGATCTTTTTCAGCCGCTTGATTCATATTCAGATACGAAAGCAATGGGTGAGGCGGAAGTTCTTAAGGCCAACGGTAATAATGGCCTGCTGACTTGTAGTTTACGTCCTAGTGGTATTTTTGGTCCTGGAGATAAATTGTTTGTTCCATCTTTGGTGGATGCTGCAAGAGCTGGAAAATCTAAGGTAGCTACTGGTTTGCCTGTAATTTCACTGTTAATGATCTGTTTTAGACAAAGAGAAGGGCTTGGTTTTGTACACATGCATATTCACTTTAGGATGCACAATGTTGGATCACAACTTTTTTAAGACAGAAATATTGCCGTTATATTATATTTAAGATGATGATACAGATTAGTGGATGGATTAGTTTCGTTGGTTAAGTCTCTTTTCTTTCGTATTGAGCAGTTTATAATTGGTGATGGTAGCAATGTCATGGATTTTACTTATGTTGAGAATGTGTCACATGCCCACATTTGTGCTGAAAGAGCGTTAGCATCAGAAAAGGAGACATCAGAAAAAGCTGCTGGTCAGGTCTGGTCTTTTTCTCCCTTTTCATTTTGTTTGTGATTATTATTGAAAATAAAACGAGTATCAAATTGTTTACATCCTAAGCTGGGAAGCTAAGGATTTTTTTTTGAAACGCAACTGGATGCAGGCATATTTTATAACCAACATGGAGCCCATCAAGTTCTGGGAATTTACCTCACTCATATGGGATGGTCTTGGCTACGAGAGGTACTTTATGTACCTTTTTAGTTGTTGTTCTTAAATATGTTCCATATGTTTTCAAAGGCTTATTTTAAATTTTGCATGAATAAACCCAGTTGTTGGTTAAGTTTCTACTCTGTTTCTTTCTGTAATTTGCAAATTCACTATTATTGATCATTAACCTTACCCTGTGCCCGTTCCCATGTATTATGCTTTCTTGATCATCAAATTAATCTGTGGGAGTCGACTGTCGTTTGGTCTACTGTTTTTATGTTGCTTGCATTTTTCCTATCTGATTCATTGTAATAGGGTGTTTTTGACTCATTGTAAGAGGACAACCTTTTATTTTTGTGTATATTTGTGCTGGGGAAGAGGTTGTTCTGACGGAAGTTTTTTGCTTTATCATTTGGAAAAAAGAGCTCTCTTACAATGATTATATCATGGCTGAGTGATGCAACGTTGATTGGTTTGTAGTCAGTCTTATGGAATGTTAGATGTAAATCATATTTTGAATAATTGTTAATGTCTTCTTCCTTTTTTGTTACTGAATCAACATAGTTTGCAGGCCAAGAATCAAGATACCTGCTTCTGTTGTGATGCCAATTTCACATGTGGTTGAGAGGACATATAAGCTACTAGGCCCTTATGGAATGAAAGTTCCACAATTGATACCTTCCAGAATTAGGATACTTTCTTGCAGCAGATCATTTAATTGTTCAAAAGCGAAGGATCGACTTGGCTATGCACCTGTTATATCACTTGAGGTATGGTACTAGTCAATTTTTCTGCAAGAAGTATAACATGGAATATGTGCTTTGACATTTAGTAGGATTTCCTAAGTCTTCAGAATATGCTAAATTTTTGTTTCCTGTATTTCTAGGTCTTGTTGATGTTTGAGACAGATTTTAACCATCCGAAAATTAGGCCTTTTTAATGTAGTCCAGCCTTATGTACTAGTGTCTGGCGCATGTTTTGGGATGGTGGCTCACTTTTGATGCTGTTGCTTGTTTCTCTGCAGGAGGGGTTGAAGAAGACACTTGAGTCATATTCACACTTAAGGGCTGAAAATCAACCTAAGAAAGGAGGGCCATCTAAAGCTTCCATATATCTTGGAGGCGGAAGGGGTATGATTGATTTATTGTAGTCATCTCACACTTCTCATTTCACTGGTCTTAACAGTCCCAGAAATGAGTCCCCTGCTACCATCCTTGTAGTATCGTGATGTGGATATTACATTGAGCAAAATGGAGCTTAATATTGCAAAATAGTAAAATGAAAAGAGAATTCTGGAAATTAGAACTTCTGTGAAACATGAAAAATGACCACCCAGATCAGGGTTTCACTTTAACAATTTTGAGATGATAAAAAAAAAAAAAAAGAATTGAAAGCTTTAAGTGGTGCTATGTATGCCTGTAAATGATACCATTGAGAAATTATGTATAAATCTTCCTTCAGAATGAAATGACCGTTGAGAATCAAAAGTAGTTAGGACATGATTTGGTGAATGGCTCTTAACTGTGCTCCCAACACTATACTATTGTTGTTCATGTATTAATGAGTGTTGATGTTGAATTACTGCCTTTCCGTTGGCTAATCCGAGCAATATTCATTCTCTTTTTCAAATTGCACCTCCCTCTCTATTGCTGAAGATTTTACTTTGGAAATTGTGTCTTCCATGGCCCATCCTTGGTGGAATTAAATCATGAATATTAACATTGTCCAAATTTGACATTGTTGATATGAACTAATTTATTATCCTCGGGCTATATGCAGTTGCTGATACACTGCTCTGGAAGGACAGAAAACAAACCTTGATGGCATTGCTTATTTTGATTGGAATTTACTATGGCTTTATTGCTCCTCAATCAACCGTTATTACTGCTGTTTCAAAGCTTCTCATGGTGGCAACCGTCTTCTTGGTCATCCATGGCATTCTACCAGAGAACATGTATGCCCACACTCTCATTTCTCGTGTTTCATGTATGCCTGTGCTTCATACTGCACTTCTTTTCCTAGAAAGCTGTCTACCATCAAAGTAGGATATTTGATGTGTGGATCATCTTTTCTGTAGTTGAAGTTTTTTTTGGGGAGATTCTGCGTTTAAAGATACCTGTGATTTTGTCTTAGAAAGCATTTGAATAACTAAAATATTGTAATTATTCCATGCTGCTTTTGGTCTGACAAGATAAAGTAAAGACTCCTAAAGTTTTCACTCTCTGTATAATGTACTTCATATATTCTATATGTTTCATAGTCTGACTCTGTCTATTTGAAACCAAGTGCAAATATAGTGAGTCTTCTCTAACAGCATAAGACTGACATAAGTTTTCAAGTTACTGCTCTTCATGTTCCATTCAAGTTTGCAAATGTAGTGACCATTTTACACTAAATGGATATTTCCTGATACAGGTTTGGATATACAATTGAAAAAATTCCTCCATCATATTTTCACCTATCAGAAGAAAATTCTTACCAAGCTGCTCGTTCAGTGGCTTCCTCATGGAATGTTGTTGCGGATGTTTTAAAATCGCTTTGTACGGGGGATGAGTGGACACTGTTCCTCAAGGTTTGCCCCTTTGTCTGCGACATTATGCTCTATTACCACGTTGTCATTTATTTGAGAAGAATCATGTTGTCAGTTGTTCTGTAGTGGATTATATTCATGTTTGCTTTTTACACTCTTCTTTTAGTATTTGGACATTTCTTTCTTATGTACATGATCAATATTGATGAGCTTTTCATCAGTAAAAGACAACGAATTGAGTTGTCTAGCATCAATAATCAAGACATTTCATTTGTTGTTATCTCGTGTGATGAGGTAGAACCGATATAAATGTTGTTTTAAGATTTTGAGACTGATGTGAAACTGCTTGATTACATTACACCCATGAAGTATTGCACGATTTTCATTTTATTTATGCCTGTTGTGGTCCTGCTTAGACTTTCTATGTTAATCAAACAGGTTGCTCTATCGCTATTGATTCTTAGCTTCCTTGGAGCCATTACACTCAAGAGTTTGTTTCTTATAGGTACTTTCTTCTCTCTCTTGCTCGCACACATAAGCAGTTTCTTCCTTCGAATCTACTGCATTGGTCTAGGATTCCTATTTTGTGTTCCCCTGCAGTTGCCTCACTGACGTTATGTTCATTTGTTTCTCTCTTTTGCGGCCACAGGAGTTCCGATTGGTTTTGTGGCATTTGCTGTGTATGAGAAGAATGAAGATGCAATCGATGGTTTAGTTTCAAAGGCTCTTTCATCAGGGTGCAAATTGAAATCTGTTATTATGAAGAAGGTTGTTGCTTCCAAGAAGAAAGATTGATGGGCAAGGACTTGCTTTTGAAAAGGACGCGGGAAGTGACGTCTTCTTTGAAGTTTATACAGGATGCGTGTTCTTTTTTCTTTTTCTTTTTTGAGACGCGTTTTTAAGAAAGCGACGGCTTCAAGGTTTATGCATGTTCTCTGAAATGTTTCTAATATGTTCAATTTGAAGATATCAATTGGATACTATTCACTCAATTTACATTATGAATTGCTATAGCCGCTGTTACTTCTGGTGTTTTATGTGTAGCATTGGCCATCGAAGAAGACCTACTGAATCGCAGCCAGACATAGTATATCTGCAACAGAAGAATAAGCATGAAGATCAAACCTCCAACCATTAGATAAAATGATAAAACACACCCATCAATTGACATTTGAATATTTTATAATGGAAAGAAAAGAGAATCTTACCCATGTAACCTCCATCGGCCTGAAAGTAGGTCTGGATCAGCACAGGTAACCTGCTGGTAAGAACACGTTACACTGGCCGCATTCCCATCAATGACAGCTCTTACAAGAGGGAAAGGAAGAAGCTACCAGAATGACCTTAGGGAATGGTGGCGCCAGGGACATGGCAGGAAAAAACAGGAATTGGGTGACTGCGTGGAAACGTGGTTTACCGGAGAAATAAACGAAAGGAAGAGGAAGGAGGTCTGAGACTTTTTAAAATGATGAGAGAAGAAAATCCTAAAATGTCTTTGAGTTGTTTAAAAAGATGGGAGGGAAGAAAATAACAAGAGAGTAGTATTGACGTGGGCCGGGCTTTTTCCCCCTCGGCTGGGTCTGGTGATGGGTATTTGTGCCCCTCATGGGCTTAGTTTTATGGACTAAAAAGCTCTTAAGTTCGGGATTTTGGTATTTTTTTTCTTTCACAAAACAAGTAAAATAGTTAGTTTGTAGTTACATTACCCGCGCTTTGTTGCTGGATTTTGTCAATTCAACAGTCAAGAATATATTTTATAAGATGAAGGAATTTCTATAGATTTGCATGATATACGTGAATCCATATAAACTTAAATTTATTTTTAAAGTAAATGGCCAGTCTAATTATATTGAAGTGAGATTAGCTCTCTTTGAAAGAAAAAAAATACTTAAAGTATATATGGTTATATATAACTCGTCGTTAGTCATGTAAATTTTCGTAAGTTATATAATAATAAATCTTCTCTTGTTCTTTTTGCTAGTTGTGTAACTCATCCCGATTTTGATTTATTAATTATGTAACATTTTTTTAGAGCCTGAAATCACGAGGCGCATACTTAAGTGATAAGTCTCTAAAATGGTGTCAAGTATAATTTCTTGCAATCTTATATATAACTTTTGTTTTCGTGAGATATATATTTCTGTTAATTAATAACATAATTATTTTTTTATTAGTTGTGTATAACTCAACTCATTTTTCAACCATGACCTAATTTTTTTAGAATTTAAAATCACGAGACATCCCTAAATCTCTAAAAATAAATGGGCCGAGTTAGCTAAAATGAGCGTACAACTTTCAAACCCTAATTTGATCATCATGGGCCGTACCGGCCCATTTATTAAGTAACTTCTGACCTATTATTTGCTTCTCATTTATTTTCATTCTAACCTTTGATTGGTCTACTATATATATATGTAAGATACACTACATAGTAAGAGTTGACAGTGCATCGCCCTCTGATTTACTTTATATGCAAATCAATACCCAATATGGTAAATATAACAATGTAAACTAAATGATATCATCAATTTTAAAACCAAACACTTTACCATTATAACTTTTTCGAAAAATTACTACCTTAAATATTAGTCATGGTGGTGCATACATAGAGGTAATGGTGCTATACTTTGTTTCCGCAATTACTAGCTGCACGTCAAAAGAAGTGCAAGCATCAGTAATTAGGGTTGTACAAAAAACCGATCTAATCCGTATAACCGATCTGACCCAACCCCTCAAAAGAATATAACTGTCATAATCGCGGTTAACGGTTATAACCGGCCCGTTATAGTTAGGTTGGGTCGAATAGCGGGTCGAGTTTTTAAAATCCGCTTATAACCGACCCGCCCTAAGCATTATGTTTCATATATCAGTTACTTGATCATGTAATCATGTTAGTGCATGATGATTAAGATTTATGATCCACTTTGCAGAAACTTGGTGGAATCAGTACATCCATGGAAAGGCAGAAAGCTCTGCTGCAACGACTCATGGCTAATGCCAAGGGCATGTTACATAACACAGAGATAGTTGTTCGTTCTTTTATGATGTTACATCCCAGGTTCCTTCACCCCAATGCAGGAGGAAGCACCATCTCAACCTGCTACAGGGACATCAGATTCCACCAGTCAACCAACATCTACTGCTATAGTACCTGTATTTGATTTTTACAGTGGGCTACTAAAGAAGCCTTTTCCCTTTCTACAGCAAACAGTTGCCAAATTTGAGAAGTTTTTGGCAGAATGCCGACAATGAATTGAAGAGTTAGAACAAATGCTCCTCTTAGATTTTGATAGGAGCTTTTCCCACTCTGAATCCTCATTATTGCAGTCCCTCCCAAAAGCAGTTACTAACAACACCGTCTTTGTATTGTTCTTTTCGGCTCTTAAGGTGCAAGGTACAACATCATTTTACTATTTTTGGGCGTTCTTTTTATTTTTCCAACAAAAATTTATGCTCGTTTGAGTATGATTTTTATCTATACAATTTTTTTATTTTTATTTTCTTAGAAGTACTGATTTCATTTTTGTTTTTCAAATATTGTAGCTTATTGTCAATGTGAAGGAGCGAAAGATCTTCAAAGCAGCCTATCTAAAACGGGGAGTTTTGTACAAAACAAGCCAGAGTGGCAAGTGATTGTGACGAACCTATGTTCATGCAA
The DNA here is from genome assembly GCA_963691705.1 of Viola odorata. Lineage (NCBI taxonomy): Eukaryota > Viridiplantae > Streptophyta > Magnoliopsida > Malpighiales > Violaceae > Viola > Viola odorata. The sequence goes on from OY829545.1 coordinate 17,334,323, forward strand.
TCAAGGGGATGTGATGCTGAGCTGTGATGGATTCGATAGCGTTGAAACCATTGACCCTAAAATTTTATCCAAATCAGGTGGTCAGTGTCTCATCAATAATGGTCAAGCTATTGTTGCTAATGATGGATTCACCTTCACCTATGCTTGGGAAACCCAATTCGAATTCACCCCAATTTCTTCTAGGGTTTCACCATGTTCTTAATTATCCAAATCTTAAAATGATATTCATTTTCTGTGTTTACAAATCAAGTGGTTAATGTTATAATAAGAGCTTATTGTTCATTTCATATTGAATTTTGAGTTGCCTATATTAGTGAATCTAGTTTTGTAACTCAACCGCATTTATAGGTATGATAAGATCTTGTATTCCAATCTCATTATTTTATTTTTTTAATATAAAATTAAATAAATAAATCAGTCCTTATACCACAGTTATTCTGTTTGTACTTTTGGAATTTTTTAGAATGGTGGCACCGGATCTTGTAGCTAGGTCAAGGGCAAAGTAAGTGTGTTCGAGCTATTAGATAGATACTCATAGATGGGGTGGATAAAAAATGGTAATATAAAGTATTTATCTCTGTGAAAAATTAATCAATGGGCCGGACCTCGTAAACATGTTAACGATTTTGGGCCTATGGTAACTAGATTTTGGGCCCGAACTTGTAAACATTATAGTTGATCTAACCAAAACTACCGACTCACCTCACCATCTCCAGCACCCATCACGACCCTAACCCCAAATCGATCTCCAGTAACCCTAACCCTAACCCCCAAATCGATCTCCAGTAACCCTAACCCTAATCCCCAAATCGATCTCCAATAACCCTACTTCCTCTTCCAATACACGCAGTGACGCAGCTGTCTTTCTCATCTTCACAACTCATCTAATCTCTCTCATCTCCCCGATCACATCCTCCTCAATCTTCTCCTGGTAAACCTTCCTTTCCTCTCCTTGAAGATGAGTTTTAATTTTTAATGTTTCTTTTTCATGAAAAATTATTGCTTCTGTAAACTTGGTTGGATATTAAAATTAAAAGTTATATAAAATTTGGCTATTTCTTGAGCATACAGCTGATGAATAATTCCCATTTCTCCTCTGCATTTGTTGAAGTTTCTGACTTTAGAATGCTGGCTGTGCTGAAAACATTTGTTTATTATGAGGAATTCAATATTTTCCTCAATAATTCCCATCTCTATCCTCTTCGGCTTTAGTTTTGTGCTCATTAAATTTTGGTAGAGTTAAATTTGGAAATTCGGGTACTTTTATACCCAAATTTTACCCGAATTTTTGAAATTCAAATTTCGGAAATTCGGGTTCGGGAAATTATTTTCGCAATTCGGAATCCCAATTTCTGAAAATTTTAATTCGGGTATTTCGGAAATACCCGAATGCCCACCCCTAGTTTTACCAAACACCTCAGCTATCTCACAGAGCTTTTAAATTTTTTTACCAAACAGCACATTCCGTTTCCCAGAAGTTTTCCCACAGAACCGGAACGCCAAATAGACCCTATATCAACTAAGTTTTTAAAAGTATCTTTATTCTCTCAGTCATATTATGCTTCTCTTTAAGGTTAGTGATGGAAAATCAAGAAAATCATTAGGAATAATTTATTTTTTCTTTTATAAGGGGGCAATTAACTTTACATTAATGTAAAGGTTGAAGAGAAAAATATAAAGATGAATAACATTGAAATACATGAATAAACCATTAATGTGAAAAATAGAGCTTATTAAAAAAAAAGAATTAAGGCAAAAATGACAAATATATAATCAAAAATAGGGGAGTTTATAGCTATCGGTAAACTCAGTTTGTTAGAATTAGACTTATTTATACCGGGTCGTTTCGTTAAAAAAGAGTGCTCATAATGTATATGATTTTTCAAAATACAAGAGTCAAATGAACTTTCGATGAGATACTCGAATCACCCTGGTAGTTCTTTTCTATTCATTGGTTAATAAAAATGGAATATATCGATGTGGTAAAACCAATAATCTTATATTACCTTAATTGTAAGGAATGGATGTGCATAAATTGAGGCAGTTGTGGTAGCTAGTATGCATCCAAAACAAAAGAAGGTGGCATCCATGAATGTCATCACCCTCTTTGTACTCTTTTTTTCCGGTTTTATAGTCCAAGGTAATAATCTGTAAAATTCCCATCTTTTCGGTATCAAGGTGCGGTCTTTATGCTTCTTTATTACAAATAAACTGATTTTATCTTTTATTTTATTTTTTTATAAATTTTATAGGTTATTGCGAATGCGAGGGATTTCCTCTTCAAATTAGCCAATCTCAAACTGGAAAAACAGTAAAAAACAAGGCAGAGTGGAAAGTGACAGTGACAAACCCGTGCGCGTGCAATCAATTGTGATAATACATAAAATTATCAGAAGGGCATAACGGACTTTATGCCTCTACAAGCACCGTTGACTAGACAAAACGGCACTTGACCGGTTTGACTAAGTCAAACACATGAAACGGCATTGTGACCGATTGACAAGTCAACAGGAATAAAGCTTAAAGGGCAAGTCCTACAAGCTGTCACAAACGGCATATATCCGATCTGGCCACGTGGCAATACAAGAACGGAAACGGCTCACTGCCGATTTACTTGCTAGAGTGAGTGATAACGGAAAGGTGAACAGTATCCAAATCGGCACCTTGCCGATTTGGTTTAAACGGCTCCTTGCCGATTTGCCACAGACGGCATAAGCTCCCAATAAAGGTACATTGTACATTATACATTATATTCTATAATGTCTATGGTCAAAGCTGGTGTGGGAGACAGTTTCTTCAGTCCCCACTCAGTCTCTATAAAGCCACTAGACAAGGAGAATATTTATTCTCCCAAGGGCACTAGCCCAGCTTTATGCATATTCAATCATACTTTATGTCTCCACTAACATAAAAGTGGGGGACAAGCCTAAAAGCTTCCACTCAAGCCACATTAAAAGGCAAGAGGGGAGAACGTTGAAGGCAGGGTATTCCAAATTATTGAGAAGCATTCCAGAGACTGGGAATACATGAACTCACACTTACACACACCTACGTAGAACATTCTAGAAATAAGACCAAACACTGATTTTGGCATCGGAGTGTCTACGCCGGAGTCCACCTCCGGCGCTATGCAGGTCGCTCATGGCGTTCAAGGAACTCCGACCACCTCACTTCAAGATGCCATTTAACGGAAAAGCCCTCACCCCATCCCTTGGATTATCAAATGGTGCTTTCATTGAGAGCTTTTGATATTTTGAGTGAGCATCCTTGAAATTCAAAGCTCTTCTCTCTCTATATCTTTGGGGGTTTTCATTTCCAAAATGGCATCCGACCCAAGTTTTCAATCACAACAACCCACTGGAGATGCTGCTGGTCAGTATGAGACTCCACCTCCATCCATGCAACCATCATCTTCTCGAATGGAAATGAACGCCGCTGCCCGCCGGCTTAATTTCCCCCAAATTCCAGAAGTTTTATTCCCCAGCACTCCGCAACCAGGACAACCGGCACCAGCAGCCATCCCGCCAGCAATCGCAAATGAATTCCATTCCTTGCATCAAAGGATGGACATCATGATGCAGACTTTCCTTGGAAGACTTCCACCGCCAGTCAACCCACCATTCTTTCCTCCACAGATCCATCATCAGCAGGCGACGACGCCGTCTCTAGCGCCTCCACCGTTACCAGTCCCACAGGTTGGAGTAACGCGTCAGATCGGCAGCCAGCAAGCTCACCAGGATAATCTTTTGTATGTGCCACAGCCAAGCCATCAAAATGAAGATCCGCCCAGAAGAGAAGAATATCGTGATGACGCGGAGGAGGTCCACAGCCGAGCTATCCAGAATAGCCCAAGAGGAAGTCGCAGACAAGCATCACAAGGGGGATATGGCCGTGAAAGGAGCCGAGAGAGATCCGCAGTAAGACCTCGTTCGGAAGTTGTGGCAGATCGGGGAAGGAGTGATCAGCCGGCATCCAAGAGGTCTATTTCTCGACCGGATCGGGAAGAAAAAGACGATGATCCGCAGAATCCTTTAACCTATCGGGTTAGGAGGCATCGGGTGAGTCGACATGTTAAGTTGCCCGCCGATTCCTATCAAGGAACTATGGACCCCAAAGTTCATGTGAGTTTAGTGAAGAAACATGTCAAGTTTTTCACTAGGAAGGATGAGGCATTATGCCAAATATTTGTAATGACTCAGAAAGGAATCGCCAACACCTGGTTTGAGAAGCTACCAGCCGGATCTGTTGACAGTTTTGAGCAGCTGGCAAAGGTGTTCATGAGCCGATTCAGTTCCTGCATTCCTGTAGAAAAGACTCCAGCAATCCTGTTTGATATGGAGCGAAAATCAGGGGAATCCTTAACGGTGTACGTCGCCCGATTCAATGCTGAATTGGCAACGTTACCTGATGTCGCGCCTAACTTCGCAGCTGAGGCTTTGAGAAGGAACTGCAGGTACCGAGAGTTGGAAAATGCTCTCATCGCTAACACACCAAAGACCTTGGATCTATTGCGGATTGAGGTCGATAAATATACAAGAATGGAAGAAGCAGATTTCCAAAGGAAGAAACGGGAGGAACCCGATCTTCCTAAGAAAGAAACGGCTACTCCGCGCAAACAAACAGATAAGAAGCAAACGGCAACAAGCCGACAAACGGATCGAATCACCGATTTCTCTACTTTGCAGCTGACCAAGCCGATGGCAGAGATCTTTGCCATTATTGAAGAACGGAAACTGCCGATCCAATATCCCAAACGCAAGCAGGGTGCCGTTTTGGGGCCATATAAGGAATCCTTCTGCCGTTTCCATAAAGCAAAAGGACATGACACGGAGGATTGCTTCTCTTTAAAAAAGGCAATTGAAAAGCTGATTGAAGAGGGATATTTGGGCGAGTTTGCCGTCAAAGCTCGGAGTAAAGCCATGGAGGACCGAGCTACTGGCAGCAGGAGAGAAACGGTAGAACATCCTCACGCTGCTGGAGCTAGTGCTCATGAAGACAGAAGGAAGGAGGTGTTGGCAACCTCTTTCAATGAGTTCCATATGATCAATTTGATAGCAGGAGGAGCGCACCAATTAGAATCGGAAGATTTGCCGATTGGAGAAAAGAGAAAACGGATTGATCCCGTTGTGGAAAGCACAGGTCTATCAGAACTGGACCGAATGGCCATAACATTTTCAGAAGAGGATGAAATCGGAGTGACCTATCCTCACAACGAAGCCCTAGTGGTAACGGCCATCATTGCTGATAACGGAATCAGGCGAACTCTTGTGGACAACGGAAGTGCTGTGAACCTCATTTCTTCAAATGCTTTTAACCGTTTGCAAGGTTCTAAGTCAGATTTGAAGCCTTGCAAACGGCCGATCATTGGGGTAAACGGTATTCCGATTCCTGTTGTAGGCATAACCTTTTTATCAGTCTTTTTTGTCGAAGACGGCTCCCGAAGGAAAGAACAACAACTATTTATGGTGGTGGATTTAAGCCTGCCATATAATGTGATTTTGGGCCGTCCGTTTTTAAATGTTTTTGGAGTAGTAATATCTCAACGGCATTTAAAAATGAAGTATCCCTCATGGGACGGCGTTGTTACCATCCGAGGAGATCAGAAGGTAGCTGCCGAATGCTATATAACCATGGTTGATGGTCGGTGTGACCGTTATGTCTGCATTGCTGATGATACATTAGAAGATGATGAGGAGCAGCGTACACAGCCACTGGAGAAAATGGTTCAAGTGTCAGTTGCCGATCTTCCCAATGAACACTTCTTGATAAGCGAAAAGCTGAGCAAAGGAGAATGTGACCAGCTTTCGTCTCAACTCAATAAGTACAGAGGAGAATTCGCTTGGGTCCCATCGGACATTCCAGGCATCTCGAGGGAAACGGCAGAGCACCGTTTGAATGTATACCCGAATGCCAAGCCGGTTCAGCAGAAACGGCGAGCTTTCTCCAAAGAAAAAGCAGACGCAATCGAAAAAGAAGTAGAGAAGCTGTTGAAAGCTAGCTTCATCAGAGAGGTCCAGTACCCGCCGTGGCTAGCAAATCCTGTTGTGGTTAGAAAGCCAAACGGAGAGTGGAGAATGTGCATCGACTTTACCGATTTGAATGAGGCTTGCCCCAAAGATTGTTATCCGTTGCCACGGATAGAGCAGTTGGTGGATCAAACGGCTGGGTATGAATATCTGAGTTTGCTTGACGCCAATTCTGGATATCATCAGATACCGATGGCGGTCGAAGACAAGGACAAAACGGCTTTCATTACACCGAAGGCCACCTACTGCTATCGGGCAATGCCGTTTGGTTTAAAGAATGCTGGAGCAACATTTCAAAGAACGGCAAATAAAATCTTTGAGCCGTTAATTGGAAAGAATTTGGAGGTATATGTCGATGACATGTTAGTAAAAAGCAGAAATTTTGAGGCGCATCTGCGCGACCTTGAAGAAGTATTTGGGATAATGCGGAATTTTGGAATGAAATTAAATCCCAGAAAATGCATGTTTGCATTTCAAACAGGAAAATTCCTTGGTTATGTTGTTAGCAAGAAAGGAATTCAGCCTAATCCTTCTAAGCTAAAAGCAATTACCGATATGAGCTCGCCAACATGTGTAAAGGAGGTACAGCGGCTCACAGGAAGAGTAATTGCCTCCCGTTCTTCAAAGTCATTCGGAAAAAGGCACAGTTCGGATGGGAGGACGATTGTGAAAAGGCTTTCAGCGACTTAAAAGAGTATCTATCTTTGGAATTATTGCTAACTCGACCTGAAAACGGGGACACCCTTTTCCTTTATTTGGGAGTTGCCGATGAGGTGGTCAGTGCCGTTCTGGTTCGAGATGAAAACAGCATACATCGGCCGATCCATTTTATCAGTCGAATTTTGAAAGATGCGGAGCTTAGATACTCTCAAATTGAAAAAGTAGCTTTTGCCCTACTACAAGCCGCTAGGAAAATGCCCAGGTATTTTCAAGCCCACCCAGTGGTTGTGTTAACAGACCAGCCGTTAAGAAGAATCTTTAGAAGACCAGAGTTATCTGGCCGAATGGTCATTTGGGCCATCGAATTGGAGCAGTATGGACTACAATATCAGTCCAGACCCGCTATCAAAGGACAGGCATTGGCCGATTTCATTGCTGAGTGCACTTTCGTGCAGAAGTCGATCTCCTTGCCAGAAAGCAAAAAAGAAGCTTGCTTGCCGCTTCCTGATCTGAACGGAGATCAGTGGACGATCTTTGTAGATGGTGCCAAAAATCAAAACGAAGCAGGAGCTGGCATTATTATTTTGGGCCCAGAAGGAATTAAAATGAGATACGCCTTAAGAATCTCAAAGCCGTTATCAAATAATGCAGCCGAATATGAAGCACTGCTGGCAGGATTGCGGATCGGAGGGAATCTGATCGGCAATGTAGAAACGGCCAATGTCCGTTTGGTCATCCATGGAGATTCAAAGTTGATCATTGATCAAACCAACGGTGACTCTCAGGCCAGAGAGCCGATAATGATTCAATATTTGAAGAAAGTACAGAAAGAGATCACCGAAATCAGAAATATGGGGATTCACGTCGAAATCAGCCATATTCCTAGAGAGAAAAATGCTGAGGCCGATGAGATTGCCAAGTTAGCAGCGAACTCCGAAGCTCTGATGCCACCAGATGTGACCATCGAGGAACTTCCCATTCCTTCTTTTATGGAAGAACAGCAAGTGCTATGTGTATTAGAAGTGACCACTGACTGGCGCACTCCAGTCATCGATTACCTTAAGCATGGCAAGCTACCAGAGAATGCGAATGAGAAGCTGAAAATCCTAAAAAGGGCAGCAAGATGCACTTACCATGATGGTATACTTCTTCGCCGATGTCTTACTTATCCAGCAGCAAAGTGTATAACGGAAGAAGAAGGCTTGTATACCCTCAGAGAAATCCACGAAGGAATATGCGGAATGCATGCTTCGGGAAATACTATGGCAGCTCAGGTTCTGCGAACAGGTTTTTATTGGCCAACAATCAGAAGAGATTCCGATAATTTCGTGAAATCTTGTCATAAATGCCAAGAGTTTGCAAAGGAACCACAACGGCCAGCAGCCGAATTGACAAATATGGTGAGCCCATGTCCGTTTGCGAAATGGGGAATCGACATCTTGGGACCGTTCCCGATTGCTAAGAATCAGCTCCAGTATGTTATTGTTGCTGTCGATTATTTCACAAAATGGGCCGAAGCCGAAGCTGTGGCAAAGATAACGGCAGACAACACTTGGCAATTCTTTATGAACAATGTCATCATGAGATTCGGTTTCCCAAGAATTCTTGTAAGTGACAACGGAACTCAATTCACCAGTGCCTACTTCAAACGGAAATGCGCAGAATATTCAATCGAGCAACGGTTTTCTTCTGTCGCACATCCACAAACAAACGGTCAAACCGAAGTCACAAATAGAGCAATTCTTAGCGGAATCAAGAAAAATCTTGAGGGCAAACCAACAAAGTGGCCAGAAGAATTGCCGTTTGTCATGTGGGCTTATCGGATGACAACTAAGATCAGCACCGGCATGACGCCGTTTGCCATGACGTATGGAGTGGAAGCTGTCTCTCCAGTCGAGATCGGCGCACTCAGTCTTCGAGTTGAATATTTCAACGAAGAGCAGAATAAGGAAAGATTAAGGGAGCAGTTGGATCTCTTGCCAGAACTGAGAGAAGAGGCCATCTTAAAGACATTGCACTACAAACGGAAGATGGCAAAATACCACAACCGGCGTGTCAAAGAACGGCTTCTCAAAGCTGGAGACCTAGTTCTTCGCAATGTAACGGCAACTGGCAGAGAAAAGAAAAAGCTAACGCCGAATTGGGAAGGACCATATCGGGTAGCCAGAGTCATTGGCAAAGGAGCGTATCATCTTGAGAAAATGAACGGTACTCCGATATCCAACTCTTGGAATATTTCCAATTTAAAGCTTTATCATTCTAGAGTGAATTTGTTATTTTCACCTGACTTGTGAATTATGAAAAGCTGTTGACACAAATTATTTGCAACTGACCATGTTTAAAGTATATACTTGCTCGTATTATGCTTATCACATGATTGCAGAATTAAATCAACCGTGGACGTAAGTCATTTTTGACCGAACCACGTCACCAAAATCCAAGAAGTGACAATACGTATATTGTAAACTAATACGTATATTGCAAACTAATACATATATTGCAAACTAATACATATATTGCAGACTAATACATATATTGCAAACTAATACATATATTGCAAACTAATACACATATTGCAAACGATACATATATCGCCAACGATACATATATTGCCACAAAGGCATATATTGTTATTGAGGCATATATTGCTATTGATGCATATATTGCTATTGATGCATATATAGTTATTGATGCATATATCGCTATTGTTGCATATATCGTTATTGATGCATATATCGCTATTGATGCATGTATCGTTATTGAGGCATCTGTTGTCATCATATCTTCTTCAGACCATTTTGGTCCTGCCGATCAGACAGAGTGCTAAGGTCTGTTTCAAATGGCAAATATTTCTTAAAATGGCTCAATGCCGAATCGGCAAAGAGGACATATCAAGAACGGCAAGCAGCCGATTCCCGTTACAACGGCCCAAGCCGACTTTGTTCAAAACGGCACACAGCCGATTTGACTCAAAATGGCAAGATTCATGAATTTACAAAATAAAGATAAGTACAATTTGTTGTTTTATCTTTGTTTAATTTTTCTGGAGTATGATATATATATAACAGAAATCATTAAACATTAACAATTACTAAAAATTGCAAACTATATATATATATTCCGAATACTAACTGTTCATTACAAAACATGCCAAAGCGGCAATAATCAAAAAGGCAGAAGGATTAAGCTGCAGGTTTCTATGATTCATCCTCTGAAGAGGACTGATATTCTTTTGCTTCGGCCTCTCTCTCCAAAGAGTTAACATATGTGCCGATCTTCGTGGCATCAAAGTTAATCTCCCCATAGAATTCCATGTAGCTGTCGATCATGATGTCCTTCATTTTCTGCCGCCACCAGCCGATCTTCCATGGGACTTGTGCAAGCTCCGCATCCCTATCGGCAATATCGCTATTGGCCGTTTTCAACTCTGCCGTTCTGATCTCCAAATCGGCATGGGCCGCGTCTCGCTCTACAATGGTATTGTTCAAATCGTTGACCATCGCGACATTAGTTGCTTGCACCCGGTTCATGGAATCAGCCAAGGCAGAGTTCTCTCTGGACAGCTCCTCGATCCGCACTTGCTCTTCCCTGATCTTCGCAGAAAGGCCGTCCCTTTCATTCAGACTATCGGCCAGCCTCTTTCGTGTCTCAAGAACGACCTTCTTATCACTTTCTCGGGCGGCCGTTAGCTCTTTTATCTCTTTTCGGAGGGAGGCTTTCTCGGCTTCAAAGCTTTGCCTAAGATCGGCTAGCTTCTGGTCGGTCGATTCTGCAAGATAGCGAATGTTGCACAAGCTGCGATAGATATTGCATTCGGCGTTAGAAAACTGCGCACTAAACGCCATCTCTCTAAACCGTTGTCGATCCCCTTCGTTGGCCAGCATTTCGGCAATCAGCTGCCCGGTTCGCCTGTCGGCACTGCTTGGAACATCTAATCCAAGGGAACGGCAGCCGACGTCCCCAAAGTTCTGCATGTTCGCGATATGTGTCGTCTCGCCGTCAGGACCCTGACTCGAGAGATGGCCTCGAAGATCGGCAGCAGGCGCAAGCGCATAGTCATCCGAGATGAAAGGATCGGGCATTGGCGGACCGGCAACCCAATGAAGAACAACGGGAGAAGAACCTGAGGAATCGGCAGCAGGAACATCGGATGAGACAGTTGTTTGATTTTCTCTCTCGAGGGGAACCCTTGGAGGAGGAACGGAAGAACTTTCGCCAATAGCTGGCTCAGGAGCAGGTTCAGCTTGATCGGCATCCTCTATAACGGCATCAGCCTGGCCGATGTCAACTGGCTCAGAAACGGCAGCTTGCCGATCTTCTTGCTCAGACTCAGGAGGAGCGGCAGCAGAAGGACCGCCATCATCTGGAACGGCCCCTTGCCGATTCGCTTTATTTTCGGCCATAGCAGCCTCTCTAGCAGCCCGTCTGGCTTCGGCAGCTTTTTCTTTCATTTCGGCAACCCTTTTCCTTTTCTTGAGAACCCGTTGGGCCCCTTCAAAAATCTGCAGATTGGGGGTTCCTAAGGGAAACTGCTCAAAGGTGCCTCGGCTGGTCTTCTTTCGCCTAAAAAGGGACCCTTCGTCAGATGCTGACCGATCCACAACAGGAACGTCCGAGCAACCTTCACCTTCAGCAGCGGCCTCACCTTCCGCCCCCATGGCACCTTCGCCCTCGGAATCGGTAGAAGACAAACGAATCGGAGTCGATCGTGTTGGTAAGACCGATCTAATGAGACGTCCCTCTCCTGCACAAAGTGAAATCGGCATCAGAATTTCACAAAGCAAATACATGTTATATTTCACAAGCAAATCGGTAACTCACCATCAAGGGCACAGTCCGACAACGGCACACCCAGGGCCATCCTTTGCACATGGAATCTTGTGTCAAAGGCCATTAGAACATCGATCTGAGCCTGCAGCGGACCAGAAGGATCCTCGGGTTTCACCCACTGCAGCTCGTTCATTGCTGGGTTAAACCCAGATATCCACTGAGGCTTTTCAGCAGAAGAAACCAAGAAAAAATGATCTTTCCATCCCTTAATGGAAGATTCATATTTGTCAAAATGCCGCAGAAATGGCTGAAGGTCATTGTCTTTGCGGGGACGAATGGTGATCAAACTGCTACGAGTACTCAGGTGGAAGAAATATCTAAAAAGCTGGATTGGAGGTTTTTTAATCTTCAAACAGTGGCAGACGTTGATAAAGGCATAAATTGAAGCCCACGAATTGGGAGTAAGCTGGGCAGGATTCAAAACATGCACCTTCAAAAGGGTTAGCACTAAGGAATGCAGAGGAAGGCGAAAACCATAGGCAAACATCTTAGAGTACAAAACTCTATGATTATCGGCGAAAACACTGTTCAACCTAATATCTGGGGAAGCTACAGTGGGAATATATCCTTCGGGCAGCACAATATCATACTTTTCTATTTCTAAAGCTAAGTCATCAGCAGACACAAGTTTGGTGGCAGTCTGTTCAATCTGCTCATCGGTGGTAATAACTGGACGCCTAGGAGCCATATCTCAAACGCAAACAACACAGAGAAGAAGAGAAGGTTGAGAAATACCAGGAATAGCAGAAACCCTTGAAGAACGAAGCCCAGAACTTGAAGAAGCAGATTCGCAGAAGTGAGAGGAAGAGAGAAGTTTGAAAGAAGAAGATGAGTGAGAACGGCGCTTGTGAAAGAGAAAATGATTTAGGGTTTTTTCCAATAAGAAACCCTCTTTTAAATGAAACATCTCTCCAACCGTCAGCATGTCCAATCGGTCACTGACAAGTGGCAGGCATGTTCAGAAAAAGCAGCAAGTTTCCAATAAAGCTGAGCCAAGCATTTAATGTGAAACGGCGCACGCATTTCCCCAAAGGATTTTTGAAATTCAAATTTCAAAAAACTTTACAAAGGAAAAGGCACCCTCTTCAAAGTCACAAACACTTGGCCATTAAAGCGCCACGTCACAGGTATGCTTTAAAATTAATTTTCACTTTATTGCTATTTATTATTTATTTGCAGGAACAAAGAAAAACTTTTCAAATACCTGAAAATAAATCAAAACGGCAACCTGTCGATTGTAAAGCATCAAGCGAGCAGCGGCAAGCCCTTGGTAAACACTCGGGCTCGTTTGTTGTTGGGCCTCTGATAATACATAAAATTATCAGAAGGGCATAACGGACTTTATGCCTCTACAAGCACCGTTGACTAGACAAAACGGCACTTGACCGGTTTGACTAAGTCAAACACATGAAACGGCATTGTGACCGATTGACAAGTCAACAGGAATAAAGCTTAAAGGGCAAGTCCTACAAGCTGTCACAAACGGCATATATCCGATCTGGCCACGTGGCAATACAAGAACGGAAACGGCTCACTGCCGATTTACTTGCTAGAGTGAGTGATAACGGAAAGGTGAACAGTATCCAAATCGGCACCTTGCCGATTTGGTTTAAACGGCTCCTTGCCGATTTGCCACAGACGGCATAAGCTCCCAATAAAGGTACATTGTACATTATATTCTATAATGTCTATGGTCAAAGCTGGTGTGGGAGACAGTTTCTTCAGTCCCCACTCAGTCTCTATAAAGCCACTAGACAAGGAGAATATTTATTCTCCCAAGGGCACTAGCCCAGCTTTATGCATATTCAATCATACTTTATGTCTCCACTAACATAAAAGTGGGGGACAAGCCTAAAAGCTTCCACTCAAGCCACATTAAAAGGCAAGAGGGGAGAACGTTGAAGGCAGGGTATTCCAAATTATTGAGAAGCATTCCAGAGACTGGGAATACATGAACTCACACTTACACACACCTACGTAGAACATTCTAGAAATAAGACCAAACACTGATTTTGGCATCGGAGTGTCTACGCCGGAGTCCACCTCCGGCGCTATGCAGGTCGCTCATGGCGTTCAAGGAACTCCGACCACCTCACTTCAAGATGCCATTTAACGGAAAAGCCCTCACCCCATCCCTTGGATTATCAAATTGAATGTGAAGTTTGGGTGTGATGGATTCAGCACCGTTGAAACCATTGACCCCGAAGTCCTATCCAAATCAGGTGGTGAATGTCTCATCAACAATGGCGAACCCATTGGAGTTAGTGGTGACTCATTCAGCTTCACCTACGCTTGGGACACTAAATTCCCATTCACCATCGCCTCATCTACCCCTTCTTGTTCTTCTTAATTTATTTATTAATTAAATCAATCTTAAACTTAATACTCAGCTTGTCTTAATTATGACGTAATAATGTAAGTTTATTGCTCGATCTCCTACTGATGATTGAATTAATGAACCAAATAATTTGTGATACATAATAAGATGGCTTTTGAAATAAATAAAAACCTAACGCATAAATCAATCGGTAGTGCGTTGTTCTAGTTTAATCAGAAGTTTAAGTTTGAGGTTCGAGTGTGTAGTCGTATCAAAATTTATAAGAAAGAGTTTTACTCCCCTTTAGAGTCCTGTTCGGTTCGAATCCACAGTAGTCGACACCTAACAGGATGATCTTAAAAAAAAACGTGGTTCATGGAGATAGCAACTAAAACTACATTTTGAGGTGAGTACTATTAATCTATTTGAGTGTAATTCTCAAATTTAATTTATTATTAGTATTCGTGCCCGCGTGATGCCGCAAGAGTTAATCAATGTTTGAGTTAAGAACGAATAATTAAAATATGATTGGTTAGATTTGCAAAGAGTACCGAAAATATTCGAAAAGGAAAGCACAACAACTGTTTAGTAATTATTTTGTTACTAAGATAGGCGAGGGTGCATGCATACAGCAGAAGCACGTATGTTAAATTCTGGGTATTCTTGGGTTCTGCAGGCCTTCCATCTGCCACACTCAATTGGTCAATTAAGAATTCCAGATGAAAGCAGTTTGCTAGCTTTCCTTTGTTAGGAAAAAGTTGATACACTATTCGCTGTATGCCACACTCAATTGATACACTATTCGATGAAAGCAGTTGCTTACTCCGTTTGCTGATGAAGGGAAAGATGAGCATCTATGGCCGTCATGAGCGGTTTTGGCAATGCTGCTAAGCAGATGTTGGTTATTACGTACCACTTTAATAGTTTAAGTAGTTGCTTGAAAAATGGAATTGGGGTTTTGTACATGGGCCTAAACTCATTGGATTGCTGCTGCACCACCCACTTACAATGGGTGGGCTTTTTCCTCAAAGGTTGAGGGACATGCATAAGCCCAGGAGCACATTACCAAGCCCCAGCCCACTTGTCTATCATCATATAAAAAGTAAAAGAAGAGCACGCAGTCACAAGTTTCAAAAATCCTTTTCCTTTCCTTTTGAAGGCAAAGGCAATGGCAATGGCATGCTTCTCTTCTTCTATGGCGTGGCAAACTTTATTGATATTTGGAAGTTGACAGCTCAATTTTTTTTTTTGCAAATATTGATTTTGTTTCATTCATAGACGTTACTCTCTCACCCTTCTTTGTTGGCTGGTTGGCTGCGCCCATTGGCATTGACCCTCAACTGCATCGCAACCTCACCTTTGCATTAACATTAATTACAAGTTTTTTTTTGGATTCATTTGCATTATAAGGTTTGGTACGTGGTTGATACCATAGATGCCACCAAAACAAATACTCTAAACCAGTGGAGCGGAGCTGCGGTCAGCAAAAATATAATAATAATAAACTTCCAACTACCTTTTCAAAAAATTAATTAATTGACTTGCAACTGCAACGCTGTTACGGTAGATTGCAACTAATCCCACGACTGGCTGGATAAACAAAAAGATCGCAACTATCACATCCATATTTGTAATCTAACATTTTGAACGGGATAAGTTAAAATTCTAACTTTATTAATACAATAATTTATTTAAGTGAGTTGAATGAGGTCGGTCTTTTATGAATTGTTTTTTTTGGTAGCGTTTGGTTTATAATATACTACTTTATTTTTTTAAATTACTCTTCCACTCGGGAGAGTGATTAGAAGGAATGTTAGTTTTTTATATTTAGTTGGGATTTAAATTTTTTGAGAAAGTAATATTCTCGTGCTTGTTTTGTATTAAAGAAAAGTAAAAAAAATTACTACTTTATCGTTCTCTATGTTTGTGTTTTTGTTATTTTGTTCATAATTGTGTTTTGTACTAACAAGTTTGTTTTATGGTTATGATTTTTTTGCAAGTTAAGAACATGACAAATGACATAACCTTCATATTAGAGTTCTTGAAAATTATAACAATGTAATCTTTTTTTCAGATATGTTTGAATTATATCACTAGGTAAAAAATCACACCGATGCCCAATGTACGTAATAATCTTCCTCGAATGATAGAAAATAGGCTTGAATTATACCACCTGGTGAAAAATCACATCGAGGTCAAGGAATAATGTAATCTTCATTAAAACAAATGAATTTTTTAGCCATAAAGTATAACACTTTATTTAATCTAGTTTCTAAATTATAAAATTATTTAATCAGGTTCCTAAATTATAACACTTAGTTTAATTTAATCCTTGTACCAGTTGAGGGTGATGACATAGCGATTTTATGCCCGTGTGGCATGCTACAAGTTTTTTTTTTTAAATTTTTGATTTATTTTCTCAAACTTAAAAAAGATTTAAAAAATAATCTGCAATTTAAAAAATATATCATAATTTTTTTAAGAAATTAAAAAATATACCAAAACTTTAAAAAAGAATCTGAAACATAAAAAAAAAAAAATTCTAGAAAATTTTAAAAATTAAATATTAAAAAAATCTAAAACTAAAAAAATAACAAATATATTAAAAAAAAGTGTAAAAAAAATTTAATAAAACAATGAGAGCTAAAACTAAGAGAGAAGGGAACAAAATTTTTTTCTTTTTTAGAATAATGCTAGTATGAAGGGACAAATATGTAATTTAAGAAAAAAATTAATTTTCCTTCTATTAAGGAATCACTCTCTCAACCTCCTAACCAAATAATCACTTCCCCTCATTTTTTTGAAAGTCAAAGGGGTCAAAAAAAAGTTGGATTCCGGAGGAGAGTGATTCCCCGTCGCAACCAAACACAATAAAGCTCAGAATTTCAGGTTCTCGAGTTACTTTCTTTCCTGATTTCGCCAACCAAACGCTATCTAAGAGATATTTAAACTTGCAATAATTATTTACAAATATATTCTTTTTACTGTTAATCTGTAAAGTTAAGGTGTTGACTTAACTGCATTAATTTTATATATTATTTGTTTAATCACATATTTAGTTAATCACTCTAAACAATTTTAGGTGACCCATATGAAAAAACTAAGAAAAGGACAGCAACAACCTTCAATTTTTACCGTTTTCAATCATTTAATGGACTTGATTCGGTTGAATTAATCGACTATGTATCGTATATTCTTTCAACATCAACTAGTAGAAATCAAAGGTTTAATGAGGCAGGCAGGGATGGGGGAGTAGTAACTTGCATGATGTTAATATGTCAATTTCTATCATTATTATTCAAGTTTGACGTGGCATTTAGTGGCTTCAACTGTTTGAAATTCTTTTCCCATGTTTTGTAATGTGCATTTCTATCAATTATTGTCTCAATCTTTGCTCAAACATAATGCAAATTGATACTAGTACTTCTTTTTAAAGTTCCATATGTTTCTGCTAAGAATTGGAAGACTGGATCCTGAAGAATAGGCTTTCTGCAATTTTTCACTATCACCACAAAAAAGAGAGAGAGAGAGGAGCCACTGGTTAGAGGCTCACGTTACACTTCTTTGTTTAAATTTAATGCTAGTCTTAGTCTTTTCTTTAATAAATAAATAATAATGGCCTCAATAAGATGATTATGGTGGTGATTAAAGGTAATTTCATAAGACCTAATTATTTTTTATACAAATGGCAATAAATGCATTAGAGAGCAGTAACACAGCACTGGAAAAAAAAGGAAAAAATAAGTGGAACTGGCCAACTTGAGAGAAATGGTGCGTTTCCCGTTTCCTTGAGTTTGAACCCGATAAAGCAAAAAACAAAAGCAAAAGCCAAAACGGTGATTTTTAACAATTCCAGAACAGAAATAAGCCGACCCTCCATTCAAAAAATCTCACTTTTCTCCTCTTTCAAACCTTTTTCATGCACATCCCTTCAAAATTCTGAATTTGTCTGAATCTCTTCTGCTACTACCACTAGTCTGCTTACCACCATAGTCACTTTTCTTTTTTATACTCCCTTTGATTCCTCTCCTTTCCTTTCATCACCATCAAAATTCACATCCCTTTCCTCTCTCTGCAACCTCTCTTAGTACCCCTTTCCTTCGCAGTGTGTAAAACCCACTTTTCATCTGTAAAGATTGAATCTTTATCGCCTGTTGAATTCTGGGTTTTTCAAACTCATTCCTCTTCTATTACTAGTGTTAACTTTGTTCAATTAAAGTAAATTTTTTTTTCCCGCCCAATGATCTTCTACTGTTTATCGTAATGTCCATGCCATGGATTCCTTCTCGTTTCCACTGGCAGACAGAACTAGAATTGTCAGTTTGTTAAGGGTTGGAGATTATGGTTGGCGGTGGCGGAGTTCAAGTGGTTGATAGCAAGGGGTGTTCAAGGCTTTTTTTGGGGTTCTCATCAATATCTTCAATGCCTGTTCTTAGAGGTGTGCAGTCCTTTGAGCCAATGTCTCCTGCCATTTCCTCGGTTGGGTCTGAGCGACCGGTTTGTTCAAATGGCCCATTCGCTGGTCTTGTTATTTGTGTCACTGGGCTATCCAAAGGTATCTGCTTTATGAACCATATGTTCTGTTTTCATAATCAGCATTCGGTAGATGTACAGTTTGGTTATTTGTATTGCTTAATTGTTGTAAGTATAAAGTTTGAGCTATGGAAAAGTGATGACTGTTTACTGCTATGATTTCATTTTGTCATCAATTAGTGTCTTATTTCCTACAGTTGGCTTCTGTGTCGTCTCTTGCTGAATCTTTTTCATTTTTCATTTTGGAGCATATCTTTTAAAGAGGTTTTGGTCTTATTTGATTTGCTAAATACTGATCTGATAATCCAGTTTCTACTTATGCAGAAACAAGGAAACAAGTTATGGAAGCAACAGAGAGGTTAGGTGGTCAATACAGCCCTAACTTGCATCCTCAGTGTACCCATTTGGTGGTCCAGATATCCTTCAATTTTTTCGATAATAAACACTTCATTATTTTTGTCACAAGGCTGTTTGTTCTTTCTGTTCATGATGAATGCTTTCTGCCTTGAATATACATGAAAACAAAATTTCATTCCTCTTTTGATGAGGTGGTGTAGAATACCTCTATTTGACAATTTATCAGATTTCATTTTTGTCCCTTCTTGTTTGGACATGCATAATTTGTTATTTGCATCTGGAAAATATCTCTTGCTGCCTCTCGTGAATCCTTAATGATGATTACAGCTTTGGTGGACGTAAGTTTGAGCATGCTTCAAAGCATGGACCGAAAATTGGTCTCTCTGTGGTTACACTTGGATGGTTTGTGGACAGTGTCAGGAGGAATGGTACGATACAGCTACATTTTGTTTCCCGCTGTTTTGGTTACTGCTAAGTAAAACTTCTACCTGCTGTCTACTTGGTTGTTTATAACCCTCTCATCATTTTTGTTATGAAAACACTGCTAATCTTTTGTTCTTCTCTTTGTCCAATGTCAAAAGAACAAATACTACACATCAAGTATTCTCTGTATTGGAAGTTTTAACTACTTGATTCTTGTCTTGTGAAAATGTATCTCGATTGACCTAAAATGAGTTTTATCCTCATCTTGTAGCGAGGTTGAGTGAATCACTCTACAGTGTCAAGAGTGTTGGAGAAAATGGTGTCCGCTTAGATGACCTAAATAGGCTCGTTGGTTTTTCTGGCACTGATAAGTCTTGTTTTCCTATTGGTATTACTGATGCCAAGCAATCCAACATGACTGAAGGACCACCAAAAGGATCTTCTGGAAGAAGTTCTAAGAGAAGCATTAGCTCCATCCTCTCTGGTAACTCAATGTATGTTGATCCAGCTGTTTCAGACGAACTGCGGAATAAGGTAACTTGAACTTTTAATGATCAAAAGCTGCACCTTTGTCAGAACCTTTTTGCATGTGCCATGTTTATGCTATTGGTAGACTAGCAAACATTTATCTAACTGATCTTTTGGTCATTGGCCTTGAGCAATTCTCTGAGATATTTCATATGCTCAACAGGTTTATGAGGCAGCTACCACAGAAGGTGCCTCTCTTTTAGATCAATGGTTTGTTGGTTGTGGAGCTAGCCATGTCGTATGTGAAGGGGGGGCTTCTATTCAAAGATATCTTGGCCACTCTAACAACATTGTTTCTGTAAGTACCTCATAATTCAAATTACGTGCATGAGCATTCACACTTTTAACTTCTTCAGTGCTGCTTTGATGCTGAAAGTTTGGGTTTCCCATGCTATTAGCTTTTGGCTGTTAGCATATTATAGTTGGATTTAAGCTGTATGGTTTAACTTATGGCATCATCTGCAACTTGAAAGTCACTTATATGCTTTACTTGTTGTTACTGGAAAGTGCTCCAGTTTATAAACTATCTGAATCAAATTCTTTCGCAAATGCTTTTGTTTCAGCCTCTGTGGATTCTGAAATCAGTGAAGGAGAGACATTTGCAGAGACTTGTTCACATGTCTGCTGATTTGGCTAGACAGATTGGGATGGTGGTCGAAAATCTTCAAAGTGGCAATGTGGAGGAGGTGCTTTTCAAAAAAAAAATTTGCTTTTATTTACTTCCATCGTGGTAGTCAGTGATCAGTGTACTCTTAGATGTATACTTGCACTCTATTATGTATGTAATCCTTGATATCGTTAGAAATGATTTTCTTTTTCCCCATAGGAAATAAATGGCCCCCCTAAAGATGGTCAGAAGTTGAAAAGTAAAGTAAGCCATGAAGAGAGGCTACAGATTGTGAGTTCTGCTAAAAATGGGGTTAGAAATCGGCGTGGTCGTCGCATGCAGGTCAGTGGTCATTCATGTTCATTTTTATCTTGGATCTTCGTCATATGACTCTGCTCTATTTGATTATTCCTACCTTCTAGAAGTCTTGGATGCATGAGGAAGGGGAAAGTCTCATCTAGCATCCAAACACTCCATTACTTGTGGTTATATTTACTTGTGAGTGCTGTGGATTTTTACAGACCTGTCAAACCCCACTTCGTCCAATAACCCCAAGCAGCCTTCTGGATTCAATCTGCTGGACTATTTCCGAGCCAACATCAACTGCTTCTGTGTTCACGGACTCTTTTAGTGCTGAAGATGTTAGTGAACATGCATCTGTCTTTTTTGATGCAAAAGGTGATGGCAAAGATTCGGAGGCATCTTTTTCAAACCTGACCAGGCCTCTTACAGAAAGGTTCTTCTCTCTATCCAACTGGATACAGATCAATGTTATCGATTATGCCAGTAATTGTTAGCCTTTATAACAATTTTTCTATGTTCTCATGCAGTGAGAAGAATGAGTCAATATTTAAGAACCACTTTCTGACTATACTGTTTCCTGTGGATCGATTTTCTGAGATGGGGCCGTCTTCACGAACTTTTTTCAATGAAAATGGCTTTACATGTTGGCAGTTGTTAGATCATATATATGCATTTTATCAGGTATAATTTAAAGAAGTTTGCTGATAATTAGCTTTGCAAAACTCTTATTTATATACCCTTTGGCAATTGAACAGTGGAGGAGATCTAACCAGTTTCCGGTGTTTTTTCAGGAGAACATGTCAGCTTCAGAAATTGAAGCTGCAATTCACACTGATTCTAGGCATGCTGATCGGCTTCGATCAGTGTATTCCAGTAAAGAAACAGAGGAGCTTGGTTTTGTGAATTTCAAACGGTTTGAGTTCTTGGGGAGCCGTAAGAGTTTCGAGATGTTGAAGCGTGTCAGTGGCGATAACAACAGTAATGTATACGAGCTATTGATTAGAGCATAGTATCATGTTTCATCGAGCTGTACATCTTTGCAATGAACTGCATTTACAGTAGTCACTGGAACTTGTGACATGGTGGTCCTTGCGCAGACGAGTCAACCTTTTCTGATTCCTCCTTCAATAGTTTTCAGAGGAATGACTGGCAGTTTTTCTCTACTTGTGTGTGAAGATTTTTTTTTCTTTCCAACAATACAGGTTTACGTGTTTGGTGTGTATAAATGAGTGAAATATACCAGTTTAACCATCAAGATTTGTTGTTCATTAATCCTACCCCCCTTGCTGTACACATCACTTGAATTTGCTGTACTTCTGTATCATACTACGTTAATTGTTCAATCAATAGAGCTTGGTTGTGTTTTTTCCAATCTATTACACGATCAGCTTGAATGGTTTACCAACGTAATATTTCCGAGTGGCTCGAACACGACCTGACGCTCTCTGTTTTGCATGAAGGATGTACACCTGTCACGTAGTTTCTTGAATGACAGGTGCTGGCACCAAATGTTCCACGAATGTAACGACCAAAAGGGCAGCCATGATTGGGGAAGAGTTTTAGAGAATTGTCGGAAACTAGTTAATGTTAATAACGAGTTTTGTTCATTCCTACACAATTACAGATACTGTGTACAAGAACTGATGGTTACTGTTCATCTCATTCTACTGGACTAACCTTCTAAACTTCACCACCCGAGTTCGTTGCGTTGTTGTGACTAGCTGCTACCTACCATAGTTGCTGTGGTCAGTGATGAAACAAAACGGCAGATTACCCAAGTTATGAAATGATGATATATCTTTGGCCATTAAGCTTATAAAGCATGGTAAGTGCTGCAGAATCAAACGAGCTCTTCTTATCAGGCCTGGCATCTCCTGTGTATTCAAGAGTACCCATGCTTGGTATATTCAAAGAGATAGTTGATATATAGCTGTTAAATCCTGTCCTCTTAGCAGAGCCTTCACCGAATTCGATTGGGGTTCTGTCAAAGAAGGGAATAACTAAGTATAAAATCTATGGAGCAATGAATTGTTTGATCTACATAAACAAACTGGAACTGATAAAAAAAGGAGGGAATAACCTTGATTTATCTTCTGATGTGAAAAATGTTGGCATTGGCCACTGAAATCTCTTGCAGAGATCGAAAAGAGTTGTCCGAGGTCCTCCTTTATTCATCTTAATCGACACAACTGCAAAATGGTGAGGTCAATCAGTATCTCGCATTTCAATTTCTACCTTTCGCAATAAAAGTGACGAGATAATTTCCAAACATCTGGCTCTGGCAGTAAAGTCATCAGATTAAATTTCACATGATGGGACTCTGAGCAAAGAGCGTAAAGGAGAATATATACATACGTGCAGCTTGTTTAATCAAACTAAGAAACTGAATAGGAGCCCGAACAAATGGATGATGCATGCCTGGGGTTCCCTGGCCAACAGCGGAATGAACTCCTTGTGATCCTGTAAGGGATTGGTTTTCCATTTTTTTCTGCTTCACAAGGACCGGAGGCTCAGATGAAGATTCATTTCCCAAATCTAGGGAAGCTAAATTGGCACAGTCTGGATTCTGTTTTCTCCTCTTTGTGCCCCCACGACTGTACACCATTCCTTTTGACTGTTGAATTGCAGGTTCAAGAACATAAGCACACAAAAATTGACAAGTTTGATCTATGCATTGATATAATTCAAGAAATCCTTGAAAACATGGATGCTAGCTTATTGGGGAAAAAAAATAATCGAACTAACACAACTCCGTAACAATTTGGAAAAAAAAATTAAAGTAATATATAATTGCTGTGCACAGTTCAGGCAACAAAGGTATGAAAGCTTAAACATATATGCATTTTTAAGGGGAAAAACATACCTCAAGCATCTTCAACAATTTAGAAGCTGCTTTGCCTTTTGCAGCTTTTCTACTCTTGTCGTGCCCTTGTCCAACCAAGAGATCATCATTCAACTGTACCTTAAGCTCTGCTTGCACCGTGTCCCCTCTGCTTATACATGTGTCTTTTACAAAATATCCAAGAGAGTCACATAACTCGTTAAGTTCACGTAATGGAGGCAGCTCAAGCTTTTCAGCGGTCACAATTGGAGACAGCAGAGGCTTCCATATTGTCCATACATAATCAAGATTAAACTTCATATCAATTAGCATTGCCCCTGTAATACTCTCAATGAGGTCTCCAAGAGTCTGTAGTAATAAGCAGAGAACATCCGAACCAAATACATGTGATTAATCATTAGGATATCCAAAACCCAAAAACAATATACTCATAAACAAGTAATAATCTGGGAGGAAAGGGTTAAACCACAACAATTATAAAATTATACAAGCAGCCTCTCAAGTAATTAGTTTATGTCAAATACCTTGGGACCATTTGGGCCATTGGCCAACTTGTTCGCTTCGTCATATTCCTCAACAGCCTTGGCATATGCTGCAATTTGGCTCTGAAGTATTGTTGAGCAATGTTGAAGATGAATGTGTAAGTTTCTCCTTATAGCCACTTGTGCAAAAGTTTCATTATTAACAGAAGCAGAACGCAGGTCGGTCAACTCTCCAGGATCAGTATCTTTGTGGTTCTGATAATGATGCCATGTCATAAGCAAGTCCAATGCAGAGTCACCAAGAAATTCAAGCCTCTGTCAACCATTCAAAGAGTTAAAAAGAGAAATTAGTGAGGCTCGCCAAGAAAATCAAACATAGTTACAGGAATCTTGCCGATCAAAGTCAAATAGAAAAAAAATATACGGATGTAAAATAAACAATGTGCAAGATCAATGGTGTCAGTCATGGGAGCCAGTTTTCAAATTGTTTAGACCATATCCCCAATTTTTAGAGATCGCATTTTCTTTATCAAATTAGATCACAGTATTTGATTAAAAGTTAGAAAGACTGCTGTTGCGACTGAAAAATTCCCTACCTGGTAGCAATAGCTAACTCCTCGCTCTTGCATGGATGCATGCGTGATGGCCTCTTCTAGAAGAAACTTCACACAAAATGTATATCCAAGCTTTGCCTCTAGACTCTTAATCTCATCTTGTTTAGGGATATAAGACCTTAGAGATGCGCGATTAATAGCATCAGCTATCATTGAAGGATCAACTTCTGCATCAATACCAAGCCATTTCATTGCATGAACCGCAGCAATCAGCCCACCGCTGACATAGTAGGCTCCTATGATGGCTTCAACACAGTCAGATATCGTCTTTGAACCAATCCATCTGTGGCCCATGTCGCACATCTTTCCAACCTTGACTTTTGGGTCTTCAGTTAGAAATTTGGCATCCAATGGCACCTCTAAAGTATCAACCCCACAAGTACAAGGAACAGGACGTATAGATTTTTGCCCGGGAGCAACCCAGCGACAGGGTTCAAACGCACTATCTCGTATGTATCCCTGACAAATAAGAAACACAAAGAAACATCAATGCCAAAAATGGAGACACTTGAGTCCAAAAAAAAGAATTGAAGGAATATCCAAAATGCACAAGTTTTTCTTATAAAAATTGTAATGTGTACGTTAGGCGTAAGAGATAAGCTATAATGTCAAACACCTGTAATTTGCAATTTATTCCCAACGCATGAAGGGTTAAATTACAAATAGCCCATTGGCGATGAGTAGATAATTGGCCTTCATGTTTATCTGGATATTTCAGATATAGGCAACAGCTCACAGCATATTTTAAAACTGAATCTCCAAGCAACTCCAAACGCTCCATAGAAAAACTTTCACAGCCTCTAAGTGTTGTTATTGCTTCAAGCATCTAATGATAAAAATAATAAATTCGATTAATCACAAGGTGACAAATTGTTAGAATAACTAAGCAGTTTCACTGGAGTAACAGAACGAACCAGCGAGCTTGGGATGTGGAAGTTGGGGCCCTGAAAATTTATCTCTTGTCGGAGTTGACTGGCCATCATCAAGGATTGCAGACGGTGCATCAGAGATGGCATTAAGTAAAGAGATTTTAAAACAGAAATTGGGACATCAATCCTGACTAAAAGCTCAGGTGGCATATGAACATGTTGTTGTTGTCTTGCGACAGCCACACCATCTTTACCAGGACCTGCACAGTCATAAGAGTCCATCATAAATTATCATAAATGATACAGGAAGTGGAATGCTTTCATTTGCTTCTGTAATTTAGACAAGTTGATATGAACTGCAAGTATATTTGCTTTCTACGTTTCTTCTTTTCCCATGAATATTTTGTGAAATGTATTCACATGAGAATTTCCAAAGAGATATTAGAATACAAGTATTGGACGAAGCAACCAGACAGTCTAATATACAACAGAATTCTAATAGTAAATCTCAAGCATGAAAAATCATGAACCTTCATCAAAGTTCACAAGATGGTTGTGTGGATTGTGACTTTGTTTTAATCGCAGCAACTGCTGTTCTGGGTGCATCAGCACAATTCCATACCTGATAACAGTTATAGGTATGTCTGAAAACAGTGAGGAGGAGAGCCAAAAAACCAACAAACACAATAAAATTGATCGGGAACAAAACTCACTTACTTTTTGTGAAAGTAGTTGCGATATGTAGCATAACCTGTTGGTGCCTCATCTGTGCTTGCCTCAAAAGCACTATCAGCAGATGAAGCACTCACCACCTCAACAATGGAGTAGATTTTTCCAGTGTGTATAGCTAAGACAACCATATCTGTCAAATTAGTTGTGTCAACCACAGTATTTGCAAGGTGGATTACATCTTTGCCATTGCATTCCGCAGAAGATGGGCTAACAAGATGAGGTGACGGGTTTCCTCCTTCACCATTACAATGAATAGCACCAGCAAGAGAGTTATTCTTCAAAAAATCTACCACCAAAGAGCAAGTCTCTATTCCTTTCCAGCTTATTCCCCAAGAATCATCACTTGACATGTTTGATGCCTCCACGGGTAGAAGCAGAAACATGTATGATGAGCTCCATAGTGATTTTGTGTCATTTTTAAGTAAGAACTGTCTTGATTTCCCGGATGATTTTGATCTACTATACAGCTTCCCGAACAAAGCGTTGAAAAAAAATTCATGAAAACCCTTTGCTTTCATCATCTGAAACCACAAAGAACAAAAGCAAATTAAGTTGAGGAATATCTCAATTCCCTCCCAACATAAAATGAACTGCTGCTGAAATAAGTGTGTGTGTGTGTGTGCGTGCGCGCGCGCCTGTACCTGTTCAGCATTCAAATGCAATTGCCCACAAAAGGAAACCGAAGCTTTAACTATCTTTGCAACCAAATATAGATCCATTTCAATGTTCCCCACATCATTGTCAAGCTTCGACTCAATCAGAAGAACGAATGGAGAGTAAATCTCACTTAGAATAGTGCAGGAGAAAATAAACTTGTACGCATAAAAAGTCATTCCATCATGCTTCTCTCCCCAACTTCCAAATAATGCACGAACACAGGTTGTCCCATGCAATTCTTTCCTTTTCGTACTACCTACAACAGTAGGGGAAAAGGAGGGGAAATGAATTAATGACACAACATGGGTTAAAACCCTATAAATTCCTTTCAGCAGTTGAATCAGAACTAAAAAAATGATCAAACTTGGTCATTCATACAACACAGGCAAGTATTTTTGACACACCATACTCATCCATGCACCTGGAAAACTGAACCAATCATAACTTATTGAAGTGAATTTTTCACTGCAGCTTTGGGCCATGATAACAACATCAAGTACAAAAGCAAACATGTGTTTCCGTAGTGTTATCATCCATAACGCATAGCTGTCAGTAGTAACGGTTGCAGGAAGGTTCAGGTTTTAGTCAAGATGTAAGCGGACTAATTAGTCACGTTATAGGATCAACATGTAATTTTCAATTTCCTGCATTGTTTAGAAAAGAAAAAAATTGAGAACCCATAACTCTCCAATTTAGCATTTTTTTCTCAAAAGAAGCTCTCTCGTTATCTCACACCTGTAGCACCGTAAGAATTTTATACTTCACCATTACCAATGATCTTGTCAATGTGCAAAAATATAACCGAAAACTGGCACACTCAGTTTGATGTTTTGTAGATGACAGATTGAGTTATTCTAATGCAACAAAAGAAAGAAAAAAAAAGTAAGCCAAAGCCTCATCTGCAATCCATTTGTTTTCATTTTCCCCTTAGAATATATTATCCACAGAATATTTGGAAGGAAAACGAACTAATGTATTCATATACCTGCCCGTGCTGCTAATGTTCCTTTACTTTTCACAATAAGCTCGTTTTCTGAAGGCTCTTTCATTGGTGGGAGAAGATGATCATTCAAAGCACCCATCTGATGCAGCTTCTTACATGCTTCCAAGCATGCAAGCTGCTTTGCTAAAAGTTGATTTCTACATAGTGGACCAACTAGCGTCTGAAAAGCTGCGTTGGAAGGTAACTGTATCTTACACTTGCAAGAATGTTCGAGAAATTCGAACTCAAAGGTTGGCCTTGGAGTGTAGTACCTAAGTTCCATTGCATACCATCAGATGGAATGTAAATTAACTGCTACTTTGCATATAAACTAGGGAAGAATGACTCCAAAGCATAGTAACATTTTTGTAAGGAAATATTTCCTTACTTGTCGCCAGGGAGTTTTTTGCAATATTGATGTATGAGGTTAACACTAGAATCAGCAGTAACTGATGCTCCTGTTGAATCTACAACATACACTCCTGTTTCCTTATTGGAATATTCTTTTGGGGACCATGCATCAGGATCTCTATTTATAGCCGTATTTGTCATTGTCTGCTCACTCATTATGATGTCAAAAAGTTGATTTACTTGTCCCATGTTTCCCCTGCAAATGTATGCACAGCCACACCATATTTAGTAATACAATTCAGAAGAAAAGGTAAAAAATACATCAAGAATAATCATCGGAGAATTTCAATGAACAAAGACAACTAGCATAACAGTTGCAGGATAAATTATAAACAGATTTGCTTTTAACTGCGCCACAACTGCATCTGGGGCTAAAGCAGGGCCACAAATAACAGAAATCAAAGTCTAAAAGAATGGGAAGCATCACCTCTCAAGCATAATAATAAATTGGGAATCATTCTGTCGAGCTCGTCCTCGTGATTGGACATAACTTCGGACCGACTTAGGTAGATCGAAGCGTATCACATAAGAGCAGTTTGGGACATGAATTCCCTCCTCCACCACATCAGTAGCAAACAATAGATTTACCTACATAAAGTGAACAGGCAATAGTTATCAACTTATCATGTTTTCAACTTTTTATGAGTTTGCTCATGAGATCGTATACCTTCCCAGAGCGAAATGACTCTAATGTTTCCTTTTGTGCTTTTGGGGTCAAGGAATCAGGTGATGTGTTAGATCCAGTCAAATATGCAACGGAGAAATGTGCTAAGCAAGTAACTTTCTTAAGAAATCTTTCGACTACTTTGGCCGTAACAATTCTCTCCACAAAAATGAGACACAAAACTTGCCTGTCCACACTGAAACAACAAAAGGAACTTAAATCAACCTGACTAGGGTCTTTTTAGAAAAGAAAATGATAAATAAAACATTTGTATTACCCAAAGGATGCAAAAACTTGAAGAAGTTCGAGTAGTTTTGGCGAAATGTAGCCTAAATCCACCGCCTTTAAACAGTCAGATCCAACATCCAAAAAACAAATATCACCTAAACATAATGAGAACAAGGATATCAATCACAAATATTATAAAGCAGAAATAAGAGACCAGAACATGAAGATGCAACCTAGAAACGGGTGTGGGCTCCTTGAAAATGGAAATAGGGATGCTTCTAGTATCAGCAGAGAAACTAATGAAATGGTGCTCAGATTTCGATTACTAAGCGCCGTAAAATTCCATAGCATAGAGATGTATGAAAACCCTAATAACACTAGATCTATATAAGGAAATAAAATAAAATAAAAATAATAATAATCCACTTAAAATTCAAAACCATTATAGATCAAAATGTTTATATAACTTCTCTAGTAAGAGGAATAAATACATAAATCAATCTAAAGCATGTTGCATAGACTACCTACCATGTGGCAAAGCTTCACCAATTATACATTGCACTTCCTCAAGGAAACATTTACACTGCAGAGAAATTTCTCTGTAGACTTCACAATGCTCGGTTGGATTAAGGGCATTTTCTAGACAAACCTTTACAGTCTACAAGAAAGAAAATCAGAAGTAATGAATAAATTGTAATTAAAAAGGGAAGACAAAAAGAAACTAAAAGCTCTTGAAGTCCAAAGTCAGGCTTGAAAATATCAATATAAATGTTATTTCAAAAAATGTAACAAATGTAATCTGAAAAGCAAAGAAAAGAAATTATCATAGTACTCATGAAATTGGAAGAAAACCAAGTGCACGTGAGTCAAATGGAGAAGAAATTTATTTCTTTATCAACATTGATTCTCTTCACTCTGCCAAAAGCTTGAAGGGGCAATGGTACCTCGTAAGCACATATGAGGCCAAGATCTTCAAGGGACTTTATGATCTTTCCATGGTCCTTGGACAACTGCCTTCTCAGTTCCTTAAGTTTATCATCCATATCTTTGTAAGAACTTTGCTCCGAACCTTGTAACTTTTGTATTACTTGTTCATACTGTCATACAAGAATAATCTCATAATCACCACAAATAAACCATGAATCGGTCAAAAAGCTAGTCTCTTTTCCTCCATTAGGATACTATAAGTACATAGAATGCAAGAATACCTTGGAGCAAGAAGCATCAATTTTAGCTTTCAAATCAGAACTAGACGAGCTTGCTTTGTCATAATATTTGCACTTTTCACTTGCAGAAGGAACATAAACATCCATTGCTACAGGGTCAACAGTGTAAATCTGCAGCAAAGTGCACACATTATATAGTATTGTATACTAAGTTTGAATCCACGAGCAATGAAGGGAAATTCCAATTACATAACTAGAAATACCTGTGAATCCAACATGGTCTCGAGTTCTGATAGTTGATCCTCACAATCCGTGGCAGATGCAACTCCTAATATCAAGATACATATTAAAAAGGAATACAATAAATGATGTTATATGAGTAGCACTCGGCAATGAATATGTCACGTGTAAGCGTCCAAAAATGCAAGGAAACAAATGAATTAATTGTAATGCATAATGTGAAAGGAAAGAAAATTTTCTAGTAATGATTAGCTGCTAATTGCAGTGCTCTAGAGAAAGAAAGTTTTCCCCTCCACGAGCATGCAAGTTGGCTAATCTGAAAAGGCAATGAGTAGCCGGTTAGAACACCTATTGAACTAAACTTCTGACTTGTAACTAAGCATTTCCAGCAAATTGAAAACCCAGCCATAAGAGCCCAAAAAGTAAAAAAGAAGGAAGCAAATAATGCTGTGAAACATAACTCTTCCTCTCAAACCAGGAAATTTCCTTCATAACATGCATACAACCAGAAATAACTTCGAAGGTCATACCTTTCCTAGAGACGGGCGATGCAGTCATCCCAAAAACTTTTGGCTTCTTATTCAACTTGTGATAGAATTCCTTAGACAAACAAACAAAAAAAGCCCCTCAAGATTTGTTCTCTTATCTATTCAAAGTAAGAACCAGAGGAAGTGTGGCTTTAGTAATGAAGGAAAAAGTAAGCAGCAAAAGTAAACGTGAATAGGATATCAACCTTCATTATTTTTGCATAAGGGTGGTTCCCAGTAGCACGATGACACTCATCAATTATCAACAGGGAAACCATTTCTAGACTCAAAAAAGCCTTTCTCAAGGCATCCAAGAGTATCTGGGGGGTCATAACCAATACCTACAAGATATGAAAACATGTATTAGCATCGAACATCCAGTCCCCTAACTTCGTAGCCTCAAACATTTAAACATGAAAACTCACATCGTGCTCATCGATTTCCTTCTCCCAGCACTTCATAGTCCAGTCATCTACTCCCTTGGCTCCATAATAATCTCCCACTCTAAACTCTGTCTCATCTTTAATGACTTTGCATTGCTGCACATAAATAAATAAATAAACCCACTTAATCTCTAAATCAGAACCAAACATTCAAATCAGCGAAACCACGCACAAAGTATACACAACAGGGAAAAGAAAGCAATTACCAAAAACAAAAAACCACCCTTTTTGGTGACAAAGAAAGACTCAAATAAGAATGACATGCCTGATGAACAAGCTGAACAGTGGGAGCTACGAAAATGATGAACTTTTTAAGTGCAGCAGCGGCAGGCATGAAAGCTTCTTGACCAATGTCTTTGATCAGCATTACAGCTATCATAGTTTTACCAGCCCCAGTCCTCAACACAGCAATAGTATTCCTCTTCTTAGCCACCTCAAAAACATCCACCTGATACCTACGCTCGAAAGACCCAAACTTTAAGAAGAATGTACTTAAGAAAATCAGAAAGAAAACCACTTCCACCACTTAGAAGTAAAAGAATCAACAACCCATTTAAATTTTTCACTCGAAAAACAGTTCGCAGTCATCAATGGAGGTAAATTAAACAAAGAGAAAAAAACGTACCTCCTTGGAATGAAAGCAACAGCAACCGTTTGATCATGGTGATCATGGTTCATATCAGAGAAGGTTCTCTTGAGTTTATTTTTGTTATTACTGTAATTATGGTCTTCTTCCATTGGAGTCTCCTCCATGATCAAAAAGATAACAAACAAACTTGTGCGAGTGACGAAGAGGAAAAATAAGAGAAAGATTGCGTCTTTTGGTGTGGGAATATCTTTTTAATTTAATGGAGAGAATCAGAAAAGGGAGGGGAGAGGAGAGGAGGCATGGAAAACATGAAAAACACACACAAGAACCGTGAAAAGCCCCCTTCCTATGCCGTTAATCTACCTCTTTAAAGTGTTTTTTTTTCATATATAATGAATTGATAATTAGGATTTTAAAAACTAATTAATCTGTTAATAATCACAACGAGTTATGATGTTGTTCTTTTTTATTTCGAAAAAGAGGTACGAGTTCTGTAAACAGTTCGCAGTTCGCACTGTTGGACTTGAGATTGAATTTTGAAAAGGTAAAAGAAAAAAAAAATCATGGAAAAATAAAAAACCTAATTTTTTTGTCGTTTTTTTTTGCTTTTTTGTTTTATTTTGTTGAACTTTAGGGGTGTGTTTGGTTGGCGGAATTAGAGAGAAAAGTGACTCGAAAATCTGAAATTTCGAGCTTTATTGCGTTCGGTTACGACAAAAAATCATTCTCTTCCGGAATCCAACTTTTCTTGACCGTTTTGATTTTCCAAAAAAATAAGAGAAATCTTGGCTAGGGAGTGGGAAAAGTGGCTCGAAAGTAATTTTTTTTGTTAAATGATATATTCTAATTATAAAAAATAACCTAATAAAGCGTTTTCTTTTTTTTTTTTCTAAAACTTCGTCAGATTATATTAATTACACAAAAATTATAATAATTACATAAAAATTAGAATAATTACATCAAATTTATAATAATCACATAATAATTACATAGTAATGATGTGAATAATAATAGGTAGAAGAAAATACGGTTAGGAACGGGAACAAATCATTCAAGAAATCCCGATCCTAGACTTGTGTATTATTACAGTTATATTTTTTTCATTGCTAGAACAATATGTGTCATACTTTGCTATAATTTTCAAGGACTTTAATATGAAGGTTACGTCATTTGTCATATTCTTTAACCTACAAAAAAACATAGTCATAAAACAAACTCATTTAGTATTTTGATTGTTGAAAGATAGACAATTAAATAGAGAGAAAACCTAACGTGTTTAGAGAAAACGGTGTAGCACAGTATATATAGAAAAAAAAATTATACACCTAATAAGATAACAAAAGACACCTAACAAGATAACAAAGACACAAATATAGAAAAAGAATAAAGTAATCTTTTTTTTTTTACTTGAGAATTCTCAAGTACAAAACAAACACCATAATGTTACTTTTTCGGAAATTTTAAATCCCAACTAAACACAAAAAAATAACATTCCCCTCAATTACTCTCCTGGCTATCTCACTACTTAGAAGTTTTCAGGATTTTTTAAGCCGATAATGGGCGACCGGAGTTTAGACCTCTGGGTTAGGGACTGTTTGGCTGGTGGTAGAGGGGTACAAATATACATACTGCAAGAGGAAATTAGGGAGGCGGTGTCACGTGTCGTTCGATACCCAATTCGGACGACGATTGAGGAAGGCTGGTCCGTCTGACTATGACCCGCGCAAAGGGTAGTTAGCGGGACCCACAGTGGCGTCACAGCTACTGTATTAAATAGATGAAAATGGAAAAATTACTGCATAACGTTTTGCAGGTTTTTGTTTCGTTTTTAGTTCTATGCCAAAAGAAGGAAGGGGAAAAAACAATTGCTTGCAAACTTGGAGTTTGCATTGTCAGAAATCAGAATTTATTGGCATTGGATTTTAGATTTTGAACTTTGAAAGCAAGTTTTTCAAGGTTAGGGATGATTGGGTGTTTCTGGGCTTTTTTGGGTCCCCCTTGTAGTGTTATGAAACTCCACGGGCCTGCTGTCTTGGACCTCTGATCTGTAACCTTTCACCAGGGCTTCGATCCAAAAAAATGACACTGAACTCCACGAAAGACCTAAACAAAAAATAGAGAGGCTGTTTGTTCGAGATGCAATTCTATGGTATTCCATGGAGCCATTGATGATGATGATGATGATGATGATGATGATGATGATGATGATGATGATGAATTGTACTATCATGTAATTCACTTCTATCAGTTACATCTGAAAAATTAACAAAAAAAGAAATTAAGGTACAACATGAACAAAAATTAAAAACAAGTGCCCTGTAGGTCCCTGATGACTTCTACCAAAATGATGTTAAACCTTAACCTTAGTGATGCACTTCTGCTTTCCAGATTTCTTTTTTCTTTAACCTTTTCTTTCCCTAGCCTCACTTTTTTTTCTTCTTTTCTTTTTCAGGTTTTCTACTACTTCCTCTCTTTCATTTCTTCCCATTTACAGATACAATAATGGCTTTGATGTATTTTGCTGTGTCAAAAAACACCTATACCTCACGCAGGGCCGTCGTATCTTTTGGCTCAGAATATCACAACTCGGAGTAGCCCAGGCTGTGGTTCAGTGAAGTCAAGGCCTTCTTCTTCAAGCAGGTATCGCTGTACAGCAACCGGGAGTCTTGCCGGAGTGCGAGAACCCCTGGTGTGATGACCAGTCCCAACACAAATATACACCTGCAAGCGCTGATCTGCTACCCGGGCTGCGCTCCTCAGAACACCCAACTCGTGCTTTAGTACATGAATGGCTTCGCTTACATGCAGCCCATGGAGGTCGATCATGCGTTCATGTCCTCTCCCACTTCCTTGCATATCGGGAGTAACCGAATTCCTGGGAAGGAACACAAAAGAAAGAGCAAAGCAGCAATTAGATTACCAAAGTGAAGGAATTAATATAATAAGATCACATAATTTTAGTCCTGTATCAGTATAAAAGCATGCGACTAGCATCATCCCCACAATATAACCAGTTCAGCAAAGCTACTACATATATGATATTCACTCTTGCTAGTAAGAATGAATTCAAGTAATAGAAGAACAGGGGAAGCAAGGAGGGGACTTCATAAGAATTACGTGACATTCTACCAAACTAGTGCCATCTCATTTTTCCTAAAGGAGAAAACAGAAGTTCACAACAGGTATTAGGGGGCAAATCCATCAGAATGCATATCATCTCAGCACGGAGGTGAAGTGATAAGCCACAAGAATTGACAAACCTCTGGCGATAAATAGATTCCTGAGCTTTTCCATGAGCTGCTTTCATATGCATGTTGTGCAGCTGCCCTTTTGCACTCAAATCCTTTGCTAAAGCCTTATTTCCAATGAGGTATGCTTGACGAGCCTGTTTCAAAATATAAAAGCTATTACCTAATCATTATGGAGAATCTGAATACCTCGGCACACCACTTGACCATCAAATTCTTATGAAGATTGGAGCAGACTCACATGTATGGCTTGTCTGAGCAGTCACCACGCATTACTCGAGTAAGTTTGCTGCATATAGACCTAATAGAGAATTCCTGCTGCAGTTGTACACTGGCATCATACTTGGAAAAGTACACCTATCAGTGGAAAGAAAACATGCTCATCCAGCATGTTTTGCCTGATAGTACATTTTGCCAGTGTTCAACTGCAGCTTGTTCTTGTTTTACATTTCTTTTTTTCTTTTGACGTTCACAGTGAGGACAGCCCAATAGCTGAACTTGTCAACTCAGAATTATATACACATACACGTTAATTTTGTCATATATGGACATTAATTTGATCTCATTATGAAACTACAAGGGGTATTTGGATGTAGTTTCTATAAACACAGTTGAGGTGGCTTATAAATCAGATATTGCCCGCAACTAGACCACAGAATGGAAACTTGAAACAGTCCTTAAAGCAACAACTTTGAGCATATACCTGTTCAAAGTATGCATTCCGTAAGCGTGCATGATCACGAGCTTCTTCCCGCATCTCAGAATAAATATTTGCTGCCATCTCAACAATGTTAAAGCACATATACATGGAGACTGCACCTGTCCACAGTTAAAATGTTCACAAATTCAAGTAACTTTGGTAGCTGAAGAATATTACCCACTGCGTCTCCAGTTTCAAGCCATACAGGAGGTGCTCGAGCTGAACCACGATTTTGCAACCTATCCGCATATATTCCTCTCCCATGCCCACTACTATGAGGGCTAGCCAAAACATGGGAACTTCTGCTTGAACCAACAGAGGAATCAACAGAACCGTTTCTAATTCTATCATACTTCCATATTCCAGAATCCTGAGATGCCAATTTCCTGACAGCTGAAGCAAAATCTACTGAGCTCCTAGATGGAAAGGAAGCATTAGATTTGAATAAAAGCAAGTTGTCTTTGTCAGAAGATCGATATGGATTGCCATTTTGCTGAAGATCTTCGCCAGTATACTTTGAAGGGCCATTTGGGCTTTCAGGCACAGTGAGTGCTGGAAAGTCAAGTGCAGTGAGATTGGGAGCTGACAAAGTCTTCATGTTTGCATTCTGATTGAAACCACCATCAACTTGAAGCTACAATTTAAGACATTATGAATCATGAACACCAATACGCAAATGCTACTGGACATGAATCCAGGTAGAAAAGTAAGAATTTGATAGATAGAACCACTCACAGCCAAAAAAAAACAACAACTCTGGAAAGTATAAATAACTTATGGGAACAGCTCACAAGTTTCTCTTTCTTTCTTTTTTTGAATTTTGTGTGTGTGGGTGAGGCTGTGGGCATGAACATCATCAATGCTTGTGCATGTGAGAAGTACTACAATCAGGGTACAGTTTCCGACCAAAAAATGAAGAAATATAAAAAGAAGTACATAATTCTGGCAAGCAAGCACATCTCCAGTCGAACCACAGAGCATGTTTCAAATTTAGGAAACAAAAAGCAACAAACAGCAAGAAAAACAAAAACATTAACGCCGCCAGTACCAGGACAAAGTGTTGCAATGCAAAATATTAACCAAGAAATTTAGTTGTTGTTTCATGTACAGCATTGATTGTCAACAAATTGCATCTCTAAATGCAGACCAATAATCAGAAACCATGAAACCAACTTAACTTTTGAAGATTTAAAAGGAGAATACCTATTTAAATTACTTCATTATTAAAGGCCACAGCAATCCATTAGCTTTATATTGAACCATAAATACAAGAGAATAAAACATGGTAAGGGAAAGAAAGAAATGAGTCCACCTCAAGCTGAGTGAGCATCTCAACAGTGAGATTCAAGTCGCAACCATTTGCAAAATAAACTTCTGCAAGACTTTCAGCAGCAAACCCTGGGAAATGTGAAGCCAAAAACTCCAGAGGATTCAATTCATTGTCCTCCACTATTGCATGCTCACCTAAAATTTCATTCATGAACCCATGCCTAGAATTTCCATTGTAAGGATTAAAGTCCCTCCCATTGCCAAGAAGCTGCTCACCACTAACAATTTGCTTATCCCAAGGCTTATTCGACATACTCAAAAAGCTGGCTGAGTTCGGATCTTCCCCATAGGAAGCAGAAGCATATCTCAACTTTTCATTGAAGTTACCACCATTTATCTGATGGGGAGATGGTTCCTGTGGCTCTGTCAGTAGGTATCCACTGCCTGCAGAAGAAGTGAACCTTGACACTTCACTATTGTCACGTAAAGACAGCCCAGCTAAAGAGAGTCCTCCAAATCCTTGAGACTCATCTTCACCCATGACCTTAAAGTCAGGGGTGATATCATCTGGGAGCTGGTGACGCCAGAATTGATGTGCCTCATCATCAGAAGCATTAGAAACAGATGACTCTGATCGATCAAGCACTGCTTTCCCTATGGTCCCAGAAGGGGCAAATTTCTTCACTGCATCTGCCGCATTTGATGAACTTCCAGACGGAGAAGGTGATGCTCTGAGGGAAAAAGGAACGAACTCAGCAGCATTTGGGTTCAAAGCTGTCGCCTTGTTCAAAATGTTTAGCTTTGTATCAATGCTTTGAGACCCTTTCTTGGACAAGTTCATTTCTCTACCAAAATAATATCAAAAAGAGACTTCACATGCATAAAACGACACGCACTGACACAACGAAACTCCTGAAACCGCACTAAGCTTTTATCCAAAACCTGCAAAACAGTTTCAATTCATTGCACAAATCAGTCAATCATACTAGAAATCAGTACATTCCGCGCCACGCGGCATAAAAACCATATCACACACCAATGCTACTAATAATTACAACTACTATATCAAGAAACAACCTTATTCATAAACCAACACAACCAGAACACCAAACAACCTGAACACTTATATCTTGACATGAAACACAATCGGTTACCAAATCAACATTGACTCTAACAATCCATAACAGCAACTACTAGCCAAAACATGCGCAACAACCAAAAACTGCAATAAACGACACTCGATTTTGCAAATTCAAACCTCAGAAACACATAAAACATAACGAACTACACGACCCCTATCACGAAAACCCTAGCTTTCCAGTGAATAATAGTCAAAGCTTCCATAAAATCTAAGCACAAATCAGGTACAATAAAACCCACAAGCTCAGCAATCAAATATAGCAAAGATCTCGAGAAATGGAAAACCCAACACCACAAAAAGTCAAACAAACAAAAGAAAAAACAGCTGAACAATAAGAAAACCGGTAAAACCCACAACAAAGATCTCTGTTTGTGCGCGCTATGTTACCTTTCCTGACCAAATCAAATGGATCCATAGCAGGAAGTATAGATGAGATCGGATAAGAAAGAGACAGCACAAAACAGAGAGAGAATCAAGAATTGAAAGAAGAGAAGGAGAAGAAGAAGATAAGTTAGCTCTGTGTGTGTGTGTGTGTGTGTGTTTTGGGTGCTCGAGCTCTGTGTTTGTGTGTGCAGAAAAACGATGGATTATTGGTTTTTTTGGCTGAGATTTTTTCTTCTTACGGAATTGTAAGTGTTTGTATAAATTGGAGTATATCTTCTTCTTTTGTGTGTGATTTTATTATTAGTACAATTTCCATAATATCAAATTATGATTTAATACTAATATTTAATTATTTACACAGAAGCAGCAGCACCACAAGAAATAATTAAAAAGGAGACGGACACCCACCCACCCAACTCGATTTGACCTTCCCTTCCCTTCCTCCTCCTCTCTTATCTCTTCTTCACCCTGTAATTCTCGGCGAGTGCTTTTGGTAATTAATAATAATGGTTAGGGATTTGGGTAAAGTTAACCTATTTATTTTTTCCCATTTAGCACTTGAGGTTTGGTGCCAATAAATATCTTATGTACAAGTGAGAAGATTGTACATTCATAATTTTTGATAGAGTTTCCATGTGGGATTTTCTATATGCCTTGTAATATCAAGAAAAGGTAAGTTGTCGTTTCATTTACGAGGTGTCATCATGTAATGTAATATACTAACATGTAATAAAAGATTAAGTGCGCACGTTTAGATCCAACTACTTTTTGGATGCATGTAATGTAATGTAACTGCTTTTGGATGCACATGTATATTATTCGAATTCCTATTAAAAGACAAGATTACCAACAAAGCAATTCCCATTGGGCCCACTGGCCCGGTAACAGTAACGAAGGCTATAGGCCCAATTTTAGCTCAAAGCCATCAAAGTGGGGTGAAGAAACCCCCGTCTAAAAACGACATCCTGCTTGGATGAACCGCAGCAGTAACTCTCATGACAGCTGTCCTTGCTTTTACATAAGCTAACGTGTTCTCTCAAGTAGTAAAGAAATTTATGCATACGGAAAGAAGTTTGACAGTTTGTTACAGAAATGGGCATTTCTTCCAATGATTGATCACACTTTACCCTTTATAAACACAAACGCCAGAAAATCTCTCCATCTCCATAAAATTTATTTTCCTTTCCACCACCACCAAGAATCAAAATCCCCCGCCTCCATCCCTCCAACTCCACCACGTCACCACCACCAAGAATCAAAATCCCCCACCTCCATCCCTCCAACTCCACCACGTCACCACCACCCATACATATCTTCCGTTCACAGTTCAAATTCCAGAATTCTTAAAATTTCCAATCAAAATAATTCCATCTGAGATATGCATATAATTATGTTCGGAATTCTTGTCACCCAAGGCCAGAAAGTTCGAGAAAGCCAGTGGGAGAAAGAAAGATAGAGAGAAATCAGAGAAAAAAAACATCATACAAAATCCCATTAATCTCGTTTCTGTCGCAATTATTACAAGTGTAATTGTAATCATCTCGAAATCAGCAGTCTTTAACGCTCAGTTCAGTTACATAAGTTACGAGCAATTTAAGGAAAAACGGTAAGTCAAGTCTCTGGTTGTTGCTTAGTTTATTTTCCAAAACGAAATAAATTCAAAATTCGAATCTCCATTCTTGTTCATTTTGTTTCTGGTATTAATAATTTCGTTTTTGTCATTTTTGGAATTAGAATTAAAAAAAGAAAAAACAGACAGAATGGCTGCTGCTACAACAACCGCTGTGGTTTTGAAAGAAGCGAAACAGAGCACGCAATTGGCGGCAGTGGAGGCGGAAGTTGTTTGTGCAAAATGCGAGTGTTGTGGGTTGACTGAAGAGTGCACGGTTGCTTACATCGGTCGCGTGCGGGAGAGGTTCGGCGGCCGTTGGATTTGTGGACTTTGCAGTGAGGCGGTCAAAGATTATGGGGTTTCTAGATCTAATAAGAAACATGATGATGAGGGTGATGGTGCTGAGCTTGATGCGTTGAAGCAGCACATGAAGTTTTGCCAGCAGTTCAGATCTTCAACTCCTCCTAAGAATCCTACTCAGGATTTGATCTCCGCAGTCAAGAATCTTCTCCGCCGCAGCTTGGATTCTCCGAGGAAGAAGAAAGGATCAGTTTTTCCCTCTTCTCCTTCCTCTTCCGTCACTGAAAGCAGCTGAGTTTGCTAAAAGAGAGTTTCCGTTCGATTAATTAGAATGTTCTAGTGCTATTTACTTAATTGCCTAGGTGGAAGGGGAAAGGAAATGTTTTAGTGAAGGGTCATTTGGTTAATTAGGTGGTTAATTAGGGTTTATGTTTTTTGATTAATTAGCTATACTCTAATTTGATTATTGAACATTGTTGTTTTCATTCGGATGAATGAATGAAAGGTTAAGGGAAAAAGTTCCCTCCCTCCCTGACTGCAATCCAAATGAAAACATTTTTATATGGATAAATAAATTATTCTTAATTGCTATTTTACTTAAATTTTGCTAATTTTCAATTTGATATAGCTAAAAACTTATAATATTCTCTTGCATCTTTCATATTTTTACAAGCGATAATATCATGTGATTTACTTTAAAATATGAAAATGCTCGAATAAAATTAGTTTCATATCTAAAAGGTGTAGAAAGACATTAGCAAATGGATTCGTTTCGTGTTTTATGACATTTAGCACATTGTCATCTTTGTCATGTGCATTATTCTATTACCCAATCTTTGAAACAAATCTGGTAGTGCTAGCTAGTATAAGTTATTTTTGTACAGTGTTCTTCTTTGTTTTACACAAAAGATTTTGATTAAACTAAGGTAAAAAATGTAGCCAGATAGTAGTGCTAATTAACTAGCTAGTTGCAATTAGAAAGTGTCCAGTAGAGATAGGTAGAGTCCATAGGGCAAAGTTCAGGTAATAACTAATAACATTGTGTAGGGTAGTGTACCCTGTAACTGTAAGGCAGTGAAATAATCCTATTGGTGTTGTACTCTAATTAGGGTAGGGGCCTTAAAAATCCTAAGCAAAATATCCAATTAAGGATCGATAATTTTGAGGACCCAGGATGGTGACCCTTAATTTAATTTGATGGTCGAACTGGACAATAAATCGAAAATGAATAGATTACTGGTTTAATTGGATTGACTCATTGGATCATTTTGAACCGATCAATTTTAATTAATTAAATCAAATTGAACCAGTAGATTTTTCATACTAACGGATGTGGCATTTTTCGGTTTGCCAAAAAGAGAAGAAGAGTCTAACAGCTCTAGTTTTATACTAACAAAACCTTTTGTTTTTCTTTTCCTCAAAACAATGTCATTTTGATGGTGTTATTGACTCGGCCGATTAAATAGTGACCCAACCGATTCATCGGTTGTGTAAGAACTAATCGGGTCGAGCGATTTTGACCGATTAGGATACATATTCGATCACTAAATTAAATCGAACCAAAAATCACTTTAGGTTATCGATTCAACCACTAGATTAGTTCGGTTTTTATAACATTGGTATGTTGTGACCTGTGAGTATTGTCCGGCCAAGAAACTGAAAAAACTGTGTTACACTACCATATAAATGGAGCCAGCAAGCAACAGATGAGTAGTGTTGTTGGGCCATCGCTGTATCTACTTGAATGCCAAAAGGTCATCTTCATGAGTTATTATTGTTATTATTTTTGTTTTTGGTTTTAGGTTCTTGAATGGTGCACACAACTTCATGTTGTGTTCATGTACAACATGCCATGTGCTATGTTTTACCAATATTGTGTCCAACCTCCTCCTTTATACACTAGTCTGAATTCTTATCGGTACTTTCGATCAACGGATAAATTATTTCAATTCAAACTACTCCAATCGGTCACGCCACAAGGTTTTTACAATAAAAGGTCAATGTTAGTTCTTTAGGTATTCATTATCCAATAAAAGGTTTTACATAACAGGATTTATATACACTGTACCCAATCCTATACCTGTCTACTGTCTAGGTACTTGGCATTCAGTAAATTAAACGACAGATGGATCTTTTGCTGTGGGTTAAAAAAATCTATAAAGTATTATTCACTTTGCCGGCGGAATTAGGCATAGAATTTTCTGATCTATAAAGCAGGGAATATTCTCATTCATAAGCATCTCAAATTTCATGATTAGATTTAATTTAATTTAATAATAAAACTTTATGCTTCTCAGAAAAAATAAAAATAAAACTGTATGACATGGACCAGCGCCTAGGTAGTATACATTATCTTTGTTCATATTGTGCAATTCGTAAATTCAATTAGAGGCAAAATTTAAAAAGACTCATCGACCGCGTCCTTTACATAAAAACGTCCTAAATCAAAAGATAATTTTCGTCTTTTTCAAAGAGACGTTTGCAAACATTGATTTGTACTGCTCTTATCTAAACCGACTCAGAGATCACTCTTCCGCCACAAAATACCATCTTCAAGGTCTTTTCCGTAATCTCCAGAAATTACGGTACAAAAGCCAAGCGTACTCCACTGTACTTCATACTATTCCTTCCCCCAACAGGAGTAGTACTTTTTTTTAGTTATTATATTATTATTTATTATAAACAGTACAACCCGCTGATCCTCATTTTTTTTTCCCATCTCATTCCGTCTCTCGCTCTAAAACTCGTCCATCGTCATCATCCACCACAAGGTCCACAACCATGATGCACATGACATTCTACTGGAGCAAACAGGTCACGCTCCTGGTAGACGCGTGGCGCACAAACTCCTGGCTCGACTACTCTCTCACCCTACTCGCCTCCGCCTTCTACCAGTTCATGGAGGACTGCCGGATGCGCTTCCGGGCGATCGCCACTACAGCCTCCGGCTCCGGGAGGTTGAAAACCTCTCCGGTGGAGCACCCGTTGCTTCAGCCGAGTGGCGTTAAATTATTAGTCAATTTATTGAAATTAAAAAAATATATATTTAATTTAAAAGTACTCTCATGAATAATGTCCGTTTCAAATATAATTTTTCACATAAGTAATTTAGTAAATTTAAATCCCAAAAAAAGTATGATTCGAGTTGTGTAAATGCCGGCGCCGGAACACCGGCGGCAGCGGAGATGGTATAATTAATCAGTAATTAATAACTATTCAGTCTTTCAATCCGCGAGATCACGGACCAAACTAAGAAAAAGTCCAAGCAACACAATTCCGAAATCCGGGACGTTGAAAATCTCTCCGGTGGAGCACCCGTTGCTTCAGCCGAGTGGCGGTCGCCGGATAATTGAATCGGCGGCGAGACTGGGCGGAGCGGTGCTTTTCGGTGTGAATGCGGCAATCGGGTATTTGCTGATGCTGGCCGTCATGTCGTTTAACGGAGGCGTGTTTTTG
Source organism: Viola odorata (assembly GCA_963691705.1). Classification (NCBI taxonomy): domain Eukaryota; kingdom Viridiplantae; phylum Streptophyta; class Magnoliopsida; order Malpighiales; family Violaceae; genus Viola; species Viola odorata. The sequence continues at coordinate 17,378,463 of OY829545.1, forward strand.
AGTGTTGTTATGGGGTTGAGTGTCGGGTATTGTTTGTTTAGGAGCGATGGTGAGAATTTGGGATAAAGTAAAAATTGGTACCTGTACATGTATTAAATGAAAGATTTCATACCTCACCTGTAAATTGCTTTTAAAAGATACCTGCACAATACGAAAACGTCACATTTGGTACCTCCGACTCACGCCGTCCAACAATCACCGTTATCTATCCTACGTGGCACGCCACGTCGGATGCCACGTGGCACACGGCTGACGTGGCATGCCACATCATCGCGTGAAACGACGTCGTGTCCTACGTGGCATGCCACGTCGGATGCCACGCGGGACACGACTGGCATGGCCTGCCACGTCATCGCGTGAAACGACGTCGTTTCACGCCAGGACACGACTGGCATGGCCTGCCACGTCATCGCGTGAAACGACGTCGTTTCACACCCGGCATGAACGACGAGTCGTTCATGATTAAAATGAACGACGCGTCATTCATAATAGCTTTTATCATTATCCAACTAAAGGAAATCCAAGAATCAAACTTGGGACCTCTCGCATCACAAGCGAGAGTCAGACCACTAGACCAAATGCTCTTGATGTGTTATGATTGATTACTACCGATATATATTACTCTAAAACCCTTCCTATTGCCGTCTTAGTTCTCTTGATAGCTTTCGATGTTCATCTTCTAAAAATTCCAAAAAATATAATAATTTCAAAAAAATGTAAAAATTCCAAAAATAATTTAATTAATCTAAAAATTCAGAAAAAATGAAAAATTCTAAAAAATTCGAAACATTTCAAAAATAATTTAATTAAACTAAAAATAAAAAATTTGTAAAAATTCCAAAAAAAATATACAAATTCTAAAAAAAATGTAAAAATTCCAAAAATAATTGTAAAAGTTCCAAAAATAATTTAATTATTCTAAAATTCAGAAAAAATATAAAAATTCTAAAAACTGTAAAAAAATTCTAAAACAAATTAAATTAATCTAAAAATAAAGTTTTCAAAAAAAATAACAAAAATTCTAAAACAAAATTTCTTTATTTTTAGATTAATTTAATTTGTTTTAGAATTTTTTTACAGTTTTTAGAATTGTTATATTTTTTCTGAATTTTAGAATAATTAAATTATTTTTGGAACTTTTACAATTGTTTTTGGAATTTTTACATTTTTTTTAGAATTTGTATATTTTTTTTGGAATTTTTATAAATTTTTTATTTTTAGTTTAATTAAATTATTTTTGAAATGTTTCGAATTTTTTAGAATTTTTACATTTTTTCTGAATTTTAGATTAATTAAATTATTTTTGGAATTTTTACATTTTTTTGAAATTATTATATTTTTTGGAATTTTTAGAAGATGAACATCGAAAGCTATGAAGAGAATTGAGGAAAGGGTGCGGCAATAGGAAGGGTTTTGGAGTAATATATATCGGTAGTAATCAATCATAACACATCAAGAGCATTTGGTCTAGTGGTCTGACTCTCGCTTGTGATGCGAGAGGTCCCAAGTTCGATTCTTGGATTTCCTTTAGTTGGATAATGATAAAAGCTATTATGAATGACGCGTCGTTCATTTTAATCATGAACGACTCGTCGTTCATGCCTGGTGTGAAACGACGTCGTTTCACGCGATGACGTGGCATGCCACGTCAGCCGTGTGCCATGTGGCGTGCCACGTAGGATAGATAACGGTGATTGTTGGACGGCGTGAGTCGGAGGTACCAAATGTGACGTTTTCGTATTGTGCAGGTATCTTTTAAAAGCAATTTACAGGTGAGGTATGAAATCTTTCATTTAATACATGTACAGGTACCAATTTTTGCTTTATCCCGTGAGAATTTGGTTGTTGTTGATAATCCATGTGACGTGGGTGTGTTTAGAACGATGTTTTTCTTGATTAAAAACTGAATCCGTTTGCGTTCTATGTTCATATATAATGGAAAACAAGAAAACTTTTTTCTTTCTATTTTCAGTTTGTGTTCTTTTTAGAACCTACAGTAGTTTTTTTGTTTCGAGTTTATGTTTTGGTTTCTTGTAACTTGGTAAGGATTTCGGAATTGTGTTGCTTGGACTTTTTCTTAGTTTGGTCCGTGATCTCGCGGATTGAAAGACTGAATAGTTATTAATTACTGATTAATTATACCATCTCCGCTGCCGCCGGTGTTCCGGCGCCGGCATTTACACAACTCGAATCATACGTTTTTTGGGATTTAAATTTACTAAATTACTTATGTGAAAAATTATATTTGAAACGGACATTATTCATGAGAGTACTTTTAAATTAAATATATATTTTTTTAATTTCAATAAATTGACTAATAATTTTTTTTTCCTCTTTTATATTAAATAAATTAATCATAAAACATCATTTAAAAGAATTGAAAGAATAGATAACAAAACAATAAAAATATTGATCAACCGGGCCTAAGCCCAAAGATTCACAAAAAACAGTACATGAAAAAAAAAGCTGATGTGGATCAAAGGAATGCAATGATCATGGGGCCTTTTATCTTTCTGGGCCCATTTAAGTCCAAGGTTGTTGTTATAATTTCATGTCTTCAGACTTTACTCCTTAGTCCGGAATTAAATTAAATTTAAAGAAAATAATTTCTCTTTGTGAAATGATGAAGAATGAATTTGATTGATCCTTACATTATGCCAACAATTCTTGGATTATGAACATTGCTATGTTATATTAACCAAGAAAATAACTGATTTTTTATACCAACTGATGTAATATATGTATACGTTAATTCACTTTATAACGCTACCATTTTAAAATATAATCAACGAATATTAAGATATATTTAAATAATGTTATGTATAAATATAAAACCAATATTCTGAAACTTGTAATAAAAACCAGGGGTTGCTTTCCTGAGAGAATCAGAATCATGCGCAGCTAGAGACGGTGAGTGGTTGTTGAAATTTGGTTTATTGTATATATATTATCCTGTTCTTATAATCAACTCTTTCCATTCTTTTTGGTGATATTCGGTAGGTGAATGTCTATTTTGACAAGTTAATAATCGAGGCGATTGATGGCATGCTTTGTGTTAGTTCCCGTCTATTCTTGTTAATGTTGCTACACTTGTTAGAATTCAAACACTATTGTCTTTGAAAATGGAAAAAAGGAGGGAATTAGTTGAGCATGCTGACGAGAGAAATTCATGTACCGTTCACTTTCCCTAATCAAATGGAAGAAATTAAACAAAAGAAATTTTCTACTTCTACAGTGAAAAAGCTCCTTTTAATTCAATTCGATATCAAAAAGTTGGTCGTGTAAACGATTTGTTTCCCCTTAATTTGAGATTCTGATTTCAACTCACTCATCTTAAGAGTTTAACAATACTTGAAATCTCGGAGACAAGATAAAATAACAATAATTATTTAAGATATAAATATACAACTTTATAGTATTTGTCACGCGCCACATTTCAAACGCTGACATAAAAATATAAGGTGCCAGTTTGGCTTGTATCAAACTGTATGGACCTATCTCTATTTTTTTTACAAAAAATAACAAAAAAAAAAGTATAGAAAAAACCATTTTTCAGAAGAAAAGAAGACATTCCTTCTTATGTTCTTATACTCTCTAATCTCACTAATCTCCTTCCATGTTGGGAGGAGTATATACTTTTCGATTTATGCGTGTCACAAAATAAATAAAACCATTAATTACCTAATTCAACTCTCACAAAAGAACTGAGTCGGAATAAGCAACTAGCGACAATGATGATTTGATACAATGTCTCCACCCACGATGATGATGATGACCTTGTCTATATTGATTTCCATGTCCATCTTTTTCTTCCTCTAAGCATTTCTCACTTTTCACTTTCTCATGATCTTGATTTGGCACTATGTACACAAATGGTTCCCCAAATCTGTCATCAAAACCTTGAAGTGACTCCAAGATTTTGACCACACAACTCATTTCTGGCCTGGGCCTTGGTTGATGACTCAAGCATTTGTATGCTAATGCACCAACTCTTTGTGCCCCTTTGCTGGGGTATAGCCCTTCAAGTCTAGGGTCTATAATCTTTTCAACTTTACTTGGGTCCCTTAGTATTGGCCTTGCCCATTCCACCAAACTCTGCTCTTTACCCGGGCGGTTCATGTCCAATGATCGTCTCCCGGTTAATAGCTCAAGCAGCACAACTCCATAGCTATACACGTCACTCATTATCGTCAAGTGACCTAGAATTAAAAACATATTGAAATGGGGTTAGGTTTCATAAAAGCCAAAAAAAATTAACCACCACCACCATCTTCTTGATAAGATGTTAGAACATAAGAACATGATTTCTCTAAACAAGTGACTTTAAATCGGACTTTTATCGTTGGTATTACCCGTCATGATGTATTCAGGGGCAGCGTAGCCTTGTGTGCCCATCACGCGCGTCGTTACGTGCGTGTCTTCTCCCTCCGGACCATCCTTTGCGAGCCCAAAGTCTGAAAGCTTAGCCGTGAAATCCTAAAAAAGAGATTTGTGAAAGATGAGAGAGGTTCTTTGGACTAAAATGTCTTTTTCTTCTGATTTCTTACACATAAAGCTATTTCATTGATAAACTTAAAACTAAAAGATTGACTTAGAAATTAAAGGAAGAAAAAGGCTTACCGAGTCTAATAAAATATTTGAAGTCTTAAAATCTCTGTAGATAACTGGTTTATCACATTCATGGAGGAAAGCTAGTCCTTTTGCTGCTCCCAATGCAATTTTCATCCTAGCTGACCATGGTAGTGCTGCACAATATCCTGCACAACTTTCCATTTCTAACACACAAAATAAAAGAAAAAAACACAAAAATAAAACAAAAATTAATGAATTAATCAACATACTTCTAAATAGTTGATTCTCTAAACTGCCCCTTGGCATGTACTCGTACACTAAAAGTCTTTGGTTCTCTTCCCAACAATATCCTATCAGCTTTACAAGATGTGGATGTCTCAATTGTCCAAGAATTATAATCTCTGCCTGAAATAAAAAAACAACCGAAAATTAAAACAATGCGACGAAAAATTCAAAATTTGCGTTAATAAAGTAGGAAAAAGTTAAGTCTCAAATTCAAGTCTTCTAATTTAAAATTTTTATTTAGAAAGAAAACAAAGACTTGTTAGATGTAATTACCATCCACTCTTTGTGGCCTTGAAATCCATCCAAGTTGAGCAGCTTGATAGCTACAGGTTGAGCATCCAATCCTGGCCTGAGCTTACCATCTGCAAACCCTTTATAAACCGGACCGAACCCGCCTTCGCCGATCAGATTAATCCGCGCGAAATTCTGAGTAATAGCTCTCAATTCTGCAAATGTGAATGTATAGAGTTTTGTTCCTTTGAAAGAATTTGAGATGTCTTCAATGCAGAGTGGTGAGCTTGGATCACTGACATCTGATATGGACAACCTCTGGAAAGAACTCTGCTTCAAGACCTGTTTTTCAGGTTCTGGCAAGGAATTCAGACAACTAGTCTTGTAGCAACTCAAGATCATAGATGTCCATGATACCTTCTTCTTCACAGCCATGATCTTGTCTGATCAAAGATTGATGAATATACAAAACTAACAAAGACCAGAACTTCTTGTATCTTTCATCGAAATTGAAGAGAGATGAAAAGCTTTTATACTATTGAGGATGATGATTGGTGTAGAAAATTTCTGGGAAGAGATTCCTTTTATTTGATTTCTGTCCTTACCTACTACTGAATATAAAAAAGGACATATATATGTATTTATATATGTTTTTAGAGATGTAATTAGGATGACTAATTGTGTATTTATGATTCCTAACCTATGTTTTTGGTTGTTCAATAACGCATGTTTTAACTTGTATAATTATTATGTAATGTCTTTTTTCTTGAATTGACTAGCCACCAATAACTCATTTATTAGATAGAAGAAATCAGTGATTCAGCAATGAGGATTGCATGCAAAATGCAGCAAGATTCATGTTTAAACTCCACGGTGGTAAATGATTCGTATACCTTATTGATGTATATTTCGAGTTTGAATTTGATAAATTTAATCAAATTAAGTCGAGAGAGTTATCTATTTTCAAAAGTGGAGAACGCTCGTAAAATTGGGCAGATAATATACCCAGAAAGATTAAAACCCCGTGTTAGAAAAATCAACATCTTCGAGTCTGAATAAGATTAATTTCTTGATCAGAAAGATTGAAAAGAAATCGGAAAATACTGATATAATAATTATTGGGTTGATGAAATTAAAGATAGTCTCGTTGTCATGATTGAAACATCAAACTTTTTCTATGGAAACTTATGAGTCTTCGTGTTAGTTAGAGGTGATGACAAGACTTGGCAGCCTCTTGACTTTGTACATATGCAACTAATATTTTCCTAGGCAGCCTCTAATTTTAATTTCCTCCCCTGCCTAGTAGAACCGGCGCAGTCCATTACAATTTTTATAATTCTGTGGGTTTTCTGATTGTGTTAGTCGGTCCATAACCATCCCCTGCTTAATTGAGAATATTTAATTTGATTTGAAGAATGTACTTAGACTGTTGTTTACTTAAACCATCAACAGACAACATTCATCAATAATTCTAGAAAGATACTGGCAAATCTTTCTAATCAATGTTTTGATTAATTTGACTTAATGGTGAAATTAATTAGATTAATTAAATAGTTAATGGAAATGGGTATGCATGAAGTATGAAATGTGGGTGGTAGTCAAGTAATTAGTTATGGGATTGCACGCTGCATTTTGCACATTCGAGAAAGATTGTTCTTGCACGCAAGAAATTGAATTTGAAAGAGAAGAGAAATTGAGATTTTGATGGCAGGGACAGGGAGGGATTGTTTGTGTTTACGTTTTCTAATGAGTGGTCAACGAGAAAGGGTGAACAAATCAATCTACCCGCAACCAACCACAAATAGTGCGCCCTTACGAATTTTACAATTTTCACCCACCAACTTCTTGAAATTAATCATAATAGATAAACTCTTTGACTCATAGATAAAAAAAATATACTAGGAATGTTAACTCTCTATCCACACTCATTAGGTGAATTTTTTTTATGTAAACATTGTATCTAGTTTCCTTTTTAGGCTTGAGTAAATTTGAAATTTACCGTGAGAGGCACCCATCAAGGCCCAATTGGGCTGAAATGTCAATGTTACCGCATAGTTTTAAAACACTTTCATTAAGTGATTGATCCATATATATATATATATATGCGTGTGTGTGAATGCTAACAGTTATTTATTTTTAAACTTCACTTCTTTTTTGTTGATCAGTAATTTGTTGAATGCAGATAAACAGTTGATAATAGTGACTATTCATAGCATTCCTCAACAAACATAGGATGAAAACTTGTAAGTTATAGTTTAGCAGTAAATACATGTCCTATTTATGAAAAAAATGAAAAAAAAATAGAGAAATATTGGCCGAATTTAATTTCGTTTAAAAAAAAAAAAAAGCATTGTTAAACTAAGTTGGGCACTAAGGTAGTCGGCTGGACTTGGGTGAGAGATCGTAGGCTTGGGCTTCTTTGTATTGGATCCTCCCTTATCCCTGGGCTTTTTTGGTGAGCAACTCTTTGGGCTAGAGGGCCCGCATTCTTTAAGGGTGGATGGATTGTATTAGATTTATGGAGATCCGACAATTTACTGTTGGAAGATTTTAACTTTAAATCTCATCCCGGTATGTGCTTAGTAGCTAATCGATCCTAATTAGTAGATAAAATTAACTCTGTTTAAATTTGGACATAAATCAATCATCAGGTTGGACTTCAGACTAAAAATCCAACCGAAACCCACCTCCAGATCTACCGCAGCCCTCAACATGTTGAACTCAAGTTTTTAACAAACCCTATTAGACCGAGCGGGCAGGATGGTCTATTAAACAGCTTGGCCTATACATGCCTATGCCCATTGATAATACAAATATACAAATATGCAGATACCTCAATGATATTTTCGACCTTTCATTACCAACGAGAAGGTCCCGATATATATACTTCCTGGTATATATTATCACCAGTAGCTAAGACTACGTATGCCGCTCTACTAGATAAATATACTACTTGTACGACGTACCAGGGAAACTATCGGGTAAAAGGACAGGTATCGGTAATGGCTGACCAAGCCCAAACGACATGTGTCCAGGGTGACCCACATGGCGAGACCAGGGTGACTCATAGGGTGAGGCTAAATACCCCTCTATCACCCCTTCATGAGAACACACATATTTACACGCGTACGCATATTGAAACTCTACCCACATAATTACCCAACTACCTACCTCCACCCGATAGTTCTCCCTTACCACCTATTTTCATCATGCTTACTGACTTGATCGTCGGAGCTTCTGCGCCGAAGACCCCTTCCAGTGCTTTGCAGGTGGCTTAGGAACAAAAAGACAACCCATATCAACACATTAGATTACAAAATAGTTTTCACCCCAAATCCACAACTATCACCGGTGGACTTGTGAGTAAAGACTAAAAGAGGGCCAAGGATTTAATTTTATATTTTATTGCTAAGTTCTACTTCTATGGCACTACATGCAAAAGATGCACGACAATATCAATGTATGAGACCCATTTTTCTTTAAAGGAGTTTGGTGGGCTGATCACATCAATATATCGATGCACCAACTTCCAAGCAACCAACCAAACAATTCCACCGCTACTATTTTTTAATAAACTATTCTTACAGTTTATAAAATATTCCATTTCAATAACTTTCAAATTTGTAGTATACAAAAATTATAATTCTAATATTTTTTAGTTAAAAAAATAAAATAAAATAACTATATGTTGCAAAAATTTAATAAAATTTAAACAAATAAATGTAACAAATATGATAAGTCGAGATAGTTATACATAAGCGAGTTTGTAGTTTAATACTCCAAGAATATTTTATAGTCCTATTCATGGCCAAATATTAACAAGCTAAGAATATTCCAGTCATCATAAAAAATGTACTTAGACAATATAAAACAACTCTGGCTTACAACAGAAACATTCATGTAATTTATATGATTATCAATTACATATCTTTAAGTACAAACACTAGACAAGAAACTAATTAGATTCCTTCGGTTTCCATATAAGTCCTAACTCCAATTCAAATATTTTTTCTCGTCTCCTTAAAAAACTAATTTTATTGAAGTATAATCGTATTTTCGAATTGAAAGTGACCTATTTCATCATCTAATAACTAGGCTAATTTTCATAATTTAGTAGGCATTAATTAATTAACTTTAAATTCTTTAGGCTAATAATTATTTATCACTTGACTAAATTGTCTCCATAATAAATCTCCAGAATACTCCACAAATCCTTCCTAATCAATCACAAAATGACAGAAAGATATATATATATATATATATATAGCGAACCCCACGTATATCACATCATCATTCCTCTAAAAGAAGAAGAAGAGAGAAACCATAACAACCCCATCCTCCTCCTTTGTCAATGGCCACTCCTCCATAACACATACCTTAAACCCTCATCTACCCCTCTTAATCACATCAACTACGTGCAATGGCACCTTCCTTCCTCAGCTTTGTCTCTCTTTACACCACCTATCTCCGCCGCTGCTTCACCTCCTCCGGCCTCTCCCGCCAATCCATCGCCGTCGACAACGACACCACCCTCCACTTCTGGGCACCCATCAAACCCACCTCTAAACCCTCCTTAGTTCTCATCCACGGCTTCGGGCCCATCTCCCTCTATCAATGGCGTCGTCAGGCCGGTTTCTAAAATTCCCATCCTCTTAGATTGAAAAAATATAACTTGCAATTTTTTTATAAATGGGCCGGAGATTATTTTCCTGGGCCCAAATACAGAAAAAGCCCGGTAGAATCTGAAATGTAGTAAAATTGTAATTTCCCGCAGGTCCAGTTCTTTGCGCCGAATTTCAATCTCTACGTCCCGGATCTGGTTTTCTTCGGCGATTCGACGACGAAGTCCTCCGCCAGGTCGGAGGTTTTCCAGGCGGATTCGGTTGCGAAGCTGCTTGAAAAGCTGGGCGTGGAGAGGTATTCGGTGGTGGGGACCAGCTACGGCGGGCTTGTGGGGTACCACGTGGCGAGGATGTGGCCGGAGAGGGTGGAGAAAGTGGTGATCGCGAGCTCTGGAGTGAATATGAGGAAGCGCGACAACGAAGAGCTGGTGAAGAGAGCGAAGGTGGAGACCCTCGGCGATCTCATGCTGCCGCAGGAACCGTCGCAATTGAGAACTCTGATGGCCCTCGCCGTTCGCCAACGCCTCCACATGGTTCCCGATTTCTTCCTCAACGATGTCATCAGAGTAATTAATTAACCAATCACACTCCTTAATTTACAAGATTTTCTTGCACTAACACTTTTGACAAACTGTAGGTTCGAATCCGGGATGTTCCGAACATTTTTTATATTTTTGTAAAGCACAATGGAATTTGTTTAAAAAAAATTTTAATCCAATCTTTTATTAACTACTCTCTCCAGTTTTTTTTAACTGACATTTTAACTTTGGGCACGCATATTAAGAAAATCGGATAATTCACTATTTAACTCAAAAAAAATTCGTACGTCCGAGAAAGTGAATCATCCAGTTTCCTTAATATGCGTGCTCAAAATCAAAACGTGAGTTAAAAAAATATTTAATAAATTATTACCGGTAAAAGTAGTTGAACCGACGAATGGCTGGTACAACCACACGGGCGGCTTGTAATTGTATTAAACGGTTGCTTGTGTTAGGTGGCCGAGATATTGCGATTCAATTAACTTTTTTTATAGCGTAGTCTGCTCTATTTGTAGATTCTAGTTTAACGTCCTCGATCAACGACTAATATTAATAGCTTTTTATTTTTATTTCTTGTTTTGGTTTTTTTTAAGCTTACTTGTAATAGTGTACGCAGAAATTGTATGCAGATAAGAGGAACGAGAAACTAGAACTTCTTGAAGGGCTAATTCTTGCCCGGGAGGACACTGCAAATATTTCTCCGTTGAAGCAAGTAACATTTTCTAACTTATGGCCCATAATTTTCTTTTTTCTTTTCTTTTTGATAATTGATAAATAAAATCAATCAGACCTTCTAATCATTTTTTGTTTATATTAATTATTGTGTTAGGATGTCATGCTTATCTGGGGAGAACATGATCGGATATTTCCTCTAGAGATGGCATATGAGCTGAAAGGGTATGTTGTGCTCTAGAGAGACTTTAATTTGTTTTAATCTTAATAATTGAGTGCCCAAAAATGGTATTTTTGTAATAATTGTTATCAATCAGTAGCCTTAATCTGTGATTATTGCAGGCTAATTGGGAAGAATGTGAAGTTGGAAATCATTAAGAACACATCTCATGTACCTCAAATCGAAGACTCTGGATCATTCAACAACATTGTCAAAACTTTCCTAACTGCCTCCTCTTGATTCATTCATTGGTTGCCCTCAACTCTCTCTATGTATAACTTTCACTGTTCACCTTGGGCTTTTCTTGATTCTCGTTTCAATTTTTTGTATGGTTTTCGTGAGCATGGAATGGCCTTTTTTTTTTTGTAAAGTTAGTGGGCCCTAAGTTAGCTTTGATATTGAAGTAATAGACTTTTACGTTTTAGGTGTGTAAAAACATTAAATGAAAATTTGGGGTTTTATCCGATTCGAATTTAGAGTAATCTAATATGGTGATTGGATTACTAGATAGTTTAAGGAAAACAAAAAATTGTTAAATAAATAATGATTAAACTTATTGCTAGTATGTGTAAAGAGACTAAAAAAAAAAGCATACATAATTAATAATTTATACTATCCGTATGGGAATAAAACCATACTCGAAAAGCCCACCTTTTTTTGAGGATTTAATAATGTTCGAATGAAATTAGTCTCAGTTAAGAGATACTCGAGGAGTAAAAAGAGAGTACAAACCAGTTTTAAATAATCATTTTATTTGTAAACTAGTGTTGGGTTGGTATATACCAATTTGTTACTTGTTTGAAATGTCTTAGCAAACCAGCCGTGTGTGTGTTGGGGTCATGCATGCGCACAAAATACAGTGGAAAAAAACAATGCCGAGTTTGAATGACATATGTGAACAGTTGAATCAGCGATTCAAAATCGTAATTTAGTCGGTGACGAAAGAGGACTAATCTCTCAGTCTCCACGCCAAGTATTTGATTGATCCCTTCCTTTCTACTCTAACGCAAGGAGAATAATTAGAAAAGTATTTGATTGAATTTTGATTTTGTGTTACGTGTCTTTATCCATTTTAGGTTAAAGTATTATCGGTTCTATTTATACTGTATTGAATATTGAGAACCGAACTGTTTTAATAGATGACTCTTTTCTCGTAGTTAATTATTAAAAAAATAAAGTGTTATAAGAAAACTTTTTTTTTTACAAGAGAATAGAACTATTTCGGCATCAAATAGGAAAAAAATAATAGCCTTACCTAAAATTCAGGTCACATGAATTATTGCAACCAACTCGTCATGTGTAAAGCGAGATGGTGAACAACAAAACCAAACCATGTGTCTGTGACTCTGTTCCAAAGAATGAAAAGGACACGCGACCATCGCGATATGGGCCAATGGACCTGGGCCCCTTTTAAGCCCTAATGGACAAACAAAAAGAATAAATAATGATAGAAACTGTAAAATTTGCGATCTAACCCAGCTAATTACTGGCTAAATTGATGTAATAAAGAGTAATTAAGCAACCCTGTAAGGCTGTAATGCCGAAATAACAAACAAAAAAAACAAGTCTTTTCATCTGCTTTTCCCCTTCTCTCTTGGTTATCAGAATTGCCAAGATATCCGAGACGAACAGCAACCAAAACAGACAAAAAATCACAGTCGAGAAACAAAGAAAGGAAAGGACTATTCCAGTCTATGTCTGTATAATGGTCTGTATTTCTGTGTAAGTTGTTTTTTATTTTCCCAAGAGAAAGAAGAAAAAGGGAGAAAAAACTTTGTGTAGCTCTCTTTAGACTCTTTACTATAGTTATCAGAATCGGAGTTGACGGTCGGATATATAAAATCGTGACCTAAATTTTTTGTTGGTTCGATTCAACTATCTAATTGAAAATGCATATGAATCGAAAAGATCGATCAATCCGGCCGATTTTTACACAATCGGCGACCCGACCGGTTCACTATCAACCCGGCTGGATTAATACTACCGTCAAAACGGCGTAGTTTTGGTATTGGATTTTTTTTTTAATAAGAATATGGAAATTTTGATGGGCCGGCCCATTACAGATATGGGCCAACCCATCAGAATATAAAATTTTACCGGTTCAATTATTTAAAATTGAACAATTCGATGTGTGTACGATTCAATGCGATTCAATAGATCAATTCGATCGAACCCAATTAAATCATTAAATTTTTATTTTCGGTTTGCTATTCAGTTCGGTTCGGTTTTGCTTTTTACCCTACACTATTTTTTCATTTTTAACAAAGCAAAGTAGCAGCATTTTTCTCATCAATTAATAAGTACACACTTATATATATATATAAAATTTCCTCCTTTGACTTTGACTGAAGCTCAAGCAGAAGCAGAAGCAGAAGCAGAAGCAGCAGGCTAGCAGCAACCAAGCAAGAGAGAAAGAAAAAGCTCTTTTTTCCCTGCAGTTTGCTGCTCTTCTCCTCCCCCACCCTCTCTCTCTCACCTTTGCAGCAGATTTAAGCCTGATTCCTATCTACAAGTACATATTTGTTTATATCTGATGTACGCATCTATGTATAAATGAACAGTGGTTACCATATCCCATGAAAATAGCTTATATCTTGTTCTAGCCCACTTCAAAAAACAAGAACCCAACAAGACATTATCAAAAGAAAAAGACCCAAGAAGTTGTCTTTCAGCTCCACAGCTGAGAAAGATCCTTTCTTTAACTGGTAAGTTTCTTAATGCTTCAATCTTTTTGCTTTGCATCTGTTGTATTTTGCAATTTCTAGATCTTTATTGTATTGGGGTAAGATCTTTGTTCTGTTCTTCTAATAGTTGTAGATCAAGTAGCTTTTGTCAGTTTGGTTTGCTTTCTCATTTGGGTTTGATTTGCGAGGCCTGGTGTGCATATGATTGTCAATCTGTCTATCTCTTAGCTAAAAGAATTCATAAAACATGTAAAATTCTTAGGTGGGATATAGAATGTTTGAAATTTTGAATAATAACGATGTTGTGTAGTTGATCTCTTAGAAGGCAATTACTTGTTATGTCGCGATGTAATTTATGCTGGGTGCATTAATTGTATTGTATGCATGAACAAAGAATGACAGCTGCATTTCCTGGCATTAATATGTGCTGTCGTAAATGTCTGCACAGTATGAGTTTTGATTCATGTCGTTTGCTGTCTTAATTTGGATTCACGAGAGATGACCTTTGATTTGGGGCACTTGCTTGTATTGAATGAGAAGTATGCTTGAAATAGTTCAAATGAAACTGTGAGCCAAGTTTCCCAGTTGTATGGCCATTTTACTAATATTTAGATGAAGCTTCCTTATTGCACCTACCACCTATATTCAATCTGAGTATTTTTTTTTTCTCCTAATGTCTTCAATTAGTATTTAATGGTTTAACGGATATATAGGGACTTCCTTCATTTCCATTTTGTTACCTCAAACATTAAACACACGGTACTCCATCATGGTAACTTGGTTGAGTTGGGTGCTGAGTGCTGATCACCCTTAAGGTTGTTTACGAGGATTATCTGTCTCATGTTGGATGCCTTCTGCAGGGTTATGCCATTGTGAACTGATCAGATTCACTGCACTATGAGTGCTGTTTATAGGAGGAATTTGAAGATTCATTTGGTACCTGTTAGAGCCTGATCAGTGTACCTTCTATGCTGTCTATTGTAACACAAAGTATGGGCTTACTCTGCAGCAAACAACGGGGTTACAACGAAGCAGAATCAGAAGAAAATGCACAGGTGAATTTTCATTTGAATGCATACCTCTTGAACCTTATATTGAGTACTTTAAGACCAACTTTGTGTGATCTGAATTATAAGATGATTATCCTCTTTATGTTTCTCATTTTTTGTGTAACCTCAAGCCTGAAATTTGTTCTTTAATATGTGGCATTTCAGACAACCGAGATTGAAAGGAGAATTGAACAGGAAACAAAGGCTGAAAAGCACATTCAAAAACTTTTACTGCTTGGTAAATATAATACAATATCAATTATATGTTTTGTAGTTAAGTTTCCAAACTTTAATTCTATATATTTGAAGTTTAGTGCTACAATAGCTCTCTTTCTCCTGTCAAAAGTTCTTATTGCTCTCTTGTGCTGAAGGTGCTGGCGATTCTGGGAAATCCACAATATTTAAGCAGGTAAGATGTTGTATCAACCTGTTTTTGACAAAAAAAACATAAAATTACACTCAGTCCTTGGTGATTTGTGTAACTCTTACTTATGAAAATTCTGCATTAATAGTTTCTTTTGGTTTACTTGTTTGCAGATAAAACTTTTATTTCAGAGTGGGTTTGATGATTCTGAATTAAAGAGCTACGTCCCGGTCATCCATGCCAATATCTATCAGACAATAAAAGTACGCAATACTTGAAAGGGTGTGTTGGTTATTTCCCTATTTGTATAAAGCCAAGCACATGTAGAGTCGACCATTGATGGTGAAAGTTTTGAATTGCAGAAGTTGTCATACTTGGACTAAAATTGTTCCGTGTTTGTACAGATACTGCATGATGGATCAAAGGAGTTGGCTCTAAATGAAGCAGATTCCACAAAGTATGTTATAGCCAGTGAAAATAAGGTCTGACTCAAGATTCAGTGTCCTCGTATATTACTTTGAGTGAGGTTATCAGAAGAATTTGCCCATTGAATTCATATATTCGTTCTGTCTCAGGATATTGGACAGAAATTGTCTGAAATCGGTGCCAGACTCAATTATCCCTGTCTCACCAAAGAACTTGCCCTAGAGATTGAAACTCTATGGAAAGATGCTGCAATTCAGGTAGCTGGTTCGTATGAAAATTAATTTGTTGTCTTTTGCATTCATCATATTCCTTAAACATTTTGGTCTTTTTTCCTTGTAAGATGATTTAAATATGTTTTTCACTACAAATGTTAATCCGTTCTTGTAGGAAACATATGTCCGGGGTAATGAGCTCCAAGTACCGGACTGTGCGGGTTATTTCATGGAAAATTTACACAGATTGAGCGAAGATACTTATATTCCAACTAAGGTAGCTAGAATTGACATGTTTTTCCTTATTAATTCTTTGCAAATGTTCGTAGATGGTTGGCAGAATTTGGATTCCTGAATTAAGTGATTGAAATCTGATTAGCTAATTTAGTCTCATCTCAAATAAACTTTTGTTTGTGAGTTTGTATAGACCTAAGTGTATGCATGTGTGCGCCTTATGTATTGACACTTGTATTGCAGGAGGATGTACTTTATGCAAGAGTTCGTACCACTGGTGTAGTAGAGATCCAGTTCAGGTAAAATGACCGATTCTTGTTGACTTGTCATTATGTTCCCCTTTACTGCTGTATAGTTCAACGAATCAACCATATTTTTTAGTAGAAGTGATGTGTAAACACAAAAATTTATTCTTTTGGCAGTCCTGTTGGAGATAACAAGAAAAGTGGTGAAGTATATAGACTTTTTGACGTTGGTGGCCAGAGAAATGAAAGACGGAAGTGGATCCATCTATTTGAAGGTGTTACAGCTGTGATTTTTTGTGCTGCAATCAGCGAGTAAGATCATCAGTTTTCATTGTTATAGAATCACAGGGTTGTTGAGTTTTTGAGCTGAAACCTCTGAATTTACTATTTGTATGTTAGGTATGATCAAACACTCTTTGAGGATGAAAATAAGAATCGCATGATTGAGACGAAGGAATTATTCGAATGGGTCTTGAAGCAACCATGTTTTGAGGTTCTCTTTTACCTCACCTTTCCTGTTCTATCTGTCATTTATCTGCTATTTTGGGGGATAATCTTCTGCGTTTGGCTAACTGGGGAATCTACATTCAAATTTGGTTTCATGTGCAGAAAACGTCCTTCATGCTGTTTCTTAACAAGTTTGACATATTCGAAAAGAAGGTCCTAAAAGTAAGAGCTGATACAACATTATTATTCACTTGCCGACTGAGCTTCAGCTTTTGAATATTTTCGATACTCCATGTTATATAGGTGCCACTGAATACATGTGAATGGTTCAAGGATTACCAGCCAGCTTCATCAGGAAAGCAAGAGATTGAGCATGCGTACGAGTAAGCATTTCCCCTTATACAAATGAAATATATTTGCATTTTCTTCGTATGACTTTTAGCCAATGGATCTGTAACGTCCCTTCTTTATCCTATTCTCCAGGTTCGTGAAGAAGAAATTCGAGGAGTTGTATTTTCAAAGCACGACACCAGATTGTGTGGACCGAGTGTTCAAAATATATAGGACCACTGCCCTCGATCAGAAACTCGTGAAGAAAACCTTCAAGCTTGTAGACGAAACATTAAGACGCAGGAATCTGTTCGAAGCTGGGTTGTTATGACCAAGAAGCATTAACTTGGAAAACAATGTTCATAGTTTGAGGAACATTCATTCGGTTTCGAGCATCGCATCGGTCGACTCCTACTGGTGTCAATATTTTCACCGGGTAAAAGTTTTGGGATTTCGTTAGTTTTACGTCAAAGTCGAAAAAGAGATGATTTTCTCCCCCTCCATGGTTTTCTTGACTTGTTAATTGTCATCGTGAGAAAAGAAAAGAAAAGAAAAGAAAAGAAAAGGAAAACAAACCTAAGCTAGAGAATCTGTTGTTCTTTACCTGTTCTGTTATCTTTCAGAGTAGGGATTGGATTAAAACATATGAAAAGTAAAATCCTATGTTCTTTCTGTCCCTATATAGGTGGGTGTCAATTTTACTGGCTATGATTAAATCTTGACCATTGATTCTACATTCATCATCGATACCGATCAAATTATAGAATTCCTCTTCCTCTATAGTAGCAACTAGCAAGTTAGCAACCTTCATTCTCTTGTTAGACTCTTGCTTTCTGGCATTTCAACAACTTAGCATCAAGCAGTTAACCTGATAAAAAACCGGTCGGTTAGACTGAATTTTTACCCGGTTTGCTGACACACAAAATGAATGGTTAAACGGAATCGAGATACCAATCAACCTCCAATAACCCAACCCGATGATTACTTCAAACTTTTCCCATCAACAACTCTAAAACCACTAATAGCTACTTAGCGAATAAAATTACTGAAATGTTATTATTGTACTAATAATAATACAATACTAAATCAATATTAATATTAACGATAACAATAATCTGTCAAAACACCAACTCCCTCTCTCTCTCATCCGTATCGCGATTTGCGAAGCAACACGACACCACACTAACTCTAATCTCCCTCCAATTTCCCCTGAAATTTGATTCACCGGCCTGTCGGCCACCACCATCAATATCCTCTCCGTCCACCGCACGTGAATCACCAGTCCAGTCCTCTGATTTGCCGTTCTCGTTTACGGGACAACAAACAAATGTGAGTCTTCGATTCTGATCAGTACACTTATCTCTCCCATCTATTTTTCACAATTTCTCTTATTGCTCATGTTATTGTAATTCTTGGCACTTGACAGGCAATGACTCAAGTCAGTCAACAACATCCAGCAGAAGAACCTGCACTTCCTGTGCCTGGTGTAGATGTCGCAGCAACTAATGGAGGAGAAGCTGAAATTGCGGCAGAAGTTGCAGCAGTTACAGCACAAAAGAAGAGGAAAGCAGCAACCTAAGGTCTTTAAAAAAAAAAATTATAGTTATTAAATATTTCACTTAATTTTTTATAATTTTTTAAAAATTACAAAATTAATATTTCTAATCGTTAAAAAACTCAAAATAAATAATAAAATAATTTAAAAAATTATACTGTATAAATTTGAAGAAAAATATAATAAATATGAAATAATTCACCCTATATATTTTTTTAAAAGTAGTAATTTTTTTATAATATTTAATAATGAATAAATTTAATTTTACATATTTTTTTCTAAATTTATAATTTCGTAATTTTTTTATATTTTTTAAAAATATTTAAAAAGTTAAAATTATAACTTAAGTTTTATATGCACGCTTTAAAATTGTTAGGGTTAAATGTAAAATTCCGTAAACTATAATTTTTTTTTATATTTAGTTTACTCTTCTTTCTTTTTTCCCAATTAAAATCCCCAAATCTCCTCTCCAAAACCTCCGTTCTCGTCATACGCCCTAACAGAGCTTCAAGATCCATCCCCAATGGAGAATTCACTAATTTTTCTTGAAAATCAAGTTAATCCCACCAAACAAAGATGATGGTGGGCCCACCAAAGAAGCATTTTCTTCCTCTGATCCTCTTTACTTCTCTCTTTGCTCTGTACTTCTTCTACCACTACCACAACACTCCTTCTCTTCATATCTATAATGGTTTGACTCCCATAAATGCCCCTACTGATTTCCAGAAATTCCAAACTACCCCTTCTTCTCCTCCTGCCTTCACTTTCACCATCAAAGTCCTCGCTTACAACCGCCTTGCGTCCATTTACCGCTGCCTCCAATCCCTCGCCTCCGCAGACTACGGCGGAGACATCGTCCACCTCCACATTTACGTGGATCATTTCACCACAGCCGAAGGCAACAACAACAGCTCCGTTACAGATCAAAACCTGAAGAACTTACATTCCATTTTGGATTTTGTTGATGGGTTTGAGTGGAAACTTGGAAATAAAGTGGTGCATTACAGGACGAGTAATGTTGGGCTGCAGGCTCAGTGGCTGGAGGCATGGTGGCCGAGCTCAGATGATGAGTTTGCGTTTGTTGTGGAGGATGATTTAGAGGTTTCGCCTCTGTTCTATAAGTTTGTGAAGGGTGTGATTGTGAACTATTATTACAATTCCTCGAATTATAGCCCTGATATCTACGGAGTCACACTTCAGCGTCCAAGGTTTGTTCCAGGTATCATTTTTGTTTTTCATTGCAATGTTTGCTTGTGGTGATTGATGATAGAGTCGAATGATGTTTAGGCATGACCAAAACTGCATTTTACTTGCTAACTAATTGAAGAAATTATATGGCCATGACCATAATTGTAGCATGTACAAACAATTTAGATGAACATAATCATTTGTAATGAGATAATCCGGTCCTGTGATCATTATGTAGTTTCTTGGTTCAGGCTGTTGTAATGTAGGTGAACCCTTACACTTCTAATCAGGGATGTTTCGGTTTGTAATGAGGGGTTACGTGATTAGCTTCAGGGGCAGTCTGGTATATAATGCTACTGTTGTGAACTTGTTTTTGCTTCTTTGCTATTAATAAAGCGATGGTTAATGAAAAAGAAAGAAAGAGATGATTCACTCCGATGATGTGGTGTAGAGATATAGGTGTGTACGGTACTTGACATGAGAACACTGTTGCTTCTGCGGTCTTTGTTGTTTTTGCATGATCTGATCTGGATTTAGGCATTTTTACTTTTTTAAGAGGAGGTATATGATATTTAGTGGATTGGTGATTATAGGTAAACATGGGAACAAAATGAAATTGGATGGTGAAAGGAGACTTTTCTTGTATCAGTTGGTTGGTACTTGGGGGCAGATCCTGTTTCCTAGACATTGGAAGGAATTCAGGTTATGGTAAGATGACCACAAGTCCAAGGGCATCAAGCCATTTCTTGATGGAATGGTAAATTACGCTACTACCTTTGCACTTCTTTCCTCCACTGTTTCTTTAGGTTAACGTTTTACTCAAATATAAGAATCTAGTGCAGGTGACTAATGGGTGGTACAAAAAGATGGGCGAAAGAATTTGGACTCCTTGGTTCATTAAATTCATTCATTCTAGAGGCTATTTTAATGTCTACACTAATTTTCAGCATGAGAGAGCTCTTAGTGTCTCCCACAGGGATACTGGGGTTAACTATGGGAAGACTGCTGGACCAGACTCCCAATTGTTGAATGATGGTTCCCTGGACTTCAACTTGCTGGAATTGCCACCGTTGAGATATCTGAGATGGTATGATTTCTGTTTTAGAGAAGTACTTCCTGGAAGAATTATAAGGACCTTGGATGAACTTGGGTCTATTCTCATGTCTGTGCAGAGGCATCAGAACGTTCTGCTTGTGAGTATATTTGGGGCGTCTGAAATGATTATAAGGAATATGATCTGCCACTTTGAGAAGCAAAAAATTAGTAATTACATATTTATGGGTCCTACATCTGATCTTTTGTTTGATCTCGCTAGAAGAGGGCATCCAGTAATCGATAGTGGCGAGCTTTTAAATTCTGCTAGAGCGCAGAAATTATTGAGGTCCCAAGGTTCCACCACGAAGCTGCTGGAGGACATTCTAGTGAAGGCTTTTGTCATTAAGAAGTGCCTGGAAAATGGATATAATTCTGTGATAGCAGATGCAAACATGCTTTTGGTTAGTAATAATCTATTTCAAGATTTAGTGGCTCCCAATACTGATTTTTACTTCGGGAAGAGCTTGGCGTTTTTGATCGTTAGGAGCTCCTCTTCTGCTCAGAAAAGTTGGGCTGATGTCCTAAGCAAAGTTTATTTTGTAGTTAAACAAGCTTCGTTACCCTCAGATCGCGGAGGTTTTGTTCAAGTAGTGGCCAAGTTCTTGGAACAGAATGGAGTCACGATCAAAAGAGTCGACGAGGAGAACTTTGGCGTGAAGATCGGTTCTAATGGTGTTAGCCAACCATCCTCTTCAAGGACGGGAAAGGTGATGGTTTACTGGTCTAGCGAGACGAGTCTGGATTTGATTCAAGGGAAGCTTGAAGAATTGAGTTTGTGGGTTACAGATGGTGACTCTTCTTGTGCTGCTGTTGTTTGTAATCAGTCATAGTATTGTAGTGGATAGAATTCTCTCTTCTTTTTTTCACGTTTATTTGTTGATTCCAATCATTTTGTTTGTCATTTGTTGAAGAATTCCGAACAGGTAGATCAGAATTGGTTACTTGATCATGAACAGTATTGGTACTTTTCTTGGTTTTCGATAAGTTGCTTTGGTAAAATTGTCATTAAAAATACAAACCGTGGAATGGAATACTTAAAAATGTGTTAATCATGTCTTGGCAGCGTTTCAAACCAGGCATAAATTGTCCGCCGGGTTCAGAGGAATTCATTTCCCACCATGAATTGAAAAGCCCCAGTCGGTCCCACAAACTTAAACTGTTGGGAAGGATGTTGGTCTATTGCGGATCCATGTTTTGATATTTTAAATTAACATAAAATTTGAAAATATTTTACACCATACACCCACCCTTGTTAGTTGTTATATTTGGGCGAGAAGACTAGTACTACTACTTGGCGTTCCGATTTTACTCGGGAAAGTCATTTCCCGAGTAAAAAATCGGAGGAGTAGGTGTTTGGTAACACCTACTCCAAAATGACTTTTTGAAAAGTCATTTTCAAGGCAAGCCCAATTTTGGCCTTGCCTCCCACTGGAGCATTTTGCTCCGGTGGGCAACGGGAAGTCCTTTTGGACTTCCCTCTCTCCTATTTTTTTTTTTTCAATTCATTTTAATTTTTTTATTTTATATAATCAATAAAATAAATTAAAAACTATAACAAAAAAATCTCTATCTCAATATAAGTAATTCTAGATCCACTTATCCTATTTTTATTAATTTTTTAAAAATGGGTTTTATACCCTTTATGGTCATTTTACATCAAAACCATAGTTTTAAAAAACTGTTTTACCAAACACCTTAAGTATCTAACTTTTCCATTTACCAAAAGTCATTTTCCCACAGAACTTTTCTCAGAACTTTTCCAACTAGAACCGGAACGCCAAACAGATCCTTATTATGATGGTACATGATAAAGAATCTACATACATTTTCTACGATCATAAATAAAAGGAATAGCAATATTAAACATTTTAAGAATAGAGTTTATATTCTAATATTTATTAAATCCTAATAATAAAAGTTAGTATAAGATTAGGGGGAAATCATAAAAAAAAATTGGTTTATGAAATTTAACTCTTTCCTTTATAATACAATTAAACCAACATTAAACGTGGTTGAATGGTAAAAAAATGTCCATATTTAATCCGTTTTAGGTTCGAATTTGTAGAGTAAAGAGTCACCTTTTTACAACCTGACCATATTCAAACAAGATTAGTTTTTGATCGGAATGACAAAACTTACACCTGGAAAAATAAAAGAAAAAATTTACATTCTTAATTTAAGTTTCAAATACGAGTTTGGAGAATGAAGAATAACTTTTTGTAGTTTAATAATGCTCAGATGAGATTAATATTGGACGGAATGCTAGAAAAGACACGGATATCAAAATTGGAAATTTTGCATATAAGGGAAATTTGACCAAAATAAAAAAGCAAATAAGGAAAAAAAATCATCACGTGTAATGAAAATAAGGAAACAATAAGTTGGCTTAACCGGCATCGTTTAGAGAAACGAAACCGTAAAAACAAAAAGTAAAATGTTTACTAATAATATTACTGTTCATTTCCATATAACGAATTCTGATGTTCATTTCATCACCATTAGCGCTGATCTCTCTGGTTTGAAGCTAACACCACAACAACACACATAACATCACATCCTCATATCACAAAAAAAACCAGTTCTTTCCTCACAAGATCCGATCAGATCCTTCCATTTCCCTCTACCTGTCTCATCACCTTCTTCTCCTTCTCTTATCTTCGCTCTCTTAAACTGCGCTTGATCCGTTGATTAGTGAGGTAGTTGAAAGAGGCGTCGGTTTCGTAATTGAAACCAGAGTCTGTGAATCCCGGCTGCAACTAGGGGTCTTTTGGTATTTCTTGTGGAAAATGCAGAAGATCTTGATCTAGGGTTTGGGCAGGAAGAGGCAGGTCAGTGATTCTTGTCGTGCATGAAGATTTGGTGTTGCTTGGGGTGTATTTTCGGTGAAGATAAGGAAGAAGTGGCATCAAGAAGTGACACTGTTGACAAGGACGGTGACGTCATGAAGGAAGATGGTGTCTTGCAAAATGACAGCAGCTCGGAGGGTAATTTTGGAAACAACAATGAAGAGGAGCCCGAGGAAGAAGAAGAGGAAGTGGTAGCTGCTACAAGATTAGGTCTTGCATTGAATAATAGTAATAATAATATTAATAACAACAGTAATAGGAGGACAGAGGGTGATGATCAAGATCGTGGGAATCGTTTGAGACTTTTCGAGGAGATGATTGAAGCCATGCGCACTGGTGGTGCCGGGAATGGAAATTGGGAGAGCATGGCGGTGGAGGTGGATGTGTTGCAATTTGTTCCGCGGCCGGCGTTCAGAATGCCTGCATTTAATGGTTTCGGCCGGTTGCAGGGAGAGGGCAGTACTAGTGGTGGAGGTGCATCTACATCCGTGCTGGCAAGCGATGAGACTGGGGGGGAGGATGGTGACAGGGATTCACATAATAAGCGGCCTAGGGTTTACTTCGGTGATGGGTAAGTGTTAATTGTTGTCAATGGAATGTGTTGCATTATTTATTAAAATATGTATAGGTGGCGTTTAGTTAAAGATGTGTAGCAATCCTATTCATCCATGTGGTTTTTGCCCAAGTTATCAGATTAGTGAATTTTTTTCATTGTTCTCAAGTGTACATGCTTCATGTGCTCTATGATTAGCTGCTTCCGGTTTCAGCCACATGATATTCATTGGTTGTGTAATGGAAAGGATTAGGTGGTGCATGTGGTCATATGAGATGCCCATTGACTGCTTTCAGAATGTGTGCATGCATTTTTTGATGGTTCTCATCGCTTCATAAAGACAACATCTTTTTTTTTTTTTTTTTTTGGCAGTGACTGGGCTCATGAAACAATAATGGCTGCTGATGCCAGCAATCCTAGTTCATCAGCAGCAGATAGAGACTTCACTTTTAGCCAGAGCACTTCTACCCCATCTAGGAATGAGATTCATTATCATAATTTCATGTGGAATAACAGCAGCGATGATATTCCCTTTGACTCTAGTGGTGGGAGAGATGATAGAGATGAGAGTGACACTTCTAAGCTGGAAGATTTAGAAGTTCGGATGGATCTCACAGATGACCTATTGCATATGGTAAATTTTTTGTTTCATATGCTCTTTAGAGATTTTCTATGCTATATTTGCTCCAATGTATGTATCCAAGTTTTATGTTTTATCCTTTTTGCTCCCAGGTTTTCTCTTTCCTGGACCATATTAATCTCTGCCGAGCTGCAATGGTTTGTAGGCAGTGGCGTGTAGCTAGTGCTCATGAAGATTTCTGGAGGTGTTTGAATTTTGAGAATCAAAATGTATCTGTAGAGCAATGTGAGTGTTACTTGTTACCTTCCAAGTAATTGCTTCCTTTTGTCTTTTGTTCCCTTCCTGAAAATGATAGAAACATGAAACATATTGGTCCATTCACCTTCTGCAATAGAGGCATATTTGGAAAACTTATTGGAGCTGGCAGCAATTTGGACTCTTGATCTTCCCTTCGCTTTAAGTAATAAGGCATGACAGTTATCTCTTAGGCTCTGAACTCAATAAATGATATACAGATCATAAAATGACGGCTCTAAGAGGTGTAACACAACACAAAGTAAATGAAGTGCTCTAACAAGTTATATCAAAAAAAATTGAGCTCGTTGATAATTAAGTTGTTTTTTGCAGTTTTGGGGTTATGGTCCATTTTGGTGAATTATTCACATTCTTTTTCCCTTCTTTGTCCATAAATTAAGTTCAAGAATGAAATTTCTCACGCAATTGCACTTGTAGTTGAGGACATGTGTCACCGGTATCCAAATGCAACTGAAGTGAACATTTATGGTGCTCCTTCCATTCATTTGCTAGTTATGAAAGCAGTCACTTTGTTAAGGTAGAAGTCTTTCTTTTTTGTTCTTTATCGTTTTCAGCAAGTTATGGCACGAATTTGTTGCTAATTTTTTTTTTGTTAACCTCAGAAATCTTGACACCCTAACTTTGGGAAGAGGCCAACTTGGAGAAGCTTTTTTCCATGCATTAGGAGATTGTAACATGTTGAAGAACTTAACTGTCAATGATGCCACTCTTGGTAATGGTATCCAGGAGATCCCCATAAATCATGATAGGTTGCGCCATTTGAAATTGACTAAATGCCGTGTCATGAGGATATCTATCAGGTGAAGCAGTATTACATTGCTTAGTCAAACTTTTAGTTTTTGTTTTTAGTCTTGTAGGTTGATCTAATGGAGTAATTTTTGTAGGTGTCCACAGCTTGAAACTTTGTCGCTGAAGCGTAGCAACATGGCACAAGCAGTGCTCAATTGTCCCCTTCTTCATCTCCTGGATGTAGGGTCATGCCACAAGCTCTCTGATGCAGCCATTCGTTCAGCTGCAATTTCATGTCCTCTATTGGAGTCTTTAGACATGTCAAATTGTTCTTGCGTTAGTGATGAAACATTACACGAGATAGGTCAACGTTGTGCCAATCTCCATATTCTCAATGCATCATATTGCCCAAATATATCACTGGAGGTCAGTTCTTGTAGGTTGATGATACCCTCTTGACTTTTGTCTATCTAGTTGTACTTTTTTTTGACATGCTTCTTTGTTTTTTATTGGAAGTCTGTTCAACTGCCATTGTTGACTGTTCTCAAGCTTCACAGTTGTGAGGGGATTACTTCTGCTTCGATGGCCGCCTTGGTCCATAGTACTATATTGGAGGTATGAAGCCTTTCATTTTATACATGATGTGGTCTGCCTTACATACCTGTCAATGCAAACTGACTTTACTTCTTGTTGCAGGTTTTGGAGCTTGATAATTGTACCTTATTGACTTCTGTGTCTTTGGATCTTCCTCGCTTGCAGAACATAAGGCTAGTTCATTGTCGCAAGTAAGTATGCTGCTGCATTTTTACTTATACACCTCTCAGAATTGCTGGTTATTCCTGTTGCAGCATGGGGAACCCTTTTGTTCTTCGTACCTTGGGAAGTTTATAGTTTTCACTTTGCCCCATCTCTGCAGATTTGCAGATCTGAATTTACGAAGTGCTATGCTATCATCTATTATGGTGTCTAATTGCCCATCTCTCCATCGGATTAATATTACTTCAAATTCACTTGAAGTAAGTACTATAGTTAACTAACAATCTTTATGTACCTTCCTTTGTTTTCTATTTAGAGTTTTGATCCCTTGGATTCGGTTTTGTTTTGCAGAAATTAGCTTTGCAGAAGCAGGAGAATCTAACAACGTTGACATTACAATGCCAATGCTTGCTAGAGGTGGACCTCACAGATTGCGAGTCCCTGACAAATTCTATTTGTGAAGTATTTAGTGATGGTGGGGGATGCCCTATGCTAAAATCATTGATACTCGATAATTGTGAGGTTTGTGTTAGATTCTCATCTTCTATTTTGCTCCTGACCAATTATTCTACTGAAGAAGTTTATGGTTGGTAGTAATGGTCTCATTAATTTACTGTCAACAAAAAAAACTGTACTTTCCCAAAGCACTCTTAACGTTTTTCCCTAGGTTCAAACTTAAAGTGAAATGGATTTTTAATCTCGTTGCTTTATTATCTCCTAAAGTTTAGGATGCAAGTAAGACACTAGGGCATTAGACATGCTCATTTTAGCCGTATAACTGAATGTGATGATTCTACGTCTTTCAGAGTTTGACAGCAGTGCGATTCTGCAGTACTTCTTTAGTCAGTCTTTCCCTTGTTGGTTGCCGTGCTATTACTGCTCTCGAGTTGGCATGCCCCCGCCTTGAGCAAGTTTGTTTGGATGGTTGTGATCATCTTAAGAGAGCATCATTTATTCCTGTACGTGAGAGTCAAATTGTTTAATTTTGCTTTATTACCACAATAAAATTCTTGATATAACTATTACTGGATGTTGATGACAAGTGGAATCTGTTCTCCTTATCAGGTTGCTCTTCAATCACTCAATCTTGGAATATGCCCCAAATTGAATGTCCTTAATATCGAAGCACCTCGCATGGTGTCACTTGAGTTGAAAGGATGTGGTGTCTTAGCTGAAGCATCCATTGATTGCCCTCTCTTAACATCTCTTGATGCTTCCTTTTGCAGGTTATGTTACTTGCACTACTTTTCTGGCTGTCCCTTTCCAGGTCCTATTACTGACATCCATGTTGTTTATACCCGCAGCCAACTCAGAGATGACTGCTTGTCTGCAACAACTGCATCTTGTCCTCTGATTGAGTCATTAATATTGATGTCTTGCCCGTCTGTTGGTTGTGAAGGACTTCTTTCCTTGAGCTGGATTCCACACTTGACCATACTTGATTTATCATATACTTTTCTGATGAATCTGCAGCCAGTTTTTAAGTCATGTTTAAAACTAAAGGTACGTTAGGTCTATTGTACCATCTTATATGCAACGTGCTTTAAAATTCTTATCGTAAGTGTTAGAGGTTTCCATATTTGTTTGCAGTAGTGGGAGTGCTGAGGTGTTTTATTTAGGCTTATTTCCCTTCACACCTGTAACTCTAGCATCCAACAGAGCTATTATGAGTGTTCTACTTCTATTTTTACTCACATTTTTGAATGTTTGTGACTGTAGTTTCATTGAATCATTATATCTAGTATTATTAGTTGAGGACAAGATCATCCTAGGCTAAATGAAAAATATGGTTTTCCCATCATTTTGGTTTACAAATTGGAAGATGGCATGCTTTATCTGAATCTATTTTTTCTACTTTAGTATGGGATCGTAGTTGCACATGATTTCCCTATGTTATCAAGCCTTTTGTTATTCTACATGATACTTAGCTCATATGGATGCATTTTGTGAAAGGGCTTCTCTTATGTGATCCTTGTCTTTCACTTCTTCAAATTGAAGGTCCTAAAATTACAAGCATGCAAATATCTCACTGACACATCATTGGAGCCCCTTTACAAGGAAGGTGCTCTGCCAGCACTTCAGGAGTTGGACTTGTCTTATGGAACTCTACGTCAGTCTGCAATAGAGGAGCTTCTTGCTTTCTGTACCCACCTCACTCATTTGAGTTTGAATGGCTGTGTCAATATGCATGACCTAAATTGGGGATTTAGTGGAAGTCAGTTTCCCAAGTTACCAAGCACATATGGCTCATCTGCTTTGCTTCCATATGAGAACACCCATGAGTCAACCGAGCAGCCAAACCATTTACTGCAGAACCTCAATTGCGTAGGTTGTGCGAATATTAGGAAAGTTTTCATTCCACCGGCAGCACGTTGTTCCCATTTGTCGTCACTGAACCTTTCTTTATCTGCCAACTTGAAAGAAGTTGACGTCTCCTGTTCCAATTTGTGCTTCCTTAACTTGAGGTATGCTCCTGTTCTGGGACCAGGTAGAGGTTTTTCATTCCTTTTTGGTGAAGAACTTGATGCTAATAATTCTTTTTGTATGCCAGCAATTGTTCCTCTTTGGAGATATTGAAGCTTGATTGTCCTAAATTGACAAGTCTTTTCCTTCAGGTATGTTCTCTTCTGCCTGTCAGAACTTCTTGGCCATCGTATGAAATTTACTAATGTAGAAGGAAAGGAAAGATCTTATTAGAACTTTGTCTTGCGGCTCATTTATTCTTTTGCTTAGAATAATCTTTCATTTATTTACCTTCAATGGGACTTTGATTGGTGACATTTGCCATGTGTGTTTGAGAAATCTTCAACAACTGTTACCTTTCTGTCGATTTGTAAAATAATACTCTTGGGACAAAAACCTCATCAGTATTAGGAAAGCAGGCTTCTGTTTTACTTGACCTGTAACGATCAAGCACTTTGTACTTTCACGTGATTTTTCTTTGCCATCCTTTGCCTTCTCCTTCCTTGCACGTACCATCCTTTTTTCGTTAACCATTATTTTATCATTTTCTCTAAACTGCATGTGGTTTATGTTACTCTGTGTTAATTTTGTTCTAGACATGTAACATTAATGAAGAAGCTGTTGAAGCTGCTGTATCAAAATGCGACATGTTGGAGACTCTTGATGTACGCTTTTGTCCAAAGGTGAGAACAAAAATTTGTTTAGCAGCAAAATTATATATTAAGCTATCTTTTCATTTTTTTTAGTCCGTTAAGTTTATTTCAATGTCAACTCATCTATTTAAAAACTTAGTATGGTACTCCCTCCGTTTTCAATTAACTGTCATTTTCCTACTGAATGTTACTGTATACTTTACTTGATTTTTTGGTGTTTGCTTTACTGAATGTTACTGTTTCAGAAAGTCAATTAATTGAAAACAGAGGGAGTATATTTTTTGATTTAATTTTGTTAATCTTGAGTTGAAATTGTGCACAATCTGACTTGTAGAAAGAATTTGAACTTTCAGTAATTTTAGATCATTGAATTCAAAGAAAAACTAGAGAATTGCTTATAAAATTACAAAATTGTGTAAATATCTATTATTTTTTTAGGATATTTGAGTGATATGTAAAATTACTACATAAAATTAAGAAAACGTTCCAATGAAATATTACAGAACATTTAAAGTTGCAATTTGAATCTTATGTCTTGTTCACTTTTTAGTGGTGATGCGATCATGGAAGGCCGGATCGTATCAAGTGGAAAATGGTCATTGGTTACGGTCAGTAGTTGGAATGCACGTAGTATCCTGTTAGTTAATTGTGTTTATTTATGGCTGCCCCCAGATATGTTCAATAAGCATGGCGCGTCTACGCGCTGCTTGCCCTAGTCTGAAGCGCATCTTTAGCAGCTTGTCACCATCATGACCTGAATGAAGAATAATTTTGTTCCATTTTCTGCTGTTGAATTCCTTTCCACCTGCAGCGCTATTCAACGCGTAGATGGTTCGGGTTTGTTGTGTTTGTTGTCCATGAGATATGAGTCACTCACCTTGTATTTGTAAATGTGCCCCAGCTTTCTTTGGTATATAAGACGCGCGACTATGTTGTATTTCCGTCTTCTATGCAACAGTACAATAAATTGAGTATTATTATTGAAGCTTCGTTGTTTTCCGAAGTGATTTGCCACATTTGCTAGGCTCGGTATTACTGTTTGAGTAGATATGGTCATAATGTATTCAGTTTCCTGTCTCTTCATGTTGGTTAATAAAACGACAGTAGTTTATTGCAGTGAACACATTTCTCTCAAATTGAAACAGCAATGGTTCAAAGATGCTCTTTTTCAGGCGAAACTGTTACGATGTATAGGATACAAATAAGGAAAAGCACTTCAGCCAAGCAAAATACATCAAACTTCCTTTAAGATTGGATATTATATTATATGGCATACATATGAGAAGTGATGACGATCTACAGAAAATCATAATATTGATTCCAGTTTCTTCAATTCTGGGTCCAAGATTTGAGGTCCTGCGTCTTCTTCAGGTGTTCTATAAGCATCTGCGATAGCTTTCCCTTTATATAATACGTCCGGAGGGACAGTTTGGAGGAGGCTGTAGAGGTAAAGGGAAAGCCATGTTAGAAAAATAGATGATTTAGACATTTGACGAAGTCGTACAAATATATACTTATAATAAACTGAAAAAGAATGCAATAGAACAAAAACCTCTCGAGTGCGTTAAGGGCAACTCCTATTTGAGTCTTCATTGATTTAACTGAAGCTTTGGGATCACTTCTTGATGCATGTAGAAGCAAGGAATCAAGTTCTTCCAGGGCTCTACGAAGTAAAAAACTTAATGCTATCAGAAACTGTTTGTACATTCATGGTGAGGAGTCACCAACATAGTCCGAGCAGCATTAATTGTACGGAGGATGAAGAATACTCTCGAAAGTGCCTTCTAGATGGTCATACAATCGAGATCATGCCAGCGAGTGTGCACAAGTTATAAATAACTATGACTGTTTTCAGAGATCATAGAAGGTACCTCAGACATTGATCGACATCATTCGAAGCAGCCTTACCATTTCCAGCATCAGAAGCATACTGCGCTACCTGAAGGGTCCGAAGAAAATTTCCAAACCTCAGGAACTCATGTACACAAAAACTGCCATAAAGGAAATTCAAATGAGAAAAAAGAAATGATGCTTTGGATCTATTGCATACGTTAAACAAGATTAGGCTCTCAGTTAGCGGTAAGAACAGAGAAAGATCGTTTCATGAACATAAAGCTTTTGGGTCCTTCCACAAGGAAGACTAGGTCAAATTATATCAGGAGGTCACTGAATAACCGATAGTTCTTCATTTAAAATTTTCATTGAAGTTGTTAAAATCCAAAATCACGCAATAGCCATGGAATTAACTTTCAACCCAATCGAACTTCAAATCAAGCGACCCATCTAGTTAAAGCAACTCTATCCTTTTCTTCGATTAGTTTCTTTCGGTAAAGCTAGCCCTTCACCTAGTTAAGAGAGCATTCAAAAATCTATATATCCATTCCTTTCTCTATGCTCATAATGTTGTGTGCTTTGAGCCAGAACAGCAGAACTGTTAAATTCAATCCAAGAACTACAAGAATTCAACAAAGTTAAAACACACATCATCTCTACTCCCTAGCAATAAGAAATTATGATCAGCACACACAAGAAGGCAACTTACTGCTCTAATATTTATACGAAGAGATGCTGCTGGACCGGAACGTAGCAGCGATCGACAGTCCGCAAACTGGGGTGAATCAACAACCTCCAAAATTTTATCTGAAATAATGGGATAAAAATTGAAAAGGGGAAAGGCATCACATTCAGCTCAAACCCACCACAAAAAACCCAAATCTTGTTTCACCAAAAGGAAATAAGTAAATAAAAAGAGTTACCTAAATCCTTAATCTGAAACTCTGATAAAATAACTACAGGCACATACGCCTCCAAAGGATCAAGTTTTTTCCTATTAATTAAGAGGACAAGTGAAATAAATATAAAAAAGGAACCATTTTTCTTTAAATTCAAGAAAGAAATTCCATAGATTTATTGTTACCTCTTCACATATTTGTCAAAAATGCCGCCTGCAATTGCATCTGCACAAACAAAAAAACCCAAATAAAATTTTCCAAAATTACAAAACAATTGAACTTTGATTTCTTTTTGTTTAAAGTGAATGAGATGCTTACTATTGGGTTGGAGGAGCAAGTGAGAGAGGAAGAGAGAGATGGAGACCAATCGTCTGCTTTCCCGCCATTTCGGCGTGGGGATGGGGTGTGCGCACTTCACTCCTCGTCGGACTGGGAGTTGCTCTCTGCTTCGTACTTTCGATGCGGTGGCGTTTACGGAAAGTGAGGGCGCGAAGAAAGCTGGGGGATGCGAGAGGGTGGCGCTAATGTGCGCTGGGGTGTGGAGTGTAGCCATTCGGACAAACACCGCATAACAGGAATCTGTCTGTCTTGAGGAAGTCGAAGGTCGGGGCCTTATCCGTTTGATCTTTTTTAGTCACTGTCGGAAATTTCATGGATTCCATTAAACAGAATTTCAAATTTTCATTTTTTTTGGTTTATAAAAGAAGGATACGTAGATAATACTAAGGTTACATGCAGTTTAAAATAAAATAGAAATATAAAAACGAAAATTCCACTATTATTTTTTAAGCTAGAAACTAGTTTCTCCACTATATTCTCAAAAAGTACTATATTTCAAGGATTTTTCCATCTAAAAAAAAACAATAAAACGTATCCAAAGGGCATAATCGTAAACAGAGCTAATGATAATAATAATGGAAATTATAGCTGCAGCGCAGCCAAAGTTAGTAGAGATTTTAATCATCCTCAGTTTCATCTCTCTCTCTCTCTCTCTCTCTCTCTCTGCTCTCTCTGCCCATAAATCTCCTTTTCAAAGATCAGCAGCATCTGCATTATTACCAATGTCATCATCATTGCTTCTTCTTCTTCTGTCTCTGCTCTTCGTTACTGCTTCTGCTACTATTCACAGTAAGCATCCTTCTCCTACATACCCATTCTCCGATATTGTGATAAAAACGAAAATGTGGGTTGCTTTTGCTTGATCTGCTTAATTTGCAATTTTGGAAATTAATTTGCTTGTGAATAAAGGTTGCATCTTTACTATTTCTAGGGACTATTTTCTTGAGCTCATTCGTTAATTAGTTGCTTTGCATTGGAAATTACTATTTTTAGGTTAGTACTGCTATATATCAACATATTAGATCTGCGATTTAGACCCAAGTGTACATCTGTATTGGAATTTTTTTGTAACCGCATTGCTATTTTAGGTTTTGCTTGTTCCTTTTTTAAGACATTGGAGAGGGGCAAGTTTGAGTATTTGAATCTAGAGTTGTTTATATTTAAAAGACAACTTAATTGGTGAGCTTCGTTCAAGCATTTTGTTTGGTTGAAGAGATTCCGAGACCAAATATAACAATGTGAGACATTGATCTTGTTTGCTTACCTTAAATCAATGAGATTCATGAAAACATGAAGCTTGTTAGTCAATGGCAAACATACCCTGTTCGCTAATATGTCTGCCTTAACCGCAAGCTTCCCACTGAGCTTGTTATTGGCACATCCACCCATCCACTAAAATCAAGTCTTTTCACCATTTTTTAGTTGATTCTTGATGTCGCTGGTTCAAGCATTCTCGATTTTTGGCCTTGAGCCCTTTCCTGTTAGTGCTTTGCTTATGTAGTCACTCATGCTTTCTGACTTTTATTGATCGATTGTTGTAAATGTACTTATTCATTCTGGGGCTTGAAACTTTTGCGATCCACATTGTGAAACTCTTGCAATCCAACATTGTGCCTGCTCGTATTTCTTTCTTTCATTGGTTATGGTTGGGCTCTAACTAAGGTCATTACTCCGTTCATGCTATATAGATGTAATTAGAGTGACAGATAACCCTGCGGATCAACTTGTTGCTGTACTTAGTGCTAACAGAACTGCACATAAAGGATCCTCCCTCTTCAGCAATCCAGGCCTAGCCTGCATTGCTTTGCAGTATATCAAAGCATACCAAGGGGATTGTGGTTCTGTTGGAGGGCCTGATGCCAAGAGGCCCCCCGATTCTGAAATCGCCGACACTTTTGCTCCCAACTGTGGTGTTGAGGCAACAACCCTTTCTCAGATCACTGGTCGTCTACTTGGTTGCGAGACTAAGTATGTTCCACCATCCGAAGCATTCTCTGGAATCCTCTTGAAAAATGAAAAGGGTTTAGATATTCTTTACAGTAAGAATCACACAGAAGTGGGGGCTGCAGTTACCGGCACTGATGGTGGAGCTCCCTACTTTTGGTGTGTGTTGTTCAGCAACGGTAAAACTAACAGCAGCTTTGCTTTTGAGGGAGGAGTAGCGAAAATCACAAAGCCCGGGTGTTTTAGTGGTTATAATGATGTGTGCAGTGGTGCTAATGGATGGGCGAAGCCTCTTTCGCTATTGCATCGTGTAATAGTTGCAATGGCTGCTGTAGCTTTTGCATTTAGTTCATAGAAGATGATGCCCATCCAAACTTTTTTTATCTTGGGGTCTCGTTGCTTTGTCGTGCTTCTTCGCTTGACCTCTCTGATTTGTTTGTTGTAATTGATTTTCTGATCACTGCTCTCTCGTATCTTGTTGAGAGTGTCGGACTTTGCAATCATGCTGCACTCATCTTTCTCCATATGTAGAGGCCATTTCTTTGATTTTGTTCTGATTGAAATGAAACTTTGTTGTGTTCCTCTACCGAGGGGAGTGAGCAGTGAAGGTGTGGTTGCCTGGCTCATATTGAATGACAAGTCGCGCAGAGAAGCTGCATAATTTCACAAGAATATTTGTATGATCTTTGGCAGGGAGAAACGCATGCCGAGAGACTAACCGTCGACTCGAACTAGACTAGTCACATCCAGGGATTAGAAAAGTAAAATAAAATAAAATAATTTCTACTAAAAAATTATGTACAAAAAAAACTACCATAAATTAGTTTTTTTTATGAACTCGGAATTTGAATATTTTTTCAAACTCGACTAATGGTTATAAATTACTTTCACAATAAAACATGTCATGCCGAATTGATTTACCCTTGAAAGCTTGGGTAGGTAAGATCAAATTGCCTTGCCTTAAAAAAGAGCAAACTTTCAAAGATGAGGTTTTGTTCTAAAAATGCCCCAAAATTTCCCAAATTTTTTTCTCTATAAAAGTGCCATCCAACCCATCCTCCCTCACTAACAAAGAAAGTTCCATCCAAGGTCCCATTCACAATTTTCCAAACACTTACTATATAAATAATTTTGTTGTTTTTTTGTTTGCTACATTCCATGTTTTGCTTGCCAGTGTTTTTTTGACTAGCAAATTTCTCAACTTCCCATCAATTTTAAAGTCTGCACGACACTCTACCAGACCAATTTCTTTTGCTTTTCTTCTTTGATACGAAACTGTACTGCTCAACTTTTCAAAGAATCATATGCAGAAGAACCCATGAAACAGAAAACAAGAAAAAAGTTGTTCTTTTGTTTGAGCGTTACATAAGCATAATAGTACGTTTTTCTGTGCATTACACAATTCCCTATAAATTTTAGTTTTTTAGATTTTTTTGTTCTGAGCGGGAAGTGCGTGGAGCCCAGAAAATTAAGTGATTGAACGGAGGATGAGTGCTGCTTGACAAGGTAAAGTTTACTTTTTTCGTCTGTTTTGTAACATCAAGAAGCTCGGTTCCTGGTTTAATTAGTATTTGCTGTCGTCAAAAGGGTTTCTCGAGGAGAGCTTTTTCTTTGTTGTAGTCAGTAAAGGAAGGAAGAAGGGGGAGGCTTTAATTATGGGTTTGGGGGAACTGAAGGAAAGACCGGATTTTGATTTGAATTTACCTGCTGAGAATTGTTTGAGTGAATTAGGGTTTCAAAGTTCTGTTCAATTTGGTGACAGTTATCCCGAGAATCAAGCAGAAATTGGTTTTGGTGGTGGTATGAGGCGAATTGAGCAATGTGCAGAGGGGGAAACGAGCGGTTCTGGACCTTCTGGTAGTAAGAGGATGAGGTTTACTGTTGAGGAGAAAGGGAAGGCCAAAATAGATGATAGTGAACCATGCGAGCTTGAGCTTGATCTTGATCTTAATCTAAATTTGGGTTGGGGGGGATGGGAGGAATGTCTGGTTAATGAATCAGTTGAAGATAGAGAGGTGACTGATTTGGGACCATCAATGGGGGTTCATGTGCTAGAAGGATTGGATTCATTCCCAGTTACTGTAGAGAGAAGTTCACCAAGAGAAATACTGGATCATGCAGCGGACCTATTGATTGAGGAAAAATTTATAAGAGAGCTCGAACCTGAAGAGCGACTGCTGCCAGGGTTTAATCTAGCACGCTACCTACAGCAAAAGCAGGAGTCAGATGCATTGCGACAGCGTGAAGTTGCTAGAGAAGTAGCCCAACGATTTCATTTCGAGGCTCAAGAGCAGCATCAGCAGGCGCAAGAAAAGAGAAGACAGAAGATAAGGCAATTGAAGGGACTTGATAAGGATTTAGATGTTTCTCAAAGCCCATTTGTACTGGCAATGGAATCCATCAAGAAGCGCCAAGATGCTCTAAAGAAATCTTTATCTGGTTCACCACAGTCACTGTTCAAATGGGTGCCTGCAAATAGGCAGGGATGCAATGGTTTGAAGCGTGATGTTCCTACCCTTCTGGATATCAGTTTGAATGCTCTTGCAAAAAATTCTGATGCAATTGTGTCACTTGATTTTGTTCCTAATGAATTGAGGCGTAGAATTAGTCATTTGGTTAGTGATGCTCGGAAAGTTGATGCTCATTTTGTTGAACTTCTTGCAAGTGGATCTCCAACTGAGATTTGTGTTAGGGATATTTCTCAGTTGACAGAAGAGGAGTTTGCCAAAAATTTTGGTGGTTGTGACACCAAGGACTTGACTGTAAGTACCTTTCACTAGTTGCATATCAGCTCTTTCGAAGTCCTACTAAGTTTTATCTATAAATGAATTGCCATTGGTAGTTTTACCTGAAATTTCACTTCATTATTGAGTTTTATATTATTAGTTCGGTACTTGTCTATATCTTCACCATCTCTTGCTTGCATTGACTCAGCTATGTATCTATTTTCTTTCAATTAACTGTGATTCTTTGAGGTAGGTGCTACAACTTGACCTTTGTGGACGATGCATGCCTGATTATGTATTACGTGATACCTTAGCAAGGTCACCCAATAGACTCGCTTCCTTAGCTACACTCTCTCTAAGGGGTGCACATCGCCTGTCAGATCTTAGCCTTACTGATCTCGCTAAGTCTGCACCAGCACTGCGATCTATAAATTTGAGCCAGTGCTCCCTTCTTACATCTCATGGGATCAGTGATTTAGCTACCCACTATGAAGCCTCTTTGAGAGAGTTTTACATTGATGATTGCCAGAACATAGATGCCATGATTATTTTACCAGCTCTGAAGAAAGTGAAGCATTTGGAGGTGTTGTCAGTGACAGGCATTCAGACTGTCTCTGATGATTTTGTCATTGAACTAGCTCAAGTCTGTGGCAAAAACATCAAAGAGCTTGTTTTTGCTAGATGTGTGTAAGTTTCTCTAACTTGCTGAGAACTGAGCTCAAGTTACTTCACACTGTGTCCTTTTCCAATGATGAGGGTGCTTTTGACTTGGTGCAGGGAACTTACTGATATATCCATCAGAACTCTAAGCAAAACCTGTCCCAAGTTATGCGCCCTGGACTTGTCATATTTGCAAAACCTAACAGATGCATCATTACAATACCTAGCCAATGGTTGCCGATCAATTCAGAGACTCATACTTTGCCGCAACGACTTCAGGTTTTGTAACTGCTATCCTCCATAAGTTTTAAACTTCATTTGGTCCTTTAGTAACCAATTATGATCATGTTAAGAATCTACAACACAGTTGGCATATAAGAATGAATCATAAAGCTTTTGCCTACATTTAACTTTTACATCCTGATTTTTATTTACTAGATTTTGAACTTAATTCGCTTGCTGTATGCTGTCACTTAATCTTAGTGGCTTTTGGGTAAGGGATCTAATTGTTGGAAGTTACATGTGTCACAGTGACGAAGCTGTTGCTGCCTTCTTGGAAGCCTCTGGAGAGTCTCTGAATGTACTTTCACTGAATAATGTCCGTGAGGTGAGATTCATCATCCCCAGCCCTGTTTTAACTTTTGACATCATCTGTCTGCGTTGGAAGTTAATTCTGGGGATATACATTAACCTGAGATGCTGCATATTGTGTTGTATGCAAACAAAGGAGCCTGGTCTATATCCAAGTTTATGACTAATGAGTAACTTGCAACAGGTTGCTCTTAACACTGCCTTATCAATTGCCACCTGCTTGAGAAACTTGTGGAGTTTGGATTTGTCGTGGTGCCGCAGATTAACGGATGAGGCACTAGGACTGATTGTTGACAGCTGCTTGTCGCTGAAGCTAGTCAAACTCTTTGGATGCACCCAGGTACACATGCTAAATATGGCCTTTAATACATGCTCAACTCTCTCTTGTATACTTGACATGTCAGTTCAGACTTGAACTCAGCCATATGTATGGAAGTAGTTGTCTGTATTTGACATTTAGATTTTAATCCATGCATGTCCCAAAATGCTGGTGATACTCAGATGGGTTTCTATGTAGAGAAGTTTCTATGAAGAGAAGACACTAACTACACAAGTCAGAGATGATGAAGACAACTAAGATGGTGTTCTATGTTTTATGCAGATTACAGATGTGTTTTTGAATGGCCACTCAAACTCATCGATGCAGATGGTTGGATGTAAAACAAAACCACTTTTGGAACATCTTGATGTGCTTGAGCCTCAAAAAACACCATCGATATTCTCCTCTGACAGATTTTGCTGATCACCAAAGTGTTGATTCCCCTGATACTTGATGCTCTACTTGCTTCGTTGCTGCACAGGAAAGAAAGAAAACTCCTTCCTTTTTACAAGAACAGATCAATTCTTTGACACCTTACAACATTGAAACCTTAGGGACTATTGACAGCTGACTTCCCAACAGACAAAGCTCGCGTTCTTTTAACGATACCCGCATCCATAACCTCTAGGCTATTTGATGCCATACTGCAGTAGGTTTTGTTTTGGTTACCCTATTCATGTAACTTTTGTTTGATGAATTAGGAATATCTGAAAATCATATAGGCAGCTGGAAACACATAGTGCAAACAGCTCGATAGATCATTCGAAGATCTACTAAATGTACCATTACAGACAGATCTATTCAGATCGTAGCTATATTGTTGTTGATGTTGAAAGTAATGAGCAAACTGAGATTTCGTTTTAACTAAATTTCTGCTATGAATATGTTGTCTGTTACGGAGATTAGGGTTCTAGAAGGAAAAAAGAATTATGAGTATATTTATAACATATTCCAACTACAAAAAGCAAGAAACTATAAGATTGCAGCTTAAATGAAAGAGCAGCAAGGTCCAAACAGCTGCTTACTCCAAGTTATGGAAGGGAAGAGGAATTCTGTGAATGAACCACAAAGAAAGTTAGGAACTTCAAAGATGTCAACCTTCCCAATTCATTGAAGCCTTGAACTTTAAGACCAATGCGAGAATCAAAAGAACCATAATGATTCCACCAGAAGAACCACCAACTCTATGAATCCAATAAGGATCGGACCTAGTGAAAGTCCGGTCGAAATACAGTGACAAAACAGTAGCCGAGATCAGCATCAAGAGCAGCAAAGGTACCCATGCCCCAAGATTGATGGGTTGCTCGTCGAGCTCGAGATCACTGACTGATCTCCGGTCGATATAGAGAGGTGAAACCACAGCTAGAAGACACAATCCTACGGCTACAATCTTTTCATAAGGGGCAAACCTGCTAGTTCTGCATGTAGCTATCGGCTCCATCGAAAAAACAGAGGTGGAGAAGAGAAAAACAATCTTGCCTTATCTTCTAGTCTATTGGTGCATAATGGAAACAAGTATCCCTGCACTACTTCATTGGAAGGTAACGACTTCTACAAAACCAGAAGCATATCCAATGGTGGGTAGTGGTTGCACATAATATATGAAAGATGTGTTAGTGCCAAGACATGACAACTTCCCTTCTTGGTCATCAAAATGGAATATATTCCTTTCATTTGTAGCTAAAATAACTATAATTAGGGGCGGTTCTTTTTACAAGCCTTCGAATCAAAGCCGGAAAGAGGAGTTTAGATAAAGAGGCTTCTTCTGTTCAAGTTATTCTTTCTGGATAATCTTTCCAGAAGTTGTGAGGTATAATATGTTCTGTGGAAAAATATAGGAGTGGTTAGCTTCTTCATGAAGCTCTTGGTGGTAGATTAGGTGGGTGTAGTAAATTATGGGCATAGATAGACTATTCTCCACTAATAAAAAAGTTTAATTTTGATGCTTACCTACATAATTGCTAGGAATCTGGTACCATCAGCATCACAACCCTTTTGACTCCTCTTCCCCCTCATGTCCAGAAAACTCAAAAATATTACAGTAAATCTATTAACCTCGTGCGAACGAGCATACATAAAGAGAAAAAGAGGTGCTCAAGAAAACAACTTGATCTCTCGTGAATGTATATAATCAAAGAAGAGATGGACAATAGAATTCATATCCGAACATTACTACACCTGTATTCAAAAATCACAAAAATACACAAGGTACGTATACCTAAAAGACTTAGACTTGTGAGGTAAATGGCCTAATTATCCGTGCCAGTCGAGCTCTTTGACTTGTTTCCACATAGCCTTCTCATCCATTTCTTCTGTGATGTAGTAAAACTATTGAACCTTGAATGATATGGGTGTCCCCTTTTAGAATCTGCCTTTCCTGGAAGTTCAGCAGGAAGTGCAGCTGCAGTGCTAGTAAATGCATTTAGCACAAGAAATGCTAGTATTGGAGAAAGATCTAATGTCCCTCCTAGCGGTGGGATAATTCCGCGGAATATGTTCAAATACGGATCACACAATGTGCTGCATTCAAAACCCAACATCAGCAATTAAAAGAGATACCAAAAGGTAAAAATCAAAGAAGATCAAATAAGCACTAATGAGCAAAATGGGACATACTCATTACAAGCCAGTGATTGACTTGTATAGTAACATAAACAACAGATTATACAGGCGTGCTAACACAAAAACAAATCATAGAAGATTTTGGTACAAATATGGTAATAAGTACAGAATATGATTGACCTTCCCATCGCATTCTAAGAAAAAAGTGCAAATTAAGATGTAGGATGTGCAATGTACCTGAGAGGGCTAACAATGGCAGGAGGGGAGTTAGGGAACCAAGTCAAAACAAGTCTCACAACTAACAGTGTGTTGTATAAATTCAAGAAATTCATTATCCCATTAGCCACCACAATTCCTGCTACTGAATCTCCAGGCAACACAGCTGCAAAATTGTGACTTGACAAAGAATTCACACCATTGTTCCTAGAGCAATAAACTTCCCTACTCTGCATCTAAAAACACACAAAAAAAACGGAAAAAAAACTCAATAATTGAGCACAATTCTTCAAATCAATGGAATTTGACGAAATCAGCAAGACCTGGTGGGTTAAGTGGTGGTTGAGATGGGAAGAGAAAGAGATTATCTTTTCTAGAAACGGGTTCTTCGAGGCCAAAATGAAGATGGGTTTTAGGAAGTTTTGTGCTTTTGAAGCGAATGAGCTGTGGAGGTCCCGCAGGATGAGATTTGGATATGTGATGATGAGATTTGGGTTGATGGGTTGTCTGAGAAATGGGTTTTGAAGAATGGAGGGAGAGAGGCTGGTAGTGTTTGAGACAAGGGTCTGTGCATTACTGCTTTGATTCTCCATGGATGATGACTCGCTTAGAGGAGCCATTGTAGAGCTTGAGAGAGCAGAGGAACTGGAAAATTGGTGAGTGCTCGAATTTCGAAGAAGATAACGTTGAATAAGGATTTTTGAGTTTAGATTTTTCCGTTTCCACGTGGCGAGCTCTTATTCGCTCCATCAAGATGGCGCGTGGTAAGAGGTGAGCGACGTGTCGCCTAAGCATTTTTGTGTTGGCCCTTCTCTTAGCCGTGCGCTTAAAAGACTACCTCACAATTACAGAACGTAACGTAACGACACTGTAGCCTCCAACGGATAAAAAACAAAACCAATACTATTCTGCCACCTCACGTTCCACGACGACCACGTTTAACTAAAATCAACTCTCCCTCCTCCTCTTCTTCTTCTTATTCCTCCCTCCTTTTTTTCATTTCTCGCTCCTCCATCGATGCTCTCTCTCTCCTCCTCTCGCTCTCATAGAAATGGCTGATTTGCTCCTCCGCTTCCCTTCTCCCTCTAGTTTCCACTTCCGGTATACTGACACCTCTCAATCGTCGCGCGTTGACTTAACTCCCCGCTTCCTAAAACGACGCCGTTCCAAAATCCCGCTCTGGCTGCCACGTGTCAATCTTTCAAACTCCCTTCAAACCAAAACCTCACCTCAGACCCCGCCAAAGCAACCGAATGACTCTCCAATCCTTCTTGACGTCTCCGGGATGATGTGCGGGGCGTGCGTGTCCCGAGTCAAATCCCTTCTCTCCTCTGACCACCGCGTTGACTCCACCGTGGTCAACATGTTGACCGAGACCGCTGCCGTGAAGGTGAAACCGGAGGCGTTGGAGGATGATGAAGTGTGTCCGGAGAGTATTGCGGAGAGTTTGGCGAAGAGATTGAGTGAGTGCGGATTTGAAGCGAAGAGGAGAGCTGCCGGGATGGGAGTGGCAGGGAATGTAAAAAAGTGGAAAGATATGGTTGAAAGGAAAGAGGACTTGATAATTAAGAGTAGGAATCGCGTTGCCTTTGCTTGGAGTTTGGTGGCTTTGTGCTGTGGCTCGCATGCTTCCCACATATTGCATTCTCTTGGCATTCATGTCGCTCACGGTAGCTCCTGGACTCAAACGTATCGAAATTCAGTTTCACTTTTTAGCGAATTCGTAAAAATATATAGTTTTGAAGAATTATTCGAATGCTTCAAGTTTGAACTGTTGATATAGCTTGAACATAAATTGATTATGCAATTGCTGTTTTGGTGTAGGCCCAGTTTTTGAGGTGTTGCATAATTCGTATGTGAAAGGCGGATTGGCTGTAGGGGCTCTGTTGGGTCCTGGAAGAGGTAACCTGGTTATCATGTGATGCAATATGGTAAAGAATGGATTTGCTTGAAATGAATGTGTGTGTGTGAATATTTTGTAAATTTTGTAGAATTGCTCTTTGATGGTATTAAGGCATTTGGGAAGGGATCCCCAAATATGAATTCTCTTGTGGGGTTTGGATCCGTTGCTGCATTTTTCATCAGTGCGGTAAGACTACTTCACTGAATTGCTTTCTTAATGGTTTGGTTCTTGATTGTATTCCTAACTCTTTGTATTTTTTGGCCTCATGTTCATTTTAGGTCTCTCTTCTTAACCCTGAACTCCAATGGGATGCTTCTTTCTTTGATGAACCGGTGAGTTTCTTTATCCTCTGTGCTTTACTTGTCTGTTTCTCTGTGCACTCTTTGAATGACTAATCAACTCTTAAAGTTGAGTTTGAGTGTCTTACTGCTCAACTAAGCTGAACTATTACCCACTTTATCTAATAAGACCTTACCTTTTACTATACACGGATGCCATTATTTCTTTGTATTCATGTTGAGGCCATTAAATTTTTGAGGTCAGCGACAAATTTCTCATGTGTGTCTCTTATCTTTTAGAGTGCAGGTTATGCTTCTTGGTTTTGTACTTCTGGGACGTTCTCTTGAAGAAAAAGCAAGGATCAGAGCAGCTAGTGATATGAATGAGCTTCTTGTATGTAATGATTAGTTTCATGTTTATGATATGAAATCTGACATTCTTTTATCCTGATAAGTGATTTGCAAGATGGAGGATTTACTGTCCACCATATGCCAATTTATGTTACATGAATTTGTTCTCTGAATAATGTGTAGAAATTGTGTAATTTTTTTATCATCTTTGAAATCAGTAGCAGTC
Source organism: Viola odorata (assembly GCA_963691705.1). Taxonomy (NCBI): domain Eukaryota; kingdom Viridiplantae; phylum Streptophyta; class Magnoliopsida; order Malpighiales; family Violaceae; genus Viola; species Viola odorata. Next base: position 17,423,175 of record OY829545.1, read on the forward strand.
GAAGAATTGCTATATTGATTTTGTTGAGCTGGGTGTTTTGCAGTCGCTTGTATCCACTCACTCACGGCTTGTAATTACTTCATCGGATAACAACTCCCCAACTGATACTGTTCTTAGCTCTGATGCTATTTGTGCTGAGGTCCCCACCGATGATGTTCGAGTTGGGGATATACTGTTGGTTCTTCCTGGAGAAACAATTCCTATTGATGTAAGCATTTCAAATCATTCTTCTCTTCAGTAATGAATGATATTTTGAATTTTTATATCATGTTTTAGCTTTTTATTCAGGTGCGGAGTAGTTCTCATGGTCATTGTGCAAATGCACCAGTATTATATGAATCTGTTATCCTACTGTCTGATTTTTCCATATATGCCCATTTCTTCTGAAGCAAACTTCTTTTACAATATGAAAGGAAGCAATTTTCAGGTTGCTTTACTGGCAGAGGCAATGTTCTTAGATTTTAATGGGTTAGTAATGCATATGTCTAAAACCATAAGAGTTTCATAGATCTACTATTCCCCTGGTTGATCTACCCCTAGCACAAATACAGATATCTAGTGGATTCAGATGTTAAACCATAGGAGTTGTTTGAATTTTTGAAAATTATTGCTTTTATTTAAAATCAGTAGAGCACAGCATATCCAAATTCTGCTGAAATTAAATCTTTCCTGGGCAGGGGAGAGTTCTGGCTGGAAGAAGCGTTGTGGATGAATCTATGCTAACAGGGGAATCCCTGCCTGTGTTTAAGGAGGAAGGCCTCACAGTCTCAGCTGGAACAATAAACTGGGTATGGATTTTATGATGATTCCATGAACTTTAATTTTCCATAAAGTTTCTCAATGTTTCTATATTTGAGAGAAAGCATGTGCTTATACTACCTGGAGAAATTAGAAGTACTCAGGTGGGAGAGCAGCTGAAAAAGTTAGTGAAATCATCACAGATGTGTCTTTGTATAGATGTATGAAAGATTTCTCTTGCTAACTTGTATCAATTTTCTTAAGCTACACTCATTCACCCACATGTGGAACTGAGGTCCTGTGCATATAGAATTTTCTGCAGTTCTTTTGTGTTGTGATTGGTCACTACATTACTTAACAGTGGCAATTGTTTAAAACTAAACCAGGATGGTCCTTTAAGGATTGAGGCCTCTTCTACTGGCTCCAACTCGACAATTTCCAGGATTGTTCACATGGTATGTGATCTTTCCCTTCTCCTGCAATTTTAAGATCATAAAATGCATCTAGAGCAGATGGATGTACTTGTGTGCTTAATTTATTTATTTTTTGGTCTTCTTTCTTTCACTTGCCAAAGCTATTGTCATAGGGAAAAACCATATACGCCTATGCTTTGGGACATAAATTCAGAGTTTGTCACAGTATGATAATTATGCTAAGTGTTGTCTGAAAGAAAGGAAGAATGGGGACAGGAATGAAACTTTGAATAAATAGATTAAAGCAGTCAAGCTTTATGGTGTGGTTTTCAGGTTGAGGATGCTCAAGGCAATGAAGCACCCATACAAAGACTTGCAGATGCAATAGCTGGGCCATTTGTATACAGTGTAATGACTATATCGGCAGCAACTTTTGCTTTCTGGTAGGTTTTGTTTCTTCACTTGCATTATCTATATGCATGTGTTTAAAGGGAGACAGACATAGAGGAAAGCTTAAAATGGGAATCATACCTTTTCTCCAAGTATCAATAGATATTTAAGCGAATCTGAATTCCTATTCAGTATTTCTTACAACCTCGGTTAATATAGGTTCTGTATGGTGGTTGAGATATCATTTGTTGGACACACATATTTGATAACAGAAGAAGATATTTCGTTTCCTCATTTTGTGGAAGTTTAGTAAATTTGACTTTCCAATAGACTTTTCTGAGCATGTTTGTTGTTTTTCAATATGCATCTGAGTTTGACATACGTTATAATCATATGCAGGTACTATGTGGGTTCGCTTGTTTTTCCTGATGTTTTGCTCAATGATATTGCTGGACCAGAGGGAGATCCTTTGCTGTTGAGCTTAAAACTTTCGGTGGATGTTTTGGTGAGTTGTGTTTGATTTTTCCTATTAATGATTTACAGTTTATGCTTCTAGCTTGTAACATTAGTTTCTTGCTTCAGGTAGTTTCCTGCCCTTGTGCACTGGGTCTTGCCACCCCTACTGCCATCTTAGTGGGAACTTCTCTTGGTACTACACACAACTTGTTAGTTTTACCAAAATTTGAATTCTGCGTACGACGAAGATATCCTAGAGCATGTTGTTGTTAGTTATTATAAGCTTCTTATCTTACTCTCGGAGACTTATTTATATTAGGAGCAAAGCAAGGACTTGTTATAAGAGGAGGAGATGTACTGGAACGCTTAGCAGGCATTGATTACATTGCTTTGGACAAGGTAGTTCAATATCTATACAACAGTGTTCTTGCCTCCCTGCATCTACCCACTCACATACGTGCACACGCAGATGCTTGCTTGGAACTGAAGTGTTTTGACTTGCTTTCAAAGTTATCAGCGCATATCCATTCGAATAAAAAAATAACATTTTCTCTACCTTTTTGCAACTCTCAGACCGGAACCCTTACAGAAGGGAAACCTACTGTTTGTGCTGTTGCTTCGATTACTTACGAGGAATCAGAAATTCTTCAAATTGCCGCTGCAGTGGAGAAAACAGCTTTGCATCCAATCGCTAAAGCTATTGTAAATAAGGCAGAATCATTGAAATTGACTATTCCGGTGACAAGAGGGCAATTGGCAGAACCAGGTTTTGGAACTTTAGCAGAAGTAGATGGACGTTTGGTTGCTGTTGGTTCCTTAGATTGGGTTCATGAACGATTCCAGAGAAGGACAAAACTCTCCGATATAAAGAATCTGGAGGCTGCAGTGATGGCCCAATCATCAAATGGAATGCTATCATCAAACCATTCAACAACAGTTGTCTTCGTTGGACTTGAAGGAGAAGGCATTGTTGGTGCTATTGCAATATCTGATGGTTTGCGCCGTGATGCTGAATCTACTGTGAGTAGGTAAATTTTCTCCTGTTTGTTGTAATCCTGAGGTATTTCAATTCCATGTGTTGATGCAAAATGTTGCTGATGCTTCTTCCATGTCTAGCTTTTATGAGCTTTTGTTTTTCCTTGATTGATAGGCTCCAGCGTAAAGGAATCAATACAGTCCTCCTATCAGGAGACAGGGAAGAAGCAGTTGCAGCCATAGCAAACAGAGTTGGAATTGGACATGAATTTATCAATGCATCCTTGACCCCGCAGCAGAAATCAGGGGCTATATCAACTCTTCAAGCTGCTGGTCATCGTGTTGCAATGGTAACAATCATTTATCAAATATCACGCTCCTCTAGAATCTAAATTTTGCCATCTTGGCGTGATAAGCAATCTGATCTTTTCTATCAAATATTAGATGTTAGTGGCAATAGCAATTCTTACTGCTGCAAAGCTTTTGGTTGCTGACTGGTGGTTAGAACTTACTAGAATACAGTTTAAAATATCCTTAGCCCTATTAGCTGTTAATGCAGCATAAATTTAGACCTTACATTTTCGGTCATCCAACCTTTTCAGTAGACATTGAGAGTAGTAGAACACTTCATATGTAGGGTGCCCCATTTTGCAAATAACCAAACACATGGAAATCTATAATTACGGGTCTATCGAAAATGATGGTCAGCTAACATGTTGGATTTTTTTGAAGGTGGGTGATGGAATAAATGATGCACCGTCTTTGGCGCTTGCTGATGTTGGGATTGCACTGCAGAATGAAGCTCAGGAAAATGCTGCCTCTGACGCAGCATCCATTATTCTCCTCGGCAACAGGCTCTCACAAGTATGGTTTATTTTGGACATAAGCTTCGACATTCGTGACCATAATTACTGAATAACTAACAAAGTAAAACTTCCTAAATGATCTGCTTATGACAGGTTGTAGATGCCTTAGATCTCGCACAGGCGACAATGGCGAAAGTTTATCAGAATTTATCATGGGCAGTAGCGTATAATATTGTAGCGATTCCTATTGCAGCTGGGGTACTCCTTCCCCGGTACGATTTCGCCATGACCCCTTCACTCTCAGGTGAGTAAAATTACATTACATACAGTTCATCCCATAATTGGAGGAGTTTTCCTAACCAGTGGAAAGAAAGACGCTGACTTTAATTTAAGGGGAGGTGTCCTACATGTGTAGGAGATTCTTTCCTGTGCTTTGAGTAACTCTTTTATCTGGCCTGACACTGATGTGTCTGGTTTTGGTTTGATAGGTGGGCTGATGGCTTTAAGCTCCATATTTGTTGTCACCAATTCATTGCTCCTACAGCTCCATGGATCTGAGAAGAACAGATAGATTTACAGGCTACTTTTCTCACGTGCTGGAGCTTTTAACTTGTAGCTGAGATTGGCAGGGGTTACTTGCTCATTTCTTGAAAGTGAAAAGTAAATCGTGTAGTGATTGACATTTTCACTTCTTTTTTTATCTGAACATACTGACATTTGAGTTAAAAATTAGTAAAAATATACAAAGTGTTCAAGAATGTCTTCACTACTTTCCTCAAGTATAGTTCCACGGTTTGCAGTTATCGTAATTCGTAATAGAATGGACGGTTTATCATAAAACCGGATAGCTTGCTAGTCTTGGGTTGATCTCATTCGACCTAATTTAACATGACTTTAAAGAAAAATGATCTACAGTCTTACCATCGAAGATACCAATTTCGATTTAATTTTTATAAGTATGTAATTTTTTTAAAAGATAAAGTAGGTAAGTAAATGTTTTCAAAAAATTAATGTTAGAATTTTGTTTTGTTGGTCAAAATCAAAATTATCCTATGGTTCGCGGGGCACATATCTAGGAGTGTGTTTTGTCCAATATCAAATCATTATAGAGAGTACAAGTTTAGAAGAAAGAAAGCAAAATATATATATATATATATACACACACTAACGAGGAAAAAGAAGGATCCATGGTATACTTAATGGAACCAAATGTTCAGTTGATTGCTCAGATGCCAGAAAGGCAATAAAGCATGGTACGAAATTATTAAATACCAGTAATAATTATGAAAAAAAAACTATAAAAAAACATCATCGATTCCTATGTAAGCATACGGTTCTTGTACAATGCGCACACGACTTGATTAAAAAAATAATAAGGTTTTTATATCTCGATCTAATTTTTGAAGTTAGAAAGAAATCTCTTTTATTTCAACGCGAACTCACAATTACTTAGAGTGGGAGATTATTCTCGTTCAAGCGTTATCGAATTTAAGAGAAATTCTCCGGTTGGACAAATCTCCTCTCCTGTTTTTATATACTAGTTAGGCAAAAATCGTCAGGCTTAGGGACTGGGCTAATGGTTGTCCAGACCAATGGGCCCATGGACCCTTTAATACGCAAATTAAATGGGCACGTGACTGAGAACAAGTATTGTTGAGAAGAGGATACACAAAAAAACGCATTCCATGTGATTAGTGGGCCACTCTTGTACCCAACCCACCTTTGTATTTACTGTACCCAAAAACAAACAAATAAATAAAAGGTAAATTACATAAAACCAGTATAGTTTATAAAATGTTCAATTTAATCTCTATACTTTAAAAGTTTACAATAAAACCCTATAATTCTCTAAAAATGCAATCTTAATATTTTTAGTGGCTTAAAAATTCAAAATAAATAGGAAAATAATTCTAAAAATTATACGTATTTGAGGGAAATGTAACAAATATGAGAACACTACTAAAAATTAAAAAAGATAAGAAATATTTTTTAAAAATATTTTAAAAGGAATAAATTAAAAAATAATTTGTAAATAAAATTTATTTTATTGTTTTATTGTATTAAGTTCTATACTAATATTTTTTTGTCTAAATTTCAAATTTTTTTTGCAATTTTTTACTATTGTTGATTACATTACATTTAATCATGTTTTTACTGTCCATTTACTTGTATTTGGACAGCAAATCTATTGATTTCCTTTATTTTCCCATGCTTTTTCCCAGTTCTGGTTTAGAGGATGATTTGTGGAGAATTACGATTGTGGAGCATCAAAGCTGATTTCCTGGTCGTCTTGGCCTAGAGCTTGGTCAAGACGCCTATGCGCACCAGAGTATCGAGCACCAGATCATCTTGCCCGCAAGGTTGGCCAAGACACATTCGCGATAGGCCAATCTCGAGAGAGCAGCGTTGGCAACCTTTTGAGCCTCGCTTCGCATGGGCCTTGTCAGCTGGCAAGTAGCAGTTGTCCAGCAAAACTAGAGGGATCTGAAGCCAATCTTTTGAAGAATCCTTTATGGGATCTCCCTCTTTTGTATTTACGATTTTACTTTCAAATTTAAAACATTGTTATTTTCTTGTTAGAATTTTGAAGAGTTTGAGTTAGAGTAGGATTAGGAAGATTTAGCTGGTATTTAAACCAGACTGATTGCTCTCCGTAGGGGACTCTCTCCTCTCCGACTTCTTCTTCTCCAATTAATAGAAAAATTCCCTTTTGCTCCAGAATTTAATTCTCGGATCTATTTTATTATGCAAACAAATTTATTAATTTTATACCCATGAGTATGAGTAACTAAACACCCATTCTTGGTAAGGGTTGAAAAGCTTTGTTCTTATGATTTCGTGAGATCAAATCGTCCCTAACAGTCTCTACCATTCGTATTTGAGTATTCCTTAAGTTTATTAAATCGCTTACTCACTAGAGACAAGACTCGATCATTCTTGTACTCTAGGAGAGAAGAGTTGCAACCGGCCTAGAAGGAAAGGGAGCACCCGTCGGCTAGGCCAAGAAGGTAACTAGTCTCGCGCCAGACTAGAAGGAACAATCGATCTAGACCAAGACCAGATTGACAACCTAGGGTCTCCATAGGGAGACAACTTGGCTAGGTACTGTCTTCCCCTATACCATTGAGGAAGCGAACAGTCATTCAAGACAGCAGTCAAACAGATAAACCCTTTAACCAGTAATGTGTCCCTTGGCTAGGATTATCAGGAAATGGAGCACCCGCCAGATAATTTGAAGAGGAGGGAAGACATGAGTGAACAGGAACACCTCCACTGCATAGCAGTACTACTTATTTAGAGACAAATACTCTTGAATCAGTGATCGTATCATAAGGATAGAAGCTCTCAAATCGCCCTTACCTGGAATCCCCTTTTATTTGACTTTTTTTTTTAGTATTGACCTCGTATCTTGGTCAAACCTTTGACCAAGATTACTTTAAATTGTTTTGTTTCTATTTTCAGGTTCCACCCAATCAAAACCAGTGACGAGGAAGTCAACCCATAAACTACGCTCCCCCTAGAGGTCTCTGTGGACGATCCTCTTACCACAATCTGCAAGTTCTTGTGGACAGTGATAAGTTGTATTTCTACCCCCATTTCCATACCTATTTCACTCTTATATTTGACGCGTTCGACGCGCGATCAATTGTTTTGAATTTTTTAAGTATTTAAAAGGTTAAAATTTCAACTTTTAAAAAACTATACTGTTTGTTTGTAGCATAGTTATCAGAACCGGACCGGACAGCGAATCGGAAATAAAAAATTTATGGTTCGACCGGATTGTAGATGTTGAACCGTTCAATCTAGATGATTGGACCGGATTGAATCGGCTGGGTCAATGTCTGTAATGGGTCGGGCCATCAAATTTTTTTTTTAAAAAAAAAAATTTAAAATACCAAAACGACGTCGTTTTGGAGAAGAAGCATTGAACCAGCCAGTTCAATCCGATTCGCCGGTTGTGTAAAAAATAATCGGTTCGACCTGTCGAACCTGATTCGCATGCTATCCGGTCAGATAGCTGAATCGAACCAAAAATTAAAAAAAACCCGATTAAACCGATCGGACCAACCAGTCTTATCCGATTCTGATAACACTGGTTTGCAGTGCGTGCCTTTAAACTATAATGGGCTCAATAGAACATTTTATAAATAGGAATTTTTTATATAATTTATCCATAAATAAATGATCATTATATCAAAGGAAAACCAAAAACAAACAAAAAAAATTAATCCGACTTGGCATTTCACGACCCAATGACCACGTTGCAAGCTCCAACTGATCACACGTGGTGGACCATCCTTTTTTGGTACGACTAATAGTGTAGAGTACTGCTTCTGGTCCCTCAAATCGCCTAATTTTCACAAAATATCCCAAGGCTAACAATATCAAATTATTTCTTATACTTGACTCTTCTCTTTTTTAATCATAAGTACCTCAAAAAATCTACAGACAAAAAGGAATGTATTTAGTCAATCAACTAATTCATTAGGTCATTGTTTATAATTTTTTCAAGAAAAAGAAAAACAGGTTTTATTGTAAAATCTTGACAAATAATTTATTGACGTTAATTATCATAATTGATTTTTTACTACAAAAATATATATTATTTGTCTATGTCTATAAATTACTCTCTCCGTTCTTTTTTAGTAGTATTTTTAACTGTAATAAAAATGAATAATTTCGGTTATATTTTAAATTTTCGACAAAACTATCCTATATTCGTTAATAATTTTACTATTTATAATTAAATATCCATACATAAACATACTATAATTGGAAATTGATCATCATGTGGTTAGTTTCTATAATTAAGGTAATCAGAGATAAGATAGTAAAAATTACTAACTAACAACTAAAAAAAAAAAATACGATAACTATTTGCAAAAAAAAATAGGGAAAAAAGACATGGTAGCTACTAAAATATCAAAAAAACCTCCATTTAGTCACAAGATTTTTAATTTGGACTAACTGGCTACCCATTTTATAAAAATTGGACAAATTGACCATTTTGTCTTTGTACTTGTTAGTTTTAATCATTTGGTCCCTATGATAACTAAAAAAATAATACAAATTAAGAAAAAATATTTAAAAATTATAAAACATTAAGGAAAACTAATAAAAAATTATAAGCTTTTAAGAAAAATTATAAAAAATGTAAAAATATAAAAATATATGAAAATAAAAATTATATAAAATTTAAAAATAAACGATTTTAAAAAAAAAAAATACATATTAAATAACCCATAAATATAAAAAAATTAAAATAAAAAGTAAGCTCAGTGTACCATTCTAAGTCCATGCCTTCTAATTAGTGAACAAATTTCTTCACCATCATATCTCCATAGGTTCTTGCATTATTGCATGCTTCTAGTTCCCTTTCCTTTCAAATTTAGGTATTTTTAAAAAAAATTAATAAAATAAAGAGCTCTTAAGAAAAACTAGATAATATTTTTAAAATGATCAAAAAATTAAAAATAGCAAAAAAGTTATTAAATAATCTATAAAAATAAAAAATTAGGAATGTTAGTTCGAGAAGTAAACTTTTCAATTAATAATCCATAAATATTAAAAAAAATAAGTAAAATTTTCTTTATATTTTTTTCTCATTCCTAAACAAAAAAAAAAACTGGTCAATCTGGACTCTCTTATCAATGCATACCACATGTAGTTAATATTGGTTTGTTTTGTAGTTAAGTTATCCTCCGTGCAAACAAGTACTATAATATCTTTAATTTAATGTTTCATATTTTAAATTTTCTGATTTTTTCTAATTTTTATTTTTATGGATTATTTAATATTATTTAGAAATTTTTTCCATTCATTTATAAATTTTTTTTAATTTAAATTTTTTCTTAAAACTCATAATTTTTTATTTTTATAAAAAAAATTCCGATTTTCATTACTGAAAAGTACAAAGACCAAATTTCCCAAGTTTGTTAAATGAATCCATATAAAATGCCCAATTTATCTAATTTTTACATGGTGGGTGGCCAATAAGTCCAAATTAAAAGTCCGGTGATTAAATGGAATTTTTTTGATAGTTTGGTGGGTACATTATTTTTTTCAATTTTTTTTGAATAAATACGACTACTAAAAAGAACGGAGGGACTATAAAATTTTATAATCCTTTGCTCAAATATGAATAAAGTGTGAAATAGAAATATAATTCATTAGTTGTTACCGATGGTAAAATATGAGTAGAATTCGAATGAAGATTAAATATGAACAAGACCCACAAACGTTAAGATTGATCGGGTGAGATTGTTCTAACTTAAGTAAAAGTCTCAGGTTAATTTGTGCGTTGAATATGCATGTGTGTTAAAAACATGTGAGAGATAAGTTGCCCAACTCGAGTCTATAGTAATCGACACAGAATATAACGAGACCTTGTTTGTTGGGTTGGGTTGCAATATTGCGCGCATAGATCCATGAGTTACCCTGTGCAGGGCAGGCACATCCACATGCAATGTGGTTTCTGATGATCTCTAGTCTTCCCAGAGAAGCAAAGATTCGAATGCCAAGAATGGGTAAAGCAAAAATCATGGAAATGCTACTTCATCAGTTACTCTCCCTAGTCCCTACCCAACTCCACACTTCATAGCTCATCCTCATCATCATCAATTTTAAAGTACACCATTGTTGGGCCACATCAAACCTTTTTCACCTTCTCTAGTTCCAAAACTAACTTTTTTTCTCTCCTTGGGTAATTCTTTTTTTTTTTACTTTGGGAAAACTAGTACTTCCTTTATTCGGATACAATTTGTCGTAAAAAAATAATTGAACAAAAACTAAAGTAATACTCCCTCCGGTTTTGAAAGAATGACTTTCTGGAATAGTAAAAATCGGATGATCTTTGATCTTATTTTATTTCACATTGTTTCATTTTTATTCATAATTTCTCCTCAAATTATCACACCATCATCAAATTGGGTTGATGAATAATTTTTTTTTATCATTTGCACAAAATATATGATTCGAAAATGATAAAATGACAAGTATTATGAACAGTAAAAATCTGTAGGAAAAAGTCATTTATTAAAGGACGGAGGGAATAATTAATATTATAATTAATTTACATTTTCTACTATTTGTGTAATGTATTTTATTCATATTAAAAATTGAACGTGGAGTGCTTGGTAAAAAAAAAACTGAAAATATAGTGCATCTTTATATTAAAAACTATAATTCGAGCTGCTTTACAACCTTATAGTACCACTAGCATTTCAACTTTAACTAGACCCTACTGCAGACCCAATTGGTGCTCCTCACAGGGGTCCGAATTAGCTGGGTCTCAAAAAAGTTATATAGCATTTATATTAATTAAATATCACTATGCACCACTATATCTATATTTGCATCAAATCCACCTATACATTTATTTTATTTGTCAACATAAATTAAAGGTAAAAGCCATCAACTTATCAATTAATTTTGACTAATGTTGTTAGTCAACATTATTTTTAGACCTATTTTGACTAAAAATAACTTTATAGTCTTTCAATTTACTGTTTTCTTAAAAAATATTTATGCATATACTCCTTTAACATTTTTTGTCTAAAAATTGAAAATCAACCAAAATTTTCCAGAATTTTTTTAAAATAAGTTCCGAAAAATAGTCTAAAACTATTTAAATTTCAGAAAATTCAAAAAATTAATTTTAAAAAGTGATAATATTTTCAAGAATTATAATAAATTAAATAAAAATAGGTGAAAAATAAAAAAAAAACCTCTTTTTCCTTCTTTCCTCCTCACTTCATCTCTTCCTTATTAATTTTTGTGTTTCTTATGACTGAAATGTTGTCTTGGGCATCGTTGTTATCGTTTAGAAGTTGGTTCTCCGATTCTTGCATAAGGATATTGAATTTTAGGTAGGACTAGACGAAATTGAATATTTGGGAGGCTAGAAGCTTGAATTTTTAAAAATTGACCATGGTCAATTAAAATTAATTCAATGGAAGGTAATAAAAATCGGTGGATTTGACGATGATGATGGGTTGATTTCAATTTTTATAAGAGAGAGAAGGGATACGATGAGGGAAGAGGAAGGGGAGGGTTTTTAAATATCTGGAAATTCAATTTCGAAAGCCTTAAAAACATTTCCTTGAATTTCTGAAATTTTAAATATTTCTAGAGTATTTTTCAAAAAAATTTAAAAATACTAGAATTTTTGATTTCTTTTTCTACTTTTTCTTATTTTCTTATATGACACTATAGGTTAACAAAAATATATTAAACAATATCACTTTTTATATTTTTTTTTTTGGGTTATTTTTTGATTTTTTATAATTTTTAAACAAAATTCTGGATAAGTAGTTATTTTAAAAAACAATAATTTAAAGGACTAGAATGTATTTTTTTAGAAAAAAAAGGACTAGAAAGTAAATTAAAAAATTAGAAGTTTGGGTGTTAAAGTGGGTAACGGAGGAAAAATTGGGTTCCAATTTGAGTAATAGAGGGAATGTATGATGCAAATTTAAAACGACCTAAAAATTGGATGTTAAATAAGAATGAGAAGAAAAGTTTAGTGCGAAAATGACTTTTTCCCCAAATTGGAAACACCAAAGGAACTATCTTGCGTTTAGCTGTTACCACATGCTCTTGTATTTTAGACATTAATTATTTAATAAAAATGATTTATGTGGTAAATTTGAAGAAGGGCATATTTTATGAATATAAAATTATAAACGAGTGTCCTATGGAATTGGACATTATGGTAAATAATAAATGTTTGTGTATGCCTGGATACAAATGTCAAATATTATTATTAGAAAGGGGCAGATTTTGAACTTAAATTCATCTCCAAATATTTTACTAATAATTACGCCCTAGTAAAAAGTGCCTGATGAAAAATGAAATGACATGGGAGTAGGGGTGGACATCGGGAAATCCCGAACTTCCGATTCCCGAACTTGTAACTATCGGGAATTCTGATTTTAATTTTTCCAATCCCGACCCGAAATGATAAATTACATACCCGATTTCCGACTTTCCGAATTACAATTTCGGAAATTCTCGGATTTCCGAAATTTCCGAGAATTTCCGAAATTAAACCTACTCTCTTCTTCCTCAAACCAAAACAAACATTATCCACCTAACCTAACAGCCATAGCCACCGTCGTCGGCTTCTACCAAGCCGGCGGAATCAAGCCCGCAAACCCCAATCAAACCCGAATCGGAACCAAGCCCAAGTTGCAAATTAAAACCAACCAACGCAGCAAAACCACAAACAAACCCAAAAAACAAAGAGCAAGAAAAGGAAGGAATGAAGGCGACGATGGAGGATGCGGTCGTGCTACGGCGGCGCAGCGCTGGAGGAGAAAGAGCAGCAGTGCTGCGTTGCTGATGGCGAGGATGAAGCTGCTGAGCAGCGGTGAGATGACGGGAAAGGTGGGCGGCGATTTGGTGTTGTGTAGATGTGTGTGGATGTGGTTTTTCCTAGGTTTTGTTTGATTAATGGTTTGGGGTTTGGAGGGTTTTACTGTTCGGTCGATGGATCCATGGAGGTGAGGTGAGGAAGAAGACGATGATGGGTGTGTGAGTGTGTGTGACCGTGTGAGGGTAAGAGTCGGCTGTTGTCGAGGGAGATGAGAGAAACTGAGAAAGCGATGCTGCGTGGTTAGGGTTAGTCACTTAGGGACCAAAAAACTGCGGTGGGCTGGGCTGACAACTAATAATAGGCTTAATAGCCTATATATGTAATATGTCATTTACCAAAGTTCGGGTTTTCGGGGTACCCGAACTTTGGAAAATCATTCCCGACCCGAACCCGATATTTACTTCGGGTATCACTTTCCGATACCTGAATTTTCGAGACCCGAAAATACATTTCCGAAATTTCCGAAATTTGAAAAGATCGGGTTGGAAAAATCGGAATTTCGGGTCTCTGAATTTTTGGCCAGCCCTACATGGGAGTCCTTTAAGAAATTAGTTTAGGACTACAGCTGGATGCCTGGTTTGATGACGAAATCATTCCATCAATCAATTAATATAATAATAGGCCATAGTACCACGTGGCAAGCAGTGAATGGTGGGCCAATGAAAGAAACATGTTGCTTTAAGAGGAACATTTCCTAATCCAGGAAACAGTACCCCTATTAGAAATTTCTAATCTTAAACTTATAAATTAGTTACCGCCAAATCTCCAGACCAGGAACACGTAGTAACAGACTGTCATTTACAGTCAAAACAGTGCCACTAATTAACTTTTTCCCCCACGACATCTTAGTACTAAGTTGCTAACGTAACAAAAATGTTATGTCTTCTTTTGCCATTTTATTGATAGTTTTTACTAGAATCAATTTTCTACTGAAGGTAATTATAGGTAATTTGTTTTCTCAGCGATCAAAAAAGAAAAAGGAGGAAAGGGAAGAAAAATAAGAAGAGGGGTGAAAAGTGAAAACGGTAATTTGACAGCGACAGCGACGTTAACGGGCTGGGCTGGGCTGTAACGCTGTTGAGATGGGTAGTGGCCAGGTACATAATCAAGAGGTGGGTGTGTCAGAAACACTGAAGGGGACGACACAGATGGCCTTCCCGAGGTAAAATAGAAGAAAAGAGGAGAGGACTGGGAATCAGCATCAGCCTTTGATTTTCCTTTCACCTTCTTTCATCAAACGGTTGGCAAGAAAGGATGGTAAAAATCATCACCTCCAATTTTCACTAGGCCCCACCTCTTACACTTCTGCAGTTTATCCTTTTAGCTGTCACACTCTCTCTTTGCCCTCCCGGCCCCACACCTCTCTCTTATTTTACCATACGAATTTTAACTCATAATTAAACCACATTCAGTAAAATAACAACGAAGTACTGTTTCACTCTGCGGCAACATTCGGTAAAATAAAAAAGCTGATCAATTGGTATCTTCTTATGCTTGAGTTTGAAGTACTCGATATCTCTGATGTAATGACCGATAATTTTAACAAATTAGCTCGATTTTCAATTATGTATGTAATTGATTTAATATATCGGTTGAATATAATTTTTATTTTTCTAAATTAAAAAAATGTGCTATGTTTGATTTTTATAATGAATAATGTAATCGTGTATCCCATAAATATGTTTTTATGCATTTTTTTAGCTTCTCTTTCATATTCATATTTATTTATACATAACTATGTTACATGAATTTAGTAGGACAGCAAAACAATCATAGCTTATATTAAAAAATAATAATTATTATAGTTAGGTTATGACTGATATGAGGTGAATTCATGATGATGTAGAAGTTTTTTAATAAATAAATAATAAATATGATCATTTTTTTTTTGAAAATGTAGCATGGGCCTATTTTTTATGTACTAAAAAGAAAAGCCCACACAATTTGTTTGATTAATAAACGCACCCTTAAACACAGTGCAAAGCCGTTGTTAGTTAACAGTTACTCCACAGTTACACGCACCATAACCTCTCTCTCTCTCCTTTCCTCTGCACATCCACACTCTGCAAAAACAGAACCAAAAAGAAGATGACCCTTTTTCTCCACTGGCATTAATATTAATAATGATAATTAATAATTGTAACCATAACCATATACGCAAACCTAGCTAAGCATTATTTATACCCTTATACAGTTATTATACCAGTACATCAATATGAGAGAGAGAGAGAAAGGAGAGAAGTTTTGCAGGTTTTAATTGCAGAGATATAGCAGAGATATAGCTAAGCATTTTAACCTTTTGTGTGAAAAAAATAAACAAATGTAATCTCTCTCTCTAGCTGCCTCTTGTTGTCTTCTCTTTTTCGTTTATATATATGGTGGTTTTCAAGTAGGTAGTAGCTTTTTTAAGTACTGAACCGGAAATACTAATGAGTCCACTGTGTTTTTAAGAGAAGAAAGGCCTATTGTGCCAGAACGATGTGATTGAACACAGGCTATGCCAAGCCTATATCAGTACCCTTCCTCCCGCTCTCCTGCCAACTCTACCTCCCTCTCCCCCTCCCTCCTCATCACGTCAACATCAAAAATCAACACTTTTTTTTTTCGAAACATTATTAAAAACTTGACAAAATAAACCCTTTTCTTTTTACCCTTTTTTCTCCTCCTTCCATTTCCCCTTATGTCGGCTAGTACAAAGGGAAATATCATGGTTTCGTTCTTCTGGGTTTAACTGTCACTCAACACTTGGTGGTTGTGGTGGTATTATCTTGAGAAGTAAAGAAGAGGGTACTTGTTAAAACGTGATGATGAGGTGATTGATACTAATTGGGTAGAGTTTGGTTTTGAAAGATAAAAGTTACTCCTTTGAAAGAGAGTTTGGTTTTAAAGTTAAAGGCTCATCCTCCGAAGGATTTGTCATGGCATTTCGTGTTGTGCTGTGCTTTCTGGTTTCATTCCTCTGTTTGTCTCTTGGTGCTGTGACTTCTGATAATGGTGATGGTGAGTTCCTGTGTCTCAATGTTCGGTAATTTCCATGAAAAATGCAGTAATTTACCTTAAACAGTGCTACGAAAATGGATAATGCTTTGTACACTATTACAGTGTTCAAACTTCAAAATTTAGTTCTTTTCTAGAGCTCGGTTAGTTGTTTTTCAGATTGACGTTTTTTTTTCTTTTTTTTATGTTGTGTTTTGAATTGTTTAAGGACCGACACTATTGGAGATTAAGAAGTCATTTAGAGATGTGGATAATGTGCTATACGACTGGACGGCCTCTTCCTCGGACCACTGTGTTTGGAGAGGAGTCAGTTGCGATAATGCTACCTTTCATGTCAATGCACTGTAAGTTATCCACTATGGTTTGGCTGTCAATGTTTCTCTTTTCTATTGTTTAAGTGCTGTCATTTTCTGTCAAGGATTTATTTTTTCTTCTCTTCTTTCTTGCAGTAATCTCTCAAGCTTGAATCTTGGAGGGGAGATTTCACCTGCAATAGGAAATCTCAAGGGCTTGATTAGCATGTACAGTCCTTCATTCATTGACTTTGTTCTTTGAAAATTGTTCTCTTTGCTAGTATTTTTCTCACACTTTAGTACCTTTCTCCAAAGAGCTATTCCAATTAATTTTTATGGGCTTGTGTTATTTTATAATTTTTATTGAGCTTTTTGATTAATGTCGTCTGTGCTTTGTTCTGATTACAAACGTGAAGTTAGATAGGTTTAAGCCAGAACTGATTGTTTCTTGTGTCTTCTTTGACTAGTGATCTCAGAGGAAATCGTCTCTCTGGTCAGATCCCGGATGAAATTGGTGACTGCTCTTCCCTGAAAAGCATGTAAGAGAGATATTTATTGGATTTACTCTCCTAAATTTGTGCTCTTTGGTCGGTTAGTTTAACGTATGTTTGTTTGGTGTTTGCAGTGACATGTCCTTCAATGAGATATATGGTGACATACCCTTTTCAATTTCCAAGTTGAAGGAATTAGAATATCTGTAAGTAGCTGTTGAAGCATGTTCCTTTATGTTTCTTGTTTAAGGTAATTTGGCTAATGAATCTTTACACCGCTCTAAATTGTTAGAATCTGCACTTGTTTTTTATTATACGTGCTTGCAGATTGTTGAAAAATAATCAATTGATCGGGCCTATTCCATCTACTCTGTCTCAAATTCCAAACTTGAAAGTTTTGTAAGTTTTTCCCCGTCAATATTACCCTATGTTCTCCAGGCTGCATTTTTTAGTATGTTTATTTCTGAAACAGTACTTTTTTGTAGAGACTTGGCACAAAATAAGCTCAGCGGTGAAATACCTAGGCTCATATATTGGAATGAAGTTTTGCAATATCTGTGAGTATACTAATGTTGGATGCTTAAGTGCTTTTATCATTTTTTTGTAGTTCAACTCTCGATATTTCTACCCACAATAATAATTATCGTGGTAAATCTTGATGCTCTCCCAGGGGCTTGCGAGGAAACAATTTGGTAGGAACCATCTCACCAGACATGTGCCAGTTAACAGGACTGTGGTATTTGTAAGTTTTCTTAATCTGGTGCTTATTGTTTGATCTAGCTTGTTCTGTCTCCTATGATCTGATCAATTCGCTCCATCATTGCAGTGATGTGAGAAACAACAGTTTGACTGGCAGCATTCCTGAGAATATCGGCAACTGTACTGCCTTCCAAGTGCTGTATGTGCTTTTTCCAACTCATTGGCTAACACTTTCATCTTTCCCAACGTAGTTTGGTTAAAGTTTTTATCAACTTACTTCCCTTTTTTCAACGGGCAGGGACTTGTCCTATAACCAATTAACTGGAGAGATTCCGTTCAACATTGGCTTCTTGCAAGTAGCTACATTGTACGTGTTCTATTTTCATCAAATTTATATACATGGGATTACAGGTGATTGCTAGTTACCGAGGAGTGTTATTTTTCTCGTTGTATAATGTAGATCATTGCAAGGAAATAGGCTTTCTGGGAAGATTCCTGCAGTGATTGGTCTGATGCAAGCCCTTGCTGTGTTGTAAGTGCTGTGACTTGCCTTTTTGCCACATTTAGTCACCTTTCATACTTCTTGATTTCATTTGCCTTTATTATTCCCTGTTGTTATTTTGTTGAGTGACTTGTTACTCTTTCCCTTGCATCAATTCCAGAGATTTAAGCTGTAACATGCTGAATGGGCCAATCCCTCCTATCTTAGGAAACTTGACATACACAGAGAAATTGTAAGTATTCACTAGCCATTCTGCAGGAATCATCACGTTTTGTTATATACTTGCTGTATTCAATTTATTGATCTACTGCTGTATTCTATAGGTATTTGCACAGCAACAAGTTAACTGGATCGATTCCCCCAGAGCTTGGAAACATGACAAAACTTCATTACTTGTATGAACACCGTACCTCTTGACTTTGCTTTTCTTTTGTTATTTTTAGCATGAAAACTATACATGTCACTGCATTAGTAACACTACATGTGTTCGTTAGTTGCATTTCATGCACATCTTAGCTGGAAATCCTTTATTTATTTATTGTCCATATTACCTTCATTGCGTTGATGTCATTACATGCGTTTTTCATTAATCATTTTTCATTTTTGTGCATTTTTTTCCAAGGGATGATTAGATTAAGAATCAGCCAATATCAGGGATGTGTTTATGAGTTTCAATTCTTTTTACCCTTGTACATTATTTCATTCTAATATAGGAATTGGTTTCTTGCAGGGAATTGAATGACAATCTACTCACAGGAAAAATCCCACCAGAGCTAGGAAAGCTTACTGATTTGTTTGATCTGTATGTTCTTCTATCCTAATGGATCTTTCCTGAGCTTTATGTGTGGTATATCTACTAATGCAATGTTCTTGTAGAAATGTTGCCAACAATCTTCTAGAAGGGCCAATACCGGATAATGTCAGCTCATGTACAAACCTGAACAGCCTGTAAGTAGCATTTTTGTTGCCATTAATTTTTCTACAAAGATCAAATAGTTTTAAGCGTTCATTGACGATTTCATTTGATGCCAGCAATGTGCATGGGAACAAGTTAAATGGAACCATCCCACGCTCTCTTCAAAGGCTTGAAAGTATGACATATCTGTAAGTGTGACCCCTAGTTGTTTGATGTCTTTCATGACAACAACTAAATCTTTGAAGAATACCTCAGTTATTTTTTCCCTTATTTTCCCTTAGGAATCTCTCCTCCAACAGCATTAAGGGCCCCATTCCAATTGAGCTATCTCGAATCGGTAATCTGGATACCTTGTAAGCACCAACTGCTTTGAAATATTCACCTCCTTTATCTATCTTTATTATTGGTACATCTCCCTTACTCTGGCTTTTATTGCTCAGGGATATTTCTAATAACAAGATCAATGGGCCCATCCCTGCTTCCCTCGGTGACTTGGAACATCTCCTAAAGCTGTGAGTTTCAATACTAAAGAGTTGCAGCATCTTAAAATTATTATTTTTTTGACTCACTTTTTCCTGTGGCAGGAATTTAAGCAGAAACCAATTAACTGGAGTTATTCCAGCAGAGTTTGGTAACCTGAGAAGTGTTATGGAGATGTGAGTACATTTTGTTATTATAGTCACATGGAAGGTTACTCTCACTGTTTTCTAACTTCTATGGTTTGTTATTTCCACTGTAGAGATCTTTCAAATAATCGTCTCTCAGGGTTAATTCCCCAAGAACTCAGTCAGCTTCAGAACATGTTTTCATTGTAAGCTGTAACCCATATATTCCACATTCTGGAAAGAACATGCCAGTGAATATGATTGCTTTGTTTTAGTTGTTTGCATTGATTTTCTTCATAAATTCTCTTGCCTTGGAATAGCAAGCAAGTTCCCTTAACAAGTTGAACTCGTGTGTCAGTATGATATCATGCTGCCCTCAGTTACTACTGTAACATTTTATGCAAAATGATGCAGGAGACTGGAAAAAAATAATCTATCAGGTGACGTAACGCCTCTAGTCAACTGTCTCAGTCTGACTTTCTTGTGAGTTTATAATCTACCTGCATCAACACCTTTTCTTGATTAGGTGAGTTTACTAAATTTTGTTAATCAAACTTGTTGTCTGGAATCTGTGCAGAAATGTTTCTTACAATAACCTTGTCGGTGTCATCCCTACAAGTGATAACTTTTCAAGGTTTTCACCAGACAGGTTAGAATATCCAGCCATTCTTTGATTTACTAAAGTCAAAGCTTTCCTTCAGTTTTTTTCTGCACCTTTTTTTTTCTCAGATAAATCATTTGAGAGACTCGCATTTAACGGATGTATCCTTTTTCATGCAGTTTCATGGGGAATCCTGACCTCTGTGGCTATTGGCTCAACTCTGACTGCCATGAGCCTCATACAACAGAGCGAGGTATTCATAGCATTTGAGGTTTATTTTTGCACTTCTAGGGCTGTACTTGTTAGTAAGTCTGTAGGAAAACAGAACCCAAACTAAGCCATCAATCATCATTTTATCTTCTTTATATACTTTGTCATGGTCATGGTATATACATCTGGGTCTTGATGTGAGTGCTGTTCACAATATCTTACACCAGACCTGCTCGCTGGACAGAGCATATCTAGTATAAAGATAGTGTTATTAGCAACTTATATCACAATGCTACTACCACTTTTACGAGTTTTTTATGATCACACTCACATGTCGTATATGGTTCAGTTTAGTATCATTAATAATTAAATATTTGAAATCTTCCTCGTGTTTAAGAATTTTGCTGTTATCTATGCAGTCTCAATTCCTAAAGCAGCAATTCTGGGAATTGCCCTTGGTGCCCTTGTGATTCTCCTCATGATTTTGGTGGCAGCATGCCGTCCACATAATCCTATTCCTTTTCCAGATGGCTCACTTGACAAACCAGGTACTTTCCATGTGTACATACAGTGTGCTTATCATTTGTTAGGATCTTGAAGACAGTTGTTAACTCGTCGTTGTGTCATGAAAAAACAGTTAATTACTCAACACCAAGGTTGGTGATCCTTAATATGAATATGGCTCTCCATGTTTATGAGGACATTATGAGGATGACTGAGAATCTAAGTGAGAAGTATATAATCGGATATGGCGCATCAAGTACGGTGTACAAATGTGTCCTTAAAAACTGCAGGCCTGTGGCTATAAAGAAACTGTACTCTTATCCTCAGTGCTTGAAGGAATTTGAGACAGAGCTAGAGACAGTTGGGAGGATCAAGCACCGAAACCTCGTCAGCCTCCAAGGATACTCCCTTTCTAGTTCCGGAAACATTCTGTTCTATGATTATATGGAAAATGGCAGTCTCTGGGATCTCCTCCATGGTAAGTCTTTCTGTCTCGCATTTGGATTTTTATCTTTTCTGTTATGGCAGTTTGTTGCTTGAAGAAGAAAATAAGTGCATTGTAGTTCAGTTGATGTTGAGTGTGTATGCAATAACGTGTTGGTGTATTCACATCCTAGACGTGTGAGCATTTATATTCATGTCATGTTGATTCTGAACTGCCTTTAATTCATTTTCAGGTCCTACAAAGAAGAAAAAGCTTGATTGGGAGATGCGCCTCCGGATAGCACTTGGATCAGCTCAAGGTCTGGCATACTTGCACCATGATTGCACCCCTCGCATCGTTCACAGGGATGTTAAGTCCTCAAACATTTTGTTGGACAAAGACTTTGAGGCGCATCTGACTGATTTTGGAATTGCAAAGAGTTTATGTGTATCGAAGTCCCATACATCTACCTACATAATGGGGACCATTGGTTACATCGATCCTGAGTATGCTCGCACCTCCCGTCTAACTGAAAAGTCTGACGTCTACAGCTATGGGATTGTTCTCCTTGAGTTGCTAACTGGAAGGAAAGCTGTGGACAACGAGTGCAATCTACATCATCTGGTTTGTCTTCCATCCATCTTGTGTTTTGTTATTTCACTTTGACATACTTAAGATGTCTTTACCTTTTAGAATGTATGTCTTATGTAATACTACTGTCCATAAAGGTTCTTGTTCTTAAACATCATTCTTGAATCTGTATCAGATTTTATCCAAGACGGCAAACAATGCAGTCATGGAAACTGTTGATCCTGAGATCAGTGCGACATGCAAAGACCTCGGAGCAGTGAAGAAGGTTTTTCAACTCGCCCTTCTCTGCACCAAGAGACAGCCATTGGATCGACCAACCATGCACGAAGTGACTCGTGTCTTGACCAGTCTTATGCCGCCACCTCCCGCACCAACAAAACAAACCGCTGCTGCCCCTAATCCACCCGCCCCACTCCTCCCGTCTGCGAAAGTCCCTTGCTACATGGATGAGTATGCAAATCTTAAGGCTCCACACTTGGTAAATTGCCCTTCAATGAGCACTTCTGATGCTCAACTATTCCTAAAGTTTGGTGAGGTAATATCCCAAAATAGTGAATGAAAAGAAAAAGAAAAGGTGGCGCTTCAAGTTCCAAGGAGTAGTAGGATAAATATTTGAGTAAAAGGGCACTAGTAATATGTTAGTTGAATGATTAGTTGGAAAATGTGTATAAAGATTTGGTATCCAATTATTGTAGGTAAGAAGAAAAGGAGGGAAAGGAATGAACTACTTCAGTAGATTTTGAAAGCTGTGGTACTCTATGGAAAATATATATATGTATTGTTGTACCATTGCATCATCATAGCTGTAATTTTGTCATTTGCATCGTTTTGCCCACAGGTAGAGAGTTTTGGCCAGAGGTCCTGGCCTGGCTTCTGAGTTTTCTGACTTGGGTTGTGGCTTGTGACAGTGCATTATATGTATGACAAGCAATAATGTCATTTTGGGCCCTAGGCTGGAAAACCCTAGCATGGGCCTCTGCTAGGACATTGATAGCTCATCGGTTATGAATTTGCTCGCTCGATCTTGTATACGCGTGTTCTTTCTTTAGGCCAACCATCATCCATAAGGCAAGAACTTAATAAGCCTTTGATTGTTAAAGAAAATTTAGTAAGAGTATCGTAAAAAAGCATGGGTTGTTTAGTGTCATTTGTGTCCTATACTCAGAAGTAATGCGTATGTCAAAGTGCATATGCTTTATGCTTCGAATAAGCTTGGTTGGCTAAGTGCCATTAATTACGTGTATCAGTGTATGGTTTTTTGTCTTGAAGTTATGAGTTGGGGTTAAAAAAAAGATTGTTTTTAAAGAAAGAAGTCAAATTCAACATTTAAAATTTACCCTTTCGACCATAAATCATAAATGTCTTGTAATTTCCCGTTTTTACTTTTCGGCCCAAGCCTGCCGCGCTCGTGGATAAACCTGTTATTGCTTAATCCATTCCAGGTAATTCTTAAACAACCACCGACTAATAAGAAAGCGTCTCACGACCTGGACTAAACTACCCTTCCGCAATTTCCGATTATTCAATTCGAAACGTGACCCAAAATTGTAATTTTCAGATACTCGCATAACGTAGCATCACAACATTTGAAATTTACCATTATTCCACTCTTGTTGAAGTCACGTGAAATCATTCGAATCGGACATTCATTTTTTCATGCAAAGGAATTCAAATTGTAGAAAACCGCACATTGTAATGACAGTTCTTCTTTTGTGCTAATTGGATTGAAGTTGGCGATTGCCATTTACGAGAAAGGAATATCTGGTAATTAATTATTCTCCATTTTAAACCAAAAAAATCATAACTCGTCTTCTTCGCAGCAACCAGTCAAGTATCTTTCGTGTCTAATCACCTTTGCAGCATAAAAACTAAAAAAACCAGCTGACGTGTCGAATACGATTTTCAAAATTTTGCTTCTTTTTCATATTTTTATTTTTTACATTCTTTTTTCCTGCTTCCTCATTTTGTTTGCCACACATTTAACTGTTCGTTAGGGCGGGAACCCGAAAGTTTCACCCAAAAACGGATGCCGGTATGTTTGCTGTCGTCTTCTGTCACTATTTTCCTAGGGTTTCGAGTTTTCAAATTTCACACACTCCAACTCCATTTCAGTACTGTTTGTTCACTCCCTTTCGATTTTCGTTTTCAGGAAGTTACGATGAGTAATTTGCGCTTAGGCGCAAAGGTGTGGGTGGAAGACAAGGATTTAGCATGGGTTGGAGCTGAAGTGACCGGTTTTTCCGCTAAGCAAGTGCACCTGTTGACGACTAGGGGAAAGAAGGTGACGATCTCTTTGGACTCTGCTGTGTTTGATGAAAAAATTGTGTTAATTCTTGTTTTTAATCTCTTTGCTGGTCGTTTGTTTTAGGTTTTGGGGTATGCAGCGAAGGTGTTTCTCAGGGATACTGATGAGGAGGAAGAGCATGGAGGAGTGGATGATATGACGAAGCTGACTTATTTGAATGAGCCTAGTGTGCTTTATAACCTTGAGAGGAGATATGCTCTAAATGATATTTATGTAAGTCTTGTTTTCTTACTACCCAGGTTTATCTTGGACAGTCCGGTTAATTGGTGCATTGTTGTGATCATGGCGCTTAATTGGGAAGTTTTATAGATTAATCATGGTAAATTGTGGACTTAACTATGGGGTTTCATGAATTTTGTTGATCAGCTGTATCTGCTTGTCTGTTTTTGTAACACGTGAGTAGCTGTCGGATGTGTCATTATGGTTATGTTGCTCATTTCAATGGTTTATGATTCTATTATGGTAAGTTGTGGATTCATTTTTTTTGCTTTGGTGGCGTTATTATACCTACATGGTTGAATCATTTGTGTCTTTTTACTTAACAAAGTACTTTTTCCTATTCTAAGAGGATTTCAATTGGTTAATATCTATTAAACTATGAAATGCTAACTTTTTATTTATTTTTGTTTCATGTGAGAATTTTGTTGGTGTCGGTTGTGTGGATACTAATGCATGGTTTAGTTCGTGGTCTTTTGAGTTAACGTAGCATGGATTTTTTATTGGAAGTGGTACATGCTTAAAGTGGTGGCCCTTAAGTTGAAGCAAATGTTGGTTATAGGACTGAGATCAAATTTCTTGAACTTTTGGGGCATAGAGTGTGGGCGATACATGACATGCAAAGTTGAGCATCTTTGGTAAGAGTTGAGATTTTGGTGCAAATTTGGTATCAAGAGTGGCATCCTTAGAATGATTTGTTATTCTATAACGTGTTCCGTGTTTGGTTAAGTTGTGGCTAGTGAATTCTCAATTTGGACACAAAAATCCAATTTGTTATTAGTCATGCATTGCGTTGAAATATGCGGTGTCTAAAATGCATGTTGCCATCGTTATTCTGAGGTGTTTTTCTTGGTCCAGTTAGGTATGCTTTTATGGATTATCTGACTGAATAACATACCATAATCCTAGGTGTGCATCGTTAAAATCTGTTATTTATATGTAGAATGGCAGAATCTGAAGTTTTGTAGATTTTGGAATGACATTTACGCGTTTTTTTTTTTGTTTTTTTGTTTTCTTTTGTCTTCGTAGACATATACAGGAAGCATATTAATAGCTGTCAATCCATTCACCAAGCTTCCTCATCTTTACAATGTGCATATGATGGAGCAATATAAGGGAGCTCCATTCGGTGAGCTAAGCCCCCATGTTTTTGCTGTGGCCGATGCATCATACAGGTATATTGCATTGAAGATGCTTGTATTCAAAATTGGGCTTAGTTTCGTGATTATCAATTACTTAGCATCTGTTGGGTTTTTATTCCAGAGCAATGATGAGTGAAGGTCAAAGCCAATCTATACTGGTCAGTGGAGAAAGTGGTGCAGGGAAAACTGAGACCACTAAACTAATTATGCAGTATCTAACCTATGTTGGTGGCAGAGCTGCTGGTGATGACAGAACTGTTGAACAGCAAGTTCTTGAAGTAAGTCTTAGTGTGTCTGAATGAAGAAAAAAAAAAGTTGTTACATTTTCCATCCCAATGCTTTGCCGCATTAGTGTATGGATGCCACTTGGTTTAAGGACCCCAGCAAAGAGTAAAGACTAACATTGTGCTCTCTAGCATCTCATTATTGTCACTGTGTACACCTTTGCTTTTTTATAAAAAATAAATCCACCAATGCTGGAGAAGCATTTCTGGATCTATACCAACCAAAAAAATTCGCTGCCGAGGAGTTTTAGCTAAACCAGTGTAAATTTAATGAGGATAAATTGCTTATTTTTTAGCTTCCATCTAACTTTTTTGATAAGGTGATTGCTGAACTATTTAGGAAATTCTTTACGTCTTTCCTATGAATATGTTAATCATTCAACTTTTTTCATGGTGCAGTCAAATCCTCTTTTGGAAGCTTTTGGCAATGCAAGGACAGTTAGAAATGACAACTCAAGGTGATTTAGAATTTTGCAATGTTAGTAAATATTTTATCCGATTGGTAGAAATAATTTGCTCACCGTCATTTGCTCCAGTAATGTCCTTTTCACAGAATTTAATTGTTATATGTCGAATAAGGCATACTTAAAATATAGATACAAACTTTAGTAAAGTGAAAGGCAATACTTAAAATCAGATATTTGTGTCCCAAGAAGTAATATTTGAAAGCATCAGTGGACTAATTATGTTTTTAAGCTGTTTCTTTTGTAGAGTTTTACATTATAATTTCATCCAGTTGGTGAACTTAGCAATTCTATCCTTTCATTAGATACTATTTGCTTATTTTTTAATTCTAATGCTTGGTCATGCAGTCGTTTTGGAAAATTTGTTGAGATTCAATTTGATGCTTCCGGTAGAATTTCTGGTGCTGCAATTCGGACATACCTTTTGGAACGGTCTCGCGTAGTTCAGATGACAGATCCTGAAAGAAATTATCACTGCTTTTATCAGCTGTGTGCATCAGGGAGGGTACTCTCTCTCTCTCTCTGTGTGTGTGTGTGTGTGTCTTTCTCTCTCTCTCTCTCACTCGTGTGTGAGATGCTTGGTGTCTGCATGTGTGTCTGTTTTGTATTGGTATTTTATGAGTTGGAATTTTTGACCTTATGAATCTTTTGGTTCTATTTGTGTATGCCTAGGATGTAGAGAAGTACAAACTGGATCATCCAAGCCGCTTTCACTACTTAAATCAAAGTAAAGTCTATGAACTAGATGGAGTGAGCAATGCGGATGAATACATAAAGACAAGGAGAGCAATGGATGTTGTTGGGATAAACAATGAGGAACAGGTTTATGACTATTCTGAAGTGGCGTGTTTTTCTGTACTTGTACTATGGTTCTTCATTAATTAATTTTTTCTTGCAAAATTTCAATTATACTGTAATAACTTTGCATTGCCACACTGCCATCAGGAAGCTATATTTCGTACGTTGGCTGCAATTCTGCATCTTGGTAATATAGATTTTTCACCTGGAAAGGAGCATGATTCTTCCATTGTAAAGGATCAGAAATCTAGCTATCATATGCGGACAGCAGCTAATCTTTTTATGTAGGTGATTTATTCAAATAACTTATATATTTATCTTGTTCATAAATATGTTCATGATGGTAGTTTGCCTAGTTTTAATTTGGCCTTTCTATGAGGTTGCTCTAGGTCAAATATGCTATAAAATTGAAATGAAACTAAGCTAGTATATTCATTCTCGATGGATGTTAAACATTAATAATAAACAAAAAATAATTCTAAGGACAGCTTTGAAAACTAGTTTTAGACTTACATTAGCCAATCTTTCTTTGATCTATCTACTCGTGATTTCATTTCCCAGTTTTTCGTTTTCATTTGGAGATAATCATTCTTTTACAATGTATTTCTGAACTACAGTTGGAAGTGGAATTGCAGGAATAGTAAATTTTTCAACCAAGTGCAAAACTTTTGTTAATTTCTTTTAGTGATGTGCAAAAGATTCTGTTCTATGTATCAAATTGTATGATAGACGCAGACATCATTCCATCTTGGGACTTTAAGTAGCTACACTGTGCCTTGACCTGTTTTGTCATTTTTGGGTGGAAAAAGAGAAATAAACTTCATTTAAAATTGTGAACAATAGCAAATTTCCTAGGCTGAGTTGAGTATTTGCTTGTTTTTGGGATGCATGGATTGACCATAATTTAGAGGCTGTTGCATTTGTATACTTTGGAAAATCTAAGTTACGTTTTTAAACAGGTGTGATGTGGACCTCTTGCTGGCAACCCTGTGTACCCGTACAATCCAGACCCGTGAGGGAAGCATTGTAAAATTTCTGGATTGTCATGCTGCTGTTGCTAGCAGGGATGCGTTGGCAAAGACTGTTTATGCTAGACTGTTTGATTGGTGTGTTTTCTTATGGTTGTAGAAAACAGTTTCATTTTGGTTCATTCACTGTGCTTATGACAATCTAAACTTTTGGTCTGGATGTTTCCTAGGCTTGTTGATAAGATCAATAGGTCTGTTGGGCAAGATATGGATTCAAAGATGCAAATTGGAGTGTTGGACATCTATGGCTTTGAATGCTTTAAACATAATAGGTAATATCTTACTTCTTACATAACCATGTTCTTTTATCAATTATGTGACAATATGTCATCTTCCTAAAAATGCATCTTGATGTTGCGTGGTTTCTTGAATTTGCTTGGCATTTGATTTGCATCTTTATCATTGTTATGCTACACAAGCCACCAGTTTGAAAAAGATGCGTGCACACTCAAAAATCTTTCAGTGCACTCCAGCATGCAACTAGTGTATTATGTTGTGTTTCCTTGCTTGTGGTTGCTTCTCGAAGCGTGTGAATTCCTTAAAATTTGCAATTTGTGATACTCTTTTCTAGTCTCTTCAAACATTTATTTAGGAATTTTGCATCTTTGTTGTACCCTTGCTGGACATTGCCCATGTAGTACTGTTAGCTTTAGCCTGGTTGGCTCATACTTTTCACTACTACTTTTCTTTCCATTGATGGATTATTCTTTTCTGTTTTACAGTTTTGAGCAGTTTTGCATTAATTTTGCGAATGAAAAGCTTCAGCAACATTTCAACGAGGTGTGCAATGTTTTCTTTTGAGATGCTTTTTTATCAGTGTTATGCTCTATTATCTTATTTAACTTTTTAAAATTTTATTTTTCCAGCATGTATTCAAGATGGAGCAGGAAGAGTATAGAAAAGAAGAAATCAATTGGAGCTATATTGAATTTATAGACAACCAGGATGTCTTGGATTTAATTGAGAAGGTATTCATTGCTTCCCTTAGCCACTAACTTTGGACACATTTTGACTTAATATGATTTTGTACCTAGAACCATACCAGACTTGAATTCCCTTCTAGGATATTAATTTGCAGAGAAATTTGGTTTAGTGACCATCTGTTTAAGGTGCTACAAGGACTTGAGATTCATCTCAGTCCATAGAAGCTACACTTTCTCTCTCTCTTGGCTATAGATACTTGAATTGATTGAGGTGAAAATTTGATATTTGGTTAGAATATGGTGTTGACAATCTCGCTGTTCTTTTCTTTCATTTTGTCTCATAGATTCCTAGTATACTATCATTGAGCCTTATATTACTATACACTTGCTTGCAGAAACCTATTGGGATAATTGGTCTTCTGGATGAAGCTTGGTACAGTTTGACTTCCTCAGTATAGATTGGTGCGTTTTGCTCCATAAAATAGCTTATGTGCAGTTTATCCTTATCCTGATTTTTGTTTTTTTCTAGCATGTTCCCAAAATCAACACATGAAACATTTACAACCAAGCTGTTTCAGAATTTCCGATCCCACCCAAGGTTGGAAAAGGCAAAATTTTCAGAAACGGATTTCACCATTTCTCATTATGCTGGCAAGGCATGTCATATACCTCATTACCTTAAATGATTCTGGTTGTTGTCCAGAGAATAGTTATTAAGAATTTAAGATAATTTGTCCATTTCTTATTCCCGGTGGCAGGTTACATACCAAACAGATACGTTTTTGGATAAAAATCGTGATTATGTTGTGGTGGAACATCGCAATCTGCTATCTTCTTCTAAATGCTCCTTTATATCTGGTCTTTTCCCTTTGCCTCCTGAGGAAACTTCAAGATCATCTTACAAGTTTTCATCTGTGTCGTCAAGATTTAAGGTATATAACCTTTTCTTTTCTGCGTTTTGTGTTAATTTTAGTTTACAGATATGTGTTTGCTAGTAATCTACGGAATAGTGGAAGGGGAGGATGGTAAAAGTTCATGAAAGTGCCATAGCTATGTTGGAGACCTTACGGGAAGAATCCTATGCTTTTTACTTGATATATTTTGCTCTAGTTATCAAAATGCCAATGAATGGTTTACCTTTCTTATTTTTTTATTTTTTTTCAGTGTTAGGGATGTGGTAATGGTTTTCTTCAAACTCTCTTACTAATTCCATGTATGTCAACTATAAGTCACTTGATATTAATGATTAATTTATTAACTCCATATATAGAAACTGCTAAATCCATGGCAACTATAAATCACTTGATATTAATGATTAGTTTCAACTTTAAATGCCCATCAGAAGTTGACACATTATTGGTATATAATGTTAGCTTCATTATTTTTAGTATTACGAGTCTTAGTTTCAAGTGACTATATTCCCACTTTTTGTGTCTAACTTGCTTATGCTAACATTGTTGATTATATTTTTGTTGGGCTTGCAGCAACAACTGCAAGCGCTCATGGAAACACTTAATACCACAGAGCCACATTATATACGATGTGTAAAGCCAAACTCTTTGAACCGACCTCAGAAATTTGAGAATCTGAGTGTATTGCATCAACTGCGCTGCGGGGTTAGTTATTTGTCATTTTTGTTGCTTGTTTGGCAGTGCTTCCTAACTTGTCAATGCTAGCAAATGGGTTGCTGTAATATCTTTTCATTTTGGTGCAGGGTGTTCTGGAAGCTGTTCGGATAAGTCTAGCTGGTTATCCGACTCGAAGAACTTACTCTGAGTTTGTAGATCGCTTTGGACTATTAGCTCTTGAATTTTTGGATGGAAGGTGACGTTTTAATTTAAATGTAACACCTTGTAACATCTAATGATTGATTATTGTTCTCTCGTTTATACATGTGCATGTTTTTCTTTATTTTTCATTTGAAAGCTTCTGTTCTTCTGTAAAAAAGAATTTGCTACACTGGAGAGAAATTATCTATTGGATCATTATTTGTGTGTGTGACTATGTATACGTGCGTGTAATTTTATGTAAGCTTTTAAAATATGATCGCATATTTTTTTCTCTCTTTCCCTGCTGTCTTCCCTTGAAACCTCTTGCTCTGTTTGTTGGACTTTGTTTTACCGTACTTCTTCTGATTGAGATCCTTGTTGTTATGTTTGAATATATACAGTTCCAGTTATGATGAAAAAGCTTGGGCACAGAACATCCTGCAGAAGTTAAAGCTTGAGAATTTTCAGGTAGTCCTGCTTAAGTCATATAGTGCCATTCTTATGTTTTCAATACTGTTTCTAAATAATATTCTATTGCAGTTGGGTAGGACCAAAGTCTTTCTCAGGGCTGGTCAGATTGGTGTTTTAGATTCCCGACGGGCTGAGGTTCTGGACAGTTCTGCTAAGTGTATTCAGCGTCAATGGCGAACATTTATTGCACGCCGGAATTTTATCTCAACACGTGCTGCTGCATATGCCCTCCAAGCATATTGTAGAGGTTTGCTTTTGCCTGCTTCTTCTAGCCTTTGTCTTATGTATAATGCCTTTTCCAGTTTTTTGACATTATTGTCTAGGTATATGATGTTGTGTCTCCCCATTCCCCCCACCTGATTTTTTCCAAACTAGTATGTATGTGTTGGGTTTTTTTTCTTTTATTCCTGATATTATCTAAGAGTTCCTATCTTGAAAGTAGAAGCTTTCCTGTCGATGAATTACATGGTTGTGCTTTTTCTTGTTATTTCAACATTCTTCTCCGCTAGTAACTAACTTCTATTTCAATTGCCTTCCCAAGTAGTTTCTATCTTCTGACTCGATAGGCATTCTTGCTTCTGCACTTGTAGCTCTACCAAATTTGTTTATCCTGTTGGCACTTTTGGGCATGTTTGTCTTGCAGAAATGTTTTCCAAGTTCTCATGTTTGTGTGCTTTGGAAAATAAGTCAAAATATAAGCTGTTTTCCAGAAAGACAGGATTATTTTAATCAAAATACAATAGCTGTTTTCCTATGTAAGATTTTTCACGTTTTCCCCAAACACCAATAAGGGGGAGGATTAACTTTAGAAGGTTTCTTTTTTGATACATTTCAAAGACCACAAAGATTTTCCATTAGAGTTTTAGTGGCACTGCCGAATGTGGAGAACAAGTTTATTGCCTCCTACAACCTGCTGCTTGGAAAATAATTTCTGGAGAAAATTTTCTCTGCAAGAAAACATACCATTTATAACTTTACTTTTCTGGCATTTCATATTTTGGTATTTCTGTACAGTGAATATAGTTGATCTCATTTTGGTTAGCTCTCAAAGGAACTTGTATATTTTGCAGGATGCCTTGCTCGAAACACATATGCTGCAAAGCGAGAGACAGCAGCTGCTGTCACAATACAAAAATATGTCCGCCAGTGGCTTTTGAGGAGTGCTTATATGAAACTATTATCAGCTTCAATTGTTATGCAGTCAAATATTCGTGGTTTCTTGACTCGCCAGAGATTTTTACATGGAAAGAAGCACAGAGCTGCCACTATAATTCAGGTGCCTTTACATACTGGAGAATCGCTTGGCTTGCTTTGTTATAATTTACATTTTTTGTACTTTTTTATTGTAATTTTAAGTGTTATATTGCAGTTATTAGAAACGGTCTATCTTGAACTTAATTTGGGGTTTTCATGCATACATTGATGTGATTTGGCTTGAAAACATTCATAATTTCTCTAAAATTATATTTGATCTCTTTGCAACTGTCTCATGCTGTTTTGCAATGGTTTAACTGCTTTAGTTCCAGTTTTTTAACATATAAAATATATCTCATAGGCTTGTTTGAGGATGCACAAGGTGTACTTAGCTTTCCGTCATCGACAAACGTCTATCATAGCAATACAGTGTCGTTGGAGGCAAAAGATGGCAAAGAGGGAGCTCCGGAGGCTTAAACAAGTGGGGAACTGATACATTCTCGATTACAATTTTTTTTAGTTTTTTAGAAAACAAAACCTTTATCCATTATTTCTTTTTGTGCACTATATGTTTTGAAGTTTGCATGTCTTGACTTATTTTCATCCAGGAGGCTAATGAAACAGGGGCTTTGCGCTTAGCAAAGAGTAAACTAGAAAAGCAGTTAGAAGATCTGACATGGCGGTTGCATCTGGAAAAAAGAATGCGGGTATTGCTTTTTATTGTTATAATTTTCTTTAGACTAGGTTAATATAAATTCTGCTGTAAGTGTGCCGAACCTATTCTTCATTTCTTTGGTGTGATTAACCCAATGTTTATACTCTCAAGCTATAAATATACAGAAAAGTTATAACTGGTTCTCTCTAAATGGGGGACTATTAACTGTTTATGGGATTAACCATATAGTTGTTATCTAACTTTTAAACTTAAATCTTGCTTAGCCTCTATAACATTTTCATGGCTTCATGTCTCTGAAATGCAGGTGTCTAATGAGGATGCAAAGTCTCTTGAAATTTCCAAGCTTCAGAATGCTTTGGAATCTCGGAGCCTTGAGTTAGATGCAGCTAAGTTGGCTACAATTAATGAATTCAACAAGAATGCCGTGTTGCTAAATCAATTAGAACTAACAATGAGGGAAAAGTCTTCTCTGGCAAAAGAGTTGGTTGCAATGGCAGATTTGAGAAGAGAGAATGCTTTATTAAAGGTGATTTGTCCAGGCTGATTAACCCGACTTTTGCATACATATTTGTGTAATGTGTATGCCTTTTAGCATAATGGACCTTCTCAAACTATGCTGGATAAGTCCCTATTCCTTATACCATTTGTTTGCTCATGCAGAGCTCTTTAGATTGCCTGGAAAAGAAGAACTCAACTCTTGAGTTTGAACTTATCATGGCTCAAAAGAATGGCAATGATGCTATTGAGAAGTTAAGGGAAATGGAGGAGAGGTGTTCTCAACTTAAACATAATGTACAAAGGTTATGATTCTGGCACTCTTTGATTTAGCAAGCTTAGATGTGGTATACTCAATCATTTTCTTACTTTTATTATCGTTATCATGGTTTTATTTTATTCGGGTTTGCTACTGAAGCCTCTAACTGAAATATGATCCACCCATTAATCAAATTGATTTATGAAAAATAATTGTGCATACTCGAAACCTCACTTATCCACTTAGGAAATGGATGGCTGATTGTAGATGATTAACAAGCATGGTAGGTAAGTCCAAATGTTTGCGGTCGTTGTTGTTACTCCTACATGACTTGACTGCTTTGTTGTTTTTGCGCTACTCCAGCCTTAGTGAGTTTATTAGCTGTTTGATATTTGCTGGAAACTTTAAACTGATACATGGAAATTCTGTTTTGTACACCGTAGACTTGAGGAGAAGCTCTCACATTTGGAAGATGAGAATCATGTCCTTAGACAAAAAGCAATTAGCGTATCACCAAAGGGAAACCGCTCTGCTTTCGTAAAGGCATCTACTGAAGTAAGTAATGAACATAGGCATGCAGCTCCCTTGTACTTCTGCTTCCTTGTAGTCCTGAAGATGTGTATGCATTGTTGATCAAAATAATCTTTAGATTTTCTTCTTGGCCTTTTATTTATCTATCAATTCTATCGTACTTAACCATGGTTATGTTGTGTGACACAATTCCTCTGTTCATGAAACAGAAATACGCTGGTGCCCTGGCTCTTGTTCACTCTGATCGGAAGTCTTCATTTGTAAGGGTTTTTATTACTTTTTTCAGTCCAAACTTCTTGCCATGCTATTTCTTTTTCCCTTCTATAAAATGCTCTATTTCTGTGCAGGAGTCACCTACACCAACAAAACTTATTGTTCCTTTTTCGCATGGTTTATCAGAAACACGTCGACCAAAGTTGACTGCAGAAAGGCAACAGGTTTATTCTGCTGTCTGTGAAGCCTTCAGTTCTGTGATTTTGAAACATATTCAGTATCATTGTTAGCAAAGTGATGATGGCTTGATCTTGTCCTATGTTTATATGTATAGATTCTTTGCTACATTTGAACAATTTCTGTTTTTAAGAAAGAATTTATGGTTGACATACAGGAGAACTATGAAGTCCTCTCTAAATGCATCAAGGAAGATTTGGGTTTCATTGATGGTAAACCCCTGGCAGCTTGTGTTATATACAGATGTCTTCTTCACTGGCACACTTTTGAGTCTGAGCGAACTGCCATTTTTGACTATATCATTGAGGGCATTAATGAAGTTCTGAAGGTCAGCCATGCACATGACTCTCTCTCTCTCTCTGCCTCTCTCAAATTACAAGAGCTTCAGCTTAAATAATCATTTGAGAATTTTCAAGAAAATAATTGTCTCATTCCAAGTAATGTTTCCTAAACTGACTTCAAATTTGTCCTTGTGTTTGGTTACTTTTTGGATCTTGTATGTTTTTTGTTTAGATAATTATTGGAAAAAGAGTAATGAATAACTTGTCAATCCATAATTTGTTTTCATTTTACCAATGCCATTTAAGCCCAAGTGTGTTAAATTTATGGATATTGTATCATGATAATTGCGTTGGACAAATATTGTCACCTTGATCAAAGTTGCACGGCAAACATTCTTTGGTTTGTGCATTTCCTCAGATTATTCGACCTGCAACTTTTTGTTCTCTTTTTGGCCATTTATGAATCTATATGGTTGTTAAAGTACAGTTTGTAAGTTGTGCTGCTACTAATGTTTCAGGTTGGGAATGAGAACAATACTTTACCATACTGGCTGTCTAATTCATCTGCACTTCTCTGCCTGCTCCAGAGGAACTTACGATCAAATGGCTTTTTCACTGCAGCTACTAAGTCCTCTGCATCTTCAGGGTTGCCTGGGAGAATTGTTCATGTGAGTTTTTGTTCTAAATTTTAAAAGTTCTGCCTTTATTTTGCAGAATCAGTGCACTTATTTACTGCTTCTCCATGAGTAAGGAATATCTCATTTTGACTGGTACTATCCTTATAATGACTGAGCCACCCTGCTTACACAAAATTTTGCACTATAATTGAATAGTGTAGAGTCTGAATGGGCTGGATTTGGAGTTCCTTTCTATATCTTCTGCCAAGTTATTCTGCAATTGAGCTACAATGCTTGGGTTTTCCCTTTTAGTCGTCGACATTCAATTAATTAATGAGATGTTACTGTCCAGAGGGAAGATTCTGCATGGGAAAGTCTTTGTTTGTTCCTCTGTGTTTGGCTTATTATTTTATTTCATTTCAAGTTTGTTATTGATTAATTTTTACCAAGTCCAGCTGATCAATCTACTCACAGGGTCTGAAATCGCCTTTCAAATTTATTGGATTTGAGGATGGTCTATCGCATCTGGAAGCAAGGTTTCCAGCAATACTATTTAAACAGCAATTAACTGCTTGTGTCGAGAAAATTTTTGGCTTGATCAGAGACAACTTGAAGAAAGAATTATCACCACTGCTGGGTTCATGCATTCAGGTGACCTTAGCAAATAGAACTTTTCTTTTTTCTATTCTTATGTAGTAGTTTTCAATTATTAGATCAAATTTGTGAGTTGAATGTTGCTTCTTACTCATGGATTCATGAAAGCAACTGTTGGCTGTGAGGCTTGGTAATTTAAACTCATGTGAGATGAATTCTGAATTTACAGAAAAATTGTGATATGAAATCAATGTTTTTTGCCGGAACTATGCCCGCTAACTATCAAGATTGTTAATTTCTTTACAGGTTCTGCAAACAAAATAAAATTCAATAATACTCTTGTTAAAGCCTTTCAACATGGCCCAATCTTAAAATTTATAATGTGTCTTAGGGAATAATTATATATATTTTTTGGCTTTTTTTCTTGTTATGGTTGCTAAGGTTTATGTGGAAAATAGTTAACCTTAAATATGCATGGTTTGATTTGATGTATAAGGCACCCAAAGCTGCACGGCAAGCTGGAAAATCATCTAGATCACCAGGTGGTATTCCTCAGCAATCAACCAGTGGTCAGTGGGAAAGCATCATCAAGTTTTTGGATTCACTTATGGATCGTTTACTTGAGAATCATGTACGTGCAGATCAGTTCCCCCCTCTACCAGTGTTGTAATGATTTAGCTTTAAAGTATGAGCAACAATCATAATTCTTCCATACGCTAAGTAAAGTGTTTCCTGGATATCTTTTATCTTGGCTGCCTGAAGTGTTGTGGTTAACTTGGTCCATTTCTGTGCTGGTGCTGAATTGCAAAAACCTGGATTTTTTTTCTTTTTTAAACTTTGGGTCCTGTTTACGAATTTGGTTTTCTTGCCAGTTATTATCTTCTAATGACCAAGACCATATATATTTAGGTACCGTCATTTTTCATCCGTAAGCTCACCACCCAGGTTTTCTCTTTCATCAATATCTCCCTTTTCAACAGGTAGTCATCATCATTTAAGAATTATCCTGTATTTTATTTTAAGAAGTTAATTTACTTAGTTTCATGTGTATTTGAATATCCTTCTCAGCCTTCTTCTGCGACGTGAATGTTGCTCATTCTCAAATGGGGAATATGTTAAGTCTGGTCTAGCAGAATTGGAGAAATGGATAGTCAACGTGAAAGAAGAGGTAAACATAGTACCTTGCCCTGGCTAGTAATTGGTGTAGAGGTTGATGTCAGTGACTTATGTCTCTGTACTTTTTAAACTCTAGTATGCAGGAACTTCCTGGCACGAGCTAAACTATATTAGGCAAGCTGTTGGGTTTCTGGTAATGGACCTTCCTTTTCTTCCCATTTGGTCTGCAAACCATAAGATCTTTTCCTTATACAATGTGCAATTTCTTAGGTGATACACCAGAAGAGGAAGAAGTCTCTTACTGAGATTATGCAGGATCTTTGTCCGGTATGTAAAACTCATGCAGTGCTCTTTTCAATTTTCTTTTATTCGTATCTCAATTGAAGGGCATTACATAGAGTTAAAAAATATCAACTTCGTGCTTTGACACTTGGGCAGGCGTTGACGGTGCGGCAAATCTACCGCATATGTACTATGTATTGGGATGATAAATACGGCACCCAAAGTGTGTCTAATGAGGCAAGTTACAAGTTCAACGCATCTATTGTTTGGCCCTTGATTAAGATGATCTCTACTTTCTGAATATAATTTCTCATCTACAGGTGGTCGCTGAAATTAGAGAGAAGCTGAATAAGGACAGTCAGAATCTGACCTCTAATTCTTTTCTACTGGATGATGATCTAAGGTATCCCTTCTTTTTCTCTTAAAGCCACGGCATATAAGCCATATGGCATAAATCACATGTAAAGTTTAGCATAGGTGAATGGTCCGCAATTCGTTTCAATCACCAAATACAGTGTGTAATGCTTTGTTACCATTTTTTTTGTCATTGCAGCATTCCGTTCTCTACTGAGGATATAGATATGGCAATTCCTGCAATAGATCCTTCCAACATTGAACTCCCGAAGTTTTTGGCTGCCTACCCTTGTGCTCAGTTTCCTGTCCCTGCAACAGGTGTAGCTGCCTAGCTAGAGCTTCAACCCACTGAATGAAGTTGATAAGTAGATTAAATAGGACAGCTTGTCTACAAAGGTATGAAGGCCATCGTTTTAGCTGCGGCCTCAGAAGATTAGAGGGACTGACACAGGAACTGAGTAGTAGTAGTAGTTGGGAAATGCCTATTCCTTAAATTATTTGTACAGTCAGCAGACCTTGCTCGACCAGTCTTTAGTAGACTAATGTTGCTTCAACGTATTTGAAGCTCATTCTTTCTTTTCTTTCTTTGTACATGTCTTTAGTTCTGGATCACATTTTTGTTGTAAACAACATTCGGGTTTACATATTTGTTGTGATATTATTCTATATGATCAAATTCATGTAACATTAGCCAAATTTGTTTCTTCTGCACTCAGTAACGTAGGAAACAAGAGCCAGAACTTTTAAGAACACAAAATCTAACAACTTTGCCAGCAAGAATCGTTTTGCTTGTTGCAGGTATGAACAAACTGGAGTTCGAGAGCTAAACCTAATTTGCAAATGTTGGTTGGGTTGCAACAAAGTTTAATTTTTAAGACTAACAATGTTAGTACTGCAGGAACAGAAATGGGAATCCTTAACATATAGCTTATGGAAAAACTTGATTTTGGGATTTTTCAGGTACAACAAAGGATTACATGACGCAAATGAACAAACCATTCCTCTGCAACCCCTACATACTATAAACTACAAGATCAAATATATGACCAGAAAGAAAAAAGGTGGAAGTTAGCTTAGTGATATGCTTGCTGCTGTAAATCAACCAGCGAGAATGATCGGTGAGGGGAGAACTCTTGTCGCGGAGATGGCAGCAAGGCCAGATTATTGTGAGATGATAAAGAGGCTAGATTACAATGAGATGCCCTGGAGCGTGGATGCAATGGAGGGAGCAGTGGAGGGAGCTGTGGAGGAGACTTGGAGCAAGAGCTTGAGTTCGAATCATCGCTCCCGCTGCTAATGCTCTCGGAACTACTCATAGCCACCGCGAGAGCCAATGTGCTTTTGCTGGCACTGATCGGCCTCTTGGATATCATGCCCGACCCACGAGGGAAACTCCTATTCTTCTCCCATAAATGATTGAAAGCAAGCAGATTCCTCCGTTTCCGGGTGTAAGCGTTCTCCGGCTTGACAATGTCTTTCAGGCAAGAAGACGACGAAGCCTCGGCGAGACTTGTAAACGATTTCGATTTCCCATTATAGAATTTTGATATACCTCTCCTGCAATTAGAAAAACAGACACTCATAAATTCCTCTCCTAATCAGCTCAATTAGGACCAGATAAAACAATTAATTTAATAACCTAATTCCAGATCTGGAAACTGATCAGACTACTATTTCTCTCCTCAGCCTATCAAAACCAAAAACACATCTCAAAATCTCCATCTCCATAGATCACACATGATAAACTCACAAATCCAGCTTAATTTACCACAATTAATTACCTGATGGGCAAAACCTCCTCTAAAGCTTCCATGGAATCAAGTGATGTTGTTCCTTTATACGCGCTCTGCACTTCATTATCCTCGCAATCTTCACCGTCCGTTACATCACTATCCTTCCCGATCGACGATGATGACGATGTCGTTGAGCTTGATGATAGGCTAGGGCTACACTCATTCTCCTCCTCCTCCGCCGCAGCCTCCTTCAACCCAAGAAAGATGGGGCCACTGGCCATTCTATCCACAGTTACTGACATGAAATTGATACCGGAATCGAGAGAGAGAATTGAAAACCTAAAGAAAGAAACACGAGACAAAGGAGGTTTATGCTGGGTGCTGGATTTTCTAATACTATAGTATGGTCGATCATGAAATTGATTATTTAATATTTTGAGGATAGAATAAAATAACTGAAACTAGAGAGAGAGAGAGAGAGAGAGAGAGAGAGAGAAGAAAGTCTTATCCTGATCCACTGGAGGGTTACAATACTATCTTTAAATATATGAGTAATAAAGAAATGGTGAGGGGAGTGTGTTATCCGGTGGGCTCAGGTTCTATTTGTTCCTTTCTTTGATTCCTGTTCTTCTGTTCTCTCTCCACTTTCTTGATCCATTCCCACGCGCCAACTAACATTATCTTTTATTGTTATGTTAACGGTCGCAACCTAACATTATCTTCTTTTCTCCCCAAAAGAAAATTTGAGATCCTACAAAAATAGAATGACAAAGAGATCTTATTTATCCTTGGATCAAAATTTAAATTTTAAATTTTAAAAATGAAAAAAATTATACCGATAGAATTACCTCTTTTAAAATTTGAATATTTGAATGAAGAAAAAGAAACAGATTATCTTCTTTCTTTTGTTTTTAAGGCTCTTCTTTGTTCTTTTTTGGAACAAAGGTACGAGTGTTCTTTTAGAAGTTGAACTTTTCATTGCGTAGCATTATCCATATGGACAACATTGTCTATGCTACTTGGCGCGTCCTTAAATATTGTCATTTATAGAAATGTCACCCTACCAATTAACTTTAACATTATTATTCCTTTTTTAGATGCTCATATTTATTGTTATTTTCGCCGGACTGTAATAAAGATCGTTCTAAGTTTAAAATTTTAAGCTAAAAATATATGATATTTCTCATTTCTCAAAACAATTTTTTTTATTTTTTACCGTTCTATTTTCATTTCATTACAATTTTACACAGTTGTATTGTATAGTTAGTATTATCGTATACGTTAGAATCCGCATTGAGTAATTTGTTACTAGAATATTAAAGTAAAATCATGTGTTGGTTGATCGGTGAGTGGTTCTAAGCTGCTTGGTTGATACGGGAGAAAGTCATTCATTTGATGTTCCTTCCATACTCTATGCATGAGATGATAGCCCGATGTTAAAAGGAAAATTAGGGCAGGGTTATAGTGGGAAGTTTCCTAAGTGTGCTCTGCTTTGTTGGCAGGACCTTTGTCACATACTCCCTCCGTTTTTATATATTTGACGCGGAGGGAGTAATCACGGAGATTAAGAAATGGTCAGAGGGAGTCAGTGGCTCTTGCCACGTGTCAGCCCATCAGAGCATCTTCTTCCTTGTTTTCTCTCCTTTCTTTCTCTCTCTCTCTTTTCTTTCCTTCTCCCGCTGTTTGTCAAAAATACTCCCTCTACCATCGTTTTCTGTTCTCACCTCCGGCACGGAAAGAAGCGGAAGGACGTCTCGAGTCGGGAGCAGGTGGAACAGAGCCATTCGGAGCTGCCAAACGCCGTCACGCGCCGCCGAAGCAGCCACGTCTCCGGCCACGCGCCGCCACGCGCCGGCGCATGAGGCTTCCGATTCGGACGCGACCACCCTCGTTCTGCTCGGCTCGTCATTTCCGGCA
Source organism: Viola odorata (assembly GCA_963691705.1). Classification (NCBI taxonomy): domain Eukaryota; kingdom Viridiplantae; phylum Streptophyta; class Magnoliopsida; order Malpighiales; family Violaceae; genus Viola; species Viola odorata. The sequence goes on from OY829545.1 coordinate 17,465,061, forward strand.
AGAATCTATGCTCGTCGCGCCATTCTGAGCACCCAAACATGTTTTATTTTCGATTTGAAATGGGAGGAGGAAAGATGAGAGAGAAAAACTTTTTCTGATTTTGCTGACACCTTCTTTTCCATGGCAGAGCAACAAATTTCAAATATGGTCCTTTAAGGTTTTCGTTTCCCTTTTTTACCTTGTATTACGCGTGGCTCAGCAAAAGAACGATGGGCGTTTTTGATAAAACACGAACTTAAGGGACCGAAATGGCAACAACGTCAATTAAAAAAGATCAACGTTTTTAGCCTAAAACGACTAGTATAAAAGAACGGAGGGAGTAACAAAAGATGGGATATATATTATATAATACATTCTTTTCTTATCAACTTTTATCTTGCTAAAGATAAGATATTCTTTGTTGCCTTTACGGTTACATTTCTGGAATTATATATGAGTGCTTATCATATCTTTTTATATTTCTTGTCAAATTAATTATTTAAAATTCACATTTTCTCACGGTTGGCCTCATGTGAGTAGCCACTTACCCGTGAGACCCTGAGACGTTCGATTAAATAGAGGTAAAAAAGAAAATAAATAATAGTAAATCTTATGAATAAAGAAAACAAAAAGAAATGAAGGATAAATATGTTGTTATTTTTTTTAATTATTACTCCCTCCGTCCTTTAATAACTAATGCTTTGATTTTTGGCAAGTATATTAAGGAGACCGAATGACTTACTATTTAATACAATTTTGCCTCGAACTTTTTCTCAAATTACATAAATGGTACGGTCTAAGTTCGAGAAAAAATTCGGGGCAAAATTGTCTCAAATAGTGAATCATTCAGCTTTTTTAATATGCGTGCCAAAAGTCAACATGTCGGTTATTAAAGGACGGAGTCAGTACATTATAGAATTTTAATTTCTTAAAAGGAAATTATTGATGTAAAACCATTAAATATATCTTGGGAGCAAATTTAAAAAATAGATAGAAAAGGACATTTAACAATTAACGGGAGAGAAATAAAAAACGGATTTGTTGGGAAGTGAGGAGGCATTGAAATGAGTGGACCCACGTGGCCCAATAGGGAATGCGAAGGTGTCATTTTATAACACGTTCTTTCTTTTGTATCTTTATCCTGTTGTGTCATTACGTCGAACTGACGCCTGTCTCTCCCCCAATTCTTATCCACAAATTCAAATGGGTCCCACGCGCTCCTCTTTTTCTGACTCTTCTTCTCTACTCCAAGCCGAGCCGTCCTCTCGGCTCCACCGACTTTTTCTCCTTTCCTATTCTTACATCCATGTCTGTATTTTTTTCAATTTGATTAAATTAATTTTTAATTTACATAATGGGCGTCCATTTCTGAAAATACATCCCGAAAGGTTCAGGGTGTTTGCCTGTATGATCTTGGTCTAAGGGTCTGTTTGGTGTTTCGATTTTGTGAAAAAAAATTTTATGGGAAAATGACTTCTGAGAAACGGAGTGTGCTGTTTGGTTAAAAAATTTAAAAGTTCTATGAGATAGCTGAGGTTAGGGGTGGGCATTTTCCGAATTTTCCGAATTCCGAATTTTCCGACCAGAAATTTTCAAAATTCGGTTCGGGTATTTCGGGTATCAGAAAATTCGAGTTCGGGTAAGGTATACCCGAAATTATTTCGGGTTCGGGATCGGAACAGATTTGGAGAAATTCGGATACCCGAATTTTCCGAAATCTCTCTTTTCTTTCTTTTCTTGGTTTGGGCCGAAGCCCAACACTTCTTTTCTTTCCTCTCCCCTCTTTTATTTCTTTCCTTTCTTTCTTTGGGGCAAAGCCTTTCTTTTTCCGGCATCACCGCATCATGTTTTCTTTCTTCCCTTTTTCCACATGCAACCGCCTCTGCCATTACATTTACACCCGATCTCATCCGATCTCCTCCGCATCTCCATCGCCACCGACCTCCTCCGCATCTCCATTGCCTCCGATCAACCGATCTACATCGCCACGATCCGCCATCACACCCGATCTTCATCGCCGTCGATCAACCAACCAGCATCACCACATCCGCCATCACACCCGATCCCACCCGATCTCATCCGATCTCCTCCGCATCTCCATCGCCACCGAACTCCTCAGCATCTCCATCGCCTCCGATCAACCAATCTTGCTCTTTCTCTCCCACTTCAGCAAGCCCAAAGAGCAAGAAGAAGAGTAATTCTTTTTTTCTTTTTTTGATTATTTATCACATCATCATATATATATACTGTATTTTTCCTTTTCCTTTCCTTTTCTCTGTTGTTTTTTATTATGAAGCCATTGAGACTTTCAATTCTTGCTTTTGTTTATTGAGATTGTTTGATGGTTGCGATTTGGGATTGGATTAATTGGGGTTTTGATTGAATGGGTTTGAAATTCGGGAAATATGGATATACCCGAATTTCCGAAATTCAAATTCGGGTTCGGGAAATTCGGGTTCGGGAAATTTTTTTGGGATTTCGGAATCCCGATATCCGAAATTTTGCATTCGGGTATTTCCGAAATACCCGAATGCCCACCCCTAGCTGAGGTATTTGGTAAACATATTTTTAAAACTATGGTTTGGATGTAAAATGACAATAAAGGGTATAAAATCCATTTTTAAAAAATTAATAAAAATAAAAAAAGTGGATCTAAATTACTTATCTTGAGATAGAGATTATATTGTGATAGTTTTTAATTTATTTTGTTCATTATATAAAGTAAGAAAATTGAATTAAATTGAAGAAAAAAAGAGAGAGAGAGCAAACCAGCGTTGCTGGAAGGCTGATTTGCTGCTCCAGCCAGTGCCATGCCATTTCCTTGCTTGGCGTACCGGGCTTCTTTACAATGGTGTTACCGAACACCAATTGTTCCATTCAAGGTTGGGAAAAGGTAGTTTGGTACCTAACCTTCAACGCCAAACACTCACTAAATTATCTATACATATTTAAATTGTATTTTATATAATAAGGAAAAATTAATAAATGTTATGATAAGGTCGTCAATATTTACGAATCGATATTAAAATTTATAACAGAATTTTTTTTTTGTCATTCGAAATCTTTTACGATTCAAATTTAAAGTAATCAAGTACCTAATATAATGGATTGAATATCTAATAGTTATAACAAAATGAATAAAAATAAAAACAAATAAACTTGCTTGCTTATTTGGTCGTTTAAGAGAAAATAAAATGAAAAGGTCAATTTGGGTATATTTTTAAGTAGAAAGCGTTGCATAAGTAAGCCAAGCACCCGGCTTATTAAAGTTTGGATTACAGTTACATTCGTATCCAAACAAGCGGCATGAACTAGACAAGTACTTGGATTTTGAGAAAGAACAGGTGTGGTCCCCACACAGCCCCAACTAAATCCTTTGCTTCTTCAAAGGAATGATGTTGTTTGATGGGGCGAGGAGAGAGAAGAAAGAAGGGTAAACGCCCACGTGTTCCACCCACTCCATCGTCATCCTCTCATCTCAGTCACGTGGATTGCGAGTCGCATTCATTCACCTCCCGTCTTCCTTACTCGCTCCGCCTCCGGTCTACCTAATACCGTGTACTCGCCTCTTGTTTTTTTTTTTTAATCATTATTATTTTTTAATTTTTTTATCCGGCGCACGAAATTGCTTTTATTTTTATTTTTTGCAACTTCGTACTTTTTATCCGTCCAGATTACAAAAGTGGATGAAATGAAACCATTTGGGCTTCCTAATTCTGGGCTCGTAACCAATCTGTCCGTTTGGGCTCTTGGTCAAAAAAACATAAAAAAGAGGCCCATTTCAAGTTTCCCTGCTGGTCTCATTTGCGATCCGTTTGAAATTAGGTGAACATAACCTCAACCGCGCCTAATTTAAAATACCCTTCATTTTTTTTTACCATAAACAGGGAGGGAGGGATTAGAAACTTCAATTCAAAACCTAACTAACAATTTTCTTTTCTTTTTATTAGAAAATTTATACTAAGACCTAATTTCATTTTTTAAACCGTGTAAGAAAAGCTATTTTTTAGAGCTCAATCGCTCAAACGAGATTAGTCTTCTGCCGAAAAAATATAAATAAAACTTGGAGAAATAGGAAAACAATCTTAAAATACAAATAAATCATGTAATAGAATCGGTAAAGGAAAGAGCATGGGTACAAAATCATTAACATTTGGTCCATATTACAGAAAGGCGGATATAATGCATATTCATCCACCTAGTTCTTAGTTCTTACAACAGGTCAATCTATAATATACCGTTACATTTAATTAATCCAACTAAAATCATTCCCATTTCAGCAATTTTCATCTGCGGTTACCTAATTCTGGTACATTTGATTTCCCCCCCTCCCATTTCACATTCCACAAATCAATTTTTCTAAGTTTAGGGTTATTGGGATGCAAGTTTGGCTAGAACACCAACGGCAATGGAGTTGATATAGGTGCAAGGCTCAGTGTTGGATGAAACGTCACGTTTATCCATAAAATTGTCGAACCGGTCCGGACCACCGACAATTGCGCCGGTTAATTCATGAAGGTTTGGTGCATTTGCGTGGAACCAGGAGAAGCTCTGCCCGCAGTTCACATCCGTGTTACTAGGAAGTATAGGGACCGATGCGCCTCTATGGTGTGCTTGCGTGGGCGGGTTTTGCCCGAAGCCGACCATGTACGATCTTTTCTCAGGGTTGTTCCCTAGCAAGTAATCCATCTGCAATTCCATCACAATAAGTGGTCAGCAAATGCAAAACATTAATTAGTGTGTTACGACTTGAGTCTAGTCGAGTCTCTGCTGATACTCTGCCGCTCAGAAACTGGGTACCTGTTGTTTGGCAAAAGCCATGAGATTGGTTGAGTCAAATTGTTTGCCTCCACAGCTGACTTTTTGATTGAATTGACCAAGAATGTCACTGTAAACACTAAACAAGAAAGCTGTGCCTGTAACATATTGAGTGTTTGCACCACTCCTTAAGTAAATCATACCACCTGCACAAAATTGCAGAAAGAGGTTTCAGGAAAAAGTAAAAACACATCTACTAATGGCTCATTCTGCGGCGGAAAAGTTATTGGGTACTCCCGGAACGGAAAAGAAAGTGGACCTGGAGTTGTATAAACTTGATGGTAGGGGCTCTCAGGGAGAACAGAGCAGATAAAACTGTCAGCATGAGTCTTGTAACCATCTAAACCAGGAACACCTTGCAAGTAAAACTACAATTTCATAAAGAAAACATGATTAATTTGTTACAAAAAACAATCAAAACGAGAAAGGAGTAATCTTTTTGTTGGAGGGAAAACCTCGGAGAGGATGATTTGAGCTCCAGCATATTTAAGGTCCCAGCTAAACTCTGTTACATATGCGTCAATGGCTTCTTCTTGGATGTATTTCAAGTACGCAGGCCTTTTGGTGGCAACATATAACCATGTTGCAGCCCACAAAAGCTCATCCTGCAAAATCAAGGAAAGAAAGAAAGATTGTGTCGTTGGTTCAATTTGTTTGTCAAGAAATGTTACGAGGGAGAGGCAGAGAGATCATTACATTGTAGCCAGAGCAAGAGCAGTAGAAGGGGCATTCTCTACCGAAAGTTCCTTTGTTATTTTTAGCAAATTGGAAAAGCTGGAAACAGTGCTCAAACAAAATTAGTTTGTTGTTCATAAAAATTGAAAAAAAAAGAAAAACAGTTCTTTGGTGAATGTGAGATTAATTATTACCGTCTTAGCTTTGTTTAGGAGTCTGCGCGAATAAGTTTTGTTAGTGTGTCGAAAAACGATGGAAGAGGCAGCCAAGGCAGCGGCAGTTTCAGCAGCAATTTCTGATCCGGGGTTGTTCTCATCAATCTGCATAACAGTTCTTGGTGTCTGCATGTTCTCTGGTCTAACCCAGCATGCATGATCTTTTTCTGTGTCGCCAACATGAACATAAAGACGGTTCTTTCTAGAACTGGCTTTCAGGAAATAATCAGTCCCCCATTTGATTCCTTCGCGAGCATTTTCCAATTCACCCAATGCATCAAGTTCCTTCTCATAAAATAGGGCACCCCAAGCCAGAGTTGTTACTGTAAATGCCATTGGAAGTCCATACTTTACATTGTCCCCTGCATCATAATACCCTCCAACAAGGTCCACCTGCACAATTTCATTAACAACAAGAAAAGGGTTCGGAAAAGAATCTACAGACTAAGGTACGAGTCTCCGGAAAATGAAGAAAATCATATGCCGATATGCTCGAACATGATTAGTGGAGAGGGGTTGGTAATACATACATTTGCAAGTTGACCATCGTCGGTGGCGGAATCTCCTCTCCAATTCAGCCTATTGTTTGAAGGGAGTTTTCCTGATCTCTGTGCTTCTAGGAAAATGATGGACTTAGAAAGGGCATCCTTGTAGTTGATGTTACCGTTGACAGAAATAACAAGTCCTTGAAACAGGGTTGACCATATTGTCATGATGATGGCCATCCATGATACCAATGATGAGCTTCTCATGATTCCAATCCAATGCACCCAAATTAGATAGAATTCGTAGCCTCAAGAAGCATGAACACCAAAGAGAGAAGAATACAATTGGGAAGAAATTGGGAAGGCAGTCGCCTGGTTTTATCAGGGAAACTAGGAAGCTAACTGCAAAAGAACACAAACAGATTCCACAAAGGTTGTTTGTTAGTTTGTAGAATTGAAATTGGAAAAAAACAAAAACAGAAAAGTTATGTTGTTAGTGTTTAAAATAGGTTTGTAATGATGGGAAAGATGGTTTTGATAGGTTTTAGTTTGTTTGTTGTTGGGTTAGTGGGGGAGGTGGCTAGATTTTGTGGCAGATGTTGTGGGTAATGGGAGAGATTTTGGGTGGAGAATGAGGGGCTTAGAGAGATTTTTGCAATGTTGGGTTGTAGAGGTTATTTACCAAATTTCATAATTAGGTAAGAGCTACTAGAATTGCATGCAAGAGCCAAGAGGTAGAAACATCCTATGCTAACCCCTTTTATTTCTTGAAAAATAAATAAATTACAGACCAGTTTCTTTGCATTTTGAAAATGATTTGAAACAAAAATCCATTTAGTTTCTTTAGAATTAGTCGTTAGTCGTTACTATCTAGATGACGATATTATATTTTTTTAAGAGTGGACCAATTGTATAGAGTTTACCATTCTCTTAAAATATGAAAATATAGCAACTCGAAAATAAAAATACACTATACCTATAAAAGTAACAAAAATTCATTTTTTTTTCACCTTACTCTGGTTTATTTATTCAATGTTAAAATAATAGATTACTTTGTTACCCTTCAAGTTATCTTTCTTTACACAATAAATATTTTAAATTGGAAAAATGAAATAAAATTCGATATATTTTTAATACATCGAGAGAGTGTAAGAATAAATTTATACTTTTTGAATAACTAGGTTATTTTGGCACGTGGCGTTGCACGTGCGAAATTTATTTAGATTTGAAAATATTAAAATATTATATTTATGTATAAAAAAGTATTTCACACAAAATATTTTTGGTATAATATAAAAATTTTAATAATGTCTCAAAAAATGGGATTAACATAAATTTTTACTATGGTGTTTAAACTATATTGTAAGCATTATATTAGTATTGTTATTGATGTATTAATGTAGGTGTTGACAAAAAAATATTTTATTAATTCAGAAATAATTTATTTTTTAGTTGTTAAAATTAAAATAATTTTAACTCAATTAAGTAATTTACTTTTATAAATTGAAATTTAAATATTTAAAATAATATTTTATATTATTTTTATTCTAGTTCTCCAAATATTGTAAATAATTATGTAGTTATTTAAAAACAACCACTAATGAATTTTTCTTTAAAAAACCAAACTCAATAAAAAAATAAGTTTAACATTTAATGAAAAATTATGATTTAATTAAATGTACAAACTATTTTTCTTCATGTTTATATGTATGATAAAAAATCATATAATTAGCTAAGGAAAAATAATTCCTTAGCATTACAAATTTTACAAAATCAAACTTAAGTAATTTAATATTTGTGTATGTATACTTTTTAAGAATAATACATTATAAAAAGGTTTTCATAGTTATTTTTTATTTTTTATTAAAAAATAGTTTATTGAGCCAAGACAATTTCTTATTTATTTTACATATTTTTTTATAGTTTTTTAATTTTTAACTAAAAATAATTATCATTTTTCACTTTATTTTTTTATTTTTTCTCTCATATTTTTTTATTTCTAGTTCTTATTTTAATAATGGCAATGCATGAAATAGAAAATAACAACTACAATAATAATTAAAAAAATAGTCTAAAAATAATTGTGATTATAATTTAATAAAAGGGATAACTTTGTTAATATACTTGTCCGTTATTTTTTTCTTCTTTTCATAATAATATCATATTTTGTTATCTTTTGAACGAAAAAAATATACTTTCTTAAATTTTTGGATTAGAATAATAATAGTAGTAATAGTTAAGTCATGAAACTTTTATTATTATTATAAATAAATAAACTATTCCAATTTTAAAATATTTTTTATTAGATTAAAATGATAATAACGTTAGAATATTTATGTATCTCATGATTCTCATCTAATCCATAACTTTTAGCTTTCTTTCCTATAACTTAGGCTTAGAACATGATTTCTTATTTAATTTTCTTATTTATATCAACTTCATCAACATTTCATCACTCGCATTAAGAATCCATGAGTGAGATCTTCTATGTGCGAATCCATGAGTGAGATCTTCTATGTACTTTTTTATATGTGATTTTTTATCATACATAAACATGAAAAAAAATAGTTTGTATATTTAATTACAAATTTTACGAAATCAAACTTAAGTAATTTAATATTTGTGTATATATACTTTTTAAGAATAATACATTATAAAAACGTTTTCATAGTTTTTTTATTTTTTATTAAAAAGTAGTTTATTAAGGTAAGATAATTTCTTATTTATTTTACAAATTTTTTAAATTTTTTAAATTTTTAACTAAAAATAATTATCATTTTTTACTTTATTTTTTTATTTTTTTCTCTCATATCTCTTTCTTTCTAGTTCTTATTTCGGTCTTTCTAATAATTACAAAATTAAAAGATGGTAAAACATATTATTAAGTTATTTAATTATTTTATCAATCACTAATTATTTTAATTTTTTAATATATATTGGTTAATTTTTTAAGGGTGATGTTGATTCGAACCAATTAAAAATATAAATAATTTAATAGGTAGGTTAATTAATTTAATAGATAGGTTAATTAATTAAATAAATAAATAAATTAAAATGTTTAAAAGTCTATTACGTTTAAAATTTATTACAATCAAATAACTTAATAGGTAGGTTAATTAATTTAATAGGTAAGTTAATTAATTAAAATGTTTAAAAGTCTATTACACCCTTAAATTTTTTAATAATTAAAGGGCATAGTAGACTTTTAAAGAATAAGGCCCTTCGTGCTTTTTATATAGTATAGATAATTAAAGAAGTAGTTTTGTTCCTTCTGCATATTACATCCGAGCTAATGACCATTGACCATGTATACTTTACACCTTAAACTAAAGTCAAAGACCAACATAGCTGAGCTGGGCCCGCTCGCACCTAAGATACATCTAGGAAGGCCATTGCATCAGTAACCAATTGTCCATTGGAAAATTGGGACAAGAGGAAACATCAATATGAATCAGCCTAACACTTTCTAATAATGCCGGCCACATTTTTGCCGATCTCTTCCTTTGTTTGCTCAGACACTGGAACTTCTCCAATGTACATATCAAAGAATGCCCCTGCAAAGGAAAAACACCAGCTAAGAAGTAAGAATCCTGAAACAGAACAAAATCCCAAAGCAGTCCCTGAAACAGGGTTTGTCACTCCAAAGCACACATGGGTGCACAAAGAAATCGAATTCACTTACTACATAACTCCTTGCTATGGACTGCTCCAATCTGATTGCCTCCAACTGCATTGACAAATGTTTGCTGTAAGTTTACGTAGTAGAAAAGTGAAGCCGATTTACGTTAACATGGTAAGCCCTAAGACGGACAACCCACTTCTTACTACCTACGGGGGGAATAACTTAACAGACAAGAGTGTGAGAAATCATATCATTAACAACTTACTTTCTGTAATCAGTTGTCCATCAGTCGTACGCCGAAAATCAACTGTTGTTCCCTGCAAACCACAGAAAGTTTAAGCAACTCAATGACATTTATGAGAAAAAGAGGATCGCAAAAGTGAAAACATAGTGGTGCTAAGCACAAGAAAAAATTACCACAGGTAGTGGAATATCCGTTGTGAAGAATGAACCAAATGTTCTCAGGCAATCAAAATCAGTGTCAGGGTTTGTCTGGAAGAAGCCATAAAACATGTAAATCAGGGTATTCTGGCTAGGTTAAACTTGAGTTGAACCAACAGACAAGAATGATTAAGAGGAAAATGGTTTACCTTTACTAAACGATCTCGAAGGGATTTCTCAAAAGCACTGCAAACAAACAACACAAAACCATGTGAACCAATTTAACTTGCCAACATCAATTATCACAGGTTATGTATCTATCTACCCACCAGTGACAGAGTTCACACGATTATGGTTTTTATACAGAGAAGTTTCAGATTATTCTCATGCAATAAAATCAGAGATCAAATCCAATAAATTTCACTAAGTAAATTCCCCATGAAGTACTGACTTACTCTCTAACAGTATTGATTTTCATCCCATTGCAATTAATCACAAGGCGAAGAGTCATGCCAATATCCTCTCTGCAGGGTCCAACAGAAGCTTTAATAATAATAGTAACAGAAATTCCCCGAAGTGCATAGAGTGAGTTATGAACCATGAAAATGAAGGTTGAGCACATGATAATTAGCAAAATTCTTAGATTGAAAGTAAGTTTGAAGTAAATAAACATAAAATAATGAACAGGGAATGTAAAAGACATGAAAATGAATGACCAGCATGTCACCCGCTGTTTCATTTCATATACCTAAGGAGATCCTTGTAAAAGTCATGGCATTTGTTCAATTCACCCACTGGGATTGAAGCGTACTTCCGGCCCAGTTTCTCACATACAGAGTTTGCATGAACATCTGCAAGAGATGACAACCAAGTGTCACTACAGAATGTTGCACAATTGATTGACATTAACAGGTAAAAGATACAATACACGAAGAAATGTAACAACACTTACAGAAACCATAAGCATAAACCTTTAGAGATTTTATTCTGATTATTGTCATAATTCTCGATCCTGTACCAACAAGGACCTGATTTTGACAATAATAAGGGAAAGATGACTGAGTGAATGTAGCAAGACCTTAAAAGCAAATGCATAGACTTTCACAGATTCTTTGCTGATTATTATAAAAAAATCTGAACCAATTGCAAAAGCGAGCTAACAATGCATGTAGTACTTATTCACATGAAAGTAGAAAAGTAGATTCATCAATAAAGGCATGAGTCGCCAGAATAAGAAATTACAAGTGGATCTAGAACCGTGGAACCATAATGATAATCGTTTTGAAAAGAAATGTACAGGCACTACCAAGCAATAGAAAAATATCTTTAAAAATCATGTTACCATTAAGACTACTAGCCCAAACACACTAATACAGCATGTGCAGATTGTGTTACACAGCTAACTTGCTATTCCAGAATAATTCCTTGGAAAAACTAATTCTAAGAAGGCTAAGGGGACACAAAGAAATCAAACTTAAGAGGACAAGTCAAACCAACATAAGCTAATTAAATAAACTCATACAAGAGCCAATCAAAAGGTGCATTGGAAATAAAGGACATATAATGGATACCAAAGGTGAGAAATTTACCTCTGTGTTTAAGCTAGATCTACTCTCTCCAGCTAAGAGGTTGTCCAGGATCATTGGGAACTCAATGCCTGTTTTTGGCTCAACCGCATGTCTTTCCCAATTTAACTCAGGAAATGAAAGGCCAGAACATCCACGATGCTCAACTTCACAGGGCCTTGGATCCATGGATGTATGCATTTGAATGTCGTTATTCTCCAGCTGGACAGCAAGTACCTTTGAAGATCTGAGCACCACAGAGAAAGATTTTAGATACATAAATCAGTGCACAAGAATAACGAGAAACTAAACTAACACACTACCAACTTATCTCATTAAATACCAAATGACTCACAAGTTCCCATACGGTGGTACCAATGCAGCAGCCAATGAGAGCACAGGGAATGCTTGAAACCTCTCAGCTTCTCTACCAATGACCCTCATTATGAAACTTGAAATCTTATCAAATACCTCAGGAGAAAAAGGAGACGGAAAGTCTCCTTTTGATTTTGAAACAAAGCAAAACCCATTTAGGTTATCTCTAGTGGAAGCAGTTTTCTTAATTTGTGTACAAGATTTCCTTGGACCAGTAGGAGGATTGCCTGATATTCGGCGGCTCAAATTGGAAGTTGATGAAGTAGTTAACCAAACAAGGAAAGCACCCGCAAGCTTTGACATACAATTAAAAGCTTCATTGATAGCCATGCTTCCAGGCACATGCAGGAATCCAGATTGGCGAAACCAATTGTCAGCAAACCAATTCAATCGTTGAAACAAATTACCACCAAAATTATGCAACAATATAGGGAGACCCTCCATCAAAATCAGAGAAAAATGGCCAATTGCTGTTCCGCATTATTGCCACGTATCCAATATACACAGCAACAATGCCCAGCTAAGAAGAACCTGCAAAAGCATAGTAATGGAAAGGTGATCACTACAACAAGTTCATCCTGTAGATTGCTCGACAAAAGGATCAAACAAGCGAAAAAGACATTTTGACTCCTGAATTCACAACCTAAAAGCTAAGAAATTGCATTCACCAATTCCTTCAATGAAATAAACTTCACCTAATGCGACAAAACCCTTAAAGCTGTTGAACCAAATTAACCCTGCAACGCAATAAAAACTTAATCAAGAGTCTGTTTGCTTATCATAGTAAAGAATGTGAAATCAAAATAACACCAACTAATAAAGTTTGCATCTTTTAAAACACACCTGGAAAAGAAAAGAAAAAACTCCTTTTTCTTCCGCTTTAATTAAACAGGAATCAATCGAGACGATATGGACGCCTACCTGGTATCAAAAGAGAAAGTGGAGAGGGGAATAGGGTTTGTTTTCTGTTTAGTTTTTTTCTTCCTTTTTTTTATATTTTTTTTCAGGTTGTTTGATGGTTGTGGAATGAAATAAGCAGAGAAAATTAGGAAGAGAAGGATGGGGAAAGAAGGAGAGGAATAAACCAAAAAGGGACAGGTCACCACGGATTCGCAAACAGTCGGAGAAGGAACTTTATTAACAGAACTTTTCACAAGAATTTTCTGATACTATGTTGACGGTTCCCCAATCATTTTGGAAAATGCAATCCATAATGAGATGTCAGATTTTTCAGAGAAAAAATCGTTTTCTTTAAACATAATTAATAGGTTTGTAAATAAAAGAGATTCGAGGCCTTACTCTATTCACATGAATTACTCTCAACTTGCAAGTGTTATCTCGTTTTGTATTAACTTCTGTTAATTTGTTGTACTTGGAATGCTATGGAGTCCAAGCACATTTGCTTGTTTTCTTCTTCGTTTCCTCCATGTGAGGGTGGGGCAATACAAATTTACACAAATTAAAAAAGTATTATCTCTCAATAAAAAGTTTAAAAAAATATAACCACGAATTAATAAAAAGATATTTTAGCTTAATAAAAAACTTCGAATTTGAGGCATAATCTATGTTAAAATTTATGATAGCGAATTTTGTTGCCCTTTGAATTCTTTCCCAACCCGAGTTTGGAAATGATGAAGAAATGTCCACACCCTAATAGATATTTGAGACATATTTATCGTTTTTCGTACTGTTGTTTTTTAGCGGCTGAGAAGACAAAGATGAGAAGATTGGTAGGTTTGCATGACATGCACATTGCACAGCCCACAGACAAAATACCTAACATTTTTTGTAGGATTTTGGTGTCATCACCGAGTTATGATTGGAATCATTCCCCGACCGACCATGTTGAAGAAACGTGTCCGATCAGGGTTGCCGCCCATGAGAAAACACTAGAACATATGGAAAAAAGAAAAAAAGCATTTTTTTCATTTCATTGGGCCGGCCACGGACTAGTAATGGGCCGGAAATGGACTAAACCTTTGATTCCAATGTTCTCAAAGCCTAATTTAGAGCAAGAAATGGACTAAATTTGGGATTGTTGCAATTCTTACTTAGACCATGATGGGTGCCGAAACCAACAAAAATAAATCATTCAGTTCACCATACACAATTAACTAAAACTGTAGCAAGTGGTAAAAGGATCGAACCACAGAGATTTCACGACTAAATCAATTTCTTTTAAATAACTAAGAATTGTAACGTAACCGTGGTAAATACCAATATTAAGAGTTTTGTATGCAATTAATTTAAACAATTAAAAGAAGCAAGACAGTAAACAGATAAAGATTGATTGAACTCAAGTGACAAGCAATTCCCCGGTAAAAACTCTGATCAAACTATAATTCATTCAGTTAATCATCGACGCAAATATTTTCAAAACCAATTTGCGTAGAAAGGCTATAGAAACCAGAGACTCTCTAGATTTCCTGCTCTCCACCTATTCAAAATTAACAAAGAGACTCTCTATTGAAAATTCCTAATCGCCCTAACAATTCTAAGAGACTCTATAGAATTTAATTAAGTGATTGACGAATGCACAGGGAGAGACCTTTCACAAACCTAGGAGAGAGACACTCTACTCCTATAAGTAAGATTATATCCTCCTTCTAATTAATTAGCAAATCAATTAGTTGCCTTCAGATTCATGATAACATGGACTCCATAATTATCAAGAACGACTGTAACTAAACATATTCAATTCTAAATTGATCAAGTTTAAAACAAACATGAATAGTTTTTGACCCTAAATCAAAGAGAATAGAAATACGAAAATCAGAATTTAATAAACACAAATTTGGTCTCACAAAGGAAGAATCATGGCTCAATGGCCTTTACCAGGAATCTAATAGTTTAGCTACTACACGACATAATTAATTCAAATAAATAATATGCATGAATTAATTAATTGAAGAAAGGATGAATAAAAGTAATGTATTGAAAATAACTAATTCCAAAACAGTAGCCGAATGTGTGCAGAAGAGAAGATCCTTTTCTCTGCTGTCCAAAAAGGTTTTTAAACAAAACCTATTCCAACTACAATCCTCTAAAAAAGGATTTCTAAATTTGAAATTGTTTTAAATATCTAAGTCAAGGAATTCTATTGTATCTTCATTTTAATTACAAAGGTAGAAGCTGCAGGTGGCAGCGACTCAAAGCAGCAACATCTCCAATGGGCCTAAGCCCATTTTCTTCAAAGAGCAGCAGCACTTGTTCAAGTTTCAGGAAGACAAATGGCTGTCTCTATTCACTTCCATTCCTTAGCTGCAAATTGCCATTTCCAAGTCCTTTTCTTCCATCAGACTTCAGCATCTACGATATGCAAAAATGGGACAACAGTATCACTAGCAGTAGCAATAATCATCCAAATAAGTTGGATTGAACGCATAAAAATAAGGATAAATGCATTCAATCAGACCATGTAATTGTTTTTGGATCCAATAGATCTTCTCGATTCACTGTAGACTACTTACATGTAAAGAAGACATTTTATATGCGTAGTTCCTTTTCCTGATTTAAACTGGGAAAATCTTTTAGTACGCTCAAGGTATATATGACCCTCTCACTTCTATAGAGTAAAAAAAGATTTAAAAAAAATACCTGAACTTATGTGCTAGATTTGGGCTTTTACAAGTTAAGAAGCCCACTCTCTGGGCTGTTTCACCTGAGTGTCTTTTGTTGATCAGCCGGGATGGACTTGCTTGCGTCCACAATATATATGACTTACTACGATTAATGTCACGATCGCTACGGCTTCAATTAGATGATTTACCCCTTACCTGGTGGATTCCAATTCCAAGCCCACTAGGAAAAATATGAAGTTCTTCGTTTTTCCTCTTTTTTTTATCGACGAAAATGACATTGAATGTTAATTGCAAGTTGCAACGACCCATATCATAAGGCACAGCGAGTGGACGTAAATGTACACTTTTTGACCTTCTTTATAATTGGTTTCTCGATTGAATTTGGGGGCATGGCCCTCAATTAGCTCAGTTTGTAAAGCAACTTCAAGTTGAGATATGTGGACCAAACATTTGTGCACTTTTTTTTCTTCGCACAAATCTATCACTTTCCTAATTCTTGAAGACGAGACATGATCGATAAAAAATCATGAGTACACACACTACGACTGTAAAGCTCACTACCGATAAAAAAAACTTTTGGTAATTATGTACTACCAACAACCCTATAGCCCACTCCCTTATCGAGTAAAACTTGGGTACATGACTATTTGCCCCCATCGATCGAGCCACCTCATTTTAGTTTTTTCTTTTTTTTTCTTAATTTCCATATATATAATTATAATTATTAGACTCCATGATCAATGATTAATTTTTGGATTTTGGTGCAAATAAAAACATTTTATTCCAATTAATGCTTCTTAATTTGAATTGCTTCCACTTTAATTAAATCTGATATCTATGGATTTTGTGCTTTTATGTGTACATATATAGATATAGTCATGTGGGATAGGATAACCCATATAGGTCACATGCTTGCCCAAAAGTAAAGGATTAATTTCTCTTTTCTTTTAGGAAAAAGGAATCTCTTTGCTGTTTTTTTTTAATACAATTTTTCCAATTACATAATTCACAAAAATTACTCTTTATTTTCTTTTCAATATTCCCGGATACTCTCCAGATGCCTCTTTCAACGTGCTTTGATCTTAATTTTTACTAGATGTCTCTTTCAACGTTCTTTGTTTTTAATTTTTACTAGATTCAAACTTCAAATTCTATTGATATTGATTATTTTGGACGTAAATTTTTAAATTTTTTTAAAATCAAACTTAGATTTGCTTTAAAAGTTGAACTGTTCTATGTGTTCTAAAGAATGCAAAACGCCCAAATTGATCAAATGTTCTAAAATCTAAAGAAACCTCGAACAGGCAACCAAAAAAAGAAGAGAAAAGAAGACACTTTTTCACTGAGTAAAGATTTTATTTCACAACTAAGACGTTCTTGCATGTCGCGATTATCAAAGAACGTATTGCATGGGTTTGGATGAGAATCCCTTGGTTGGTGAACCTTACAACTACTAAGAAATTATCATTTTCTTATAATAGCCCCTTCTTTTCTTGTAAAAAGCTCACTTTGGTCCACACAATTTCCCCATCTTTTCTTTACTTTTTATAAAGACCGAAAGGAAAGGAAAAGTACCACCATAGAGGCGGAGAAACCAAGTAGATTTGATTTTGCATGAACGCAGACAAAAACCGAGGGTTGTTTTGAAAGCTAATTTGAACACCAACCCAAATCGTTTTAATCAAAAAGTGAAAGCTTTTCTAGTATTTTGATTCTTTTAATCTTCTCTTTTTCAGTTTCCATGCAAAGAGAATCGGATACCTAGCTAATTCCAAGTCTAATCACCTCCACCTTTTGTTTTTTCCATCTCTTTGTAATTTCCTCTTCTTTTCCTTTGTTTTACGGATAAAGATGAGACTCAAATTTGAATTATGTTAGTATTTAATCATTAACAAATAATTATTAAATTAATTACATTCCTAATTAATGGTAATAAACATATATATATCAACAGTTAAAACTTAATAAATTAATTAGGAGCACATCAATTTGCAGGCAATGAAGGTTACGTCTCGAGTGTCGATATCCTATCACTAAGATAGTGGCACGTAAGTACGTTGGCTGAGTCAAAAGAAAAAGAAAAGACAAGCTTAACCCAATTTCATTTCAACCAAGTAATTTTAGATAATCGCTAAATTAAGCTAAGTAGTAATAATGCATTATGGCATTCAATTATATATGCTCTACTTGATCGAGATGAGACGTGAATTTTGGATGGTCAACATTAATTTGATTAAAGCCCACTACTACTAGTCGCTCGATAACATCGAAAACGACACATCGTAATCTATTCAACGCCTTTATATGGTCTGTCATACATATGGGACATGACAGTTAAGTGATTATTAATCATAACCACTCCTATTTAGCCACTTCCAGTTCCAGTCCAATTGGTCAAATCAGTAACTAGTTAGCTAGTAAAGGAAACAGCAAAGTTTCTTTTCTTTGCATACATAACCTTTTTCATCTTTTTTAGCGTTTTAGCTTTATTATTGCGCGTGAATTTGTACTAATATTTTATCGCTATTAAATGATGAGTGAGCTAGCATCACTGTCCCTTTAGATTGCAATGTCAACAACATACACGGATGGATCGATCGATCAACATGACCCACCAATTGATTAATTAATTAATGAAAAAACTAGCTCGGTAGCACCAAATTACAATTGGATCATTTGAAACCCAATAATAGCGTTGTCCATGAATTAAAATGCTTAACTAGGGCTAGGACTAGGAGTGAGGAATTCTTTTAAAGATTTTCTGACCAGGTGCAAGGACGGCCATGGGATCAAAAGTCGCTTTCCTCTCCACAAACCTTCCCCACTGGCCTCCGAAGTGTCGTTTCCAATCCTCTTGTGATTGGTAATGTGGTAGGTACAATTTAAAATCAAAACCATGTTTAGTGCACATTTTCACAATCTCATGGTTTTGAGATACTAAATTCTCAACAGATGGACCTTCATCTGGGTTTGGATTAGTGAACCGGAGCAGCGCGACCAAGTAGAAAACCTCTCCTTCCGCCGGCAACACCACCGACGTCCGGTTATTCCACCTGATCAATGAAAACAAAATCAATATTGAGTGAGCATTGGATTCCTGAGGCAGTAAAAAAAGTTTTAAAAAATTGGATGATGGCATGGTGCTTTGCCTGACCCACTGGACTGAAAACAAATGCGTCACTACTAGCTACAAGGATTCAGCAAATGCAATCATATATCCTCTTGAAATAAACTTCAACCATAAAAAATTTATGGTTATTTCTTTCTTGCTTGTTTCCATTTTTGATTGAAAAAGAAATTCCAAGATAAGATTATCTGTCAAGACCTCCTCCTTTAAAAATAGTCTGCATGCTAATTCCACCATTGCGCGCTTGCGCCTGTCTAACACTTTTTACCCACATAACACTTGATGTAAAATGTGAGCTGACGCGGTGAAAAAGATACCAGTAATTACCCAAGAATTTGGGTTGTTTTGACGAAACTGACCCTTTAGCAGGCTAATGTCACACTCATAGGGGTAAAATAGCATGGACAAAATAATGGTGTCATTATATGAATATGATATGCTGTGGGTGGGAAGAATCCTTGTCGTTTCTGAAATAAGCAAACCACTGTCACTGACCCCGAAAGTTACATCATGTGAAAATCTCATTTTCCACAAAAAGGAGATAGGTACCTCCAAATGACGTAAATACCCCCACGCCACCCAGTACTTTTTTATTTTTTCAATCGTCTGTTCTAATTTCCAACTTAAGCAGGTAAGCCCGGGAATTTAACATCCCCCACCTGCCGCACAGGGGACTGTTCTGTTCCCTCATCTCGTCACTTGACGCAATCCCAACCGTAAAGGAGGTATGGCGTTGGCAGAAAATTATTGATCCAAGTGGACCCCACCGTATCTTTGTCCCACACGGTACTATTCCTGTTCTTTTCTCCCTTTGCTATTAAGCTAACCCCAATTCTATCATTACACTAAATTTATCTCCTTAATTCAACTATTAGTTTAAATTATTTTATCACTTAACGAATCTCTCTGATTGAACTAAAAACTAAAGAGATGTCAATTACAAGAGTCGGGCCAATTTTGCAATCTCCACAAAATTGATATTGATATACCGATTTGACTAGGGATCTTTTATTGAATCATTAAAATAATCTTCACTACCTAATCTAAATGTTTAGCAATATAAGATTAAGGGCAGGCGTCGATTCAAAATTTAGGTGACAAGTGGTAGTGGGCCCAAAAGGCCCAGATTGATGACACGACGATAAACGCCTGGCCGTGGGTTCTAAACTTGTAAGAATTGCCACGGGGGCGACATGCAGGGGACAACTATAACCAACTGAATTATGACTATTATGATTTCTTTTCTTTTTCAACATTAAAAATTAAAAATTGAATTAAAGTCAGGGAGGAATGGGCAATACTTACTTGCTTCGCAGCAGAGGGTACACAAGGATGGGGCCACCCACACCATCCTTCAAAATCCTCTTGAACACCTCACGATCAAAATCAGCAATATCTTTCTTGGATACCAACATGTTCAACCAAGGGTGCGGCGCGTCCCATGTACCTGCCGCCTTTGCCTCTTCCTCTACGCGCTTCACACGCAATATAAACTCCACGTAGCTCACGTCCACCTGGAACCTCAACCCCTCCACAAATCCCAACCGTCCAAGCAAGCTGTTTACAACCTACAACAAAAAACAATAAATCCCTTGTCAATAGATGTGAATTTACAAGAAACCAGGGGCATTTCTGTAAATTAGGAGGAGGACAAAATCGACATCGTCACTATTATGATCAACAGATTCCATAAAATGATAAAAGAGTTTTGTCTATTTATGAAAATTTGTGGGGGACCAAAAGCGTCACCCAAAATC
This sequence comes from Viola odorata, assembly GCA_963691705.1. Classification (NCBI taxonomy): domain Eukaryota; kingdom Viridiplantae; phylum Streptophyta; class Magnoliopsida; order Malpighiales; family Violaceae; genus Viola; species Viola odorata. Next base: position 17,485,641 of record OY829545.1, read on the forward strand.
TCAATGATCTTCACTGCTCCATCTAATTTCTGGTTCATTGCCAATTTTAACCCCGAATGGGATCACATATTACGAACATGTACAGTATCACTCTCCTAATTTTCCAGCTCATTGCACGGCCGTTTCCATGCTTTGAGCTGTGTCAGAAAATCCAATGGGAGAGATGCATTATACCGTATGGTCACTGTCCTAACTTGAAGTAGGTGACGAATTACCGATTTTATTTTTTATATTTTCACCTCTGTATATATGGAGTAATAATTATCTGAAGACGGGAGTATTTGTTAGTACCGTGGTGATGCGCTTACCTCCGTCCACGTGTTACCCATGTCATGATCATTTGACCTTTAATGAGCGGGACCCACCACATATTTATTTGTCGACATCCAACTACAGGTCCGACTTTGACTTAGCAACCACCTAGGTCAAAGCTAAGTCATCAACATGGCCCACAATTTCGAGTTCTAAGCAGTAATTCTTTTGTACGCCTATCCGCACCACCAAAAGCCAAAATAATAATGGGTTGCAATCATGTTACTGTGAGATGGGATGCAGGAGAATATAATAAAATCCCTTATTTATTACCTTGTCAACCATTGATAGGTGATCGTCCTTTTGGAAATGTAGAGCCACTTCAAGGCAGTAAAGTACTGAGCCGGCGGTTGGAGGGAGTCGGGTTCGGTCGAACTGTTGGTTCGAGTCTAACAACACGGTTGGCCAACCGTTTACTGGGTCGTCACTGTTCACAAACACAAATCCTTCCACGTAATCGAACGAGTGCTCTGATTTACTCACCAACCACTCGGCAGCTCGAGTGAACTGGTCGAACTCGGCGTACACCACTCTTATCCATCTCACCTAACACACCACAAAATCAACAACAAATATAGAAAAACTATTAAAATCCCATCAAGAATTGCGTAACGTGAACGTGTCATTCATGCACTAAACAAAAAAATAATTTAGAAAACGTGACCCCTAAAAATCGGCTCAATAGATACTGCCGCATTTGCTCAAAACGTAAATAATAATTGATAGTATAGTTTAAATTAAATTAAATTAAATTAAATTGAATTGAATTACTGACCATGTCCGGTGCGGATTCGACCAAGACTCTAGCTCGGGTGATGATACCAAACTGGCCTAATCCGCCAAGAGCTCCATAAAACAGTTCCGGGTTTTCAGTTTCGGAGCAAGTCAATATATCGCCTTTTCCCGTAACGACGTCTAACTCCGTTACGTTTGACGTTTGTGGGCCGTAACGGAAGGCTTGCCCACTGATACCGGCGTTAGATAACGTCCCACCAACGGTTAGCCCCAAATAATCCGTCCACGACCTGGGAGCCAAATGGAACTCGGAAACGCACCGTTTTAGCACATCTTCCCATAATGCCCCGCAGGACACGTCAGCGAACGTCTCCCCGCTGATTCTCACAATCTTGAAATGGTTCTCCTCGGTGGACCGCATGTCCATCACTATACCGTGGTCTGCCATCGCCTGACCGTTGATGGAATGCCCGTTCCCCCTCGCGGCCACCGTCAGATTGGATGACCGGTAGACTGTTTTGACCACGCGGGCCACGTCAGCAGCTCCGGCTGGTCTGATGACAGCCAGAGGCTTGGAGGCGTACAAGCCCCCGAAGTCTTTACCGGCTGAGCCGGTTGCCACGCAGTCGATTGTGCCTTCGAGGTCTAGAGATGGACACATGGTGTTACCGGTTGGGAGGATATGTTCGTCGTCGTTTTGCCTTGATTCGGCGTCGTTCTCTTGGATAATTCTCTCGAGGTAAGCAATCATCTTTTCTTGGCCGCCGACGGTGAGCTTAGCAGTCACTCTCTAGCGTTTATTTTTTGTAATTTTAATTTAGTGTGCTGTATGTATCTTTGGCGTTTACAAGTTGCCGGCTTTAAATAGGTCCTGATTTAGATTGTTTTTATGAATTTAAAAAAGGAAATAGTTTTTGACTTGGCGTTATAGTTATAATTATTATATGAGATAAAACTAACATTTAGAATTAAGTAGACAATCATCGAGCTATATAAATGATGTATGTACACGTCACGAGTAGAAAATAAATGAGCTAAACCGTTATTACTATTAATATTGTTGTATAATAACGCCAACTTAATTAATTAAATTTCGATTTATATACTATTGACGCCACTTATATCTATTTTTTAAGTAAAAATGCAATTTTTGAAACAATAACTTGTATTGCCTTAATTAAAAAGTAAAATTATATACATTTAATAGAGAATATTAAAAAAAAATTACTAGGAGAAATGTTTGTGTGGTTGCATCCTCATTTAGTTAGGATGGGGGTGCTTACAAATTAAAATTTAAGTGGCTTTTTGCTGTGGTCCTGCATTCTTGAATGATATATTAATATTTTTGTATACAATATGTTTTGGTAGTATTAATAATAATTATAATGATGATGATGATGGATGGATGGAAAATCTTTTTCGCCATAAATAATGCAAAAGGAAATAGTTTTTGGCAGTTACATATGGAGATACTGTTTGGTAAAAAGAAATTAGGTTTTTTCATCGAAGAGTATAATGCGTCGCCACGTGTCAATTCATAAAAAAATATATATATTAAGGATTGAATTAGGAATCTACATATTCTAAACAGCTGAACTACAACCGCACCTACTCATTCATTTATTTTCAAGTGATAGATTTAGACTTTTAGGCTTATAGAAAAATATATTTTAGAAATAAGATTGAAAAATATAAATGGGTTGGGCTGCTGGGCCTCAGTCACAAAATCACAAGGCCCAGGTCAAGGATCATTCTTCTGGCACCCCTTAAGAATCATAAAAAGATTATTAGATGTTTGAAAACGTATACATGCGGTCGAGGCTGGGTGAAATTTTAATTTTTTTTTAATATTTTTTTTAATTCAGCTAAACATATCAACGCATGTTTCATGCTCATTTTTTGTTTTAAATAATAATAATAATAATAATAAAGTGATTAAATAAAACTAATCCAATCTTTTAATTCAACGAAGTAGCTTAGGGTCGGCAAGATGAACTGATGAAGACAATGACACCTCTCTTTGAGAGAGAGGGTGAGAGGTGTAGGCATGAGATTGAGGTCCCTAATCATCCTCTTCAAGTCGGACGGAGTTATCTAGGCCCTGAGGTTGATATGGTCTTCGACATACTATTGCTCCATCTGCTTCAAGTCGGACGCAGTTTCTATGATAACTTGAATATTTTATATATTCTTCATCATATATCGGGTGCTATTTATATTGCTTTTTATAGTAACGTAACGTCATTTTAAATTAAATGTCGTATCATTAATTAGTTATTCTATCCATTTAATAGTATCGATCTTATAATTATAAAATCATTAATTAATCATTAGATCTATTCAATGGCATCATAACTTAAATAACGGTATTATAATCACGTCATTGTAGAATTCTCCTTCTATCGAACAAAATGACTGCTGCAGACTATATAATTAACTTAACTTATATTTAAATAAGATAAACTAATCTAATTATCCAAGTTCTGATTTCACCAGAAACGTGGCAAATGATGAAATGGCAATGCCGATATACATACAATAACGGGAATCGGAAGCTAGACAGAAGAATAAATAGTTGATATGTTATGTACTAAATCCTGGATTCGTGACACTAAAAAAAATAGTAAATAGTACACTTTTCCCCAGTGATTAGAGCAATGAATTAGAGAAAATGAATAGTTTGATGGTTAGTTTATTTGATGACCAGTTACAAGTCAACAGCAACATACAACTAGTGAACTCAATTCAAATGACAAAAATGGTACTTCGCATTATTTTGCACCTGTGTACTAAACATAGAGTAGACCTGTCAACTGTCGTAACACTTGAGCTTTGGTGCTGTTTGCTGTCAGGTTCCTTTTTTCAGTTTCTTTTTCTTTTTCTGTTGATGCTGTCTGTTGCAGCTGTATTTTAACTGCACTTTTTGCAGCAGCATCTTGCTTGCTTCTGATCTTGCTTGCTTCTGGTCATGTTCTTCGTGACAATTATCAGTAATAAAATCTATCTGTCTATTTAAAAAAACTGTGCAATAAAGAACTATATCATCATGTAAATAATACACAAGAAAATAGCACTGATGACTAGTTTTTTTTTCTTTCCTTCATTTCAAGTGAGATAGTAGGAGAGCACAGTTAAGATAAGATGGCAAAAACTCAATTGATTTCCTCCAAGGTTTCGGTTTCAAACCTTGGGAAAAGCAATTGATTTAAAATACGCAATGATGTCACACAGTCTAACCTCCGAATAGGAATTTAGATACCGAGTAATGTATAAAACAAAAAATTCAACGTCAACCGGTGTTAATTGTGAATATATATACTCATTACTAGTTTCTGTTATTGATTTAGGCATGTGTAATTAATACCTTCTTTATCTGATTTGATGGTTTTTGTTATATCTGAGGAGGATATTCGGTAGTGTATGAAGATGGAGCTCATGTTTCACCTCCGTCTACGAAAATACACGTATAAATTAGAGATTTGGGAGATCAGTAAGCAAATCTTTGAAATCCAGGACTGGTTTTTGATTTATATCCAGGACCATGAACACCAAACTTGTAGTACGCATGGCCACACCAAACAAGATACGGGAATCCGAGGCGCACACATTTTTCTATCAACTCCTAAAACGAACCAAAAGTAACCAAAAAGACATCTCATTGGCTTGACGGCAGGCACCCCTTCTTTTTCAATTACCATTCATTTTCAAGTAATACAGCCAATAGGATTAATCTTAAATACTAATAAATGAAGTTTTGAATAGTATTAAATAGGAATTTAGACACATATAATTTAATTAAACTCGGCTATCATCATCATACATATAATCACTTGACCAATTGATTGGTAAGCTTCAACAAAAATTAAGGTTATAATTAAAAAAAATTTACCAGGCCGATTTATGTAAGGACTAGAATACTCGTAAAAAATAATCAAACTATACATGAATCAAACTAACGATATTATTATTTTTCTCGGTTTTAAATTTGTTGGGTTGACAAGTTAAATCCTTAAAGATTTTGTACTGAGGTTCATCTAGAGTCAAGAGACCAAAAAATTAAAAAGATATGACTGAATTCGGATCTCCTGACGAGGAGAGGAGATTTGAGGATGATGCCATTTGGGCATCGGTGTGATGAGCGGAAGGTGATAGATGGCGTGACAATCGTAAAGAAGCATAGCATTGAATTTTTTTTTCAAGGTTCGAGCCACAAATATCTCTTAATGTTTCGAATATAATTACGACTAATTTTATCTACACTTAATTAATTATAAAATAAATACACTAAAAAGACAAAAAATAAAGTAATAATTTTTTACTTAAAAAAAGAGGGCATCAAATTACTAGAGAGTTCATTTCACTTATTTTTTAAGCTAAATTTGGTTGAATATTGACTGAAATTACGTTTAAAATGGTTTGATTTTGAAAATAGTGGATAGATTTTGGAGGATATTGCTTCTGGAGTATATGACAGTTTGATGTTGAAAAGCGGCACCGAATCTTTACAGTCTAACATTATTGGTGCTGCTGCTGATTCCCCTTGTCACGCTAGCTACCAATCACCATGTTTTTTTTCCATTATTATTTCAATTTTGTTTATTTTGATAGGATTATAAACAAATGTAATAACAAAAGTCAAGAACAAGAAAAAAAACATTTTTATTTCACACCAAGAATGATTTTATGCGTTGGATTTTTATGTATAATAGTAATTACATATTATAAGTATTCGGAAAAAATACGGATTTTTTTGGGCCAAATTGTGAGTCATCCGGCCTATTTAATATGCGTACCACAAAGTCAAACGTCATATAAAAAACCTCGGAGGGAGTAATAATTTGATCGAGTGTGAATAAAATTAGTCATAATATACTCGTTAGTTTTCAATCCTAGCACTCTATTACTCCCTTCGGTTCTAATCAACTGTCGTTTTGACTTTGGGCACGCATATTAAGAAGGCTGGATGATTCTCTATTTGACCCAAAAAAATTCCTTACTCTTTTTCGAACGTACGTCCGAAAAAAAGTAAAGGGCAAAATTGGCTCAAATAGCGAATCATCCGGCCTCCTTAATATGCGTGTCCAAAGTCAAAACGACAGTTAATTGAAGCGGGAGGGAGTACATCAGATTAAATAATTTCAATTCATCAACATGTTGATGATAGAGTTTCATACTTTCATCTCTCTTAAGCAAAGTCACTGATTTCTAATTTTGTATATAATTTTTTTCAAATCGACGAAAAAAATTATTTATCAAAATATTTAACTCGTCAAAACGTTACAAATAAGATTAATTCTACCTGACGGATTTGGGATTAGCAACATCTGTAATGAGATGGGAGTTGCGTTGCTGTCTATTTGACATTATTGGGCTTTTCTTTCATTTTACGTGCATTGACTAAAATGGGGGGAATCTAGCCCATCACGCGCCACAGAAAAATATATACGTAAATTAAAATTGTTAAACATTGTTGGGGTCTATTTATTTATTTATTTATTTAAGTGAGTAGTCATTGTCACTTAAATATTATGAGAAAAGCACTCACATAAAACTAAACTAAAAAAAAAAAAACTATAGTTTATAAAATATTCGACGTAATCACTATAATTTAAAAGTATGCAGTATAACCTTTATCATTTTTAAAAAATTATAATATTAACCTTTAAATACTTTAAAATTTTGCAAAAAATTAAAAAAATTGGAGAAGAAATGTAACTAACATGGTAGAACTTAATACAATGAAAACAATAAAATTTATTTGAAGTACAATTTATTTTTTAATTTATTCATTTTTAAATATATATTTTTAAAAACTTCTTATTAATTTTTTCAATTTTGTAGATTCTAAAATTCAGAGTCATTACCGACCTAAAAGTGGTTTTTTTTCCCTTCCTGTTGTCAAAGTAGCAGTAATATAATGATTCCTGGCAAACAAGCAGGAAGAAAGACGAAGATTCCCCATCTTTAAAGTCTTGAAATCTATCTTTGCATCCTTTGATTCCTACATATCCATATATTCCTCCCAAGCAGGAAGAAAGACGAAGATTCCCCATCTTTAAAGTCTCTGATCCGCAGATATTCCTCCGAGATGTCATCATATGGTAAAGATAAACGTATGATTCTATAAGTTTGTGTTTGAAAAATGGTTCCCTCATCATTAGAAAATAGAAAATTTTGTCAATAATTATCACGTACCTCTTCACGTGATTTGATCTTAAGATTTCTAGTTAAATTAGAGCAATTTTTTACCCGAAAAATTTGTAATTTAGTTCTTTACTATAATATGTCATCACATGTTTGTGTTTTTTCTTTTTTTTTTGGTTCCTTATGAAAAATAAGATACGAGAGGTAAAGATAACTTATGATTTTATGAGTTTGTGTTTGAAGAACGGTTCCCCTCATTATTAGGAAATAGAAAATTCTATCAATAATTATCACGTACTTTTCACATGATTTAATTTTAAATTTTTTAGTTAAATTAGAGCAATTCTTTACGCGAAGCACTTGTAATTTAATTTTTTATTATAATATATCATCATATGTTTATGTTTTTTCTTTTTCTTTTTGGTTCCTTGTGAAAAATAAAATGATCAGAGCTAAAGATAATTTATGATTCTATGAGTTTGTGTTTGAAAAATGGTTCCTCTCATCATTAGGAAATAGAAAATTCTGTCAATACTCTTCACTGATCACTCATCAGTCATCACTCGTACTTGCGGTCTTGGTGATGAATTTAAAGGGATACTGGGCACCACGTGGCACGCTTGGGTTCACTTGCAAAGGAAAACAAATGCGAACAATTATAGAGCTTTCAGAAAAATCTAGTTGTTTTTTTTTTACTTTCACTAGAAAGAAAGCATATAGCAACAAGGAACTAAGCTAGAAAGCTGAAGAGAACCACATACATTGCATATTGATATTGAGAGTCAAGTCGGCGAGCTACTCATGAATTTAGTTAGGTATTCGTTGATGGGGTTTGAATTTACTTTGAAGCGTTTTTTTCCTCGATATTAGGAGTTTATGCAACTTTAATATTCCTTTATAGTAAACATAGTTATAAAAATCGAGTTTGATAGAACAAATTGAGAGGTAAAAAAAATCGGATCGATTTGACCTAATAGATAGAAAATACAAAAAATCGATTTTGATCGATCGACTCAAATCAGGCAATACAAACTACCTCGTTCATGCAGATTTTCTTTTTAATATCTTACATCAAACGACATCGTTTCCATATGTTAATTTAAAAAAATTAAATTAAATTCAAAACAAAAGAACAAAACAGAAGCTCCTCTCCTCTCTTCCTAGACATTTGCGCTTCTAAGCCTTCTATGCCCTAAAATGGCTAAATAAAAAAATCTGAACCAATTGAATTAGAAATCGACGCGCCGCCACTCATCCCTGCTGCCTCGCCGACTCATTCTCACAGTCGTGGACTCATCTTTGTCGTCGTCTCGTCTCGCTTTCAAGTTAAAGTAGGTAAGTTCTGTCATTTACCAATCTAATAATCTTTACTCTTACCAATTGGTCTAGCTAATCTTGTTGGTATATAATATATGATTTGGCTATAGTTTTTGTTTGATTGTATCTCTTACTTTTCTATAAGAAAGTTTATTCAGCAATAAAGATATATGCTAGTTTTGCGTAGGTTGATTTATTTATGTACTAGACATTATTAATAATTATTTAAATTGTGATCAATGTCAAAAAAAATAATGCTAAAGCCTAAATTTGTAACGATGGCCGAATTTGGTATCATTTTAGGGCCTTAGGCTGTAGCATACAACCAATTTTTGTTCAAAAAAGTTATGTCATTGCTATGTTCAAATAAATTGCTATGTTTATTTTAATTAAAAATATATATGAAGTTGTATGTATATTATATTTTTAATAAATTAATTGATTCAACTCGGTTCAATTTAGTTGAATTAGTAAATTAATAACACATGAGCTAAACGTTTTGATGTATGAATAGTTCTAAAATACAATCTGATTCAATCAGGTTCGATCAAAAAATCAGTGATCATGAGTTATGCGGTTCGCGGTCCACCAATAACTTTGCTGGTGAATGATTACTACTAGGATATTGTCTTTAAAAAAAGGATTTAATATATTCAAACTTTATGTGATAAACAATCAGTATGATAATACGCATTGGTTAGCTACAATTAGGGTTGTGCACTGAACTACTTAATCGTAATTACCAAAACCGTATCGATGGTAATGAATTTTGCATGAACATGACAATACAAGCGGAAATGAATTTTTTTATTTTTGCTGTTGTATTAACTCATTTTTCTGGTATGGGCTTTCTTCTTACAAGCCTCGGCAATACACATGTAAGGTGGCCCATGAAACGCCCGTTTCCATTAACTTTCTTAGCGGACTCAAAACAAAAGTGAGGCGGCCCATGACTGAACCAGAACAACATAGATACGAGCCCACGGCCCAAATATAATATTAATAGAAGAAAATGGAAAATGCTTTACATATTTCTTCCTTGCTCAAGCTCCCTTGCAGTTTCGGCTGAGAATATATGTATAAAATTCTCATCGTTTAGCACTTGTAACTTGCCTTCGTTATTTGGAATTTCGGTATCCTGTATACCGTACTGAAATTATTTCGACAATATTATAATGGTACCGAACAGTAAAAATTATGATACGATATCTAATTTTTTTACTTCGATATACCAAATATAGAAATATTTGGATACCGACTGATAAACACGCCGGACTACAATCATTTCCACTACTATGGAAGTAAAAAGTGCTCAAACCTTAATTGCTATAAGATCATTGATGGGGCCATTTAGGCCCAGATAAATTAATGGCCCAATCCAAATGGATTGGTGTTTGATATTTTGATGCCTTTGAAAGCCCATTATCAAAGCTATCTGGATTTTACCTTTTGATTTTTTGATTTTAATTTTTTTAATTTGAGAGCTTATCATTTGACCTTTTGATAGTTGAAATTTGTGAGAAATAAAAGTAGAAATTCATCTTGGAATAGTAAAAACTGAAAACCATTTTTGTTATTTTTTTTATACGGACGATACCAAAATGTAAAAAATATATTATCCCGTGTTTGATAAATATGGTTAATATAAGCCAAGATAAAATAAAAATGAAATAATAATATTTATGTTGCTTTTTATAGCGGAATAGAACATACATTTAGGGGTGTACAAAAATCGACCCAAATCGGGAACCGAATTGGAACCGCACCGAATTAGACCGTTGAATTTATTTTTTTTAACCGTAGGATCAAATCGGACCGAATCAAAATTTTCGGTTTGGCACACACACACACACACAAACACAAAAGTTTAAATTTGGTTTAATGGTTAGCTCCAACTATCATCTTGAAGGGGAGAGGTTCAAATCCCCTTGGCTCCCACTTTTTTTTTTTGTTTCTAAACTTAAATCCTCATCTTTCTTTTTTACTTCTTTTAAACTTAATTAAAAGTCCTCATTTTTTATTTTTCTTTGTTATTTTAAATAGAAAATTTTATTAACGAAGTTATATAAGAATTATTATGAGAAAAAATATTTTCTCCGTAGTAACTAGTAAGGACCTAGGAATATAAAATTTTAACCGTTTTTCCATTTTTCCTTTTAAACTTAACTAAAAGTCTTCATTTTTTTCCTTTTATTTTTTATTTTTAAATATAAAATTTTATTATGGAAGTTGTATAAGAATTATTATGAGAAAAAAATTATATTATTGTAAATTGTAATAGTCATGTCATCAATTAACTATATGTATAAACTAAGACCATTAATTATTAATGATACGACATATACTAGTAATATTACCATCAATCCTTACTCTAATACGTAATTATTAAGGTATATTGTGGATATATATTTATTGTTTAGTATTTTATTTAATAAAAAGAGAATTATATTGTCATAAAAAATATAATTACTAATTAGATGACAATTAAAATAATAAATTTGCATAATGGTTAATGGACATTTATGATTTAGATTTATGGTATCTATATGTCAATATCATTATTTAATTGAGTTAATTGTTTAGAGGTTTAGGATTTAAATTTAAATTGTATTAATATGTTACGCAGTACACGAGTATAACTAATTAACTATTGTATTGTTCAAGGATATTTTTGAAGCTCTAAATGTAAGTGATCTAATCTTATCTTCACATGAAGCATGATTAGACTTGAAAATTCTTCATGTGTATATGTTAAGCTCGATATGAAGCACGATACTTTTTGACTAGATATTTGTTAAACATATTCATTACATTTCAATATATTAATACTTATTATTTATCTATATGTAGTCATTTTAAATTTTTATATGTTTTGTATCATAAAAACAAAGATTTATCATACTAAAATATATTTATAATATTAGACTTTTATTTATAAATTGGTAAATCAAAACATTATTTTTTAAAAATTAAAATTAAAATTGTGTTTAACAACCGTTTAGTCAATGAATGTTGTATATTAATATATAGATAAAAAATTTACACTTTGATCACAACATTTGTGGTAGCGTAGTGACAACTAGCAAGTTATTTACCCCCCTTTGCCAACGCAAACATATTTGAAACCCATTACCTACACCTTTACTTTTTATTTTCAAAGGCTGAAGGATCATGGGTGATGTGGCGAAATCTTAATGTGTCACGACGCTCAGATTAAAAAAAAAAACCAAACAGGTCAGAAATGGAACCGTCCTGAACCGAACCGAAAAAATAAAATAGGATTGAATCGAACCAATAATAACAGTTTAATTCGGTTCGATTTTACCCTAAGTAGAACCGTTAAATTCCAATTTGATTTGATTTCAGGCTTAAAAATTAAATCGAACCGACTCGTATACACTCCTATCTACATCGACCGGACATTGACATAATTGGAAGGGAATCGGGAATGGGGATCCCTTAGCCGAGGCAGAGTGGACATATGAAATGAAAGGCTTCCAAATGAGTGCTGAGAGTGATTGTAAGAACAAATATGGGCCGTTGGATGGGATGTTTAATGGGCCTTGAGATCCGAAACGATGACACGAAATTAAATGTCTGAGGGGACAAAAGGACAAGGTACTGAACTGAGGTTCACGTGCACGTCGATTGCAGAATCAGATGGCGGAAAACTTCAGACACGTGTCGTGATCTTTCTCGTTCCCATACAAGACGTTACCCTTGGCCCCACCAAGTGGGAAAAGGAGAATACTATGAGTATGCACTTCTCCTGCACTCCCTCCCTCGGAGAAGTTCTACTAGTCGACCTACCTATTTTCTCTCTTCCATGTCACCATTTATAAAATAAAAACACCATCACGTATTACTCCCTCCATGTTTTAAAGAATGACGTTTACTGTTTTGGTGCGCATTTTAATACGGTCGGATAATTTACTATATGACCCCAAAAAAATTTATACTTTTTTTCGAGCGTACGTTAGGAAAAAATACGTGTCAGAATAGTAAAAGTCATTCAGCCACATTAAAATACGTATCAGAATAGTAAAAGTCATTCTTTTGTGAATAGAGGGAGTATTTTATTAAAAATTGATTTGAATTTGAATGATAAAAGATAAGTACATTCATTATCCACTAATTTAAATGCATACAAGTTTGTGTTTGGATTAGTACAATTTAAACAAGATTTAATTAATAATTGATTAGTGATTTATTCGGCAAAACTTGAATTTAAAGTGATTTTTACGTGGAGTTCTATTTTATTTTATTTTTTCAAAAATTTTCTATGATTCAACGGGGATGGGGATGAGGAAGACGACTAAAACCCTAAACTCCAAAGATGACGCAGTCCATAACAGCTTTTATCTCTGCACTTGTTCCCCTCCTCCTCTCTTGTTTTGTTTTGTTTTGTTTTGGGTCTAATCAACTTCTCCTGTTTTTAGGGTTTTCTTTTTCTTTCAATTCTCATCATTCCTCATTCTCTACTGAAAGCCAAAAAAAAGAGCATCCTTTCAGACTCTTGCCATTTTCTCCATTTTCAAAGATTATGCAGCCTACTTATGCATTATCAGATTTTGGACAACAACAACAACATCAATACACAAATTTGAGCAAACCCAACAACACCAACTCACCAGATTTCCCCATTTCCATTCCTCAAAATCTCAACCACCCATTTCAACCAATCCTTCACCTGCAAAATGAGCAACATAAACAAGAGCACCAACATGTGTTTTTACTCCAACAACAACAAAATCATCAGTTCTTTCAGCACCATCACCAGTTTAGGCCACCATTTCTTCATCATCACCATCAACAGCTGCAAGAACACATACCAGAGGAGGGATTGCACAGACAAATCAGGCATCAACAACAACAACATGGTCACCACCCATCATTGTTCACTGTCGATTTCAAGTTGGGACTTAATGAGAATAGTGGCTGCAGCAAAAAGGTTGGTGCTTTTTCGCATCAAGGACCTGCTGCTACTTTTTTACATGGAAATGAAGATAGTAATCCCCCTCCTCCACATGGCCTTTTATTGCCTCGTTGTTGGGATCCCCAGGAAGATTCCGCGTCCATTAAAGAACCCTTTTGGTAATTTATTCCTAAAACAATAAATAATCTCAAATTAAGCACATGAGTTTTATCTATTTTATTAAGGGGGGCTAGATGTTTACTTTTCTTTTTTTTGTGCATGTTGTTGACAGGAAACAGCTAAATAGTGGCGACATTAATAACCAGGGGAGGGAAATTGACGAGCAAACGATTCAGGGAAACAGGAGAGCTCGTGAGAGCAGGCAATTAAGTGAAATTGGTACTGAAAGGTGTAAGAATTTGGAGGGGAAACTTAGGGTGTTTAGTGAGTTGGAAGCTATCTATAGTCTAGCAACGATTGGGGATACGAATCAAGCAGGGTCAGGCTCTGCTCTCACAGGCGAAAACTCGCCCAGAATTGCTAATATTCCAATGCCTTTTGAGGCATTACATGGCCAAAATGTTGATGTTACTGGTGCTGATGATACTGCTATTGAGGTGGATAATGAGTATAATGTGTCCGAGAATTCTATCGGAGAGGAAAAGGCATTGAGAAAGAGTAAGAAGAGGAAGAGGAAGAGAAGAATGAAGGAGGGATTAGATTGTATTGGTGGGTTTATTGAGAAAGTGGTGAAGAAAGTGATTGATCACCAAGAAATGTTGCATAGGAACTTCTTGGAGGTGATTGAGAGAATGGATAAACAGAGGACTGAGAGGGAAGAAACATGGAGGCAGCAAGAGTCTGCAAAGCAAAACAGAGAAGCTGTAGCTAGAGCACACGAACAGGCTCGAGCATCGAGTAGAGAGGCTCAGATTATTGCATACATTGAGAAAATCACAGGCCAATGCTTCCATCTTCCTGCAAGAATGAGCCCATTGTTGATGCAACCAGGAATTAATCCAAATGAACACACAAAAGAATTGATGACAGAGAAGATGGATAGCCACAATGGTAGATGGCCACAAGCTGAAGTTGAGGCTTTGATCCAAGTTAGGAGTAGCATTGAGACTAAATTTCAAGAGCCTGGGATCAAGGGTCCATTATGGGATGAGGTGAGTGCTTCGATGTGTGAAATAGGATATCAAAGAAGTGCCAAGAGATTCAAAGAGAAGTGGGAGAATATCAATAAGTACTTCAAAAAAGCCAAGGAAAATACAAAGAAGAGATCTTTACAGTCCAAGACTTCCTCCTATTTTCATCAATTGGATCAACTTTACTCCAAACCTTACATTGCCCATCCTCCATCCAGTAGCAGTCAGGTTGGGATGGAAAAGCAAGGTTATTCAGAACTTATACAATCCTTTATTGCCGGAAAAGACCAGGATGTAAACGACGGCAATGACAAGGATGGGGACGAAGCCAGAGTTGGAAGTGAAGTTGATGCTGATTGACAATTGAGGTCAGGATACATTGGCTTTTCACATTAGCAAGAAGGTGGTATTTATAATTTCCTTGTGTTGTTTGGGAATTTTGATGTTGTTAGAACCCTGGAACTAACTGTTATAACTGGCAGAATTTGACCAAGTATCTCTATATTCATCATGGCCATTAGTTTGATAGAGTTTCATCTCCAATTTCGGTGAATTATAGGCAAAAAAGGTAGTGCTCAGATAGGAAATTGGTAGTTAGAATGAAAGCTTTCTGAAGAAAATGTGTTTCCTCGTTCCTACTTTGCTTGATGACAGATGAGAATGATCAGCAATCATAGTCTTTTACTGCTGGAAACCAAGTTAGGGGAGAATGTCAGGAATAACAACGTGCTACAGTTGCAAAATCATGGATTTTTTTAGAAGCATTTTCATTTATTTAGCATTTTGTTTTCTTCCGGAATAGGATTTAGTTTTCTAAGGGTCTGTTTGGCGTTCCGGTTCTGGTCCGAAAAGTGCTGTGAGTAAAAGTGCTGTAGGAAAAGCACTTTTGCGCAAAGCAGTGTGCTGTTTGGTAAACATTTCTTAAAAGTGCTGTGGGAAACGAGAAGTTGTTTTTGGTGTTTGGTAAACACTGCTTTTAGAACTATGGTTTGAGTGTAAAATGACTATAAAAGACATCAGTCATTTTTAGTGTTATTTATTTACATTATTTAATTCAATCTTTGTTTCTAAACAAATAATTGAAGTATAATTTTCTAAAAGCTGCAATTTTAACCTTTTAACTATAAAGGACAATTTATTTCAAGCATTAAAATTAATTTATTTTAGTATATATATAAATTATTTAAATCAATCTATTTCTTTAAACAAATAATTAAAATTTTATTAAATAAAGTTAAATATTGAGCACTATTTTAAAATTTTACATATATAAAATCACAATTATCTATTTATCGTTAAAATTTTAAAATTGAGTTACTTTTTTTACGTGAATACATCAATAATCTTTTTTTAATTTTTTAAGAAATTAATGTAACATGAATTTTTACTTTGACTCTATCATATTATTCAAATAAACATAAAAGTTGGTAAGTAACATTACAATATTTACCATATGGTTCAATTATTAAAATACTCTACTAAATATTTAAAATATTAGGATCTTATTTTTTATTTTGGTATTGTCACTAACTAATTGATATCTAATCTTACATTAAATTATATAATTGGTATTTCTATTATAGATTTATCGAAATGTACAATATTGTTGAAATATGTAATGACACATATAATAAATAAAAAACTTGATGAATAATCACATTTTTTAGTGAGTTTGTTACATTTTGTATCATAAATCGTCAACTTATAAATATTTTAATTAATAAACAAATTAATAGTAACCTAAAGAAAATGTAAAGAATTATTTATTAAATAATACAAGTATAAATAGTTTACAAAAAGGAATTAGTCCAAGTACCTAAATGCATGCCATCTTGATTTGATTTCCGTTGATATTGATTTATTAATTAAGAGAATATAAATGTGTACCTAAATAAAACTGTTTACTTTGCTTTAATTCTATTAAAATAAAATACATGATTAATTAACTAAAAATATAATGACAACTTATAATTAATAGAATAATTTCAAAAAATTATATCTATATATATGTTTGACTAGAGCAACAAAATAAACAAAATAATGCAACCCTCTCATGATATATGATAGCTTTAAAGGCAAAAATACCTAAATTTATATTAAAATTCGAAGTTGTTTGACACACACAGGACCAATTTGCACTTGTAGACTAGAGCAACAAAATAATGCAACCCTCTCATGATATTTCTTGACTTGAACACCCCTTTTGAGGCTCCTCAAAATTGGATACTAATGGTTGTTCTTCCACTCCATTGTCCATCTCATAACTTCTCATACCTCGTTTTCAGGCTTTTGTTCTGGAGGCACAGCAGCACTTGCAGTTTCCTTAACAGTACCTGACAACATATTAAACATGTGACGTTAGGAGGGTGAGGGCAGGAAGGCAGTGGGGATTTTTGTCCGAGAAATCACCTTGAGACTGAGCTTGAGTTGAAGGATCGTGCTGGCTTTCTCCTTCGGTAGCTAGTTGTGCCTGCTGTTGGGCAGATGAAAGGCAACTACGTCTAAATAGTGGCAAAAGATTGAACTAAAGCCAATCTCCCTTGCACCAATAACAAAGGCAGCTTCATCCGGTGATTCAGCTTCATAAGAAATTTCACCTGTTTCTCTATTATGCTCAGGAACTGCAGTATTGCAAAGTGCCAAAACTTGATCGTAGCTTTAAATCTCGTCAAGGATTCTTCATTACGTAAAGATGCTGTCACCTCTAAGGCATGCTTCAATTTTAAGTTAGTCTCCCCATCAAGATTCAAAGTCTCGACATAACAAATTCCATCCTTGTTGCTTGATGAGAGAAGAAGCAAGTCAGCAGGAAAATATTCATCCTTACAGACCTTAATAACATCCCCAACCCGGAGTTGCTTCCACTTAGTCTCGTAAAAAGTATATTTTTTACCATACACTTTGACCTTTCTATTGTTAGCCTCTATATCCTGAAACCATCCAAAGTCTCAATCAATACCGTGCAAGGCATCTAGAAGAACTTTGATAAAATAATAATACAGGTAGAGGTAGAGGTTGCATTGACAAAACAAGTTATGCTCGGAGGAGAAAACACATGGAACAAGCCATAGATAAGAAAATAAACAAAAGTATAAAGCCTGCACGCAAGAAAAGCTTCAAAGACTTCATTTCAATATTCAGGGCTAGAGTTCTAATCCATACTGGGAAAGGGCCTGTATTGCTTACTTATAGTCAAAACGCCAGCAACCCCAACCCACCCTCATCTAGGTGCACATATCACACATGACAATTCCATTCAGTACATACTCATCCAATACCAAGTAAAGAAATAATTTGTTCACTTGCAACTAGATGTAAAATATATACTTGTGATCCCTATTGCTAAAGGAATTTCAATTTCCTAAAAAGCTGTAATTCTCTGAAGAACAGGCAAAATGTGCAGGTTTGTGTCATAAAATTAGCATAAGCTGTAAGGAAAATCAATTCCTGACAGAATGAAATAAAATCAGTGAGTGAATTGCAGTGTTTTAAACTGTGTCTGATAAGCATTCAATAAAAGTAAACCAACTCCAGAATCAGTGATCACATTTGCTAATGATATCATTACCTTCATCCAGCTGGCCTGCAGCATTAGAGGCAGACAATTCATTCTCTTGAACCGAACTGTCAATTTGTGAGATTTCCATTTCAAGACTGACAACCCTCTCGAGGACTGCTGGTGTGCTAGCAAACTGCACAAATCTGCGGAAAAAAGTATGAAAAAACTTTCAGAACAAGTGACTTCCTCACCCCTTCCCTTTACCACCTCCACCCAGGTGATAAAAACAAAACAAATCTCAATTGGCCTCATCCTTTTCCAAATTTCGTAGGCCTAACTAAAGCAGGAAAAAGGGTAATCTTTTTCTAACAAGCCAATTATATAATAGCGACTTGGGAATTCACTTTGGCATCAAACTAAATGCAAAATTAGATTTAAGAGTTGCATTGAAGAACAAAAAAAGAACAAATTCACATGCCATTGTACATATTGCAGCTGATTTTAAAACTTGAACTAGTTGAGAGACACAACAACAATGCAATCATGATCATAATTCACACACACTGATAGGATAACTGGAGTACAAAAGTAAAAAAAAAAGGTCAATTATTCATATATGGAGCAAATATGAAGCAAAAATCAAACCCATAGAATTAATTTATTACCTTTCAAAAGTGCCTTTGGTGAACCAAGGAGCCACAATGTTAGGACGAAGTTTGATGGAGTACCCACCTTTGGAAATCTCATCTTTAACAAATTTGAGATGCGAAATGAAAGGGTCGAATAACCCAGAAGCCAATTTCTCACTCCTCCCTCCATAGAAGAGAACAAGATCACATCTTTACACAAGCAGAAGAAACAAGACATCAATCAATAGAAAAGAAAGAGTGTTTAGTGCCTGTTTGCAACCTCAGTACAAGAAAATTGAAGCAACGAGACATGGATCAAAATCAGACCCTATTGAGCTGGTGATGTGAGCAATTGAGAATAGAAAAATAGCTTCAAAATTTCGGGAACCCAATTAAAAGAATGAGATAAAATGTAACAAATGTAACAAAAAATCTGAGATTTATGAAGAAGGGGGAGTTACGTCGGTGGATATTGCGAGGAATCCCGACGCAGAGAGGATTGGAACCGTTGATTTTGCGGGAGGAAGTATAATACTGAAATCCTGAGCAAGATTTCGCCGACGCAGAGAGGATTGGAACAGATTCAAAGAAACCCTAACGAGAGACTGATAGAACGAGAGAGCGAGAGAGAGTGAGAGAGCGATTTTTTTTTTAATCTTTTATACCTGGTTTATTTGTAATTAAGAAAAAAACCAGGGGATATTTTTGTCCAAAAATTACAAAAGCCAGCTTCCCGTGTTAGGCGTGGACGCACTTCTAGCCACTGCTCTCTTTTTGAGCAGTGGCTTTTAGAGGGTAAATGCTAAGGAAACCATAGAGCTTTTGAGAAGCTCTATTGGAAAAGTGGTTTACCAAACACCAAACCTTGAACTTTTGGGTTTGAAAAGCACTTCTTTAAACCAAACCATAACCCCAAAGGGGTACTAAGTGCTAAAAGTAAAAGGAGTGCGTCTTCATTTTTTTTCACAATTATACACTATGGGATGTTTGGTTCTCTGTAATTTATTTTTTTACAATATATAAAAAATTAATTTAAGGGGTAATTTTAGTTTATCCTCTTAAAATTTCGATCAAACTTAAATACCCTCCTCAACAAAAAAAAAAAATTTGATTTCACTGCACAAACTTTATGAGAAATGCAATCTCCCTATCCGTCAATTTTTCCGTGCAAATTGATTGAAAAAAAAAATAAAAATACCAAAAAAATAGGAAATAGAATAAGAAAATTCTAGAAAATGAAAAATTAAATAAAAAATTGAAAAATAAATAATAGGAAACAAATTTCTAAGAATAAGAAAATATTTCAAAAAAAATGATACTCCCTCTATTTTTTTAGTAGTAGTATTTACCCAAAATCTTATTTTTCTAAATAATTATCGTATTTATCTTTTAGATGATTAGTTAGTAATTTTTACCTTCTTATCCCTGATTATCTTAATTATAGGAACTAACCACATGATGATCAACTTCCAATTATAATTAGTTTATGTATAGATATTTAATTATAAATGGTAAAATTAATTAATGAATATAGAGGTAATTTTGTTGAAAATTAAACATATAACCAAAATATCAACTTCATTTGTACGTGTTACTACAGTTACAAAGACTGTTAAAAAACGGAGGGAAGTTTTTTACGTTCCTATTTTTATAAAATTATAATTCTTTAAAAATTAATTTTATAGGGTTAAATATAATTTTGACAAATAGGAATGTAAAAAAGAATCCAAATTTTAAAGAATTATAATAAGTTAAAAACATGTAGAGAATTAAAGAAAATTTAAAAAAATCTAGAGATATGATGTTTTTTTGTAAATTAATTTTTATGGATTTTTTATTTTATATTTCTTAAAGAACAATATAATATTTTTTTTCAAATCTTTTTTGGATTTTTTTATTTTTTTTGCTAATTTTTGGAATTTTTATTTTTATTTTTTCAACAATTGGTGGAATAGTTGAAGAGGAGGACAGATTGAATTTTCCGCAAAGTTCATACACCAAATTGAATTTTTTTATTAGAATTTGATCGAAAATTTAAGAAGGTATGCTAAAATTATGGGGATTAAAAAAAAAAGGTAGACTGTGTTCTAGCCCAGCACTTCTATGAAACGGAATAAACAATTTGGGCCCGCATGGAAAAGATAAACGGATTGGACCTTTTATTCAAGTGTCCTCCTCACCCTTCGAAATAGGAGAGAAGACTGGGCTTTGTTTTTTCTTTGCTATAAAAAGTAGGACGTGGGCCATTCAAGATAATTCAATATTTCGGCCCAATATACAGCATGAGCCCATCCATTTTGTTTGTCCATAAGCATCATAGTTTTTGATACTGGTACATCTCGGCTACAAAGACCAAATCCGAGATGGTTAGTCCAATAATCTACGATCAATAATATTTTAATAATAATCTATAATCAAAAGGGTTTCAAGCAGTGTGAATCCCATCTAAACAAGTGTTTAACAACCTAAAATGATGGGTGTAAAAAATGGCATGAAGAATCCCCTCAAGATAGATTAACTAAAAAAAGTTAAAATTTATTTTTTGGGGGAATACAATAAGTTGGCAGAAAATAGAAAACTTCAAGAACCATTTTTAAGAAATCTAAAATTTTAGGGGCAGACCTTTTAAAGATTTGGTCGAATGGCAAGGTGTTTGAGTTATACCCACTCTGTGTTTTAATAATGGATGTTTTAACCCAAAATCAAATTTTAAATTTAGTTAACGTCTTTTGAAAACCGGTTTAAAAAATTACTTTTTTCATCTGCCCGCTGCCCGACTACCCTCCCGGTTGCCCGTCTTCCCAGCTGCTGCTTTATTGCATTTTTTATCATATACGTGTGATTTGAACTAAAATGTAAGTTATTAAAAGACACGAGAGAATACTAGTTAGTGCAAAAATCAGTGACCAATTAAGGAAATAGACACGGGGAGTACTAGCTAGTGCAAGAATGAGTGGCCAATTAAGGAAATTATACACTAGTTCACTTGGTATGTTATCTTACCTATAACTATTCATTGAATTGCTTGGCTAAATTCGTAAGATCTTGTCACGTCAAAATGTTTAAAATTAAACTTCTTTTTATCATTGAATTTGAAAATGGATAAAAGTTTGCGTGTTTTCATCTAGACACCTAATTAGATCATTCAAACGTTATGTTTTAAATTTTGAAAATATTATCCACCTAAGTAGTGGTGGGATAAATTTCAAAAAGAATTACACGTAACTACTTCATTGTTAGCGCAATTTATTTAAATTCAAGTAGATGAAAAAGAATGATTTTTGCCGATTAAAGGGTAAAAAAATGAAAATTAAAAGGTATATATTAGTGAAGTGGTAGGAGACATGAATGAAAGAAACGTGATGAAAGCATAGATTTGAGCACCTAACCAGCTTGGGATTTCTTAAAAAGAACCGTTCAAGTTTGAAGGTTAGTTGAGAAAAACTCTAGACTGCTGCTTCTCATTTTCCTTCCAATTATTGATTAGTTCACCGACAACATAGAAAAGAGAAATCAAACATTCTTTGCCGTCAATTTTACCAATTGCCAAATAAACAAATTATGAAGACTACCAACATGTGGTTGGTGTAATTAAGTAAAAAAATCGATACTCGGTCTAACCTTCCATTGCTCTCAAAGAGTTCAATTCAAATCGCTTTCATATTTAAGAAGGCAATAATAACAAAGGCACCAAGCAGAGCAACACCATGTGTGGCGAGCAACACCATGTGTGGCTCACAACACAATAGAGCAACAACAAGGACAACAAATAATAAATAATTTTTTTATATGAAAATTCATATCGCGCCAGTTAATTGTGAACTCGGGATCATGTGTGGCTCACAACACAATAGAGTAGCAACCAGGACAACAGATAATAAACAACTTTTTTACACGAAAATTCATATCGTGTCAGTTAATTGTAAACTTGGGATTATGTGTGACTCACAACACAATAGAGCAGCAACAAAGACAACAAATAATAAACAATTTTTTTACACGAAAATTCATGTCGCGTCAGTTAATTGTAAACTTGGGATTATGTGTGGCTCACAACACAATAGAGCAGCAACAAAGACAACAAATAATAAACAATTTTTTTACACGAAAATTCATGTCGCGTCAGTTAATTGTGAACTCGGGACCATATGTGGCTCACAACACAATAAAGCAGCAACAAGGACAACAAATAATAAACAATTTTTTTACACGAAAATTTATGTCGCGTCAGTTAATTGTGAACTCGGGACCATGTGTGGCTCACAACACAATAGGGCAGCAACAAGGACAACAGATAATAAACAATTTTTTTACACAAAAATTCATGTCGCGTCAGTTAATTGTGAACTCGGGACCATGTGTGACTCACAACACAATAGGGCAGCAACAAGGACAACAAATAATAAACAATTTTTTTATACAAAAATTCATGTCGCGTCAGTTAATTGTGAACTCGGAAAATGACAAAAAATATAACAGGATCACTCTAATAACTCATTAATGAGTTGGTTTCAAATTATGTAGAAGTTACCTCCCTTTTTCTCTTATCAATAAAATATTTAGTTAGTGAGGGACCAACGTAAAATGGTACCTGACTCCCTAACAACAGCAACACCAAATTGCGACGAGAGAGGTGACTTATTATCGTAGGCATCTATGTTGGAAATCAATTTCATCCCTTTTTCCATACAATTATCGATTATCGACCATTGCCGCACCAAAACAACAGAAAAAAGAAAAGAAACCACCAGAAAAACAGAAAAAAACGGAGTAACTCAATTCCTCCCAAATCTCTGCTCACGTAAAACGAACAATCCGAGTTCGATATCCTTCTCGACTCACCGCATCAACTCAGCCATGTCCGTTCGCTTCAAATTCCGCAGCTCAGTCAACTTCGACCTGGTTGACATCGATGGTAGGCCATCCATTTCCGTCGCCCATCTCAAATCCAAGATTCTCAGCAAAACACATCTCCCTATATGCCACGACTTCGATCTTATCTTCTCCGACGCCGTCTCCGGTCAAGGTCAAATCCCCCCCCCCCCCTTCTCTTCCATGCTAATTATATTATTATTATATTTGCTGTCTCAAATTACTCATTTATTGAATGCCCATATGTAATATATAATGTGCAGAATTTCGAGATGACGATTTTCAGATTCCTAGTGGCTCGAGCGTAATTATCAAGAGAGTGCCTGTTGGGGCAGCCCAACCTGATGTGTAAGTATGTCTGATTGATTGAATTATGCTGTGTTATTCATTTCATCTTGTTTGATGACTCTTCCATTTTCCAGTGCGCGTATTGCATGTTGTGGGAATGCTGGGTTCAAGGGCACCGAGATGGTCAGAAGTTCCCCTTCCGTGGTATGTTGGTCACTTGAGCACATTCATTAGTAATTGTGTTTTCATATGGTGCAGCATGTGTGTTTTTGTTGTTCATGTCCCTTCAGGGGTGTGAGTGGAGCAATGTGATATTTCGTGGGTTAGTAACTTCGCTGAATAATTTGGATGCAGAATGTAGAAGTTGTCAATTTCGATGATTTTGGAGCTGACTTTTGTCTGGCTCCGGAGGCTAATGAATGTGGATCTGATCTCATTGTGGAGAAGAGAACTTGCTATCCAAATGAGATAGCAAATAGCGATGTTCCAAGGTATAATGATTGTTATTCCGTTGGAGATGCATTTCTCTCTCTTTTGTTTGTAGTTAGGTTTTCAACTGTACATACTGAAAGTATTTTAGCTTTAAATTAACAAATTAACAATCGCCTTATTTGTTAATTTGAAAGTCTTTCATTGGTTCAGATCTCCAAAGACAGTACGATGTCAGAAAGTTGAAGCAAGTGACCTTAGTGAGGCTGGTCCTAGAGGTATGTCTGCTTCCTAATACCTCTTTATCTTTGTGTGTGAAGTTTGTGTACAAAACTAAACTTGTATGAATTTTCTATGTCAGGGTGTCTAGATATTGGACAGGAAGAAGACCCAACATGGACAATACCAAAGCTTAGTGTTAAAGAAAACACAAAAATTGGCAGGTAATATATAGAGTTACTTATTTTCTATTATCTTCTTTTGGTCAATGGGTATAAGCTATATAATTGTTTGTTTTCCTTATGAACATGTGAAGGGTGGTAACCGAAAATCCTCAAGCCATGCAAAATACTGATTTTCCCTCAGAGCTGAAATGCCCTCTTTGTGATACATATTTTAAGGAGGCTGTGATGATTCCTTGCTGCCAACATAGTTTTTGCGAGAAATGTAAGTCCTTGTTTCTATTTTTCAGTGTTAATAAGCTAATAATAACAATTGGTTGTGAATAAAACTTCGAACCGTCACTACCCACTTTTGGACTGTTAAATTATTTCCAAGTAGTAAAGTCTACACAACAAAAAGTTCAAAAGCATGATTATTTGTGCAGGTTGTGAAATATCCACCTGAGTTTGATTGTTCCTTTACTTCCTTTTGTTTAAAAAAAAAAAAAAGAGAAACAATTCTTTCCTATTGTTAATATGGATTTGGGTACAGGCATCCATTTAGCACTTGTTGACAAGGGAAGGTGTCCCAAGTGCTTGTCAACAAAATGTGGAGTGCAAGATTTGCTCCCAAATGTTTCTCTTAGGCAAGCAATTCAGCGGTTCATGCAATCTCAAATTCTAGTCAAAAGTTCAGATTATATTTTTGATCAATATGCCCCAGGTAACTATCATTTGTTTGAATGTTTTCCTGCTCTATTCCCACTACTGGCTTTCTGTGTGAAAACTTAACTAGGAATCGGGGCATATTTAACAGATGGGGAATCTGGAATTCAAACAAAAGAGGTATCATATGGTGTGACTGTCCACAAAAGAGAAGCAGAGCTGCCTCATTCTCCCACCAGTACAGGGAAGGGTTCCAATCATATTACAACAGAAGTAGTTGCTGGGAAATCTGCATTTTTGGGAAGGCATAGATCTGGCTGTGCCGTAGGTTTCAAAAGGGGGAATGATGAAATGGTTACAGATTTTCAAGGGGAAAACCAGCCATTTGATGAAGGTACAGTCCCATAAATTTCTCTCTTTTCTGAGCTTTCAGTCTTCAGTTTTATTTTGTTTTTGTCGTTTTTCCTATGTAGATTATTGCTGATATAGTAACATCTTAATGATTTGTCTTTATCGTTTTCTCTGATTGCAAGAAGTATTCAATCTTCATTTTGGCACTTTCATTTTTTATTTACTTTTGTCTTCTCTTTATGTCATTCAGCAGAATCTACTAGCAGGAAGAAGAGATTGTTGTGGGTTGACACTACAGGTATCAGTATTCTTTTAATCCACTTACAACTTCTTGTTGGCATTTTTTTTGCTTAATGAGGGAAAAAATCACCCCATACATTGCATGACAATTTTAATGGGTGGATTATTCTCTTCAGGTGTAGAGAAAGGGTCCTTGGAGTCCGCAAGGCAAAAAAGGGTAATATTTTGATTTTTTTTCTTCTATTTAGTACTGAGTATAATTCAGAGTCTATAGTTAGGATTTGGTAATAAGTAATTACTGGGTGTCTATGATATCAGGGGGATCGTGCGTGTTACATGTGTGGATCTCCAGATCATTTCATCAGAGACTGCCCAGCTGCTTCTACTAGTGGACGTCCTATGCTTCAGTCAGGTAAATAACGTCTTATAATAAGCTGCTTCAAATGTTAAACATGTGAAACTTGAACTGTTGATTCAACTTGTATACACTGTTTCTTTTAGATGGTTTTGGAAGTAGAGAGTAATCTGTTTTGGATAATCACATACTTCATTTGCTAGTAACTCATCAAGCTTGTGCACAACATTGTTCACTTTCTCTGTATTGGTTGGAATTGTCCAACTCACTGCTTTGCTCCCTCATAGAGTGAAACCCTCTATGATTTTGAGGAAAAAAAACCATTAATTAAAACAGTAGTACAAAGCAAGTAGTAGAGAAAATTCATAATTTTCTCCTATGCTGCAATAACAAAGGAAGTACATGCTACTCTTCCTGTAATATGAAGGGGTGGTTGTCTAAATGGCTAACGGAATTTTGGTAGGCACCTTTACTACATTACAGGACTTGTTTTCTTGTAGAGCTTCTAAACTGTAGATGCAAAATTTTGGACTTCATTCAAAAGCCCTGAATCAGAAAACAGTGGATTGAACAAGGAAAGTACACCTTCACTGAACAACCACAAAAATTGAATACAGTGGCTTAAGAGAAAATTATAGCAGAAAAATGCTGAAAATAGTTGTCCCAAAAGTTTGTTGGGTTTGAGGTTTTGTTTAGAGCCCCAAAATCAAACCTTGCAATTTGGAACATGAATAAAGTTGAATTGCCAGAACCTTAATTTTATTGATTGTGTAAAAATGACGACTGCTCATGTTCATTGTTTGTTTCTGTCAATACAGGAAATGCCATGTATCCAGGAGCTTTGCCAAGCTACATATCGCCTTACTGGCATGGAACTCCCTTTTATCAAATGAGGCCCTTTGTAAACCCATATGGAAATCTTGGGATGCCTCCCTTTAATCCTACCATGATGCCGGCCACAGCCTATCCTGTTCCCGGTTTTATGCCATCCATGTACGGTGGCATGCCTGCTTACAGGTCAGTTGGATTGTGATATTTGTTTGGATTCCTTTATCTGCCATTGCTTTCAGTGATATCCAAGATTTAACATTCTATGATAAGCATTGGATTTACAATTTAGCCTCTTGCAGAAGATTTTCAAGAATGGGAGGTGTGGCACCTCCAGTTGGGGCCAATGCCGTGGGGCATTTAGTTGGTTCAGGGGGTGGTGATTTTCAAGGTTGTGAGAAGAGAGAGAAGCTCCCAAATTGGGATTTGCACAGGTAATAACTTGTTGATGCATGAGGCATGAAGCTCTTCGCAATAAATCTAAATATTGGTTAAGCATGGTACAGATGTCATTTGTGTTTTTTGGTTTTCATACTAGGAATGTTTGATATTGACATGATTGAGAGAGTTAATGATTCAGTATTCTGGTTAACTAAAGAAACCTTTCTGCTCAACAGGGGACAATTTTTTCGTGATGATGAACAAGGTTATTTCAATAAGAGGCACCAGTCTAATGAAGAAGAGAGATCACGCAGCCTCAAATCTCATAGAGATGGGGCAGAGAGTGTAAGCAACTCTGATGACAGCTTCACTCTCAGATCACATGGGAGAAAACGGCAAAATGAGCGTTATGCTGATGACCCAGAAAGATCAAGTTCAGTGGTGGAAGATGTGCCAAGTAGCTCCCGACATTATTCTGATGAGACATGTGAGCACCACCATAAAAGCTCCAAGAATGGTGGTAAAAGGACGCAATGTGGCCATGATTCCAGCCAGAGTCACCGTCTCCATATTGAAAAAAAAGATGTTAAAAGGAAGAGGATTGTATCAGATGTCAGAAGAGATGAGTTTAAACATCATAGCCAATCGGAATCTGGTTTGGAGCCTAGCTTTTCAAGTGACCATGAAACTAGAAAGAAAACGAAAGATTCCAGTCATGGATCAAGACATTCTAGACGCAGTTCAAGGTCCTTGAATAGTGACTGCAGTCGTGAAAGGTGGCAGATGATCAGCAGGTCAGATGAGGAATCTGAGGAAGGCTACCATCACCATAAGCGGAAAAGAGATTACTAAAACAATCAACAGAAACTGAAGTTTTGAGGTAAATTTGTATATGAAATTACGCATCTCCACTGAGGTGAACTATCCGGCTGTCTTTACATTTCAAATTTGGTATTTGTATCGGTTTATCACTACCTCTGTTTTAGCTCTTTATTCTGCCTAAAGATCATCGTATTAGAAGGCATTTATGGAGTCGTATAGTCTTTGTTCTGATCTAATCTGGATTCTCTCTTGGCTTTGTTGATACAGATGTAGTCTTTGAGAGGTCGGCTTTTGGAAGTAGCTTTTTGGATATAGTTACTGTATTATCTGCTTACTAACCCTTGTTGCTTTTTAGCTTGAGCTCTGGAGGCTACCAGAAGTAGAGTTTAAATCAGAGAAGGATTTGTTAATCTAAATTTAGGTTTTGGATGCTCTTTTCGGTTCGGTGCTCAAATTGTTTGCAGAGATTGTTGAAGCTAGTGAAGGTATGTTTCCCTTTCAACACAATGCAATATAAAGGTGGACAAGAGAAAAAAAAGAGAGGAGAGAACGACCCTCTTTCATTGGTGCTGGTGAAGTACCAGCGGGTCTCTCGAGTTGGAGTCTCACCTAGTTTATAAAAAAACACATTCATGCATGTGATGTCCATAAAAAGTGGGTAGGTTTCCCATTCAAAGCCCCCCATAAAAAGTGGAATTGTTTTCTGTTTTTCTCTGCCACATATCTAATTGCCCAAAATTGCTTGTCCTAAATATATAACCAAGTCCAGATGTTACAAATTGGTTCAAACCCCCGTTTATTTCAAAACATTTTTTTTATACATAAATCTTTCAAAATATTTGTTATAATGCTTTTCTGAAGAAAAAAATGATTTAAAAAATTGGAAAACTTTACATAAAATATTCTGATCGTAAAAATATCTTCAAAAATATTTTTGCTAATTTCTTTGTGGCTACAGCTTTAAGCAATTCGCATGCTCCCATCTTTGAAATCCTCATACCACCCTCCACGTTGCATGAGATTCTAAACTTGTCATGTATAAATTTAAAATGCGTGAAAAATGATTTTTGTTTTCGTGTAACACAACTTATTTAATTTGAAAAAAAATATGTATATATAATCCAAAAGTGGGAAAAAGAGTTGTTGAAATTGTGGATTTTGGGCCACTCTAGGCTGGTCGTTCGGCGCATGACATCATGGCATGGGTTCCTTACTGGGGTTGGTCGTTGGGCTTTCAACTTTGTAGCAACGATATCATTGGATTGGTTTTCCGAGCACACCCTTGGTTATGTTTGGCCCATATGTCCGTCCCACAATGCAGTAGTAATGCTACAAATTAAATACTACAGTTCATCTGCTGAGGGCAAATGACATCACAACGGACAACACCAGCCATGCTACGAAGCCGTACCCTACGAGTCTTGTGGGTCCCACATCCTCCGGTTCCTGAATGGAGAAAAATTGGAAAAAAGGAAGAAAAAAAAACTCTTAAAAAAATCCTTCCAAGAGAAAATGATCAAGTGATGAGAAAAAGGATAAAACTAATTATTTATTACTAGTAGATGCTGTTATGCACTTGTGATCCACATGATATACGGATTAGAGGAACAAATCGAACAAATGGAGTTACGGTGATCTCGGACAACATTTATCTGACCTCGAACTCTTGGATCATTACCATACTTGTTGAATGGGATGGGATTGACTTTTGCTACATGAATCCTATCAAAACTAGGCTCATCACCAGACCAATAATCAATGATTCAAGGAATTTCAGTGCTGCTACCAGTTATAAAGATTGAGGAAATTCAGCTACTGGCCCATTATAAAGATTGCTTCAGTTATAGACTCTTTCCATTCCTATAGATTGGAGTCATTTTAAAATACTCTCAAAAAACAAACAAACTAAAGAGGCCATTAACAAGAACAGAGGAGAGGAGGTGGGTGACCTGTGCAGGAGGAATCTCAGGAGAGGGTTCATCTCTGTCCACCTCAAAGGGCCAAGTAAATCTTTCTGGGTTGTCACTCCTGGCCAAGCTCCAATCATACAATCGCCTATCCTCCGCAGAAGTTAAGATCGCGTAAGATTCCTTCAAAAAGAAACATCCTTAGCTTCTCAAATCAAGTGTCAATCCCTTTTAATACCATTAAAAAAGAAGAAAAAAAATGCTAGGAAGTAACTCTTAGCAGTTCCATTTTCCTGCTGAGCTCTTCTTCATCCAGTCCTTGGTTAAGTAATTCGTTAACTTTATATTCATACCCAGCTGTAACCTGCACATCAAGAATCCTATCATTTGAGTGATTTTACATATTAGAATAAAAAAATTTAAGGCAAATTTGTTATAAGAGACCTGCTCATCTGAACACCCTATTGTAACCCCAAGTCTCCCATAGTGATCAGCATCCGTAATTGCTGCATTTTTCAACCCAAATCAAACCCTCCAATTAATCATTAATCATTAAACAAAATCTCAAAACAGAGACATTCTAATCAACTAGGATAATGGGTTACTTAATTGGGTTTTTCTTTTCTTTTTTTTCCTGATGAATTAATCAAATTCATCCTTACGTAATCCACGAAGTGCCCTTTCCACATTAAGAGCAGAGATCAAAGATGGAGGCCCTTTTGGTACTTCAATTGAACTCTCTGTCTCCTCCACCTCCGCTGCCGCTTTCTCTGCTGATGCATCACCAGAACTTCTAATGAGAGATGTTAATCTCCGTTGCTTAGAAGAAAAAGTGACCGAATTAGAGATTGGCAATGGTTTTTCGCAGCTTGAATAAGGAAATTTTGGCGGGTAATGTACAAGGTAGTGGAAGAGGATGATGCAGCCATAGATAAGCTTTGTAGCTGCTTTTTCATGTTTGATTCGCTATTATAGTTGCTCAGATAAGGCAAGCGCTTCTCACCACCAAAAGTAAACAATAAAAAGCTTTAGTGTTTGAATTTCAATAATAATAGTTATTGGTGGTCGAGAAATAAGCAAGTCGTTGTAGTATAGTGGTAAGTATTCCCGCCTGTCACGCGGGTGACCCGGGTTCGATCCCCGGCAACGGCGTAAATTTTACCCTGGAATATTTTTAAAACGATGTCGTATACGCCTAGATAACTGATCCGATTTCATTTGCAACCTTATAGTTTATCCCCTCTGTGTACACTTCGGCTCTTTGCTCTGCTCTTTGTTTTAAAAGAGCTCTTGCTATGCTCGGTTCCATGTAATTTCATTTCAGAGTTAACAAATTGGAGAAATTTTTCGGTAAATATGGGAGAGGGAAGGCATGGGCATTCGAGTTCAGGTGCGGACCCTGGGCCCAACACCTCCTCCGCCGGCAATCATGAACCACGGCGGTTTCCACTCGCAGCTCAGCCTGAAATCATGAGAGCTGCCGAAAAAGACGATCAATACGCCTCCTTCATCTACGACGCCTGCCGCGACGCCGTTCGCCAACTCTTTGGTACCGCACCAACTCCAAAACTGTTCTTTAGTGTTATCTTGTTTAATTTTTTGTTTCATAGTTAGTGAATTAACACAATTCCGGTAATGGCTTCGTTTTTGTAGGTACTCGTGTCGCTATCGCTTACCAGAACGAGGTATTCATTGCAATTTCTGTTTCTAGTGATGATAATAGTTATTTGAATTGGGATAGTGAGAATTTTGTTTAATGTTTTTTTTTTATCAGACGAAGCTGCTTGGTCAAATGCTATACTATATCTTAACAACAGGTTCTGGTCAGCAAACTCTTGGGGAAGAGTACTGTGATATTATTCAGGTATTTCTTTAACCTTTCGATGGAAAAAATAAAGAAACAAACTACCACTGCCGATCATTTTTAGATTCATTAGCTAATCATATGTAACCGCTCCATTTGTTTGGTAGGTTGCAGGGACATATGGACTTGCTCCCACACCAGCACGGCGTGCGCTTTTCATTGTGTACCAAACAGCGATTCCGTATATGGCTGAACGTATCAGGTCTAAAATAGTACTCATTTCATACATTGTTTTGGTCATGATTGCTAGGTAGTTTATGTGAAGTTTAGTATTGCCCATGCAGTGCAAGAGTTGCTACCCGTGGAATTGCCCTTGATGAATCACAGTCTAGTGATTCGTTTGGTAATTTTGGTTCTGGGAGCAGTGAAGGTCAAGCTGCTATGATGGTTGACGATCCATCTTCTTCTTCTATGACATCAGAGGCATCTGTATCTCTTGTATCTAAACTGAAGTGGAAAGTTAATAGACTTTGGTTGCATGCAGTTCGAAGATGGCCTGTGGTATGTGTTCCTGAATATCACTTTGCTCCTGCTAGCCTGATATTTGATTTCTATGCATGAAGTCAATTTTCTGTTCTTTTCTTCTCTTTTGTTTCTGCTCATGTTTGTTATGTTGTTCATGGTGTCAGCTTTTGTAATTCCTTTGTTGGAACATTGTCTTTTCTCACCTTGGTTATTTCTATCACAACTGCATTGGATCTAACTGGTTGTGAGAGCAAGTTGAATGATGGATAATGTCCTGACATTTATTTCCTTCTGTTAAATTAAGGTCCTTCCTGTAGCTCGCGAGTTTCTGCAGTTGGTTCTTCGCACCAACCTCATGTTTTTCTATTTTGAAGGTGAACTCTTGTGAGGTCCATATTCTGATTAACTGACCTTACAACTAATGTCTTAAGCAGTAATACATGGTTGTGGTGATCCTCTTCATGCAGGCCTATACTATCACATATCAAAACGTGCATCCGGCATTCGTTATGTATTTATAGGAAAGCCATCCAACCAAAGGCCTAGGTATTGTAATCTCTGTACTTCTTATTGTTATTGTTCCCTTTGCATCACAACCTTTTTTTTCCGGGTGTGTATTGAACATTACAGGTCTTTGTGTTGGGTTTGGTCGCAGATACCAAATACTCGGTGTTTTCCTTCTTATTCAGCTATGTGTCATTGCTGCTGAAGGTCTGCGGCGCAGCAATATATCTACCATTGCTAATTCAGTTCATCAAACATCATTAGAGTCCCACCAAACTGCTGGTAATTAATTTTAACCCCATACTCAATTATATATTTGGCCATTGGATGTCTACTTCCTGCTTGTGCTTAACATGCAAAATGAACCTATTAACTTAAATAGCTCGACATGCTTTCTTGCCAGCACAAGTTTCAGATAAACCCATCATACCTTTATTAATTATTTATTTTTAGGAAAGTGTTATTGTTAATAGATTCTCCAAAATAACTGCACAAACTACTACTTTTTGAACTAACAAAGTACTAGTTGGATGCTATGCACACCAAAATTTGGATTGTTATAGCAAAGGTATTAATGTAATTTTTATTTTTATTTTTATTTTTATTCTTCTATTGAAGTGGCCATGGTGGTTCAAAAGCAAACTTAGGCTACAGTGGTGTTTTAAGATCTTAGAATTCTTGTTTTGCTGATCTGTTTTCTCCTAATTTGTGGCTTCCACTAATCCTCCCTACTCCAAATGGCCGTTACTGTGTTAATAGTACGCGGTTTGCCCGTCTTAAATGAAGAAGGGAATTTGATACCTACAGAGGCTAGTAAAGGGAGTTGGACATCAGAATCCACTTCAGAGGTATAGTCTCAATTTAACTTTCTATAGTGGTGTCAATGCCAGGTGCCTCTTAAGCCTTGATATATAGGTGGTTTGAGTTACATTTTGAGTTCTTAATTCCTCTGCTTTGTTAGGCAAATTACATGACCTCCCGTATGCTATCTGGGAGGTAAATTCACCATGCTTAAAGTAACAGGGATACCTTCTTTTGGCAAACTGATTTCTATCTTTGCTCATGTGTCCTCTTAGATAACTATATAAGCGATTATAACATCAGTACTTCCACTGTCTTATGATCAGCCTGGTGCTGTCAGCAAATGCACACTCTGCCTGAGTAACCGGCAATACCCAACTGCTACAGCCTGTGGTCACGTGTTCTGCTGGTTCCTTCCCTCTCTCTCTCTCTCTCTCTCTCTCTCTCATCGACCTTCTGTTTTTGTTTCCATTTTCTTGGTCTGATTGTGACATGCCTCTTGTGTAGGAACTGCATTATGGAATGGTGCAACGAAAAGCCTGAGTGCCCGCTTTGCCGTTCTCCTATAACTCATTCAAGCTTAGTTTGTTTATACCATTCAGACTTCTAGAATAGAATTAACTTTCAATTTAGCAATATGGAGCCGTTCACATGACAAGCGGTTCGATGAGGCTTTGGTTCATTTCAACTGACGACTTGCCTGGTCAATGACAGAAAATTGGGGATTATTTGGGGAAGTCGCCGTCTGATGTGCAAGAACACTATGAGTTATTGATTCATGATGAGAATGAAATCGATTTGGGTAGGTAGGGTGACCCTGTTATGCGGATGAGGAATTGAATGGTTGGGTTTCAACGCCCCTAGTCAGATTTCGTGGTACTTGCGGTCTTGGCGGCGGTGGAGGGAAAGGGAGTAAAGGGGGAACTTCGTTGACTGAAGAAGAACACAAGCAAGGGGTTCAATTGCTCTGTTGTTTTGTTGTTAAAAGAGTGCATTTTTTGAGATTATTTTTGTTGATACATTTATTTGACTTTGCTGTTTGGTACCTGAGAAAATTTGGTTGTGATTTCCATGACTTTTTCTTTCTTTAATCAACAAAAATGCCCCAATTTTAATTTTTTTTTGGGTAAGATTCCTGCTAATGTTTGTGTTGAATAGTGGAGGGGGTGAGGGTGGGGAGATGAGGATGGACACATCGTGTTGATGGTGCTTGGCGGAGGATATGAGAGTGGGTGAATGAGATGGGCGTGTGGGGGTGATGGCGGGTGTTCGGATGAATTAGCTTTGGAGGGAGGTGAGGAGAAGAAGATGAAGATGATACTTTTAGGAAGAAAAAATTGAATAAAAGCATTATAAAAGTAAAGGGGTAAATGAATTTTCCATTTTTGATTTTTTCGGTTACATTTTTATATTTATTTCGATTTTCTGGTTACATTTTCACATTCATTTTCGTTTAATTTTATTTTTACACATTTATAATTATTTTTCTATATTTATTTATTATAAAACGATGATTTAATGCAACTAACGTTTGAATGTTTACAAATGCTGGTTGTTTGGATGCTTAGTGTTGGCACAAATGTTGAGTGTCATATTATCCAAACCCCCATGACTTTGTGCCAAAAGTCTCTTGACCTTCTAATTATTATTGTTCCTATGAATGGGCCGGGCTTAATGGTTGAGGCCTGGATACACCAGCCTTCCAAATGTAACGCAGCCCATTGCTCAACCGTCATGCATGCTAATCAGATCACTTTGTCCAACTCTTTTAAACCCAAACAAAACACACCCAAATCATCATCACTTTTACGAACTCTAGGGTTGCACATACTCACAAGCTCACCAAAGCCGAAGCACCACATTTGCTCTCTACCCTAGAAATCAACACAACCATGGCTACTCAAATCAGCAAGAAACGAAAGGTAAGTTAACGCTTCCTTAATCCATCATTAGTATTATCTTAAAAGGATCTATCTCTCTTTCTCACTTTCATTTCTTTTGATCTGTTCTTCAGTTTGTTGCCGATGGAGTTTTCTACGCGGAGCTTAACGAGGTTCTGACCAGAGAGTTGGCTGAGGATGGTTACTCCGGTGTGGAAGTTAGGGTTACACCTATGCGTACTGAGATCATCATCAGAGCTACCCGCACCCAAAACGTTCTCGGTAAATTTCTTCCTCACCAAACGTCTGCTGTTTTTTTGTTGTGGAGTGAGTCTGTTTGCTTAAGTTTAAGTTTTTGTTTAAATTGTTGGATTAGGTGAGAAGGGGAGGAGGATTAGGGAGCTGACTTCTGTTGTTCAGAAACGTTTCAAGTTTCCAGAGAACAGTGTTGAGCTCTATGCTGAGAAAGTTAATAACAGGGGTCTTTGTGCTATCGCTCAGGCCGAGTCCCTGCGTTACAAGCTCCTTGGTGGCCTTGCTGTTCGCAGGTATAGAATTGGTTTGCATTTCTAATTGTTAGTGCTCTTTTTAACATTTTGGATCCATGAATTAATTGTTTGAGTCTACTTCATACTTGTACGAGCATTGTCTTTTATCAACTCGGTGTTTAGTTTGATTAGACCTGGGATTCCATGTCAATGCTCATATAAAGGATATTTTGGAGTTTGTCAGGCTTCTTGTGCTCATTGTTGATGTGCTTGGAGTTTGGAATATTCTCCTACATTCTTTTCATGCAAATTTTAGGTTTTTTTTTGTAATGTTAAGGAATTTTACTTTGATTAATCATATGTTTGATACTTGGGTTCTTGTGTAATCTCCCAGGGTTGTATGATCATTTTCACCTAAAAAAAAGTGGCATTCCACAATTTGCTTATGCTTTGTTAGTTTTCCTCCTCAATAAGGTTTCATGTATCTTCTATTTGGGTTTTTTTATAGGGCTTGCTATGGTGTCTTGAGGTTTATCATGGAGAGTGGAGCAAAAGGATGTGAGGTATGCCCCAACCTTCTGTTTTTTGTCTCTCGACCTTCTGATTTTTGTCTCCTTTTATGCTTGGATGTACTGACAGTCCACTTCTATTGTTTACACACACAGGTTATTGTGAGTGGAAAACTCCGTGCTGCGCGTGCCAAGTCCATGAAATTTAAGGACGGGTACATGATCTCCTCTGGTCAACCCTGCATTGAGTATATTGACTCTGCTGTCAGGCATGTTCTCCTGCGTCAGGTGAGTGGCTTGTCTTGTTTGTTAGGTTATAGTGCTGGTTGTTGCTATATATAATATATTGATTCCTAGTGACTTAACTGTTTCGCGCTGATCATCTATGACTGTAGGGTGTGCTTGGCATCAAGGTCAAGATCATGCTTGACTGGGACCCTAAGGGCAAGGTTGGCCCAATGACACCATTGCCTGATCTAGTAACCATCCATCCACCCAAGGAGGAAGAGGAATACGTACCAGTACTGCCAACAAATATCGAGATTCCAGTTGCCTAAATGCTAACTCCTGGTTCCAATAAGTCCGTAGTACCTGAAGTAGTGGCGTATTTTGTATGTGCAGCTTTTTTAGAGCTCAGTGATACGAAATGAAAGAACCAAGAGTAGAGTTTTATTAGCATCTAAAGTCTATGCCATCACTAGGTTTGTTCAGTTCCCTTGCTGTGGACCAAGTATTGTGTTTAGCTTTTGTTATTTTTTCTTGGTTTAATTTAGTTCTTGTTTGCTATTAACTGAAAATACTACTCGTCGATTTTCACTTCAGTCATAACAACCCTGAGCGTCTGGATTAGGAAGGAAAGGAAGGGAAAGGAAATTTTTAAACTTTCCTTTGTATGGGAAAAAATTGCTGGGAATAGGGAGTAAATAAATTGTGAAAATTTCTTTTGGCTCACAAAATTCTCTCAAAAGTGGGAGGAAAAGGAAAGAAATTAGAGACTGAGCTTTAAAATCATGGGCTTGGGCTTGTGTATAAAAAAATGCAGTCATACAAGGGAATTTTTCTACAATTTTTTTTTCTCTCGTTAAATTTACCCTCTTTTCCTTCGTGCACTTAAGTTTCTATACGGAGCGTAAAAGTTCTGACGCTTTTGTAACTACATCAAAAGCCCAAGTCCAACCAAAATCAGCAGATTGGACGGGGTTTTAAACCCATAGGAAACTTTTGGGCTTGGTTTGCAATTAATACTGGTTTTTATTAATTGACTTTCTGAAACAGTAACAATACTATCTGTAAACTCGGTATGAGCCATTAAAGACGCTATTACCACTTTCAACAAATTCGAATATTTTTCGTACGTTTAAAATACTAATAATAATAATATACACAGTTACATACCCAATATCGGTCAGGGATATTGAATAATAAAATCATTAAATAAACATAAAAAGTACTAATAATTAATTTCCCTCATCTTAAACACCAGGAATCCAACTGACTTAAATCTTCAATGATAATACATCATAAGATTTCTCAAGTGGTTGGACCTAAATCTTGTAGGGTTTTTTTTTTCTTTTTTTTCAATGGAGCTTAATCGTTTAGCATGTCTTGGTCTCATGATGGAAAATGATTTTAATTTGTCACTCTAACTTTAGGTTATGGTAACTATGATCATGGCTGTTGATGCAGGAGGCATGTGAGAGGTTATGGTAACTATGATCATTGGTACAGATTTGATCTTCTTCGTATCCTTTATGGGTTGTACTACACTTGTACTGTAAGTATATTATTGGTCGGGACTCAAAATCTAAAATTTTCTCACCCTACTTTCTACGAAAATACCACATTGATGGTAGTGAATTACAGAGTTGGCTTTACCATTTTACTCCCTCCGGTCCGAATGTATGACTTCCTCGCATCCCAATATTCAATAGGAAACGCATATCAAAGAAGCCGGATTCGAGGAAGTCATACATTTCGGACCTTTTTTTTATCACTGACTCAATACCAATCACTTATTAATTTACTCTTCATGCTGATATCTTTAGCGTCCATTTCAGATTGTTTTGATCCTTAAATCAAATCAAATTAATCTTGTTTAAATCTGGCAAAGTTGGGTTGTCTTGGTAGTCTATATATAAAAATTCTTATCTTATGCTGATTAATCTTGTTTTAATCAAGTTGCCTTCATAGTCCATACATAAAAATTCAACTAATCACATCTGAGTTAAAGTGGACTTAGTGCACAACCACTTGTATCAAACATGTGTTGGCTGGACGACCCATCTTTCTTTCTTTTTCTTAAAAATAATAACCACATTTTTATATCACATCCAATCACTTCGGGATATACTTCTATCCAAAAAAATTCAAAACGAAAAGTAAAACCATATTGGTTAGATTATGAACAAAAATATTAAAAGATCACCGAACATAACAAAAAGAGCAAGATAAAAACCGACTCACTGGGAGCAAAATATCCTAAACGATGAGACCCTTGTATCCCAAAGACGGCGAGCCAGCCCGTAATATGATCACTAAGAAACTTAACAACGGAGAATAAAATTGATGAGCGCATGCAGCATCATAAATCCAACCACTTGGTCACACCTAGGAAAAGTTGATGTTATGGATGATTTTATTTTTGGAATTGGGAGCACTAAGGAGATCGAGAGGAGCACGTGTGCAAGACAAATTGACGGCAACTTACTCATGAGCTCCATTCTTTTTAAGACAACAACATTGAGAAACAAAAGTGTTCTTTTTCTTGTGGAGCACCAAGTAAGCAAGAAGTCATCCATCACGCCATATGCTGGAAATCGACATCACTTTTTCCCCAACTACCCACAAATTTACTCATTTTAATTTTCTCTAGTACCTTCATTTTATTTAATTTGCCTATATTTACTTTATTTATTTATTCAGAGGATATCTATATTTGCATTTTGTATAAAAATGATTGCGTGAAGTGATCAATAAACATATAGTTCATTGATTATGTTCGGAACTTGTGAATTAAACGAGGTTTAAAAAGGGAAATAAGATGTTTGACTAAGTTTTGACCTTGTTGGATTTATTAATTAAAGCAATTGACTTAATTAATTTAATTTGGAGGGCTGGGGCCTGGGCCTGGGCCAGGGTCCGGCAAGGTGGGCAGATAGAGCCTTTTGAATAAAAAGCACTGAAAGGCCACGAAAATGATAGCAAGCCGCCCTTGCAATGAACAATGCCCAAAAAGGGTGAAACACTTTTATGGATTATGTATGGATTTGATTTAAAATAATATTAGCGTTCTTGTCTCCCTCTCACCCATTACAATGAATTTGGTTTGCAACACCACCACCCCCCACTTGCCTTTTCCCTTGCACTACCACCTACTAATGCTAATGCTAATGCATGCATATCATTTGTCACAATAATGCCCTCCTTCAATGTGTCAATAATCTTGCACTAACTCTTTTCTTCCTAGATCGGAAGAATTCAATATTTATTGGGGATTGAATCTCACTTTCAAAAGAAACCTAAATAAATGATTAAATATAAAGTTAAAGAATGATAATTTTTCATAAGACTTAAACCTTTTAAATTATGATAGCGGATGCATTATAGCTCAACGGCGGAGTGATGATCTTGGAACCCAATTGTCAACTTTGCAAAGCCGATGACTACAATAAAACTCATTCAATCTAAAACCATTTATTAGGCTTACAAATAACACTACTTTTATTTTTATTGTTTATATGCAAAAGGTCGAGGGAGAGGCAATTGGGTCATTTGGGTTTGGCATGATAAAAAAACTAAAAAGAACAATAAGATCTTACGCACGCAAAGACATGAAGATATTACAAATGATGATGGACAAAGGAATAGTGTTGTAACCAGAGAGAGTGGGCTCTCCACAAAATCTAGTGGAATCACCCCACGCTTCAACAATATCCCTCTTCCTTCGCCCCACCTTTTCATAGACAACTCGAAACAAGTGGGACCCACATGCCACCCTCACTGTTTCCATTGGCCCCACTTTCTCCCTTCCATCGAGTGGGATTATTTTTTAGATACACCTACTGTACATTCACTCACTTTTTCTAATTAGTTACTATAGTTTAAAATAAACTCGATATATATATACTACAAAATAAGATAATGTTTTTGAACTCATTACATGACGAATTATATGTATCGACGGGTGGGGTGGGATATGAAAATGGTATGCCCACTCAAGCTGCAACGCGCAATGCAGTCCCAGTTCTGGTGGGTACCCCAAAAGTTCGTCAGGCCCTTTCTCAAATTTAGAAAAAAGACTTCAGAATTGTACAAAAACAAATCCGTAAAATATTCCATTGTCGCCTCTTTGCTAAAGTTATTAATCTCGTAATATTTTAATCACGTACTTTTGTTTTCTATCGGTCTGCACTTCGGCTATTCTGATCTATCTCGATGAAATATCAGCCGAGATGAACCATTATACCTACATACCGTTTTGGGCCAAAAATTCAAACTGACTTATATTTATAAAATAAATATATATATTGATTCCCAATCCCTAAATTTCACTTTGGCAGTTCACCTTCCTTAATATATTAACTCCAATTGCCCCAATTTTTCTATTCCATCGCAGACTATGCTTACTATTTTAGATTTATTTTTCAAGAAAATAATTTTAAGGATTGGAACTTTACGAGTCTATCCCCAACCTTTGCTCTAGGGCGACGAAATTGACCCCTATCCATTTGTCGCCATAGGAACTTATTTTTGCAGTCGAAGTAATTTATTGCTGAATTAACTTATACCGTGTAACTAGAAGGATTTTTTATTTTCATTCTTCATGTTCTAGATCATTTTTTTCTTTAGCCTTTGTTTTTTTTGCTACGTTTTGTTCAATTTTTCAATGTTGGATAGTTAATTTTATATATAAGTGTTACGTTATATATATATATATAACACTCAAATGATATGTCGATATTTCTGATATTCGGTACATCGTTTTTAAAAGCACGTCCGAAATAATTATATGTACGATATTAATAACCTTACTCTTGTGCTCCGCGAGAGCATGCCACACGTCTGCAGAGTAGTTATCCACGTGGACACTGTCATCTGAATGGATGATAGTCTTGTCGCCACCATGATCCCACGCAGACACCTCCTAGGCTACACCATCCTCTTGTCCACTTCACTTGTAACAGCCAACAACAAATTCTCAAGAAAATTTTAATATTTCCGGATATTTGTTGGCATACAGCCGCTCCACTTTAAAACTTAAATAACACCCGAGAAAAAAAAGAGAGAGAAGGAGAAACAATCCGCAAAACTGCAACCCGTTAAAACCACACCGACCCCGCCAACTCGCTCACACTGCCAGTATTCTTTTACATATTTTTTTTTACATTTTGGAGTTTTATAGTTAAAGATGGCTTTGCGATTTCAAAATATGAAACATAGAAATCTTATTATTTGACTACTATGGCTTGTGCTAATAGCTAAATAAAGTTAATTTATTAAGATGATTTTTTCCACTTTCACTTAAAATCAACTAAATACGCTACGATAATATTTATTTCGGATTTAACTATCTTCGAATCAAATTAATTTTTTCTAAAAGTAAGTTGATGATCCCCCCCCCCCCCAAAAAAAAATACTTGTAAATGCGTAGGCAAATGAGGAACATTGTAATTTGTAGCAACCTAACCCAACCCCACCCTCTCCCAACTCTGCGCATGCAAGCTAAGTACTCCATTCCCCCATTTTTATCCCACTTTTTATCCGAGCCAGAGCACCAGCAGCAGAAGCAAGGCAGAGGCATCAGGCATGCGTTATCCCATCTCCATCCCTTATAAAACCCCCCCACCTACGCTACTGTAATCGCTACGCCCTTACTTCCATTTCTTTCTTCTTCCTCTTCATTTCCATTTC
The DNA here is from genome assembly GCA_963691705.1 of Viola odorata. Lineage (NCBI taxonomy): Eukaryota > Viridiplantae > Streptophyta > Magnoliopsida > Malpighiales > Violaceae > Viola > Viola odorata. The sequence goes on from OY829545.1 coordinate 17,528,283, forward strand.
TTGGGTCTGTCTCCTTTAAGCTTTTCAAATTGATTTTTCTTTTTTCAAGAAGAAATCAAGAGATTCAAGAACATGGGTACTGAGGCTGTTGAGATCATCTACCCCAATCCCTTCCCTAAACTTTGCAATGAGATTGAGATCAACCAAACTCTTACTAAGAATCTTAACGACTCTTCTTGGTACGAAGAAGACCTTGATGATGATCTCAAGTGGTCTTTCGCCTTGAAAAGGTAGTCCCTTTCCTGTCCCTACATGCAAATCACCCAAAGGGTCCTTTCGAAAAACAAAAACGAGGGTTGGCAATTATACCCGCAAGTAAGTTTGGGTACCCGCCCAACCCAGTAAGATGTAGGCGAGGAATACCCGCATAATATGGGTCATCCCCTCCCCGCAACTATACCCGCAGGTGCGGGTACCCAACACCTTCTCCCATACCCATTCATCATTTTACATAAATTTATATGTAAATTAAATAATAACTTGACTATTTTCTCTCTTTCTTTTTTTTAAATTTTTTTCTTGATAATTTGGCATATTCTTTTTTATGGAAAGGAAAAAAAAATCTTGTGCCATTAAACTAAAATTTTGCTCATATTTTACTCTATAGAAAAATACATATTTAGTTTTAGTATTTATTAATTTTAAAAAAATTAAAAAAGTGTGGATACCTACAAGTATACTCGTAGTGATAATCCTCACCCTTCGTGCGAGTACGGGTATGGTATACCCACAAAGATACAAGTGTAGATATAAAGAGTGTTCACCCGTCCTATACCGACTCAATTGTCATCCCAACCTTTGATTTAAATTTTGTCTCTTCTCATTATTTTTCTTCTTTTAATTTGGTTAATGGTATTAATGCTCTTATTGTTTTTTTGTTACTAAACAGTGTACTGCATAAAGGGACTAGCGAGTTCCAGGACATTGCTCTGTTGGATACCAAGCGTTTTGGAAAGGTTAGCATCAATTTTCTTGTTTCTATGGAGCAAAAAAAATATAAATTTTCTAGTTTGTTTACATTTACATCTTATGGTTGAAATTTCATGTAGGTATTAGTGATTGATGGGAAGATGCAGAGTGCTGAGGTAGATGAGTTTATCTATCATGAATGCTTAATTCACCCTGCCCTCCTCTGCCACCCCAAGTGAGTCTCCTCTTTTGCCTTTCTTTGTTTTATACGCAGAGGTAAAACTCAAACATGAGTCCAAGAAATTGATTGGAAATGTCAATTTGGTATGTACAGCCCAAGAAATGTGTTTATAATGGGAGGAGGTGAAGGTTCTGCCGCCAGAGAAATTCTCAAGCACAAAGTGATAGAAAAAGTTGTCATGTGTGACATTGATCAGGTAACTATGCACCTTTTCTCTAGTATAGTGAAAAGATGGCTAATCCTTGTTTATGAAAGAGTGCTCCAAATTTGTCTTTGAAAACACATTCTGGTTAAAATTGCAGGAAGTTGTGGATTTCTGTCGCAGACATTTGACAGTAAACCGAGAAGCATTTGCTAACAAGAAGCTTAATCTAGTGATTAATGATGCCAAGTAAGATACTTGCAACTAGACCTTGCATAGTCACTCAGATATTGTTGCGAAAATTAAGCAACTTGTGCATGTTGACTGAGCTAAATCTTGATTTGTTGATGAAGGGCTGAAATGGAGGGGAGGAATGACAAATTTGATATTATAGTTGGAGATTTAGCAGACCCGGTTGAAGGAGGGCCTTGCTATCAACTTTACACGAAATCTTTCTACGAGAGAATTCTCAAGCCTAGACTCAATGATAATGGCATTTTTGTTACTCAGGTTGGAGATTTTGGCCGTGTCGAAGAAAAACATATGGAATGTTTCGCTTCTTAGTATTTATTTGGTTCTACATGTTCAATATTCTGCAGGCTGGACCGGCTGGCATTTCCTCGCACAAAGAGGTCTTCTCCTCTATATACAACACAATCAAACAGGTTTTCAAATGTAAGTCCATGATCAACCTACATTTAGATCATATAATGCTAGTGCGTCGTTAACTGTACATTTCTGATGTTCTGCCTCTTGAGCTACGGTTATTGTTCGAGCAGATGTGGTTGCATATAGTGCTCATGTGCCATCGTTCGCTGATACTTGGGGATGGGTCATGGTAAGTATATAGGAAATCCTGTGTTGGTGTTGGTTCATTTTAATGCTTGTTATGCTGAGGTATCCATTCATATTGTATTATGAATCCAGGCCTCGGACCAACCATTCTGTATGAACGCTGAGGTGATGGATCACAGGATCGATAACAGAATCGAGGGCGAACTACTTTACCTAAATGGTGCTGCATTCCTTTCCTCTGCCACCATGAACAAAACAGTTCTACTATCGTAAGTTCTTCATCGTTAGCTCGTACTAAACACTAAAAAACTTCACTTCATTGCTGATGCATCAATCTGACCGGATATTGAATTCGTTGGATAATGTCTCAGGCTGTTGAATGAGACCCATGTCTATACGGAGGAAGATGCGAGATTTATCCATGGACATGGAGTGGCTTACAGAAATTGAGGTCTAATTGTTCTGAAGGATGATGGCTTGCAGTGGGGAAGGGGATTCCTGTATAGAAAATGAAAAGAAGGGTTGAAAATGTGTAGAAAACTATTTCAAATTATCAACAAGGAAAGGATCAATCCAACAATTGTTAAAAGTTATTGGGTCTTTTTTGTTTGTGTTTTTGTAATTTATTGGGTTGTTTATAGGGTATTCTTCCATGTGAAGAACCCTCATCAGTTTTAATCCATTCGGCTTTTGTTTTTAATTATTTGTTTACTGCTCTCTGTTTATTACTATAGTTCTAACATTTTTAAAAATATTCGTTTGGGTCCCGGACCTTTTTTTTATTCGATAAGGTCCCTTTAACTCTTGAGGCCCATCCGGCCCTAAAAGCCCTCTTTCGAAGCCCGCTTGTTTTGTCATCTTTTAAGTTATCTGAATTCACTTCGATATTATGATGGACTCATGCACATTATTATGGCCCAAATACAAATCTGCCTTGAAACCAAGTTGAATTTTCGTGTCTTGGATGAGCAGGTTGGGTCTAATTTCAAGTCTTGGTGCTCAAAATCTGCAATTTTAATCTGAAAATGAATAAAAAAATAATATTTAAAAATAGAGAGTGTCCAGCTGTTCAAATCAATCACTTTTCGATCAAATAGCGTGAGCAGAACTGCTCATGATTTAACATGGTTTGAACAGAATTTACCTTAATCACTCAGGATAGTTGTGGTTTAGACCCGGTAAAAAAAGCTATTTCTTACCTTAAAATCCTAGACTCTATAGCGGGAAGTGTTGTTTAATCAAATGGAGAACACAAGCTCTGTAAATTCTTATTAAAAAGTTAATGTAAATACGTGTAAATACTAAATAGGTAAGTTTATTGATGGTAATGTCAAATGTGAGATACATAAGCAAGAGCAAAGCAAAGAACTAATTCCAAGAAAGAAATTAGAGTAATCTTTAGCCTCGCTTAACAGGATCAAAGTTGGAAACTCCAATGACAGCTCCAAATATAGCAGTAAGCACAACTCCACCAGCAGTGATGCTGAGCAAGAAGTTCTGGAGAGATGGAGACAGGTCAGACCCTGCTGCCAACGCCACATCCGGTACCACCATGGAAGCTGTCAATGCAGCTGCTGTTAGCCCCACCACCGCCTTCTCTTTCAGCGACGCCCGGACTTCAACCCTGCCGGACTTTGAACCTGTGACAAAAGCCACCTTCGATGTCCTCAAAGGTAGCGGGTTGAGGAAAGATTGTGGGGATGGGGGTTGCAGACATTGCAGTGACTTCTTCCCGGTCGCTGAAGTTATCGGCATAGACGTCGAAACTAATGTCATTTTTCTGTGAAGTAATGGCTAGTTTCGCTCTTTGCTGTGCTTTTTCTTTTTTTCTAGTATTGGTTTGAGAGATTTAGGTATTGGATGGTGAAAAGGATGAAGGAATCATAATGAGAGGTGGAGAACATAAGCTGACATGTTGTAAGATAAGGTTATCCATCCAGGAAAACAAGGATTTTAAAATCCTTGTATAAATCATCAATCTAAGGTTCTTGTCCACTAGGAAATGAATATACTTTCATAGACGACGTGTGGTTCGTACGATCTAGATATGGCACTAGATTTCTGACCACTAGATTAAAATGGCAATGCTTAAAATATTCTGGCCATTTAGCATAAACAAAAGGGAAAAAAGAACAGGTGCACACTAGCAGCAAGTGCTAATTCATTCCTCACAGAAATTACCCGTTAGTCAATTTCGGTTGATTCAATTCAATTCCTTATCGCTGACATGGATACGCTGGGGAAGAAGGTAGTATTTTATCTTCAGATCTTCGAAAATTCTCTTTATCGCCATGACCAGTTCAGTCTTTCGCTTGTTCTTCTCCCCATATTCTTGGAAGTTCATCGTGTGAGTAGAATAGAGAGCCATCTTCAACTTGTTCACATTCTCAATTTCCTTCACTACAACAGTGTGCGTCGGATGCCAGTGCTGGGGATTCTCATCCAAGTACCTGAACAATCAGGAGAAAGTTGTTAAAAGAATAGTGATGGAAGCAACATAGATTCCCTTTGCCGCAAAACCAACACTATTAGGCCAAAATAGGATTGCTCGCTCATCGCTATTGAAAGACCAATCCGGTTTCCTACACATGCTAGTTAGTACATGATTGCCAAATGTTCGTGCTTTTTCCACTCTGATATCCTACGGATTAAAGGATTACTTTCCAACAATTGAAGAGCAAATAAGGGCAAAGAATAATGCAGCATTCAACTTACTCCTTAATTTTATCTCTTAGCAACCCGATCTTCGCCACTGGTGTTGCAAAATCAATTGAGAATTCCACAGTTTCACCCATATTTGAGCTTCTGTAGTAATTGCTGATGGGCTTTGTGGACAAAACTGAATTTGGATAGTACACCTTCTCAGAATCAAGTTTCAAGAAAACTGTTGTCAGGATGTTCATTTCTTCGACCAACAGCTGTCAAAGATAAAAATGAAACAGAGTGAATGAAGGTCTCTCTTTGCGAAAGGGAGAAACAAAAGCCAGTTTGAAACTTACAGGAACACCATCAACAACAACACGATCTCCGACGTCAAATGGGTGCATCACAAATACAAATATAATAGCTTCAAATATAGTCTTGCAGGTGTTTCCAAACATAAAAGCTGCCACAACAAGCTGTGATGATAGTACAACAAGTATTTTCGTTGTTGCAACTTCAATCAAAAGAAGCCAAATAACGATGGTGACAACAACCAGTATTCCCGTGACAAGCTTGCTTAATTGCTTAACAGCTGTTTTGGTGTCACTTAAAGCATGCGCAAGGGCTTTCCGACCGTTGTAAACCTTCACCTGTAAACTATGAAGAACACATATTCAAATGCCATACAGAGGTCACACACTTCCCCTCCTTAGTTACACAGTCATCAACATCAACATAAATAGTTGCATTCAGAATATAATAGTAAGCAAGTTTGGTTAAAAGTAATACCATTAATTCCACAAGTCCAGAATGAACCAGAAATGCCATTTGTATCAATTCTTGCCATAACATTGGAGCAAATTTGACCCAATGTTATGAGAGGAACAGTTATCATCCTTGTTCCGTGTGTTTCCAAATTACAATCAGAGTGCAGGAATGTAGTGAGAGGGATAGCAAGAGCCTTAAAATTCTTGCTTGGAAACCAAACTTTTATCAATAATACACTAAGCATCCTAACTCCACATGATTGCTTAAAAAGATTGTAGCACAGGTTGAGGACCTAAACTCAATTTGCAATGTGATGCGAGTCATTCCAGGAAACATAAATTTTATGTTGACATGAGAACTGTGTTCTTTCTCCATGCTCACATTATTCCTCATACACAAGATGCAGCAGCTGAAATTGTAGTAGTGCAGTATATTGCAAAGCAAGAGAATAAACATGCAGAACTGCACTTATGTGGGGCATGGCCTAAAAAACCAAGGGAAGAATAAATTGAAAATCTAAGTGTAGTTTCATTTTCAGGAAAAGGAAATGAGTTTTACCACCCAGTCTGTCAAAGCTTTTCTATCAATACGTCCTGACTCTGATCCTTCAATAAGTGGAAAAACAAGATCAACTTCCTCCTTAATCAAAAACCTTAAGAGGTCCTCCTCATCTATGTACCTGATCATAAAATGATGTATTATTTAGAAGAGCAACAGAGTGCAGTAAAATACAAAATTGTCCAGACAGATTTTCTCACTTGCAACCGGATTGAGCAACATTCTGGAAAATGCGAAAGGCTGCAGCAGTTGCCTCCATCTCATTGGTAATCTCCCCATCAGTTTGTGCACCTCCTCCATAACCACATTCATCGATTACATTGGAGATGGTGGACAGCCTAGAATTTGTAACAGCGTCTACCAAGACCTTCATCGTCCAAGCCGAAACCTTCTCCTGTTTCATCTGATGAACCTTTCCCATGTCAATCACCTTTTTAGCCTTACCTTTGCCCTTTTTAGTGCTTCTGACACTTAAAGTGCCCATGGTAGGTGATCTACCAAATCTTCTAGCCTCCTCTATAACTGGAGGCCCTGACAAGGTTTGCAGGATGTATTGATGAAAAACAGATTCTTGAATTCTGTCGAAGAATGCTTTCACGTGGAAACTAGATGCTAAAATCTTTAGCAATAGGGTCTTCAGCAGCCACAAAAATGATCCAATAAGAAGTGAAACTAGAGTCCAGGTAATACAATTTAGGATTTTGGTGGCAGTCTTGGTTCGTTCAACTCCATGATTGAATAGGAAAGTCCAAGCAAGAAGAACCAAACCAATCCAAATAAACACTTGAACGGATTTCTTCAAACCATGCACAAAATAAAGCACCTTTCTCCTTAGCAAAAAGTTCCTCTCAATCAAGAACACAATAACATGCATGAACTTATTCGTAACAAGCATGCCACTGAATATCACCATCACTAGCACACACCACTTCCAAAACTCTAAACCCCAAATTCTTAACCTCTCTAGTTTCTCTACAGTCAAGCCAGCCACCAAGCACCCTAAAATGCACAAAAATATAAGCCACTCAATCACCACCCTAGGTTTTATTCTCTTACGCTTCTCTTTAATCATTTCAACCTTCTGGACTATCTCCTCGTCCTCCTTGTCCTCCTCATCCTCGTATTCCGGCCCTCCAGGAGATGCCATCAATGGTGTCTTAGGGGTCATAGAATTTGTCCTAATACTCGAAGCAGACTTGTTAATAGGTGGGCCCCGGTTAAGTGTATCCCTATAAGGAGAACTCACAGCAAGTTGCTCTTGCATAGTTAAACTATTCTCCTCCAACATTGAGGCATCAATAGTCTGTGGTGGTTCTCCAAATCTTGACTTAGGCTTTGAGTACACTGACCTAGTAAGTGACTTTCTTCTCGTGACTTTTTCATGAGAAGCAGGGCTTTTTGGGGGCTTACCAGAGCTCTGGTTAGACTGTGAAACCTCCTGCGGAAAGTAGCTGAATGGCATTGGTTTTGCAACACCACTAGGGCTTGATTCTTTGAGGGGTGAACTTGGGCAGCTTCTCGCCGGAGCAGATATTTGGTGGCCATTTGAAGCGGACCCTTTTGAAGTGAAGCTATCCACATTGCCAGATTTCGATTCTTCATTTGAGATGGCTATCAAGACTTCTCCTCCTCCATTGCTGGTTCTCTTCTCTGCCATACCTATTTCCCCACCTTTATGGCCCCTCTCTTTAGCATCCATCAAAACCCTACAGCTGCACAAATTAACTGTTCTTGTTCAACTAATTGAAGTGGTGCATAAAATAAGCAAAGAACGAAGTAAAGATTCTAACTTTAGACACATAAGGAAAGATAAATGGGAAATCTTTACATAAACAACTTTTATAAAGAGAAATCTTCTCACTTCCCTTTAAAAAAAAGGGTCTTCAATCGGACCTTGTCACAGTTCAAAGCAGAAAGAAAATCTCTACAGAAGCACAAAAAGTAACTATTTTTTAAGATTCCGCTACAAAACATCACTTATTGAGCTAGGAAAAAGGGAAAATAACTTCTTGCTAACAAGTAACTCCAAAAGTCGCTAACTTTACAAAAATGAGCCATCCATTTGATTCATAAACACACACAAAAGAAAGAAATGAGGCTGCTTTCGTGTAAAGGAAAGAAAACATATAGAAGGTATGAATGAAACAGAGAAGCCGTACCTGAAGAATAGAAAATACTGCTACTTTCACTGAAATGTAGCCATTTTGCAAAGAACCCAGAAGCAGGAATGTAGAAAAGATGGGTGTGAAATGGAGCAAGTGAGAGAACTGGTGCGTCAAGGCAAGAAAGATGAGAAACGCAGAACTATTTTAATAATCAACAAATGAGTGATTACTGATTAGGCTTTAACAGAACAAACAAATGAGTGAGTACAACAATACATAAAAGTGCAGCAGGTCACTAGTTTTAGCAATGAGTAATGACAGCTCAAAAGTGATGAGCTAAAAGAGGAACAGTAGCAGAAGTTAGCAGGAAAACCAGATTTTTATACTCCCTCCGTCTATAAATAATTATCGTTTTGATTTGGACACGCATTTTAAGAAAGCCGGATGATTCACTATTTGAGACAATTTTGCTCCAAATTTTTTCTCAGACGTACCTTAACGTACGTTCGAAAAAAGTACGAATTTTTTTGGAGTCAAATAATAAATCATCCGATGTTCTTAAAATACGTGTCCAAAGTCAAAACGTCCATTAAAAATGGACGGAGGGAGTATTAAACAAAGACTTTTTTAAAGGCTTGAAATTGTAAGGTTTTAAAAAATAAATTAGAGATTTATTAGCACATTCTCCAATGGGAGAACTAGTTTCATGGCATTAGAAAGGAGTTATTGATTTTCGCCCAGACTCCAGAGTTGATAGTGTGTTGTTGTTGCTCATGGACTTTTTTCAGAGAAACCAGACCGGATATGGAAATAGAGCCGTTGTGTTGTCACACTCGTACGATCTGCATTTGTACTATTTTCTTTTCTTTTCTTTTCTTTTTTCCACGTTTAATTATTTCTTAGTTGGTTGAAAAAAAAGTATTTCATTTTGGACCACTATTTGTGAGTTTTGATCTGTTGCACTTGCACACACTCATCATGTACAGATGTACCAGTCGCCACCATCACTGGTCTTCCATTTTCCTCGATTTCTTCTTTTCAACCTTTATTCATCAAAAACCTACCGGTCAAAAACAATGTTCGTAATTAGTGCTTATAGGTTTCCAAAATAAAACAAATCAACCGCAATATACAACTGAACAAGCTTGATACATTTAAATGGAAACGAGCTCAATTATTCCATTGAAAAAATTGGAAATTAATTCGAAATTGATCATCACGTGATTAATTCTTATAATTAAAATAATTCGGGTAAGAAAGTAATTATTACTAACTAATTATCTAAAAAGATAAATACGGCAGAGGAGAGTATCATGTCATCAAACAGTTACAGGATTGTTTGTTGAATATTTCTGAGACGGGAAGTGATTGTAGCGAAGGATGGCCTAAATGTAGCGTCGCTATGCCATGAATTGCAAATTAGATTGATGAGCTCGCCAAGGCCAAGTTGCTCATTTCCCTCGCCAAGTTTAGGCCTCAATTCGCCTTCTGATACCTCCATCGCAATCTAATACTCAAAAAAGAAAGAAAGATTAGAAGCACTAATTAATAAATTAGAACGCTAATGGTGATTACATGTTAATTAATTACATTTTCATACCTCGGCAGGACCATAATTAGCCTCAATATATGGATGATTTCCTGTTACAAGCTCATTAAGTATAACACCAAAACTGTACACGTCACATTTCTCGTTATAAGGCTCGCACCGAGTCACCTCTGGCGCCATGTAAACATAAGTTCCTGAAAATTATTACAAACTTAATAAAAATAAAAATAAAAGATTAGCTTTGATTAACTATCAATTACTTCCCCATTATACACACACAAATTTTAAAAAAATTGGTTTCTAAATAATATCACTTTGGAAAAAAACAAGAAAATGTTTACTTTTTTTTTATAAAATTTTATCTCCTAATAATAAATAAGTTTTCGTAAAATCAATAAATTAAACCTTAAATGACAGATTAAAATAAATAGATACGATAAAAAGTAACTAGGTAGAACTCGCCTGTTTCTCCGGTGAGTGCCATTTCTTCATCAATCAAGAACCTGGCATGCCCAAAATCAGCTACTCTAACATGATCGGCATCGTCTAGAAAAATGTTGCTTGGTTTTAGGTCACGATGAAGTACTTTAGGTTTTTGTTCATGGAGATATTGCATTGCTTGAGCAATTTCCAGTGCAACAGAAATTCTGGTTTTGATGGGCGGGAGGGGAATGGACCGGTCTTTCTTTCGGCCGCCCGGCCCATGAAGCCAGTCCTTCAATGTTAGCCCCAATAGTTCGGTGACGACCCACGCATTATTTGGTGGGCCGAGGCATGCGCCCATTAGCTGCAGCACAAAACGATGCCGTTGCCTAGATAAAGTTTCTAGTTCTTGAGCAAAAAATGCCACCCCATTTTCATTGGAGTAGAAAAAATCTGGATTTATGCATTTTACTGCAACATCAAGGCCTCTCCAAATCGCTCTGTAGATCTCTGATGTGCTCCCTTTTCCTATTTGCTCTTGCAATTCGATCTATCACAATGGGCATCCAAAAGTATAGCATGCTGACTTAATTTTATATAATAGGATAAACAATTATATATTTATTAAATTTTGGTGTCAAAGACTCGAATGTTTAGTAGTCACGTTGGCTTGACTAATCCGAATTCTGTTTCTATTAATGTCTAAATTTAAATATGTCTTGTAACGTGAATTTCTAACAATCAAACTCATATATGGAGAGAGAAACGGAGCTCTGACCTCGTGATGTTCGATGTACCATCCATTGATCTTGGCTTGATTGATGATTTCTTCAAGATTGGAAGAATGTTGGATAGGAGACGGCAATGTATTCTTGGCATGAAGAACAGGGGATAGTTGTTGTTGATCATCATTATTGTTATGATCACTTTTTCTTATAAGGCTAAGGAAACCATTTTCTTGTGCAACTTGAAGACAATATTTTAGATAGTCTTGTGTTCTCTCCATTTTCTTCCTGTACATTGTCCTCAGCTCCTTTTGCTTTATGATTTCCCTTTGAAGCTCTGTCACCTACAAACAAACAAAAAATGTAAAAATCATGTTCCTTGCTTCTTTACCATATGTTCTATAGTTGGGCCCAAACACAATTACTCTAGAGTCTAGGGAGAGATGTACAAGATTGGGCTGGGCCTACGAAATTGAGAAGAAGAAGAAATGATTGCATCACTAGAAATGCCGGAGATTTAATTTTAGTATTAGCACTTTTACTAAATGACGTCGTTACCTGTCGTGCTAATGGAGATCCCGGTCGTTGGTGCTGCTGATTAGTTGTTGTAGAGACAACAGAACCCATTCTCACGCCGTCTTTAGATCCCTTACAACATCCGAACATAGACTTGGTCGTGTTCGGGGTGGATCCTTGCTTCACCGGAGAATTCCCGATGACCGGTGAGTGCCTCAAGCTATACGATGTAGCGTTCTTCTCCGGGTTTCTGGCTGCAACGTACATGATTTGTTCTCCCCAATCGTTCGAACTCAATTGATTATGGTTATGTTGGAGACAAAAGAGAGAGGGGACAATGCATATTATCATATCATTAAGTCAATGTAATGAGGTTTTGACGTCCTCCTAGTTCCTACAAATTAACGGACGGACCTTGTAATGTGGTAACCAAATCCGGCCCAACATTGTTTCTATCTAAGAGACTCATACAAATTTGTCACTACATTAATGTTTCTTCTTGTTCGTTTTCTCCATAAAGAAAATATTTTTGTGATTTTATTTTTATTGTGTGCTTATCTGTTTTTTCTATTCTTTAATTAATTAATATGACTGTTTTTCTATTCTTTAAGATGATAACTTCTATGTCATATTTAAACTCTAGTGTTTATTAAAAAAAAATCAGTAATAGATAAATAAACTAACTCTAGTGCTGGGAAAAAGTCATGAAGTTTGACTATTTTGGACGTGGGCCTCCAAAAATTCATGGCGAGTCCATAGACAAGTTTTTTTTTTTAATTATTATTTTCATTCCCCTATTTTGAAAACGATGTCGTTTAACAACATAACAACAGCAACGACAGTCCTTCCTCCCCTTTCTTTCTTCCCGTACAGAAGCCTACCATCCCTCTCTCCTGCAGAGCTACCACCGCCGGCCGCACAAGCGCGCGGGTTTGCTCCTCACCACAAATCGCGCAAACGCGCGACTCGATGCACATCCTTATCTTCTCTTCTCACATCCCACAACCTTACTTTCCTTAATCAAACCTTCCTTTCCTTTTCATAATTTGTCATGCGGGTTGATAGTGTTAGCATAATCCTTTGTGTACTTATGTCCGGTAGGGCTGCTTGACAGGTTCACTCTAACTCATAATCAAGCTGGAGTGCTTTCGTATGTTTTGTAAACATGTTGAGATTTTCATTTTCCAAATCTTCTATCGTCTTTTGTCACTGGGACCTTAAAAAAAAGAAAGACTGAGGAGGAAGGAGGTGGCGATTTTGATGCATCTTTTGTAAATTTTTGTTTTTTCCTAAAAAGAATATTCTTTTTCATCACATCATATCGTATCATTCATATCCTCCCCGCCTTCCCCTCTAGCTTCTGTTTCAAAACTTGGTAAAAGGATCGGAAAAGAAAAAGCTGGTAACCATCTCATGGAAACTCACCTCGGGATCGCGGATTGTGAGACTTTTCTTCACATTGTCTTTTGTACTAACCATCTTACAAAGCAAAAGTGAGCAAAAGACCAACTAACCCAACCCAACTGGACCATCTGATCTCATGCTCTATTTGTGAGCAGGCCGGAGTGAAAACGACCCGGCCCATATTCTTCATTTTACTCACTCTTTTACCTGGCTTTTCCAAAAGAACACAAGAAAACAAAATTTAAAAAGAAGGAAAGAGTGTCTCATTCATTCTTCCATTTTCTTTCTTGTAAGGTATCTAAATCTATTGTCACTTTCCTTCATGGAAGTCAGGGGGTCATCAATATTCATGGAGTTTTTATTACAGAGTATGATATTCTCGAGTTTTTTTTATTGGATAGCAGTTATGATCTAAATTTTTATTTAAAAAAAAAAACCATAACTACTAATATGGTCCAATAAAAATATTATGGAAACACCTAATAAAAATTCATTTTCATGACCTTTTATGGTGGAGGGATTTGTTATTTACTTGTCCAATTATGTATGCCTAGAATCCTCATACTTTAGGCCACAAAAGAGATTTCTTTTCTCCTAAAGCAATCAAGAGTATATCCATATTAATTTCACAATGTGTTAAAGTAAAAATTATTCTATTTTACTCGAAACAACTTAAAATACTAATTTTTTAATAAAAAATTATTAGTTTACTATGAACATTTTTATCCTTAATAATGAGCTAATACAATATAAATACGAGTCACACCTAGTGGCCAGTACACTCAAAGATAATTATGTTATCATCTAATTAGGTCTAGTCTAAAAAATATATAGCATAGTAAATAACAGATATATGGAAAAGGGACTTAGCAGGAGCAGTACTCCATGTCTTGGTTGGAGCTTGGAACTTGAAAACACTGCAACAACTTACAATAATGTTGTAGTGGTAACATAGGCTCAGCTGATTTATGGAAGGAGACAAAAATGGGACAATAAGCTCTTTCAAAAATGGTCCACTATACGTTGTCTTAAAATCTGATGGTCGGAAACTCTCGATCTTTTGCTGGAAAAAGGACAAGAACATTAAAATCTACTGGTTTCAACTTTCAAGTTCAACAAATAAAATGAACATTTAACGCTGGAAGTAATTAATTACAGGTATATACAAGGGTGACCATATGTCCGACCCGTCCGTTTAAGTTTAGATACCGTATATATACCTAATATAAATTTGAACATAATTTTTTTTCCGTGAAAAACCATGTTTAATATTTTAATTAGATGTCTCATTATCATTAAAAAAAGAAAGAAAAAGAAAGTGTTCGATGCAGTTTCCTGCTGGTCCTAGTCCAGAACAAAAGTTTCAAACAAATTAATCAAGGATCAAGAAAGTGCGATGGAATATATATGCTGATTTTGATTTAGTTTATGGATATTTTATAGAATTGATCCTGGACATGGAAGACATGGAAAGGGAATTGGAGTTAGCTCCTTGTATAGCAAGCAAAGCTAAGGTAGGAGCATAGACTGGTTTGTCTTTTCAAACTAAACTCTCTCCACGCCCACAATTACATTATTCCTCTCATCATTGCTGCCAACTTCCCCACCACACCTACCGTACGGAATCTCTAATTAACTTAAACAAAGCATTAATCACTACTATTATTAAAAGGTGCGGTCAAGTTTGTTGCTGTTTTAAAACTTTACGGTACTATTTACATCTTAGTTCAACTAAGCCCGAATGTAGACTTGGTACGGTGATATTGAGATTAATGAGACTGAAAAGGGATTTGGACAGGTTTATGTATAAAAAAATTATCCTAACAAGATTAATTAACTTAATTAATCTCAAAACTACATCCAAAACAAACCCAATTAAGTACTCTAAAGAGGTGCTAGCCCTTTTGATTGCATATTAATTTCTTGAATAAGTTACAACTCCACCACTTCCTTTTGAAAGAAATGTACCTAGCTATATGTATTTGTTTAATTAGTGTATAATGATAAGACAGTGTTTAATTTTGACCAAACTGATCTCGGATTATATTAAATACGTACTGAGTTTGAGCTACCACCCATTAATTTGCACATTCAGAATCTTGTGCATGCTCGTCACGTACGAATGATCATATGCTTGTAAGCAATTATTAGGTCTACCATATATAACAAATTGAACCTTCTTCCTCTTGTTAATTAAAAGTTAATTAATTAGTTGAACTTAGTTATATCCTTCTTCGTTATTCGAGGGAAGTGACGCGTGAGTTTTGCTGTTTGTTATCGGTTTAGCCAACTGTTTTTAGTTCGAGTCTCTTGTATTTGGTTCGTATTTTTTACGGTCATTTATTATGATCCTATTAATATATCTCTGCCTATTAAAAAAAAAAATATCCTTCTTCGTAATCACTGCAGCTAATTAATTATGATTATAAGATAATGTTTTATCATGCATTTTTATTTGTTTGCTGGCACAACAAGTTATATTACTTATATTGTAAAGATTCATATATTAATAAATAAAAAAAAAGGCCTCCAACGAACTACATGTCGCCGGATTAGCAATCCAGTTCAATCAGTATAGTAATTTTTGCAAATTGGGTGGAGGGGACTCTATAGTCTATAGGGTATGGTCAATGGCAAATAGCTCATGAACACAAAATTTGGTGTCGATTTGTGATGGCCCATGATCAACCACCATCACCATTTCCTTCTATAATAATCAACATTTTTATCTCTCTCCACTCTCCACTCACTGAATTCTCCTCCTCCTTTATTTTTTTATTAAGAACTCTTGGTCGTTAATAAAACTTACTGATTATATAGATCGTAAACTTTTTTTAGTATATGTGTAACTTTTTGTTAGCTAAAGTACACCTATAATAATACTCGAACTTAAAATTTATTTTTTTCATTTTATAAAAATTACCGCGGAACTCGTCGGTCATAAAAAAATCACGCTAATTCATAAATGTAGGTTTTCTTCTATCATAGGATTGGCTGAAAAAGTCATTCGGGGCTAGTCCTTCCACAAATGTTATAGTAAGATTTACACTCAATAATGTAAGACTCGCCGTCCTACTACATCCATATTCATATTCTTGTGTGTGACATAACTATTGTTCTGAAAATGCAGCTAAACTAGCTCTACCTCTATAAATGTTGCGGGCCAGCGCCACCTTCTTGACACCCATAACTTATTGTATTGCCCATCCTCTATTTTTTAAGAAATTCCGCACTTCATCTTCCCGGTGTATATTCATTTTACTTAAAATACTAGTTCAACGCTCTTATTTATTAAATAAAATAATAATAATATAATTTGATGATTAAATCTCAAAAAATTCAGATTTACATGCGGTGTAAATTTAAAATAATTAAAATTAGCACACAAACGTGATCGAATAAGAGATTGGGATTATTTATAAGATCGATATCAGACAGGCTCATGGTTTGAAAGGGATGAGCACCCATCCATAAACAAAAGAGCTTTTCTCTCTTTTTCTTCCAATTCTTGGTTTTCTTGGATGTAGGGTTGGGGAATGGTGATGATGCTAACGCAGTGTTCAAGTAATGAGGGGCCAAGCAATACAAAATTACAAAATCCAAATCCAATTCCAATTCCAATTCCAATTCCATGATACAGAAAAATAAAGAAATAAAAGAGAAAGAAAGAGCAAGAAAGCAAAAGCTTTCACTTTCTCTATTCCCATGGACGAAGATCTGCCCCTTTCCCTTTACCATCACATTCCTCTCTCTTTCGTTTTGCTTGTGATTACGATCTCGAATCTCTCTCTTTTTTCCTTTCTTTTTTTTATCCTCTGGTCTATCAAAAACCTATCTGTCAGTATCTACCTCCCCAGTTTTCTGATCATGATCAAAGAATTTAACACATCCCCACTTTTCTTTTCAGTTACTGTAAAACATATTCCCTTCTTCTTCTTCTCCTCACCTTTTCTTATCTTTACCTTCATTTCTTTATTCCTTAAACTTCATTTCATCTCTCACACAATATCAACAACAAAACAACAGCACAGTGTACGAACTGTGTACACATTATTGTGTTTCCTGTTCCTGTATTCTTGCTTACCTTTTCCTGCACAAACTTGAAATTTTACTGACACTGTTTAAAAATCTCAATTTCATACAAACTTACACCAAGAAAAAAATGGAGGAAAAGAATAATTACAGAACATACCATTCTTCTTTTGATGAAATTATACCATTTTCAGTATACCAACACCAATAATTTAGAGGAAAAAACAAGGATCTTGATTAAGAAAGACCCATTGAAGAAAACTAACTAAAGAACTACACTAGTAAGCCATTAGCTATGGCGCGATTAGTACTAAAATGGGTTGTTTCATACACAGGAAGCTCTTCCATGTACCTATCATTTCCTCCAATTACTTCAAGATGATCAAGCTCGAACAAATCTGAGCTGGAACAACTTGCAGCATCATCATCCTCATCTTCATTATCTTGATCATAATGATTATTAGTACAGTAATTATCGCGAACATCAATCATGATCACATCATTCTTCTTCTGATTTTGGTGGTGGTAATCTTTCAAGAATTTTCTTGCCACATCTTCAACTCTTCTGCTCTTCTCCATTACTTTGTACTTAACTTGATCATGATCCTCATCAGCAACAACTTTCCTTGATGGTGATTTCCCTATTTGCCACGCAGTTGGTAGAGAAACAGACATGAGCCTTGCCTCTAATTCATCTTCTTCTTCTCCTCCTCCTCCATACAAGGATTTGTGCCCAATGGGTCTGCAATCTTCATCAACAATAACACTCACAGGATAGAATCTAACATTCCGCTTAACCCCATTGCGCAATCTCTCCCTAGTGGTAGGTGAGTTCTTGCTCAAACATGATCTTGAAAATGATGAGGCAGAGGAGCAAGTTGTTGATGCCTGCCCTGACTTGAATTTCCTATCTTCATCAAAATTCTCAATCGAATTTGAGGTATTTTTTGATTTCTTGGTGTTCCCTGCAGTGAAAAGTGAGTTGATGAAGGTTGCAAGCTTACCACCTGGTGAAATTGGTTGCTTCACCTTCTTTAAATTGCTATAAATCTTCAAAGCCCTTGATTTGGACTTGATCATGCTCTCTTCAAGCCGCGGAGTCCGGTCTGTGCCCGAATTGTAGTGATAATCATCAAACATATGCAACTCTCTATGTTCATAAAACAGAGCACTCTCTGTTTTTTTCTCTGAACGAGCAGGGACACTGGTCCTCACCGGCTTAGGCTTTGGTGTAGCAAGAGAAGAAGCCCTTGATTTTGCTCCAAAAATGGAATCAGTATCGGAAGATGAGAACCCAGTACCAGAGCTGGAATCTGATGAAATTGAAGTTGAGCTGAAAAAGAGACCATCTTGGTCAAGATCACGCTCATGATGGATATTGTATTTCCTCTCCAATTCCGGCCCACTTTGTCGCCTCTGTTTCGTGCTGCTCGTCAATTTTTGATTCACCTTCTGGTCCATCCATTTGTCTATCAAACAAGCCCGATCAAGAGCAGACACTTCCCCTCCATTATTGCTCCTCACACTTTTCACATTACCACTACTACCTTTGCTCTGTTTTTTCACCATTGTTTCTCTGTAAAACCTCAGCTCCCGGCCATGTTCTGTATCCCCGCCGTCAATAGAACGGTATATTTCATCGAGAAGAGATGAAGAGAAAGATGGGTTTTTGAAATCAGGCCTGTACCTGCCTTCCCTCATCGTCTTCTCCCTCTCCCACTTATTATACATGGTTCCTGTTCGACAAAATGTCTGGAAGAAAGTTGTGTCGAAAAACAAGGGGAAAATTAGCAAAGACAAGGTTTTTAAGAGAGGGGTTTTTGTTTCCTGTGGTAAGAAAGAAGAAGAACAGAGCAATGGATCATGGATGTGTAATGAGAACAAAATGGCACGCCTTATGTGAGAATTGAGAAAGGAACGGCGGAAAGAAAAGAAACGAAATGAAATGAAATTGGAATTTGCACGCTTTTGCTGTTTGTGTTTGCTGTGGAGAGATGAGATGGGAGAGAAATGGGAACAGAGGCTATGGACTTTATAAAGGGGTGGGCGTCTTGTCATGCGCGTGCATGTCCATCCTAATTGGAGCCAATGCCAGATTGGCGTTTGCTTACGTGGCACTATTTGTTTATTTTTCCCTAATTGCCATTTGTTTTCTGAGAAAAAAATATTTTCCAAATTTGAATTTGGAACCGTTGATTATGTTGAAGAAGGATCACAACTCAAACAGTTAGGTTTATAATTTTATAATATGATTTTATCCGCTAATTAATAGTACTACATTATTAGCGCAACCACTTAAATTTGGACACATAACGCCAAAAGATGAAATCGATGCATGCATAAGAGGAAGGTAGGTTCGTTTCTGGTAGTTGTAAATTGCCGTTGAGTAGTTGGCATAAGCATAAATTAGTTATATAAAATACCTATAATTCTGAGTATGGTAACTATAATTAATTTCAATAATTTAGGAATGCAGAGCATTAAGCTAAAAATTTGGATTTGTTGCACGATGCACGTAATTAAGGACATCGCACGTGAATTTGTTGCACTAAAATCTGATTAGATGTGGCCAAGTAGTGGTTCGTTTTCACAAAAAAGTATAGTTAAGCAAGTAATTAAGATTTTGAAGATCATCTTGCTTACCCTATAAGTAGGTACTAGGTAGTAGTAATGGAACGTTTTTTAGCCCAAAATAAAGTAGACGACAGTAAAGTATCACACTGTATAAGACCGGACTGGACTGGACTGGACTTGTAGTGTACTTCCACTTAATGGGGCCCATGTTAGCACTGTTAGATGTTGTTTTGAATAGAGCTTTATTTACCAAATTATAGAAATGACAGCCCAAAAAGGGGAAACAAGTAGGTGAAAAATTTCTACTTAGTCACCGGAGCCTCTAATTTTCGTCTTTAATCATGCAAGTTTTAACTTAGGAGCTATGGAGCCTTTCTTACGCTCCGAATTTAGTAGCGGTTATTATCCTCCTCCCAGGCTATAGTGATCACCTTTGTTGGGGTTAAAGCTATTCTCTACGGCGCTTTCGGGTAAAAGATTAATTTCGTTCGAACATAGTCAAGTTTTGAAAAGAATGATGTTTTTTCTATTCTCCACACTCGAACCTAAGAAATCTCTTACCACTTGACCATGTGGTTAAAGTTATTTTGTCACATCACATTCCTGGAAAATGTCAATAATTTGATCATACCGTGTGAAATAATTTCTTTCGTGAGTGTTTTAATGGACTTGGTACAAACAAAGTTAATTATAATCATCACACCATAAACCATGTCAATTAAATGTTGTGCATCCAATCTCGACTCCGCTACCAATAGCTGTGCATAAATATCTGCTATACCAACATGATTAAACACAAACATAACTATTAAAGTACAAGAAATAACACAATATATTTTATAATAGTTCAGCAATTCTCAAAGAATACATTCACTCTTCCTTATTATTAGCATCACTCAATTACATCATCATCATAATTGGTCACGACCACGTACAAATCTACACAAATTATTTCATCTTGAACATGACAATCTTAACATATTGTTGATTTTTATACACTTACAACAAAAATCACATGCGATAGCCTGTGCGCACAGATTATCGATGGGTCCACCCGTCGATTAGGTGCGCGAGCCACCAAGGCGTGTGTTTTACTGATGGGAAACATTAAAAAAGAAGTTATCAACGGGAGATAAAACGCGAATCCATCGATAAATATCGACGAGAAAATAGTGTCTGCCAAATCTAAGCTATATTTTTTAGTGAAATTATATAATAAATTATCTTCCATAATTAATTCAAGATAAAAAATAACATTAAATTTGAGCAAAATGTTCCAATTTTTCCCCGCTTTCGTAATATTCTCAGCCTTTTCGAAACATTATATTATTTTTAGTCGAGCATTATCAGATTTTAAAAGAATATGATTTTCTTATCATAATTTACTTTATTTTTGTAGGCTTGAAGATGCGGATTAATGAACAAGTCGGTTAAACACACACAAGAATGGTATCCTCATAATTTTGGCAATTAACGGACCTTATAGGATTCCCCCCCCCCCCCCCCCCCCCCCCCCCCCCCCCCCCCCCCCCTTCTTAATTAATCTAAATCAATGAAACAAGATCATGATCAAGACTAAGGTGCAACAAATCTACCAAACCCCACAAAATCACTTAAAATTAGATTAAAATATGGGAGCAGTCATCTGCCTCCATGATCCTTATCAGGATCACATGAATTCCATTCATGGTTTATTCATGTTCATCAATCACAAGACACAAATTAATTTATCTATCCTTGGTTGATGCGGAAAGCTCATTACCTTGGTCTCCAATTGATTTCAACATTGCAACTTTGCAAGAGTGGCTTCCACCAACAATTAGACAATCTTGTTGATGTACTTTCTGCATCTGACTTTAACAGATATTTGGATAAATATTTAATACTCGTATGGTTTCCTTTTTTGGTAGGGATAATATTGGGTTGAATTGCGAATTTGCAACCATGGAATTTGTGGTCAATGGTCATGAACCTAGTCGAGAACATTTGCCATTCTAACCGGGGAACTATAGAGGACCTTGTTTTTGTTTTTGTTTATAATTTCAATTTCTTTCTTGGTCAAACTTGCTTTCCAAGAATCCACCTCGATGTTGATCATCATTTCAACTCCAAAACTCCAAATCTAACCTTTTCTTCCTCTTCTTCTACTTCAAAACTCAACTATTTCTTTTAACGATTTTCATTATCTTTAATCCCTCTGGATTTACTTCACTTAGTATTAATTTGCACATATACTAATTTCAATGTTCCCTGTCGTTCGACCGTATTTTACATATGCGCCTGACACGTGCGGCTTTGATGCCCCCCACCTATGTCTGTCTTTATCTTCGTTCGGACGCACACGTCATTAATGTAGCTCCCTTTATAGGAGCATCAAAGCCAATCAACCTTCGCCACGTGCTTCTCCGTCTTTTCCATTGTCGGCCCAGTTTTGGTTTCCAATCAATCACGTAATCTTGGGCTTAATCACTTTTAGTTAAGCCCAACTACATTCCACCTTATTTCCACCAAGGCCATCTTAGTCTTTAGTAAAAAAGAAAAAGAAAAAGAAAAAAAAATTATGGGGGTAACGCTGATGTGGTTTTATTGTGATCATATGATAAAAATTTATCAACCTTTAATTTATATAAAATTTGAGATTAAAAGTAAAATAAACCATATTAGAAGAGTTATTTTTCTTTTAAACTCGAAAAAACTTGAATGTAACAAATTTTGTACTTAAAATGGAGAAAAAAAACAAGGAAAACGATTTTTTTATGTTAATTGTTACATTTTTTTAAAAATAATTATATTATAAATTATTGTTAGAAATTTAGAATTATGGCATAAAAATAACATATTACAATAATTAAATTTGTGATTTTTTTTGTTTTTGTACTTTGCGAAAAATGCCAATTTCTTTGATTGCAGCAAAGAGGGTCGGCCGTCTTTTTCTTTGCCTCCCCTCGTACAAATATCCCTAATTGCTAAGGACACAACCTCGTGGAGGACAAACTAGTACCGTAATCTTTGACACCAGTTGTTAAAGTTTCCTTCTCAGATTAGGACTCGCCATTGATTAATTTCTCTCCTGAAAAGACCATGATTAGCCTGTGATTAGGAAACTGGTCCATCAAATTAGTGCTCACTTATACGTATCAAAATCTAATCTTTTAAAAAGATTAATCGTACAAAATCTGCATCGATCCCTTTGTCCCCCAAAGTTTCAAGAGATTAAAAACAAGATTGGCTTGTTAATCTTGATTACGTACGACTAATCCATATCCTTTGATTTGAGAAGTATGATTTTTATTTTGTTGAAAGTTACTGTCCCCCAAATAGTGCCTACATCTAATCAAAAGGGGACAAAACGGGAAATAAACGGACCTACACGTTGCCTCCACATCAGCAAGGGTAGCATCATGTGGTATGGCATGGCATGGAGCCACACCTGATTGCGCCTAGTCACTACTTGTGGGTCTTTTGACTGATTAGCCACGAAAATGCACATTATGCTCTAGACTGGAAACACATAAGAATCCGTCTCCAATTTGTTTCTGGACGCGTAATCCAGGTATTATTACATCTAGACGTTTTTAGTATGATCGCATACACGTGGCATGATTCCTTTGGATTGATCTCATTATTATGGATCTGTTTAGAATAACGTTCTATTTTTTTATTATAAATAGTTCAGGTTTTTTGAAATTCTAATTGCAGAAAATTATTAGTACTATTACTGTTTTATTATTTTCTTGCATAGGGTGGTCCATGGATTCATACCATAAATTGATGATGGTGATGGTGATGATTCTAGTATATGCGATCAACGGTGGTGTTTTTACATAAAAGAAAGCTTGGGTATGGTAATGTTTGAATGAGATGTGGAGGGGTTAAAGAGTACATGACAACATGTGATGGGGATCCCAAGAAGAGAAGAGGGTGTTTGTCTTGTTGGGGTTGGGGTTGCTATCAAGAAAGGAACAGTAGCTCTTTTCCCAACAAAAGCAACAAAATTAAAGCAAAATTTAGCATCTTCTCCTTTTTTTTCCCTTGTCATTTAGGACTCTCTTTTAGTCTCCTACCACAACTCGCAAGTGGCACCAAAATATACGCACCTCCACATCGATCCCTATAATGCTATGGGCTTTGTCACGTGCCCCATGGCCTGATCAAAGACCATGTTTGCTTTTCTATGTGGTCTTTATCATCACCCCGTCTTTTGTTCGAGTAATTACTGAATATTCCCAATACACGACGTTACATTCCACTTGTATAAATTATGGAATCTACTATTAAAATTTTACTAGTAGTAGATTCTAATATTTATATGAGTAAACAAGTGCGAGTTGTGATATGACACATTACGAGTACTCGCAAATATATAATAAAATTTGTGAATAATTAAAGTATGAGCTGCAAGATCGGAGGGTCTGATGCAATGAATTAAGGTGGAGTTAGTACTATCTCGGTGTGCTACTAAGGTACTAACCCACCATACCAGTTTGTTTGTAGGGTATCCTTACGCCATGTGAACTAAAAATTGATACCTACGGATGTGATTTATGTACAAGGTCGTCTTCTTCTTCAATAACATGTCTCAATGGACGGGTAGGTATAGTTGTTGTGTTTTGGATAAAAGAAGTAGTAGCAAATGCATGCATGTTATGGAAGAAGAGAGACCCACTGTTGCGTATTATTGATTATTTTGCAGACCCACTGTTCCTCCAAACGGGGGAATGTAGACAAGTTGACATGGACCTTCAAGAAGTTGAACCCAATTTGTCATAGGAAGATCAATTTCCTGGAAAATTGACCCTGTAGGCCCAATTTCTCCATGTCCTTTGACTCTGGGCCGATAGGCCCAATTTCTCCATCTCTTGCTAGGCCCATGTGGGACTTGAGGTTGGTGATTTTCAACTTTACACTAAATCGAACGAAGTCAATATCTGAAAAATGAATATTTACAGTGTGGATGTTTTGCTTCCAAAATGACAGCAGTTTTCAGGAATTATTTCAGACCAAGTTATTAACTCCTCTGCATTACCAAAATACAGCTTTTTGTCATGGCACGATTGATCTCTACTTGGACTTCAGCCTCTGCACATCCACCAACTGGTAAAGATCGCCTCGTTTTTGCTTTGTTAAAGGGAGGTTTGCCCTGTTTTTTGAGACACAAAATTAGGATACAAGCAAAACTAAATCATGGATGATAGATAATAAGTTAGGAAGGGACACCACCTTCTCGATTCAATTATCGAGTAATCAATCTCTGCTATTATCATATCCTGATCATGCTCGGTGGTGGCCAGAACTTCTCCAAACTGTCATTTGAAGATTTTGGTAAGTATCCTTTCCCGCTCAGGCACAAATTAGGGCTATAGAAGAAATGTAAATTCACTCACTGGTCCTATGAGAGTGGAGTGGCCCCAAGCCACATAACCAGCCTGGGCATCTCTGGCGGGTGAACAAGTTGCTACATATAGCTGCCGTTTAAATGTTACCAGTAAAGAAGCACACCTGTGAGAAATTCTCATCTAAAGTAAACCTGACTCATGAAAATACATGGTGCTGGATCAAAGTGAACTTGCAAACCCTTTGGAGAGGGATATAGAAATCTACAAAGAAAGTAATTTATAAATATGATAGCTTTACCTGATTATCCACAGCCCTGCACATGAAGTAAGGAGGACAAATCAGCAATATGAAATAAAAAATTCAACAGGCCTTGGCAGTTCACTCAGATCACGAACGAAACCATGAGAAATTTCATTTTGGAAAATAATATGTTCAAAAAAAGAAAATAAAACATAAACCCTTGAAGTGTGGAAGATAGCAGTACCTTGCCCTCTGCAATAGCTCCCAATGTAATGGTCCAGTAGTCATGTTAAACGCTCCAGGGTAGCATATTAAATGAGCACCTGGTGTAGAGTACTTGTTGCCATCAGCATTCAGTCGAGTTGTAAACAGAGTCAAGATTATCACCATATGACTAATCTGGCAATTCAGTAACTTGTAAGGGCCAAGGATTTTGTGCTAGACTATCATCTAGTTGCTTAGCCAAGCTAGGTCATAACCCGCAACCATCTATGGAAGTACAGCATTAACAGAAGTAGGTATTAAGTAAGAACTGAAAGATTTCACTAGGAAGTGCCAACAGAAATTGCACAAGATGCATTAATCATTAGCTACACTCCAATCTCTTAAGAAAAAAAAAAAAAACTACACTCCAAAATGTTCTTAAGTGATACTATGGGGATATTATGATACTCAACTCCAAAATGTTCTTAAGTGATACTATGGGGATATTATGATACTCAATTTCATCCAAGACACCTCATCACCACTTGGAGGTAGGATCTTAATTTATAAGTCCTGCAAATGATGTCGCGAAGAGAGAATTTTTTTGCAGCTGAATTGGGCATATGTGATGTGACAAAGCCATTCTTGTGGCTCGGAATTATTAAACTATGCTAGTCATCAACAAAAATAGATAACCAGAAGGAAAGATCCACATGTCAAACAAGACAAAAAGTATAAGGTAAAAGAAGAAAGAAGCACCTCTTGCTGCATATATCATTGCCAATTCCTGGAACCGAATGTCATAGCAGATGCCTATCCCGATGCGACCAACCTCTGCATGAACCAGTTTTTGGTTATTACCCCAACCCCAATAAAGAGCGAAAGAAAAGCCGTCTTCTCTTCACTAAGCAGAGAACCATATAAAAACAATAGACCATTATGGTAATACTACAACACAAATAGAAGAGTTTAATAATTGGTAGACCATTTATGATGAAGAAACAAAATTCAAGGAATGCTCCTATTCGTATATTTTTTCCTCTTCCTCTCCTACCGATACAATATTAAAGACATCTGTTCCCTTACATCTGCTTCAGCAGGACATTATTGCATGGCATAAACCACAATCCATGGATCACAAAAAGGAAAAAAAAGAAGAAGAACATAAAACAACTTACTAATATACAAATTATTCCAGTGGTTTAAGTTCTGGAGAAAAAAGAAAAAAACCTGTATCAACAATGGTTGGAGTCTCCCCTGCTGTGAGAGTCTTCGATTCCATAAATGTTATCTTCCCTGGGATATCAATATCAAAAAGATGTATCTGCAATCCCATGCACACCACACAAACCGACACCAAACACATCAAATTCAACTCACCAACATTAGAAATATCAGTACAGAATCAATTCAAACGCTTGAAAACAAGGTGTCCATTTCATTATTGCTTTTAAGGTTACACTTGTTTTTCTTTATCAGATACAAACAAGCATTTGATAGAAGTGTCCATTTTATTATGCTTCTAAGGTTACACTTGTTTTCTTTATCAGATAGAAACAAGCATTTGATAGAAGCATGCGAGTTAATGCATAGCAAATCTGTTCAACTACCATAAACAGAGTGAAAACTCAATGCCAACCCACAGAAGACATTCCGTACCTTACGGTGCTTAGCTTTCAACTTCCCATCAGTACCAAACACACAGCAAGTATTATACAACCTATCCCCGCACCGTTCCGGAATGGACCCACCAACTATAGTTACTTTAAGACCTCGAGCAGCTTCAGAAAGCATGGCAGTTGAAGGGGACCCATCACCATCAGCATCTATATCCTCAGCATACACCGGGAAACTATCATTGGAGTATGGACTGTTCCATATTTCCTAACATTTTCAAATCAAAGTCACAAAACCCCTAGTTCATTAATAATGCCATCGTCACCAGCTGAGATTAGTATTATAAAAATAAATATGAGAAACAAGCAACTAACAGGTAACATAACGAGCTTAGCGCCTTTTCCAGCTGCTTCTTCAATTGCGGCGCGAGCATTCGCGATGTTTCGCTCTTTATCCCGCGTCACCAGTATCTGACACAGCCCGATTTTAAACTGCATTAAAAAACACAAAAGTCAGTAGAAAGAAATGATTAGCTAACCCAGTAACAGAAAAATTATATGATGCAATGATTATTGCCTTGGTGATGGGTGGAACGGGCAAGGGGAGGGCGGGAGGAGCGCGGGCTTGCTCGGGGTTGAAGGAAGAAGCCATGACGGTGCGGATTTGGGATTTTTGGCGAAAATTGATGGGCTTGAAGTTGGCGGCAGCGGAGGCCGCGGCGGCAGTGAATGATTTTGGGTGGAAAATGGCGGATTGATCGTGGTGGAAACTGAGATTTCGTGAGCTGAAGAGTGTGGAAATTGCTGACTTCATTTCATTTATTTTCCTTTCTTCAGTTTTCCATTGGCGAGATGGAGACGGTGACTACTGGTGGACCGGTGTTGGTGCGTGAGACTAGAGATAAAACGATATCGTTTAAGGGATACAAAGTTGAAACGCTGCGTTTTAACCCTTAACGGCTCTTAGTCAACCGGTAACTGAAGCGATGCAATTGCTAGCCCGAATTGAACGACGTATACATTATAAGGAAAGGACTTTACTTTCTTGAACGATGCCGTGTTTGAAAAATAATTTAAATAAGAAACAGAAACTGTCAAACACATAAACATAACGATCATCAACTGCCTATCTCCCGCTTCCTTCAAATACCACCAAATTCCTACTGCATTTTCCTTCATCCTCATTCTCTCCTCCCCATAGCCATTCTCAAGCGCCTGCACTGGAAACGACCGGACTAGAACCGGTCATTTTGGTGTGGGTGCTTGAGGAATTATCCCAACCATCACCAACAATTACCATTCCTGCCTAAGTGTTGGGGCTAATTAAGCAATCATGGGTGATCCGAACTCCATTGTCCCTTAATGACCCACGTAATGATCCTATGGAGGTCAACTTTAAGGATTTTATGAGTGACCAGAACCCGACTGATTTAGCAACACCTGAAAATGCACCAAGTCCCCAATTCGCATTTGATAATGAACCTAATAATGAGGACCTTAATGGTGATCATGATCCCATTTTTGAGGATCTTGTGAGAACTCTGAGGGAAAGCGAAGCCTCTAGGCCATCATCTTCATCACTGTCGCAGCAATTGAGTGGAAATGAACATAATTTTCATGGTGGGGGGCTTACTGGGAATCAATTTGTTCATAACTAGGACAATCAAAGTGGTGGTGGTGGTGGTTTGTTGCAACCATTGCATAACCAATTACAGAGTATGAACACTCAAAGTGGCGGTGGGGGTTTGTTGCCGCCATTGAATCCTACCAATTCTAAAATGTGAGTATTCAAGGTGGTGCGGGTGGGGGTTTGTTGCAGCCATTACAGCATAACCAATTTTCAAATTTGAACACTCAAGGTGGTGGTAGCGAGAGTTTGTTGCCGCAATTGCAACCAAGCTGATTTCAATTGCAGCAAAACCAAATTTCCATGAGAAACAATGAGACATCTAATGATGGAGGAGGGCTTATTGGGCATCAATTTGTTCATAACTTTAACTCGCAGAGTGGCAATGGTGGGGGTTTGTTGCCGCCATTGCAGCCAAGCCAATTCCGGTTGCAATACAATCAACTCCAGATGACAAGCAATGAGACATTTAATGATCGTGTGGGTCTATTTGGGACTGGAAGTGGCAGTAATTTGAATTCTGAAGGAGGGGGGAGTATGATGCCATCACAGCGGAATCAAATGCAGATTGAGAATTCCAATAATGGGTCACTTCTTGCAAGTGGAATTGGTGGTAGTAATGCAAATTCTCAAGAAGCAGGTCCATCAAACAGAAACAAGTTGAATAGAGGATATAAAAATTTATCCGTGGATTTGCCGGTCTAAGTAAGAGACAATAGACTTTGAGGGAAGTACTTTTTCTACTAGTATGTTAATATATCAAAGGATTTCTATGCGTGTTTTAACATCTTTCGGTCAATAAAATTTAAAAAGATTTACCTATCTAAACTTTAGCTAAAGTTAAAAAAATAAGAGCCTAATTGAAATTTTAACAATGAATAAAAAAAGAAAAACCTAAGTTCGCTCTCATTTTAATAATCAACTTATCCCATAATGATACGGTTCTATTTCTCAATTTTTACGACTTGCTCCTATGGACCAAAAGGTCGAAAAGATTGAGAACTGAATTCTTTCCAATTAAAAACTCTTTTTGGTTGCTCTGGAACAATTAGGAGATTTTTTAGAAAAAATACGAGATTTTATTTCTGACAACAATGTGTTATGAAGTAGTGATCTCGCTTATGATGTCAAATTAATACATTCTAAGAAGAAATTTTAAAATACCAATCTCATCTCTCTCGTAAATATCATACCAAATCCCGTCAATCGAATCATTTTTTTTGAGAAATATGAACACTTACACGAAGAGGCAAATAACAACGGTTACCTAGTAGTGGTCTCTCGTTTGGAAGGCAAAAGCACAATGCCATAAAGTGTTTGAAATCAGGGACACCCTCGCTTCGACTGACGTCAAGATCGCTTCCATCCGGCTCCATCCCATGGCTTGGCCCCAATCAGACTCGGATTAGCAAAGCAGTTACAGTTCCCTCCTTCCTCCTACTCCAACTCCTACACTTCACTGACAATTTTCCTTTTGATTCCTCTGCTTTTTTTCCTGGAGAATTAGACGGTGTTAAATAATAATAAAAAAAGAAGGTAGCATAACTTTTGCTTAATATAAAGATGTAACAATAGTATGTATCATAAAAATTATTAGAGATTGAAACTCAAGAACTCGAGATTTAGTAAGGAAGACTTGGCTAGCGTGCTCATTGTCAAAATCTGAATTCTTGCAAAAACAATGCAAGACCCTCTTTTGTATACTTTCTGGTAGGTCGACAGCTGACGTGGCAGAAGAACAGTTAGTCGCGTCATTAGACAATGGTGAAATCTTAGCCGGTTTTTTCCCCGGTTTACCCAGTTTATATATAGTTAGTTCCCTGTGATAATGAAATGTCATCTCCGTCTTTCCCTGCAAAGGCTGCAATGGCCGCCCGCTATTCTCCGGCCACCACCGCAACCCTTTCACCGCTGGTTAAGGCCATAACTTGTTGCCTGAAGAGCTTAAATCCAAAACATCCAAGCAATTTCCCCCAAATCAACACCGCCCCTTTAAGCCAATTCTCTCCATACCTAGACACGAAATTAGTTACCCAAGTCATCAACAATGAGCCCGATCCTTACCATGCTCTCTTCTTCTTCAACTGGGCATCAAACCCATCTCCTAACCCTAACAATTTCTCCCACAATCACCTATCCTATGCTGCCATTGCTGACCTGCTTCTCTCCCGCTCCCTCTTCTCCGACACCGAATCTCTCCTTCAAAACTCCAACAAATTCTCTGATCTTGTGGTTAGTAAGCTCATCACTGCTCATGGAAGCCGTGGAAATGTTAAAGCCGCTCTCTTTTGGTACAATAAAGTGAAGGAAGTTGAGAAAGGGAAGTGCTTGTTCTCATATAATGCAATTTTGAGTCTGTTGGTCAAAGATAATAAGATGAAAGTTGCAATGTCAATATTTGACTATCTTGTGAACCGTAATGCTGTGTCGCCTGATGTATCGACTTATACTATAATGATTAGAGGGTTTTGTAAGGCGGGTATGATTGGTGATGCAAGGAAACTGTTTGATGAAATGCGTTACCCAAATGTGGTTACTTTTAATACTTTGATTAGTGGGTACTGTAAGAAAGGCGATATGGAGGAAGCAAGGTTTCTTTTCCGTTGGATGATGAGGAAACCTGATTGTTTACCGGATGCTGTTACTTTTACGACTTTGATTGACGGGTATTGCAAGAAAGGTGAGTTTGATGAGGCAATGAATCTGCTGAGCGAGATGGAGATGAGGGATTGTAAGCCGAACGTGGTGACTTATAATGCGATAATTTATGGTTTGTGCATGAGAGGGAATGTGGATGATGCTAAGAGGTTGATGACAAAGATGAGGTTAAGTGGGTTGAAAGAAAACGATGCAACTCATTTTAGTATTTTGAAGGGACTTTTTATTGCAGAGAAGTTAGATGAAGCTATTAATTATTTCAAGGAGATGAAAAGGAGGGGAATAAAACTTGAGGACAAGGGATATGGAGTTGCTGTAAGTGCATATTGCAAGATGAGACAACCGGAAAAGGCAATTTGTCTCTTGCAGGAAATGCATACTGGAGGCATTCAGCCGAGTGTTTCCAGTTTCAATTCAGTTTTCAGGATTCTCGTGGAGATTGGGGAGCTTGATAGAGCTATATCTGTTCTAAAATTGATGCGGAAAATGAACTGCAAGCCAAATTTTGTTTCATATAACACAGTGATATGCAGCCTTTGCAACACCAAGGGTAGGATGCAACAAGTTCAGCAGCTGGTTAATGACATGCTTGGGGATGGGATTGACACGAACGCGATCATGAATAGTTGCATAATCGAGGGATATTGCAGGGATGGAAATGAGGAATTGGCAGTGCGGGTTTTCTACAACACGATTTCGCAGAATTATATTGTTAGTCTTGAAAGTTTTTCGGTTTTGGTTAAGCTATTGAGCGAAAAGGGGAAAGTTGTGGTGGCTGAGGAAATATTTGATGAGATGTGTAGCAGATGTTCAGTAGTTGATATTGCCAGTTACAGGAGGGTACTAGATAGGCAATTACTTACACATATGGGGAAAGCTGAGGAAAAAATCAATTTGTAGGATTCTAAAATGGCACTAATTTTGCATCGAAGCTCTGGGTTACTCTATAATTTTTTCCATGCAAATCAACCAACGACATTTGTTGTGCAATGTCATAAGCTCTGGTTTTCTCTATTTCATACTCAGTGATTGTAATTTTTTTGAAAGAAAATTAACTTTAGGACAAAAGTAGTAAATGTTTTTATCTTGAGGGATCATAAATGTTACTACCAAGATAACAGCAGCAGCAACTACCAAGATGGGCCAAGCCAAACCAAACGGAAAAAAGAAAGGAGAGAAAAAAAGGAGAGACCTTTTCACCACAACAAAAACGATTTCGGGTACACGGACTCTTGCCGGTTATAAAATTCAATTAATTGATCCATTTCATTCCCGATTCAAATCCACTTCTCCATCTCACTCTTTTTTTGTTTTATCCCTGAGGAGGTCAAATATTTCTACCCATCTTTCCTTTCCCTCCTTTTATTCCCTCTCCCCTCCATTCTCTCTCTCTCTCTGTGCTTTACTTCTCTCGATCGCTTCTCCATTCACACTCTTCACTCCTCTGTCTTCTTCTTTTCGGCGCTCTCTGTAGCTGAAGAAAAAGCTTTCCCTTTCCATTGGCTTAGCAGAGTGGTTTGCTGAGTATGGATGGCGGCGCATCGTATAATCCTCGTACCGTCGAAGAGGTCTTTAGGGATTTCAAAGGCCGCCGAGCTGGCATGATTAAAGCTCTCACCACTGGTAACTCCGACGTAGCAAAAATTTGCATTTTTTTTTAAGTATTGTCAAGGTGGGTGGCTGAATTTTTGTTGGTTTTTTGTTTGCAGATGTGGAAGAATTTTACCAGCAGTGTGATCCAGGTGAGGTTTCGGTTTGCTTTTTGTTTTTTGTTGTAAATAAAAAGTTTGAATTGTTGTGGGTTATTTCACTCTTTCTTAGCTTCCAGTATCATTTTTTACTCATTTGAACTGCTTTGCTTTTGTAAATTAGTTTTGTTTCTCAGCTGAATTGCGTGCGGTTATTGTTTGAATCTTATGTTTCTCACAGTTTGCAGCTTATTTCTTTACTCTCTTTTTTTCAAAAGAAAAGACCAAGGTTTCTTCTATTTGTCAATAAGTTAGTGACTTAGCATTGTGCACTGCACAAGTATTTTCCACAGGTGAACAGATTTTACAAATATTTTGTATCTTTTTACGCACCCAATAAAGAGATTCTTATAATTTCTGAGTTTTTGGTGGATGGGCAATTGTGCTTTTGTTGTTCAGTTGTCGCCAAGGAAATTGGAGATGCTTGAGAGACAATGATTACTTCTCTTTAATGTATTATCTTCTTTGTGGTCTCACATATTGCGAGAGATCGATTTTGGGAATAGTGCAAGCAGCTGAGGCTAATTAATTGCTTAGATTTGATTTGTGATCGACTCCTGATTCTTATCATTCATTGGAAGTTTGTTAGTATGTAACCGCTTAGTTTTGTGTTTGGTAATTCTGTTTTTGAAACGCGTCTTATCCGTTGGACATAAAATGTTTACTTTTTATAAATGCGATAGATGCCAATTGTTTGAGTTTATCTATATTATATTCATAATTTACAGTACTAAATTGTTTCTTTTCTCAAGAGTGTGGTCACATGCATATATAATTAACATTTAGGTGATGCCAACCATACTTGAAGTTTGATGATGAGAAAGGATGGTTGCATGTTGATATAGTTACTCTCTCTTATCTATTCAAGTGACTTACAAGTTGTGTCATTCATGATTAGATGTATGGTCTGTAGCAAATTTGTGGTGGATGTCTGATTCCTTTTACAAGTTACCATCTCATAAGATTAAAAAGAGTGGTGAAGGTTGTATTTTTAACAGTCCATAAACTTCGGCAGATAGAGAACTGGAAACGCTATAAGTAACATTATAATGTGAAACATATTTAGCTTACCTTACCTTGCTGGATGCTAATTATTGGTAATGTAATTCAGTGGGTTAATTTCGTGGACTATAGCAATTGTTCAATGCACGCCTATGTATAATTTTATTCTGGCCTTTTAGATGCACCACTTGAAAAATATTTGTTTTTGTAATTCTCAATATCTCACACAGATGCCTGGATTCATTTTGACTTGTTTATCATTCAACAGTCTCATTAGCTTTCAAGTGCATTTATTGCTTAGGTAGTTTATTTAGTGGTTAGTTGCTATAATTCATTACTGTTTCACGTGAAACTTTTTTGCAGAAAAAGAAAATCTTTGCCTATATGGATTTCCCAGTGAGCAATGGGAGGTAAACTTGCCTGCAGAAGAGGTGCCTCCAGAGCTTCCGGAGCCTGCTTTGGGTATCAACTTTGCTAGAGATGGAATGCAAGAGAAGGATTGGTTGTCTCTGGTTGCTGTTCATAGTGATGCTTGGTTACTTTCTGTGGCCTTTTATTTTGGTGCTAGGTTTGGATTTGACAGAGCTGACAGGTATATTTTTCTCTTTGCTCTAGCTATTTTATGACTTTTTGGGAAAAAGGAAAATTATTTGTCAAAAAGGCTACGGCTTTCTAGATTCTACTGAGTGAACTGCGATTCTTTTGTTTGTCAATGTTGAAGGTCAGTGATTAGGTGGCTGGTTTTGCTTATTAGGAAGAAACCTTTAGCCTTATGTGTGTGTGGTGAACAATATAAGGTTACTGTTTTTTCAATGGTTGGTGATTTTATGCAGAAAACGCCTTTTCAACATGATTAATGATCTTCCAACAATATTTGAGGTCGTTACTGGAACAGCCAAGAAACAAGTAAAAGAGAAGTCATCTGTTTCAAACCACAGCAGCAATAAATCCAAATCAAACCCCAAGGTATGATAATTTTTAAGATTTCAATCTGATAGTATGAAACAAGTTTTTTGCCTCTGTACTTTCTGGTTTGGATGTCTTCAGAGTGCATGGACCTTGCTAGTTCATTGCTATTTAGGGGAACAATTTTCCAATTGCATACATACAAACCTTTGACCATTAGCATTATCAAATGTGAAGTTGGCTTGTGTAACCAAAATAGTAGCTGTAGTACTCATGATATGCTAATGTTGAAGTATTGTTCTTGAGATGACATTATTAAACCTGAATGGCAAATAATCTTTTGTGTTCTACAGGTTGTAGAATGACAACTAAATTTATGTTTATTGGAATTTGCAGCGAGTTTCTGAACCCCAGCCCAAGTTTACAAAGCCCATGCAGCTGAAGGATGATAATGATGATGAGGGAGGCTTGGAAGAAGAAGACGAGGATGAGCATGGAGAGACATTATGTGGTGCTTGTGGGGAGAATTATGCATCTGATGAATTCTGGATCTGCTGTGACATATGCGAGAAGTGGTTCCATGGGAAGTGTGTGAAGATCACTCCAGCTAGGGCCGAGCATATCAAGCAGTACAAATGCCCCGCTTGCAGCAACAAGAGAGCACGGCCTTGATCGTGATGGTGATGGTGAGAATGAGCCGCCTCTGTGTATTATGATATGGCATGATGGACCGCTAACTGTGTAGTAATGTCAGGTTTGTTTGTAGTCTTGGGTGCTTTAGGAGATCTGTTCGGATGTTATTATCGTGTAGGTTGCACATGTGCTGTTTATTTTATCATAAGTTAGGGTATCTATAAACTCAGGTTGGGTATCTTTTTCCCCATGATTGGGAGTAACTCTTGTTTTATTCTCTGGTGACTTGTGTTCATAATCAATCTGTCCATTTATAGGACTTTCAGCTTCATTGTGGCATGTTGCGCGAGCTCAACACTTGCGGAAATTAAGTTCAATCCTAACTTTTTGTTCGAAGAAAGAGGACCCGAAGAACAATGCTTAACCAGTTCCCATCTGAGTTTGGTACCCAACCAGGGCATGGACTGGAACTTGTTGTGCAAGTTAGCAATTAAGCCTGGTCACCATTAGGTTTCATTAATCAAGATTTTTGCTTGCTGATCCAATTGTTTGAAGATAACTCTGATGGGTGATAATCGGGTCAAGTTTTCGGAGTTTTTTTTATTTTCCAGTTTAACTCTGATGGCGCTTTTGCAGCATGAATTCCTCCATTATTATACGATAAAGTTGTTAACTGGATGAAACTGTTCTCTGTTATATTCTGTTCCGTTCCGTTCTGTTCTGTTCCACCCACCAATCAATCCTTTCCTTTCTTCCCAATTCCCCAAAGCCGTTATTATATATACCATGGACTTTCTTGTCTCTATCCTCTTTCCCTCAATCACTATAAAATATAGATTCTCTCGAACACCATGAGATTTTAAAGAGTGATTCTTTTAGTATAATTTTTTCGAGACTCGAATCGTATAAATACTTTTACCAATCCACACCATACACCGTGGACAAGCTATATTTGACTCTCATATTGAGCAACCTATAAGTGGCCTTCCTAGAGTTTTTATTTGAAACCCTTCATTAGGTTTATTTTTACCATAATTGGCTTGAAACGTGTATGTATGTGCTGAGTCATGAGGTCCACTTTCCACAGGACAGGTACAGACAGAGAACAGCTTGATAAGTGGAACTCATGTGCATGTGGTACATCATAAGAAAAGGTGCATTGGTCCATAGAAAAAATCAAGTTGGCAAATGGATTTATCCATATCAGCCCATTGTTTAGTGCCAAACTTGATACTCACTCACTCATGACTCATCTCCAGAAAACTTATACTCCCTTTTGGTACTGTCTTCAATCCATCAAGGTTAGCTAATTGATTTTTTCTCTCAAAATTCTATTTGAATTCTTCATCTTAATAAGTGGACCTAAATAAACATACAAATCACAATATTTTTTTCCTTTATCTCTCCCTCTGTTATCTATGTCCGTTTTACCATTTCTTAATACAATTTTTTAGATACGCCTAAAAAGTTTAATGTCATGTCTAGTTCAAGAATATTTTTACTGTATTAAGAAAATATATTATAAAAAAAGAACTACTGATATGGTGATGTTATGTATAATTGTAAATGACCTCATGAGAGCAGCTACCCCTCACCAACAGCCTAACTTTTCCTGTATCTTTTCGTCAGTTACAAAGCATGGAGGGTCCAAGGCATACCCAACATCTTCCATGTCAAAAATCCACATAAATGTCAAATAAAATATCAATGTGTCCTAATGCATGCAAAGATCAATGAATGCAAAGATGAGTAGTAGTGTAGTTTTCTGTCACCATCACATTATCACAAGATGAGCATATTTGCCTAACAGAAATAACTTTACAATGTCCATTTCTGAGACTTCAAATTCACAGAGACTGAAATATGCTGAAACAGTAGCTTGCAAAAAGAAAAGGAAAGGAAAAATAGAATTTGTAAGAAAAGCTAGTCATAAAAGGCAAAGAGCCTTGTTACTGCTATACAAATTTACATTCATTTGCATTTGACAGATACAAAAAAAGGAAGAGAATTTACAATGCTAGGTACTATTCTTGGCAAGCAGACTAATTTAGACAGCAGGGGAAGAAAAATAAAGAAAATTGAACGGATTTCTAGTGAGAGAAGCTTTCTTGGTTCTTGGCTGACAACTTTTTCAACAACTCATAAGTAGTGATCATGGTTGTTGCAGACATTGACATGGAGAGCCACCTTGGCCCTAATCCTCTGTAACAAGCTGCAAATCCTCCTTCCTTCCTCAAATTGTTGACAGTTTGCATAAATGTTAATGGCCTTACTCTTCCATGTTCCTCCCCATCCAAAACCTGCAACCTTGTCTTGATTGTGTCAAGTGGCATGGTAATAATAGCCGAGACCCCACTCGCCATGGCTGCACATAACCCTTGCACTCCCACCATTGCCTGTGAACTAGGCCTGTAACCACCATTCATCACAGAATTACTCTCATCCTTCTTGTTTGTGTAGCAACCAATGCCACCCCAAACGAGCTTCTGCGATACGGAGTATGATGCCCACCAAACAGCATTAGATGGTGCATACGTCAGTATTGAAACCCCAAATCCTCTATATAATCCTCTTGGACCATCGGCATACAAAATCTTCCTAAACGCATCAATGCCATTCCTATACCTACAAGAATACGAACCAGAGATACCATTCTTGCAGCTCTTGAAATCTTGAACCATAAGCCTTTGGCTAACCACATCAATTGGAGTCCAAACCAGCTGTGCAGCCATAGCTGAACTCAACCCAGCAGCGGCATTAGCTATAGCAGTTGCTGTAGTATCAGAAAATCCTAATCTAACAGTTGCAGTCCCAACACTACTCTTAGTAACCTCAAGTGCTGTCATGTAAAGTGCTCGAGCTGGGATTGTACCCATCAAAGAAGTGCCGAAACCCCTATAAAAACCTCTAATACCTTCATGATTCATAATCGAATATGACAACCTGACTGATGAAATTGGGGCAGACGAAACCTGAAGCCTAGTCTTTAAAACAACAACAGGGTAAAGCACAGACGACACACCTGAAAATAGAGCAGCTCCAAGGACAAAAAACTTTGATTTATCAAGCATATGCCAGTCTATATCCGCTGGTATATAAATCTCTGGAGGCGAATTGTCATCGGCCGTACTCAAACTCATTTTAGCCACTTTGATTTGAAACCAATCACCCAATTAATCAAACCCTTCTACCCTATCTACTCTGCTAGTAGTGACATGTAGCTTAAACTCAACAAATTATCCACTAGAGTAACAAAAGCTCAAAACTTAAGAGAAAATGGAAATGAAATAGTGACAGTAACTGAAGCAAGAAAAAAAGAGGTTAAAGTTAGTAACTTTCTTAGTTGGGTTCCTCTTTTTTCCTTCTACGGAGCCAGATTTGAGACCTGACGTGGATCACCATACAAAACAGGTCACAATAAAGAAAACCCAAATCAGTGCTGATGCTAATTCTTACCAGAGAAGCAAAGAACACAACACCCCCATCTTCAAAACCTTGACAATTTCATCTCTGGCGAAAATATCAACACTAACAGTAAAAAATAACCCAGCTTTGGTTACAAGAAGAGAAGAGATCAAAAGCAAAAAGTGGGTAATTTCACATAAAGCAGAACGGATTGTTGTGTTGTTAAAAGATAGGAAGAATCATGGATAGAGAGATGGAGGAAAGCAAGGGAGGACAAGGTTATGGGATTGATGGAAGGGTTTTTGAGGACCGAAGAGGTTGGACACGTGTCAGTTATCATTTCGAGGAGAGATCAAGATGCTGAGTGTGCTTTTGTAAAGTGAGTGCCTAAACATGTTAGAAGCCGGTTGAAAGGTTAATTAATTTAAAAGCTAATCTTTAAAGGTTGATACAGGCCAATTTTCATGATCGCCGCTGATTTTCTTCTTGTCTGTTCGATTATCTCTGTGGGCATTTTGTACTTCGAGCATGACAATGCTCATTGCTCTCTTTCTGGGTTGGGCTGTATCTAGCTGCTGGTTTTCTATTGGGCCGATTAGTAAAACAGGAACAACATTTAAAATTCTCTTTTTTGTTGAGAAAAAAACATAGCTTAATACTTACTTAGTCATGAAATTTATGATAAACTCTAGAGGGGTGAATAGGCAAATAAAATTATAACACAAAGATTAAGGAAATAGAGTGCGAAAATAGAATGTAAAAACACAAGGAGGTTATAGTGGTTCCAATTCCTCAATGAATTGTACTCCACTACCTAAGAGCTTCACCCTTAGGATTTTGAACAACGACCACTTCGTTATTACCTTGAATTTTTACGAGTTCAACTCAAACCTTACACCTTGGTTTTTCCGGACTCAACCAATAAACCTTTCACCTTGGTTTTTGTGGGCTCAACCAAGGACGGATCCAGGGGAGGGCCACCGTGGGCTGATGCCCACCCTGGGCTAATGGGAAAAAAAAATTTAGTATACAATCTAACCCACCCCAAATTAATTGCCTTATTGAGTAAATTGATACCCAATCTGTTGTTAAATAATTAGTGCTACATCTCTAGATTAATTACATATCCTCAATTTCACAAATCGATTAACGGTTTACTCCAATCTTGCATTTTAAATTAATTAGCCAAAGTTTCGTATTTTTAAAATTAAATTTTGGTCGTCCATCAATCGAATATTTCGTACGAATGGGTGAATCGGCGATTGATTTTAAAATATTTTAGTCGACTCCGTTTTTTATTTTGTGGTTGTTGGTCGGGATCAAATATTTTAGCCTTAATATTTGTTTTTGTAGATATGGACAAATATTTGATTAAACCATCTACTTAAGCACCATCAAATGTTGGTCCAAATGTTGGTAGACCAAGGCGGAAAGGTGAGCAAATTTCCAATCTACATCATTATCAAGTTGATTTATTTTATCAAGTCATTGATATGCAACTTCATGAGCTTAATAATCGATTTGATGAGAGGAATAGCGAATTACTCCTTTGTTGCTTTCAATAAGGAGAAATTGCTTCAATTGACTCAATTTTATCAAGTTATCTAAATATTTGTTATTTAGTGACGGATACAAATACTCTTAAGCATTTGTTCAATTTTTCGTTCAGCTCGTTTGGTTTCCCTTTAAAATACCCCAAAAAAAATTTTCGTTCAGCTCGTTTGGTTTCCCTTTAAAATACCCCCAAAAAAAATTTCGGGGGCGCTGCCCCCGAACCCCCGCCCCCCCTGAAAATCATTCCTGGATCCGTCCCTGGGCTCAACCAATAAACCTTACAATGTGGGCTCAATCACAACCTATTGCAATTAAGATTACTTGACAAGAGAATTGTTAAATGGCAACACAAATTGGTGTACAAATAAACTATGTATGATTCAATAATCAACACCAATAAATGTTCAAAGTTACCTCAAGAAGAAAACTAAAGAAACCCAGAATTATATGCAAGAATATTTGAAATCCTTGAAGAGAAGCTTGCATAAATTAGAATGTTGAATTTGGGTTTGTAAATGTGATTTTGTGTTTGGAAGTTTTTAAGAGCTTTCTTGTTATTTTGTAACTCATCTTAGATGAGTATTTATAGTGTCAAATGAGTAGAGGCTCATCCATGAATGAAGGAGTCAAAAACTAGCCATTTGCTACAGTGAAAAATATAACCGTTGTTACAGTGGAAAACTATCCGTTGCTACAGTGAGTCTATCCGTTGCTACAGTGAACTATCTGTTGCTACAGTAAGTCTATCCGTTGCTACGGTGAAACTATTCGTTCCCGTTGCTACAGTGAGTTTATCCGTTGCTACAGTGAACTCTCCGTTGCTACAGTGAAATCAAAAACTCTTTCCAAAAATTATTTTTCGTGTAAAAAATCTTTTGACACTTTTCTTGAGGTATAATTGAACATAAATCAAGTGTTAACTAGAATCATACTTACATGTTTATAGCTCTAATGTACACTTGATCTTGAGCTTGCGAATAATAGATTTGTTGCCTCTTTTGTTTGTTCGTCGCAAACTACACACACTTTAACTTAAAATTGCATTAGTATAGTAATTAGTTTGCGTGTCTTAAATCATCAAAATAAGAGTAAGTTGCCCTTGGCCTAACAATTTATGCCATTAGTAATAGTTTCAGTGACTAGGGTTTAACTTTTAGGACCATGTAGTCTATATTTTACTCCAATTACAATAAAAGATGAAAATCTCGCTAATTTCTAGGGCTTTCTTCTTGCCCTGGGCCTATTAGTGACAACGAAAATGCATGGCCCGCCTTTCCTTTTTGCCCATTTTTCGGGCCATGGGTCGTCATTAGAACTTTGTTCGCAACCGTAACATTAGCTTAGCTTGCACTGAATACATACACATACAGACATACTGACACGCTACGAATCAGCAACGAGCTTATAGTTAAGGTTTCAGGTCAGAATCTCTTCGATCAAATAGTAAATGAATCATTAGCTTTTAATTCAAAACTCGAACGAAATTAGTCGGGACAAGAAATGACTCCTCGATAGACTTGAAAAGAAAAAAAAATTACTTCCGGGAACAGTTCCATTTAATCCCAAGAATTCAATTGGATCAAAGGCATCAACTATTAAGAAAACAAGATCAACCAAAAAGCTTAATTCCTTTTCTTCTGGTCAAGGAATGGTTTCAATTATAAAGAAACTACTTTGATTTCACTGAACTTGGGAAGATTGGAATGAGTCTCAACAATGGGGAAGTTGACATTCATCACAATATTTCAAAGTATAGCAATGACAAACTCTAGAATTTGATGGACTTGGATTGTTGAATGGTCTTTACACAATCTGGCAACCATCACTCGGCACGGAAGAATGTGGAGATGCATCCTTTTTCACAAACTTCCTCGCAAACTTGATGATCTTGACCCTAAGACGGATTAAGTGCCCAACAACAAGAATGGCAATCGCTCCATAAAACCCATTAATGATGTAGAATTTCATAATGGGAGAGACGCCGTGACTTTTAGACATGGTGTATAATGAAGATGTGTAAGCCAACATTGCTGATATAACTGCAATCCACATGATTATCATCAGCAACCACACAGAGGACCTCCACAGCATAGGTAGACCACTAATCAGAATTAGAATCACGCTAAGCGATGATATAAAACTGACCGTGTTGAAGGTCATAAAGGCAGTATAAGCTCCTGGACTCTTATCTGCCATTATGGAATGACCAGCTTCGTATAACAAGCCTGATACCTGATCTCGCTGATCCCCTTGCCAGGAACCTCCAGGAGGAAAAATGCCTGCTTGGAATGCCATGGTTGCAATTAAGGATGATACAACCATTAATGCATTACGCATCTTTCCCAACCACTTGTTGTCCTTCTTCTTGTGATGTTTCCTTGAGTTCTTCACTCGAGAATCATGCAATGTTCTGATATGAACACCGAAAGAGGAAGATGAGTTCCTGGCGTTAACCAGTTTGCACCCTGTTGAAAATGTATTCTTCAAACTTACAGCTCCAACTTGATGAAGTGAATTCTGTATATCTTCCGCATTTACTTCTATTGAAGTTTTTGCAAGGAGAAAATTTACAATCTGAAAATGTCAGGCAGAGTTGTTATGAGCAAATAAAAGAAATCATGTAGGAAACATGGTGAAGCAGAACAATCAACTACCTCAACTTCTCTCTTGGCTACTGCCAAGTGCAGGACGGTTAATCCATCGTCGTTCTTTGAATTCACAAATCCATTGTCAGTGTCATTAACTACTTCCACCAACAATTTCAACGCATCCAATTGGCAGTGCTTAACACAGAGATGCAATAGGGTTTCACCCCTTCCCCCCCTGAGCAAAACTGCCTCAGGTTTTGCCAGAACCAACTCTTTCAAGATCTCAACTCGGCCTCTGATTACTGCAACATGAAGAGGGCTCCAGCCAACCCAATCTTGAGCAAAGCACATGTCAGTATCCACCAACAACAGCGCTTTTACTACTTGAAGGTGTCCATTTGCTGATGCCAGGTGGAGCGGAGACCATCTACGAAAATCAAGCACTTTAGCTAGCTCAGGCTTTTGATCCAAGATTACTTTTGCAAACTTGAAGTGTCCCAGCATGGCGGCTATGTGCAAAGGCGTCTCTGCATAGCTACCTGCAGCACACCTCTCAATAGCAAGAGCATCTACTTGAAGCAATTTCAGCAAGGAAGTTGCATTCCCCGCCAATGCAGCCTCATGAAGCTCTCTATAAATCTCTTCCATAAATTTCTTTTTTCTTTCTCTCTTTTTTGGGGTTGGAAGGGGTTAGAACAAGTAATGATTCTTTGCATCAACTTGGGCTGCAGAGTCCTATTATAAATATATGCGAACGCGAAGACTTCTGCGCAATTAAACTAGGAGAAAATGACCTATCTAGCATTCTATGCGGGCAAGGAAGTTGGAATTTCAAAGTAACGTCTCTATCATGACTCAGTTTAATTCAAAACAAGAAGTTATGAGTAGGGTATGCAAGGAGACTTCTGCATAATTGACTAGAGACTAATTCTATAGTAATTACTTTGGGTGGCTATTGACTCAGTATTAGAAAGATGAGAATTGTTCCCGAAGTTCACACTTCCAATTAAGAAATTAGTAGCTCAAACAAAGCTGACCAACACCTAAAAGGTGAAATTTAGTCTTAAGTTAACTCATGCAATTACAGATGGGTTGAACTAGTTCACCAAAGAAATCAGCTACTTTGATCAATGTGAAAAGCGGAGCAGAAATTAAAGCGCACTAGACAGCTTATTAACAACGACAACCCATAAGAGGGAAATCAAGGATGATAACGACAATCAAATGAATAGTTTAATCCATTATTATCGAACCTTATTCACTATTTTAGATTCCTTCCTGACTTCTTTTCCCTGATTTTTTTTTCTTAATTTATAGTAATTAATTGTTAAATAAAATACATTTTAAGATTTTTTAAACAATATTTTACTGACATTTCTTGACTGGGAGGATCAATTCCTCACTCGAGAAGTACGCAGTTTTCTGATATGAACACCAAAAGTAGAAGATGAGTTCCTGGCGTTAACTGCCTCCCGCTTGCACCCTGTAGAAAATGCACACTTCGTACTGATAGCTACAACTTGGAGAGGTGAATCCTGAATCATTATATCCTTTGCCTTTCTCTGACCTTGTGCTAAAGCAATATCCAATGCTGTGGAGCCATTTGCATTGAGGGCATTTACTTCTATTGAAGTTTTCACCACCAGAAAATTTACAATCTGAAAACGTCAGGCAGAGTCGTAATGAGCAACAACAAAAAGATCATCAAAGCATATAATCAAGGGAAAACAGAACAATCAAATACCTCAAATTCTCTCTTGGCCACAGCCAAGT
This sequence comes from Viola odorata, assembly GCA_963691705.1. Classification (NCBI taxonomy): domain Eukaryota; kingdom Viridiplantae; phylum Streptophyta; class Magnoliopsida; order Malpighiales; family Violaceae; genus Viola; species Viola odorata. The sequence goes on from OY829545.1 coordinate 17,572,958, forward strand.
GCAAAACAGTTAAGCCATCGTCATCCTTTGAATTCAAAACTCCATAGTCCATGTCATTAACAAACTCCACCAAGAACTTCAAAGCATCTAGCTGGGAGTACTTAACACAGAGATGCAGAAGGGTTTCACCCCCTTCCCAAGGGACCAATACTGCCTTAAGTTTTTCTAGAACCAACTCTTTCAAGGCCTCAACTCGGCCTTTGATTACGGCAACATGAAGAGGACTCCATCCATCTGGATCTTGAGCAAAGCATATGTCAGGATCCACCAATAATTCTGCAGAAGATTAGCTCCTACGTCACATTGGCCGCAGACCAGTATTATTGTCTTGTTAAGTCTCATTCTCAAGACTTTCAGTGGAATTAAAAAGGGAGAAACTGAGCTATCTCAGGATTCCTCAGCAGTTAAAGTAAGAAGATTCGTCATCAAACACTTAACTTGTGGAAGAATACTGGAAACTCTCATCAATGGGATGTTCACACGTATAGTCACCCCATATTTGTATGTTCAGTATCATCAACATTTTATATATGTAGAGAAAGAACACAAACAACTACAGAATATTCGCTAGACTAGACTACAGGGAGTTAATTACTCCAAACAAATAGAAAACTACAGAATGGGTCTAGTTCAATGTAGACCGGTCAGGAAATTGATAGATTGCGTACGCATGGAAAATTAAAATTCCAATGACATAAGAAGTTGAATTGAAGTAGCTCACCTAGAAGCCACCTGGTGAAACGCTGATCAACCTTGGATCATTCACACCGGTAAATATGCACGAGTCGAAGTGGCCAACCACCGGCAACCTCATCATCTTTGATTACGCTGGCAGTCAAAAACAAACTTCCAACTCTCCAGGATTGAAACTTTTCCACCATTTTCGACCAAACCCGCTTTGTCTTCTCCATGCCTTAGCTGTTTGCCTAATCACCCGCATGCCATTTTTCAGTTCACTTCCCTGGACTTTCTTCTATTATTTTAAGTTGTATAAAAAAAAATTGAGTTGATTTTCTGCAAAATTATCAAAATCCATCTGTAACTGTAAGTAATGTGAATTCTTTTCAAGTCTCAATTTAATTATTATTTTTATTATTTTAGAATCCATTATAAATTGGAATTACTTTTTGGGGATAAAATAACAGTAATTTTAGTACATTAATTAAGTAGCTATTGAGAAAATAATCAAATCGAAATAAATGAAGTTTGAAGGAATAACTTGATAAACAAAATAATATATGAATGTCCAAAAAGAAATCCTAAATTAAAATTCAGGCAGGAGAAAATTCTTCACTGTCTAAGAATTTTATTGAAAAAGCACGTGATCAGTGAATGAAACTACTATAATTCATAATAATCGAGCAGTTTGAACCATAGTTACGTGAGTCCGGTATCACGTAACTATTTTAAGAATAATACTTGAAATATTAACTATTTTATAAATAAAAAGATATGATTGAAGTTAATTATTTTCTAATTAAATTATATTTTTATTTTTATTTAAATAAATAACTACCAACTAAATATAAAGATGAGTTGGGACGAACGGAAACACGAAACGTGTGGTAGGTGGGCGAATCTGGTAACCATGGTTTGACCCCAAAAAAGTGATTAAAACTGGATGACTATAGCAGAAGATTTTGCAAATAAGTTAGATGCATAGTGGAAATTTAAGCTAACATCAGGCTAAAGAGGGGTAGCTCCCACCTGTCTCAATCCTTGGACCAGCTGACGCCACCACTTCAAGCTTTTCATTCAAAGGGCAAAGAAAAAACAAAGGATTGTGGTAAACAATGGGGGAACGTGTTGCCTCTGGCAACCTTGACTCGGCACAACCTCTCTTTTTCACAAGCTATATGCAAAGGCATCTGCCCAAAGCAACCTGCAGCACACCTCTCAATAACAAGTGAATCCACTTCAAGCAATTTAAGAAGGGAAGTTGCATTCCCCTGCAGTGCAGCCTCATGAAGCTCTCTGTGAATCTCTTCTTCCATTAATTTCTTCTTGGTCAAGTGCTGTGTGGTATGGCACAGCTCATTTTTGTGGCTAAGACTTGGCAATGTAACCTCTATTTCTTTTCTTCCACTGGGGATGGGGGGTTGGGCGGTACCTGAGAACAAGTAACAATTGCTTGTATCGACTTTGGGTGCAGAGTCCTAATAATTTAGACACGATTGACTAACAGACAGGACGTAACCAAATCCTAACAATTCCTTGGGATGAAAGGAATCCCCTATTAATAAAACAAGATACAAAATAAGCTTTCCCTCCTGGACCTGGTCAAGGAGGAGATTGCTTACCAATCATAAAAAGATAGTTTAATTTCACAGAGATGAATACAGAAAAGTCTTTTGGGATGTTGACAGATATATAGTCATCCTATATTTTGTTTCTCTGCAATGCGATTTCCTGCATCACGACATTTTTAAACTAGAATTACATAGACTACGATTGCGTCATTGCACACTGCGTGTTTAAATCAAAGTAAACAGCTTGAAAAAGTAAACAAATCAAAATTTTCAATCATAGGCATAAATAAATAAATAAATTCAACTAGCTCAAGAAAAAAGTACCCACCTGTCTCTTTGATGAATGCAATGTGACGAAGCAAAACAACAACCCACCTTAGCGTTCGGGCATAAGCATGCAACGCAAACAGAACCCATGATGGCCCGAAAGACAAAATCAACCAAAACCCATTGAGGAATCACAAATTCATCTCGTTCTACTATTCTCGAGTTTTTAAAAAAGTATTGTAGTATGTATAGTTCAAAACACGTTCATCACACATTTCCAATTTCACCCAAAAAAAATGGCATTAGCGTTGGGCATCATGGGCCTGGACCCATCTTTCATCAACCTCCTCCAGGAGGTGATGGACCTGGACCTGACCGAAGACACCGAATCATTCCAACTCCAGGCCCACCACGCTCCATCACGCGCCTTCGTGAGGGAAGCCAGAGCGATGGCCGCTACACCGGCGGACGCGAAGGAGCTACCGAAACGCGTACGTGTACGTGCTAGACATGCCGGGGCTGAAGAAGGAGCAGATAAAAGTTGCGGTGGAGGATCGGAACACCGTACACGCTGGTGGTGAGTGGTGAGCGGTGAGCGGTGAGCGGTGAGAGGAAGAGAGAAAAAGAGAGGGATCAAGGGGTTAGGTATCTCAAGATGGGGAGGAGGTTGGGTAAGTATTTGCAGAGGTTTCCGCTGCCGGAAAACGCCGATATGGAGAATATATCGGCTGTTTATCAAGATGGGGTTTTGACAGTTGCGGTGGAGAAGAAAGCGCCCGAGGAACCGAAAAAGCCCAACACCATCGAAGTCAACGTTGTGTAATCAGAAAGTCAACTAAGGTGTAACGGTTTGGTTCTTTATTGGGTGTACACTAATACTATATGGTTGGGGATGTTTATAGTTAAACTCTATATAATATTAATACTACTATTTTTTATTTTAAGCCAAAAGAAGGAAAAAAACAAGACTAATCACTAATAATATATTCAGAGCACTAATAATAATTAAGCAAATCTAATTCCTTGTCATAAGGATGATGTAATGTTTTGTCGGTGAACGGTCCGTGTTAGCATTCTTCCGTAACTTTCCAGACCAATCTAAGAAGATAACGGAATCTCCTGGAAAGTTCCATAACACTCCTTTCTTCTTCCAGAATTTCCCTTCCTCTCCCCCATAAATACCAATCTCCTTCCTCCTCTCATTCCAACATAAAAATCCGAGCAGCTAAATCTTCTGTCGTCAAGAAATCTTCTACGATCTCCAATCCAAAGAAATCAAGAAAAGATGAGTTTCAGAATTTTGGGTCTCGACCAACCATACTCCCCACTCGACTTCTTCCCTGTCCTGCACGACCTGGTCGACAGTGACGCTCCCGAGAAGTCCTCCAATGCCCCAACTCACACCTACGTGCGCGACGCAAAGGCAATGGCGTCGACTCCAGCGGACGTGAAGGAGTACCCGAATGCGTATGCTTTCGTCATCGACATGCCTGGGTTGAAGTCAGGGGACATCAAGGTGCAGGTGGAGGACAATGTGCTGGTGATCAGCGGCGAGAGGAAGCGGGAGGAGGAGAAAGAAGGAGCCAAGTACGTGAGAATGGAGAGGAGGGTCGGGAAACTTATGAGGAAATTTGTTCTGCCTGAGAATGCAAATACTGATGCCATCTCTGCTGTTTGCCAAGATGGGGTTTTGACCGTCACTGTCCAGAAATTGCCACCACCGCAGCCAAAGAATCCCAAGACGATTGAAGTGAAGGTCGCTTAAGGAGTGGAAAAACTGTCTGTTTAGAATTTGAGCTTTAGGTTGTGTTTGTTTTTCGGGTTCTGGGGTTTTCGTTTTGTTTGTTCTGTGATGGGGTAGCGAGTAATGCTTGTGATGTGTTTGGTGTTATGATTGCTATTAGAGATAAATAAAAGCCAAAATTTTACTACTTTAAAATTCTGATTCTAATGACTATCAAGCCAACAAAAAATGAATAACTAACAAAATTTGCTCTGAAATGCAACAAAAGGCAATGTTTTGAACGCACCGCGAAAGAGTACAGGCATTAAAATTGTTTTCTTGCTGCAACAACTGCAGCTTTCGCATTGTATCTCGGTTGGACCATGGCCAGGGGAGTCTGTATCAGCCGTTAGCTCTGAATTTTCATTACTGCCTTTCTTAATGAAAAGTGCGATGAAGAAACCTTCTTTGTCCTCAATTGGATCTGTGCGAAGCAGATGCTCAGCTGCAAAAGAAGGAGAAATGTTGTTTAAGATACTTTATAAATCCTATTTCCTAACAGATTTTGTTAAATCATTCAGATATGTGGTGGCACTTACCACCTTCAACCACCGGGAAACCCCGGCGACTCCATTGGGGAAAGGGTGTTGCCAGCTGAAAACCGAGGGATGCAGCTAGAGGCAGAACAGAAGAGATAACATCTTCGTTTTCTATTTGATTGACGGAGCATGTGCTGTAAGCAACTTTTTCAACAGCGGGGACTGCAATAGCATATACTCTTTGGGGTTAGAATATTTCAAGAGGAGGGAAAAAATGAGTTGCAACTCTTGAATTATGGCAAAGTTCTTAGAAGATGGTATAACGTACAAGATAATGCATGAGCCAAAGCCTTCTTTTGAAAAGCTGAGAGCTTGTTCAATCTTTCTGTGTCGGAATCATTTATTGTGGCATGAGATGGGAGCAAATGATCCAATCTCTGAGCTGCCGTCCCAGACCCAGAGCAAGAGGGATCCAAGAGAATTGCACGGACCTGCAATAACAAGTTTAGATTGTAGCAAAAGAAGATAAAACACTCTAAACTGAAAAAACAATAAGTAAAGATAGCAATCGTTTTACCTTGGAGAAGGAAGGATCATTTGGGTCTAAGTTTAAGAAATCACCATGCAGAACTTCAATGTCTGAGTCCAGATCAAGGCTAACAGTGGTATAACATGCTAAAATAAATGAATTTAGGAGTGGGGGGGTGGGGTGAAGGCATTTCAAACAGTATAAACAAAAGGAGCATCAAGGGCCGAAACTGCTGTGTAAAGGGAAAAAACCACCACATTTTGGACTGCCTTCAACCAATGTAGAAGAAAATTCAAGCTTAATTGAAAATGTGATGAAATGCAAGAAGGTTCAGTTCTACATAGGAGGCAAACTAAGAAAGGATACTTGTAGCACCAGAGAGACGGACAGTCTCTTCTAAACGCTTAATCCTGTCTTTATTCAGTTCACATGCAATGATCTTTCCCTTCCCTCTCATAAGAGAACCAAGGTGGACGGTTTTGTTTCCTGGAGCTGAACATGCATCAAGAACCTACATATGGCATTGACCACAGGAGTAAAGGTAAAAAACTGCTAAAAGAGGAACTCTGCAGTCTGCAAGCTATACAAAAGGGACAGCCAAAGCAGGGCAAAAACATCAAACATGTGAAGTTAAAATGTGTCTCAATTTCCCTTCAATAGTTTTTATTTCCATGTCATTTCTCGTGTGAAGAATTGATACACAAGTGAATTACTTGGTTCTCACTGTACTGAGTTCATGATCACATTAGTTTCAAAAAATATCACAAATGAGAAACATAATAGAGAGAAACATTAGTTTCAAGAGTCCTGAAACATCCTTACAGAATGATATATGTACAAGTAATAGAGAGAATTCAAATACAAATTATAACATCCAAGTAACCTAATCACAGAAACTGACCTGCCATCCTGGCTTGGGACCCAGGGCTGCTGCGACCATTGAACTTGCTTTTCCCTACAGAGAATGCAAAAGTATAAAATCGCTGACAATTCATAAGAGTTAAACAGCTACAGAAAGAACCTTGACACAAGGCATGTGGGTCTCGAGAAAACACATTCAATGATCAATAAAGTCTAGTGTTTTGGTCAAAATTGTTATGCAGTCTATGTTGTTCCTTCTGTTGGGGCAATTTCACTGTGAATTTACAGTAACGTTACGCACATCTTTGGATTTAATTTTTGTTCCACCAAAGACTAAAATCTTCCCCTCTAAATCTATAATTCACCAATCCCATAATTAGTCCTAAAAGTGGACTCGACTCTTCTATCCACTGTTCACCAATACCAGAAGAAAACCTCTATAGGGCATCAAACTTTTGTTAATCTTGAATTGAGTCCAATTCATCCTATCACACATCCAAACCCCTTCCAAGGCATCTTTTTTCCAGCTCCATCTACATTGGTTTGTTCATTTTACTCAGCCTACCTATTGCTTATTGGTAGACTAAAAACTGGAGTCAACATGCTTTAGAATGAAAATACCAATATTAATCTAATTCAAATGAATTCTCACTTGTACAAATACACTTCCATTCTTGACCAGAGGGTGTTTGTGCAAATCACTGTGTGGTGGGAGCATCAAAAGGTCAGGCACCAAGTCATCCTTCTGAACCTATTTACCACGAAACAACATAGCTTGTTAAATTCCTATCCAAACTCAACCAGCAAAGCATATCTCAGTGGTTATTAGAACATACCACAAATTGCTTGCCTAGCTCAAGTAAAGCAGAATTAACATCCATTTTCAGAGTATTCACACGAACGTAACAAGGTTTTGAAACATCTACACACCCATGTGATCACCATCAAAACGATTGATTAAATCATAAAATCACATTCCAAATGAAAAGAGCGAAGCTCGTTAACAAGACATACCAGGCGGTTGATAAAGAGCAACCAATTCATCAATTCTCTTCACTTTTTTCCTCACAAGAAGCTTAGCTAAAGCTGATTGCAATGCATCTTTTCTACGCATCAAATACTTTTCTGCATCACCATCTCCCACTAAAGCAACTTCCTGGAACCAAAAATCAACTAATTGAATACAGAAACTCCACACTCTTCCAAAAATTTGGACTATCAATTAATTCATAATACTTGGCCAAAAAGGATGTCATATGTCATTATGCACATCAGCTCCTCTCGCTTCTGCAACAGTAACAATTTCAAGTAAATACTTTCACCTCTTTGATCATAACTAATTTAACTGATTCAACTGTTACCTTCCATTTGCTATTAAGTATCTTAGCTGACTCCAAGACTTCCTTAATAATAGCAAAATCTGCTCCAGAAAATAAACAAAGTAAGCAAAAATCAACTATGTCCTACGAAACAGTGATTAGATAAGCAGTAACTTACGCTTCAGTGTTTGGCAGACGAGAGCGAAAGTTGCTTTTTTGTTTCGGACGGAGGGACTGTAAACCAGAGATTTGACGGAGCCGACGGCATGCCTTCTGGCGTCGCCTTGGAGGACATTTTTCAAAACCCTAGCCGCTTCTCTTCTTGCGAAGTAAGCCGATCTCTCGGCGTTTGTCGTCCGCCGCTTTTCGGGTTTGCCGACGGATACCAACGGCTTTGTTTTAGGAGAAGGCGCCTTTTTTTCCGGGCCATCACCTCTGTTTGCTTGCCAGTGGAAACAGCGAAGAGGGGTTAAGGAAGCCGTTTATGAAATGCTGTAACGGCATCGTTTTCTCAAATGTTTATTAAACGCCATTTTTAATGAAATTTTTGGCTTTTAAATACGAGTAATTAATAGTACCTTTTTAAGGATCAAATTTGAACTTTAAAAAAAAGACCATAATTTTGAAACAATTCAACCCATATTTTAGAATATATCAATTAAGAAATATTTCTTAGTTCGGTGAATCATAATTGTGTTTGTACTGAAGCAACTAATTAATTAAAATATGAAGTATTCGCAATAGACCAATCAGTGTCCTTTTTATTTAAAAAATAAGAATGTAAACTATTCACCTTAATTATTACTTATTTATGTAGACCATGGTTTTTTTTTGTGTGTAAAAGAATATTTTTCCTTCATTATGGACTTATGAATATGCATGTCAAAGTGAAAATCACAAACAAAAATGTTAATTTCGTAATTTAATGATACTTTATATCTATCAGAATTCAAATTTTTTAGCTTAAATTCATGTTATAATAAAAAAAAGTACTTCTTAATGTTTTATAAAGTATAGTGATCGGTTAAGTCTCAATTCGAGTCTCATAACATACAATTTCTATATATATTTATGATGAACAAAGATTTGCTTGGCTTGAAGGAAAAAGGTAAACATCAATTGCGTGGCTTTATCTAAGAGAGGGACAAGTGAAACAGTGAAAGTGAGCGTGAGCGTGCTGACAGAACCGAAAGCAAACAACATGAGCAGGAAGTTACTCATGAGCTTCTCCTAAGTCAATCTAGTCGAGTTTGGCTTGATTGCATTATGCCAACACGTGGCGTGATTAGCCAATAGAGTAGTGAGAGCCCAGCCCACTAACTACGCTGATTGGCCCAAATCAGGCTACTCCATGTCCCTTTTGACATGTTAGTAGTAGTCCTCCAATATTCCCCGTTGGGAACGGCTTGGTCCAAGCACGAGACTTGAACCCAAATTCAAGCCATGTATGATGTATCTATCTATTTACACACAACATTTTAAGATTATCACTTCTACTAAACTCACTGAGAATAAATAATTGAGATTATTCTTTTATTATTATTATTATTATGTTATATTTGCTTTTTTAATCAAATAAATAACTATCAAATTAATACGAGAATGACATGTGTATGAAAGAGTTTTGTCGTTCTTTAAGATCCTATCCGGCTCAAATCAAATATGTATATAATTAGGTATTTAATATAGTGATAAAATAGCGAATAGTTTTGAAAAGAAAAAAGAAATTAGGTATACTTATACAACAAAGTCTTCCCTCAAGTCACCCATGGTTTGTTTTTTTGTTCAAATGAAAGTGAAATGATTAAATAGTGGGGTCTAAAAACCAGTCTTCTTTGATCTCTTCCCAGTCACTTTGCGCATTAACATTGAAGTTTCCTACCATGTCGTAGGAAGGTCATGGCGAAGCCGCCACCGCCACATCATATATATAAACCCAGCTGCTATGAATTTATAGCTAATAATATTGCCTCCAATAATAAACACATTGAAGTCTTAATTAATTATAAATCAAATGCTACGTTTTGATTTCATTTATGCAATTTATTAGTACTAGAACTTTTTTATTTTATTTTATTTTTGGTTCGTTCAGATATGTCCGGTTCTAATATTAATACACCGGAGAGTGACTATGGTGATGCATCAGTACTATCCAATTTTGAGCTCTCTAATGAATTCTTGAAGTTTGATGAATGGATAGAAGATACAAATCATCATCCTTCACTTATGGTCACTGCTTCTACCCAGAATCTGGTTTATCGCGCTCATGTCGTCGGTGATGATTCAGGCGGCACTAGCACCCCCCACCAGCAAGCTGCTAGTACCGGTAATTCAGTATAATTCAACTTTAATAGAAAATTAATTGATGTTTAGCTCCGCTAAAATGAATGTTACATATGCTATTTTATGTCTATTTTATGTCTATTTCGGACACGAGACTACTATCGAATTAAAGTATCTATCCCTTTCAGTAACTAATGTGTTGCTTATTGATTAGCTGAGAGAGTAGCTTTCAAAACTCAATCAGAAATTGATGTACTTCATGATGGGTACAAGTGGAGGAAGTATGGCAAGAAGATGGTGAAGAATAGCCCAAATCCGAGGTATATTTTCCAAAAAATAGGAAAAAACAAAAAAACGAAATTAGGAGCATCTTTTATACGTAATTAAGAAATGTTTTCCATAGTATTAATTAACCATAAGTGTAACTGGCAGGAATTACTATAAGTGCTCAGCTGAGGGTTGTCATGTGAAGAAGAGAGTAGAACGAGATAAAGATGATCCAAGATTTGTGATCACCACATACGAAGGCGTGCATACTCATCAAATCCCTTCTTAATTTAGTGTAGTGATACCTAACCGCAGGTACGACCGGTAGTGCTAAAGTTAAAAACCCATTTACTATTACTATCCAGAAGTATTTAGTTGTGTTTGATCATCTAAACAAAATGTGAGTTGTTTGAGTTTGAGGTGATCTTTTGTTATATGGATAATTATCAATTTCACAACAAATCAACTTAATTAGTTGCCCAGTCTAAACCGACGAAAACAAATCATGTCGTCCCCATATTTGAGGAAACTCGAGAAAACTTGTTTGGGTTGATGGCGAGATTTCTGATTCGAGTACTAACTAGCTTTTACACATCCTCAGGCTCTCAATGCGAGTCTTGCCTGGAGGTTTCTTCCTTTCCTTTTCCTCTCGTACCTTATATACATAATTCTCATCTACTCCCTCAGCTGGGGTGACTTCTTCTAAAACCACTTTTTTTCCTAGTCTCATCGCCACTTCAAAAAAAACTGCATATTTATTTTCTTTTTACCAGTAGGAATAGCCAAATTGTTACATCAGGATAACGAAGAAAAAATGTTCATTCTGCTGATTATTTTTCTTTTATTACAGTTTATCAGTGCATTTGTAATATTGATCAACCAAAATTCAATAAAAAAATTCTCATCATTTCCAACATGCCCTTTTAGACCTGTGTGTTAAAATCATCTGCCAATCTATACTCCTGGCGACCTATACAACTACAGATAACTGTGCTTTTCAACCTTTACATAACGAAAAGCAGCTAAAATGGTAGCTGTCAAAACTGGAATGCTACCTTTTAGGGAAGACGACGTCAGGGTTTCGTATGTGTTGAGTGAGTGCTGCCATCTCTTGCTTACTAGTTTGTGTGCCATTAGCTTGACAGCTAATGCTCCACAAGATTTCATCAGTCTGCATCTTTCTCGCCAATCGTGGGTTTGATACGACAATGGCCTTCGATTTTGAAAGTGGATTGTTACACGGCTTGGACAGGCCACCAGCGAGCAGCCACCGTGTCCCGGACTGTTGCTGTGTTTTGGAACCCCACGGTTGCATCTTGCCAGGCTCAGTATTCAACCCGGAGAGATGAACTTCAGTGATTTTAAACCTAAGGGAACCTTCATGTTTCTCTTCCTCCTCTTCGCTGTCACAAATCTCCTCGATTTGATTCCATTCCTGGCGTTCTTCCTCATTCTTGCTTCTTTCTAGCAATGTACCATATAAATTTGACCGAGGGTTGAAAATGATCTTCTCCAATTGGATTAGAGCAAGCATTGAAGTTCCAACAGGTTCATAATTTCTGAGAGGATCTCTAAGCAGTACCGTGAAAGCTAGAGTGAGATTGTTTCCCAAGAAACCATGCTTTATATCAGACAGTTTATCCCAGTTACTGTCGGTTTCTAACCTTCCATTAATGATTTCCAAGCTCTTGGCATGATGAGCTGCAAGTATCATTATTGTGCACTCACTGACTTGATTGTCATCACCAACGATTCCTGCGTCCAGCCTCAACCACTCCTCCAATGTTATAGAAAGACCCAATAGTCCATCTGAACCACTATCTGTATCTCTGACCTCTGGTGTCACTACTCCTTCGAAACTGAGCAAGCCAATAAGATCAGCACATTTCCCTTTGAAAGAAGACATCTTTCCGAAAGGATGTGATTTGATAACCATTGGTGCCTCCTGGTGGGACAAGCCAGACTGAACCCTCAACCCTTCAATTAGCATGTCTTCAATTTTATTAATTGCCAAAGGAGCAAGATCTTCAAGTGTTACATATTCCGAGTCCATCTGGACACCAACTAGGGTGGATTTCATGCTGTTGCAGAACCACCCACAACAGAGACCTTCAACTCCTGTTCTTGACTCGAGATGCAAAACACCCTGCCTCTTGCAGTGATCAGACATGCTGAGGCAAATAAGAAAGGTAAATGAGAAATTTGGCAGCGGAAAGAGAGGAAAGAAACAAATGCAAAAAAGTAAATTGCAAAAAGATGCAAGACCATAACAGACCTATCAAGTACCGCAACCCCAGACATAGCATCTTCAGATATTTTTTGCAATGCCCTCCCTGTGATATCCTCCAAAGGCATTAACTTGTTTGCTAGCATGGATAGCTTCTCAATTCCAATTGATGCCAAATGTTGAAAAATTTCCATAATATCAGAACCCATTTCTGCAGGTAGCACAATCGGACGAGAAACTTGCATGATCAAGCTCCCAACATTTTTAGAATTTCTGAAAAGTGAAGGGTTCATAGTCCTCAGACAACCTCCACCCTTGGTCTGGATAAGAGGTCCAAAGCCATCTCCAAGTGGAGGTAATTCAACTGGCTCCTCAGGTAGAAGCTCAACCGGACTCCCAAATCCATCAGTGCAATGACGTGGAGAATTTTGAAAAGCCATCTCATTTAGGCCCCATTCTCTCATTAAGGCTTCAGTCTCCAAGTCTTCAAGCGCCTTTGCTTTCTTTCTTCTACTTAGCAATTGACTCGCTCTCTGGTGCTCCTCCACAGCAACCTGAGTAACCAAAGACAGATCAAAATCCTCATAAATACCACTAGAACTAGACCCAGCTGGAGCAATGCAACCATATCCTTCATTCTCCCTCATTTCATCATATTCTGCAATGAAGTTGCCTGACGCTAAGGGATCTTTTTCAAACTCTCTTAACAAGCGCTCCCTAGGTGACTCAGGGTCACTATTTGAACTCATAGCAAGTGGACTGTGGTCAATCCCCAGCATGTTTAAAAAATCATTTGCCACAGCTTCTGTAATTTCATCTAAGCAGCTTGATTTCTTTACCACTTTACTAGACTTGTAGCTTGATTTAGACTCCATATAATTTTCTTGCTCTAGAAACTCATTTATAGCAAGAGAGGACCCCAACATTGTAGATTCTGAAATCAAAAAGCTATTAAGAGCTGACTCAAGATCTTCCATACCTGATCCTTCCTCATAAGTACCTTTGTCTTCATATTTGAAGTCGTCTACAAAAACCTCATCCCCATGACTATCAGATGTCTTATCCACTGAGTAAAACCTTGTCTTATCGCCAAGGGCTACATCATCCTCAACAATCTCGCCCATATTAATAAACTCAATTACAGAGCCCTCACCAGCTTGAACAGAACCTTGTTCACTGTCTATGTGTTCTATTTTAGGAATTTCTATCCCCTGTTCAATAACAGTAAACTCAATCATTTCATCCTCATTACTGATATCCTTATCGCCCTCGAGCTCAATACCAAGTTCTGATTCATGTGGCTGCCCGTCTCCAGATAACACATAAAATTCTTCTGAACCATGAAAGCCTGTCTCATTAAGTTTCTCATATAGAAAATTAATTGACTTGCTAAGCTCCAACCCCAGACGTTGTGAAACATCACCACTAATATTCACATCAACTGACTGGAGAGAGTGGGGGTTTAGATTGCTAGGAACACTTTCAACGCGTCGAAGCATCCTATTCCTGTTATTTTTTTCAAAACCTGTAGTTGGATCCACCGCATGTAGCCTACTATGTGCTAAACTGTCAACCTCAGGAGCATACATATTCCTTCTCAGTTCATTTAAATTTCTCTTCATTACCAAGAAACCAAAACTGACATTTAAAGTTGCACCCTTAGCCTTGCCCGCAAGTTTGAAGCTAGTGGTCCATTTACCAGTGCTTTTCTCCCCCTCCAAGTCATCCAAAGTCAATGGCAACAGCCTTGTGAGATCTATCCAATGCTTCCCCAGATCGACTCCTGCCCCCATTAAAGATACATAAATTAGAAAAAGCTTTGGCTCATACTTAGCTGAATGGTTGGGTCCACTTCTACTACCATACACGCAACATTTGTGCATCAACGTCTCATCAAATTCAGCAATCCCATTTGAAACCCTTGATAGGTTTGTCTGTAAAATCTCATCCTTCCTCTTCCAATGAACAGACAAACTAATATCATTAAAATTTGGCGGCAAACCTTCAATGGCATGCACATGGAGGAAGAAACAAACATTGAACTTCGGATGGCGAATACGTGCTAGAGCTTTCAAGGGTTTCTTCCAATTCCATACTGCTGGTGATTTCTTGTCCTTATATGACCTACATTCATCGAAGATTCTTGGGTTTAGACTTGATCTAGACGCTGATAGACGGGGTTTTTCAACTGATTTAGAACGGTGACTGGATGAAGAAATCAAAGCCTTCTGTGGGGTCTTGTTTAGGTATAAGGCTTTGCTAATCTCCTCAATGTCACGAAGCAACCGGCCACTGCTTGAATTCCCCTCACTATCACCATTTCCAGACTGACTGACTTCTGACGGCATCATTTTGTGATCAAGATAGAAAGCACCTCCACAGGCCTACCCTCAAGAAGTACCTTCAACATTCAGCAACTTATGTCCACTGACTCTTTCCAATTACAATTCTACAGACAGAACACCGAAAGGCAAAACAAAAAGAAATAGAGACAAAGGAATCAGCTTCACTAGTCAATGCATTAAACATTAGCAATAAGCAATAACAACCACCCAAATAATATAAAACTAACACCTGCCCAGTTTTATCACGGGGAAATCAAATGAAGAAAAATAAACAAATAAAACAAGACCCATCTTACAACTTCACCATTCCAATCCAAAATACATACATAACATATAAAAAGACACCATTTTGGACCCATACACCATCACAACAAGAAAATCAACAAAGCGACTGGGTTTATCACTTACTTGGAGTCAAATGGAGCTCCCTAGATTCAAATGAGGAAAATTCGATAAGGACAGCTTATGGGTTTTAGTGGAGAGGGAAGGATGAGAGGGAGAGACAGGTTAAGGCTTAACTTAAGGCAGCACTTTGCCGGAATCGAGAATAATTTTCCGGTGTGCTTTTTCCGGAGAATTTCACGAGACTGATAGGTTGATGTCTGTTTGTTTGTCTGATGTGTAGTGAAAATATGGTGGTAGGTGTGAAATTTCATTCACGTCTTGTTCTAGAAGACTAGAAGTTGACTCTCTTTTTTTAACTGTGTGTCATCCGAACTCCAATTATTGACTTTTTGAAATAGTAAAAATTCGTAAAATAATAATTTTTGATTTTATTTTATTTCACATTATTTCATTTTTACTCATAATTTTTACGCATAATTTTTTTTTAATCATTTGCACAAAATATATGTTTCGGAATGCATAAAATGACAAGTATTATGAACAGTCAAAATTCGTAAGAAAATGACAATTATTGAAATGTAGAGGGATTATCACGCTGCAAAAAGGGAAATATATACTAATTTTTAAAAGATTTTCACACTTTTTTCATTTCAAAAAGTAGGACCAAAGGGGGCGTGAAAATAAATAAATAATAACACAAATGTGAATTTCTTTGTTTGCTTATATTTTATTTTAAGAAATTAAAATTGTTTTCCAAATTTAATACTCAAATTTTATTTTATGCACTCAAACCAAAATTCATTTAATTGAATTATCACATGTGAATTTGTAGATTTTTTCTTTTTTCGGGAATTTATATTCTATATTGATATATATATATTCATTAATAAATAAATAAAGTAATAGTAGATTTACTAACATTTTTAATTTATAATAATTAATTATTTAAATAAAAATAAAAATATAATCTAATATATCAAGTTTAATTCTTAGATGGAGTACAACAAATATATGACCTCTTAGAAGCCAATTCAATGTGAAATAATAAGCACCTAAGGGTCGTGAAATTATTTTTTCCAAGAATAAACAGTTATTGTACTTTATCTAATAATTTTATTATTAATTTTCAATAATTACTCCATCTTTTTTTCTTTTTGATAAAACTACCCCTATTTCATATTAATTATTTGTTTTTTTATCCGAAGTAATTAATTTTTTTTATAATTAAGTTGTGCTAAAATATTCCATATGTGATATTTGTCTATAATTAAATAATGGAGGAGGATATATAAATATGATCTCTTTGTTGGGCAGGAATGAAATACTAATTGGGTGGGAATGAAATAATCGTATTTAATTATCATTAGCATTGTTAATTAAATTCATATCAAAGGATGATCGAATAAAGTTACACTAAAATTTACCTAAAAAGTAAAAAAATAACCCGTCATTTGAAAAAAAAAACAGATCTAAACGATAAGTAATATGAAACGGAAAAAGTATGTATGTTTTCTTTTTTCTTAATTTTGTTGTTTACTCTCATTCCTCTTAAATACTTATAGTTATAATATATTTTATGTTACTTTATTTTTCAAAATTGACATATTAAAATTAAAATCATTACCTTAGTCCAAGCTATTCCCATACCGTCTTGTTTTATTTTATGACTAGTAAATCCGGCCCAAACCCAATTTGGATATGAAACCGTGCCACACGAAACGACATCGAAATCTGAATCCGGCATTATCTAGCCCATTATAGCAACCTAGCCTTTACAAATTACCTCATCTCATTTGCCAAAAGTAGTTCTTCCCGCGCGTGACAAATTGAGTAACGACATCTATTCGCTGTTGTAGTGAACTAGTGCTGAAGGAATCGGTTGATCTTGTGTTTGTTGTGTTTTGCAGCTTTAAAAGAGATGCCTATAGCTATCCCAGACTGACAAGCCAAAAAGGCAACATTATGAACTACCAACCGCTTTCTTCAAGCTGGTGCTTGGAAAGTATATGAAGTACAGGTACTTTTTCATGCATTGCTAGTACAATGGCTTTCTATTATATGGCTTGCAAGAACTTATTATATGGCTTTTCTATATATGAACTAGTACAGCTGCTGTTATTTCTCTGATAAGTCAAGCACCTTAGAGGATGCTGAGAAAGCAATGTTGGAGTTGTACTGTGAAAGATGGGCACACTGTTCTTGATGTTGGGTGCGGTTTGGGATCGCTCTCTTTGTATATTGCCCAAAAGTACCCTAATTGCAGGATTAATGGGATTTGCAATTCCAATACACAAAAAGAATTCATCGAGGAGCAGTGTGGCTGCTTTGACATATCATTCTGGTTTTGACCTGTCAGTTGCTTTTACATTTGTACATTATCTGATGTTTAGCTCTGAACTGTTAGAGTCAAAACATGATCTGGATTTTCCGTTGCCTATTTCGATTCAGGGATCTCCAGCCGCAGAATATGGAGATAATTATTGCATATATCAGTACTTTTGAAATGGAAGCATCATATGACCGTATATTCTCCATTGAAATGTTTGAGGTTGGTGATTCTCGCGTCACACTTGTAATGTGACTATCAACTTTGACGGTCTTTTAAGTATTTTGATCATGCCCTCCATTGTCTAATAGCAGATGAAGAACTACGGGGAGCTACTGAAGAAGATATCAAAGTGGATGAAAGAGGATGGCCTACTTTTTGTTCATCATTTTTGCCACAAAGCATTTGCCTATCATTTTGAGGTTGGTAGCCATTTTTCTATTCATGTTGGTGATCTAGATTGGCAATACCATGCAAAATAAGGGTACATTCTGACCTCTGTTTCTGTTCAGGATACAAATGAAGATGACTGGATTACTAGTTATTTCTTCACTGGTGGTACAATGCCTTCTGCAAATCTACTGCTTTATTTCCAGGTCAACTCTATGCATCCAGTTATCAAACATTTGTTCTAACTTTAAAACACGCAAGGTTTTGAACATTCAACTAGCCACATCAGAAATGAAAGAGTTTGGTGTCTTGTGCAACTTAAATTCTCACTAATAGAAGAATTCATACTGTAAACACGTTTGCAGGACGACGTTTCAATCGTCAATCATTGGCTTGTGAATGGGAAGCATTAGGCACAAACAAGGTATGGATGGACAATCCTGTGAATTGATTACAAAAGGTTTCACTGTTAGTTAGTATTAGTTTATTTCTGTTCTTGTTGAAACAGTCATCTTATACTTAACTGAATACTTGCAGTGAGGAGTGGCTCAAAAGAATGGACCGGAAGTTAGCTTCTATCAAGCCGATAATGGAGTCAACCTATGGTAAAGATCAAGCCGTCAAGTGGACAGTCTAATGGAGAACTTTATTCATTTCTGTTGGGGAACTCTTCGGATATAACAATGGAGAAGAATGGATGGTCGCGCATTTCCTGTTTAAGAAATGATTATTTTTCACAAGGAGAAGAGAGATTTGCTGGTTATCCTAATATTTTTCAAATGTACCATTATGGTATTGAAGAAACCCTTCTTTAAGGACCCTTTTTTTTTAGTTCGCAAGGATGATGGTTCAAGTTTGAGAATTCACGAAGTACACTTGTTTGAAGTTGTTTTTCATTTCAATTCTTTAACTCCTTGGTTCATTCCATAAAAGCTATCAAGAGTTTTTTGTGCGGACAGAAAGGAAAGGACAGCAGTTGGCACTTGGCACAGTAAAACCAGAATGCACAATCCGGAATCAGGGGAAACGAGATCGCATCAGAAACCAGAGATTTAAAACGGTTAACATTCAAATTCTTCAAATTGTGCCAAAAAACCATGAAATTCCGTCACATTACAACATTATCTCCTCTACCCCCAACAATTGCAAAATAAAGCCTGAACATTTTCCTGCTAAAAACAAAAAGAAGCAAGAAACTAGGATTTCTTGGGTTTAACTTGTTATGTAGTGTATAACTATAGAGCGAAGATAGCACCCAGTTACTACTGGGTCTTTACACCAGCCGCCGCGGCTGCAGGAGCAGCACCACCACCAGCTGGCTTCCCCAAATCATCAGGACTGATTTTAGCTTCCAAGAATCGACTTAGATGCTTGCCATCCAAATGTTCCTGTCAAAATTTGAATCAATCATACAACAATTCCTAACACAAAGATCAAATATTTGATTGATTAACTTAAAAATAGGAAAGCTGGGAGAAGAAGAATTAATTACAGAAAGGCAGGCTCTGTATTTTTGCCACTCTTCAACACATTCCTCTTTATTCCACTGACCTTTCACATACTTCTCTGAATACCACCTGCTCAAATTACACCATTCAATCCGACCGGCATTAGGAAAAGAAAAGAAAAAAGATCAAATTTTGTGCAAAAAGGGTCTCTAGGGTTTAAGCAGGGTTTTAAGGGATAGGCACACCAGTTGAAGCGATTGTTGTACGCAGCTTTGAGTTGAGCACATGGTGAGGTAGAAGATGAACCTTTTTTCTATATATATATAATATTATATTATTGTTTCAAATGATTTAGCAAATTAACAATGAATAAAACCACTGAACTTAGGAGTCTTAATGTTTTAATGTATTGAAAAATGCAAATATTTTATTCTTGGCAATTTTCATGATCTAAATTTTATTTTAGTTTGGATAAAAACAGTTAACCGTCAAACAAGAATCATGGAATTCTTTAGGATATTGATAGAATCGGCGGTAAAATTCCAATTGCAAGCGTCCATCATCTTTTTGCAACCTCAAAACGCAGTCGTATGAAACTGGCGCTGACGTTTCAGCGCACACTCGAGCAATCCCTATATAAATCCCCGCCGATTCGCAAACCAACAAGCAAGAATCATCTCTTCCTCTCACAATCTGAATTGAAAAATATGGATCAATTCAAGGGCCAGGCTCGACTCCCGAGGTTCGCTATCCCTCAACGGTACGAAATCCGGCTGAAACCCGACCTAGCCTCATGCAAATTCGGCGGTTCCGTCTCCGTCCACCTCGATATTGTCTCTCCCACCGGTTTCATCGTCCTCAACTCCGCGGATCTATCGGTCGAGGTTCCGACCATCTCCTTCACCACCTCCACCTCTCAGGTACTCTAAACTCATCTAATCAACACCATTTCATTTCCTTCCCGAATGATCGTTCTAACTTGACTTAATCTGACTTAATTTGAAACAGGTTTTCAAGCCCAAGAATGTTGAGTTAGTGGAAGGAGATGAAATAATAGTAATGGAGTTCGCGGAGAAGATTCCTACTGGGACAGGTGTTTTGAAGATCGATTTCTCTGGAATTCTGAATGATCAGATGAAAGGATTTTATCGCAGGTAATTAATATATCACAAATGATGTGCCTGTGTTCTTGATGATAGTGTAATTAGCCTTATGTATTGAAGTGTTGGTTTCTGTGATTAGCACTTATGAGTTAAACGGTGAGAAGAAGAACATGGCAGTTACGCAATTTGAGCCAGCTGATGCTCGCAGATGCTTTCCTTGTTGGGACGAGCCTTCATTCAAGGTTTGTTGAAAGAATTAGGACCGTTAGATTTTATTGGATTCTGGTTGGTGTGGTTTTGTAAAGTATTTTTTGTCACCTGACATGGTTTTACAGGCTACCTTTAAGATTACATTGGAAGGGGTACCGGCAGAGTTGGTGGCACTTTCTAATATGCCAGTTGCTGAGGAGAGAGTGGATGAAAGTTTGAAGACTCTTTCATATCAAGAATCACCTATTATGTCTACATATTTGGTGGCAGTTGTGGTTGGGCTTTTTGATTATGTGGAGGATTATACAACAGATGGTATTGTTATCTTATCTTCTCATTTCAGTTGTCTTGAAGGATAGTGATCTATCTTTTTCTTGGTTTTATGAGAGTAACTATGTGTCCAGGGGTCAAAGTTCGTGTTTATTGTCAAGTTGGAAAAGCAAATCAAGGGAAATTTGCATTGCACGTTGCTGCGAAGACACTTGATTTATACAAAGAGTATGTTTTACCATTAAATAGTCATCGCACACTATCTCAGCCATAAGTTTGTGGATTGTTTTTTTTTTGGGGTGCTATTTCGGTGTTTTTTGAAAATTAACTGTTTTCTGTCATACAGCTACTTTGCTGTACCATACTCACTTCCAAAACTGGATATGATTGCAATCCCTGATTTTTCTGCTGGGGCTATGGAGAATTATGGTTTAGTTACATACCGTGAGACAGCTTTACTCTTTGATGAACAGAATTCTGCTGCTGCTAACAAGCAGAGGGTATGCTCATGTCTTGTTTGTTGATATTGGTTTCGGAGCGTGGTTTGGCTAGTGTGTTGTAATCTCTGCGATATGTTTAATTATTTCAACTTCTTTTGTGTTAAGGTTGCTACTGTTGTAGCACATGAACTGGCACACCAGTGGTTTGGCAATCTTGTAACTATGGAATGGTGGACAGACTTGTGGCTAAATGAGGGTTTTGCTACCTGGGTACATCTTCTGATACTTTTACCTACAACTGTCACACTACACTCTGGTTTAGCACAACCATATAACGATAATCTGTATGGGTTTTCAGGTGAGCTATCTGGCTAGTGATAGCTTGTTTCCAGAATGGAAAGTATGGACTCAGTTTCTTGATGAATTGACCGACGGCCTTAGGCTAGACGGCCTTGAAGAATCTCACCCAATTGAGGTAAATAGGGTCTGGAGGATAGTTCTCTCTGCCTTAATGATATTGAACTATTGCTCCCATGTAGAATCTGTATAAAAAGCAAAATCTTTGTTCAGGTGGAGGTAAACCATGCTTCTGAAATCGATGAAATATTTGATGCAATAAGCTACAGAAAGGGTGCGTCTCTCATCCGGATGCTACAAAGCTATCTTGGTGCTGAGCGTTTTCAGGTGGGTATCAGTTAGAACCATCTGTCATGGCTGAGATACCTTTGGTTTTATTCATATGTTTTCTTAAAATCCTGATATTTTATTTATAGAACATTAAACAAAAGGAAAAAAGGTTTCAATAATTTTATTAATTCTATTTGGAAAAGGATAGAACTGATTTGATGCTTGTTGGGGTGAATAATGAAAAAGATTGGCTCAGGAACAACAACAATTATTAGTCTTATGTGGATCATAAAGGATTGTAGGTAGATACTTGGAAAGTGTTTCTTTTATGTAATATTTGATCATTATCTCCTGAGAGGTCCATCCATCTTAACTAGTCATGGGAAATTTTTATCTGTTATGCGATACTGTTTCTTGCTATTTAATGAGTAATTTTATCTGTGTACGAGTGGCTTAGCATGCTTCTATTTGCTGATAGGTTGTGCAGTTTGGTTGATGCCCTTTGGATCTTAGTTGTAAGAAATTGAGAATTGTCATCGGTTTATCATTTGATAGATATTGTTGTGCTGTCACTTTCTCTTATTCAATGATTATAGTTGAGTGATATGTTTGTGGAGAGTTACCATGTTTAATAATACCTGCCCTATTACTTCTTGTAGAGATCACTTGCTTCATACATAAAAAAATATGCCTGCTCTAATGCAAAGACAGCAGATTTATGGGCTGCCCTTGAGGAGGGAACGGGTGAGCCTGTGAATAAGCTAATGAATTCGTGGACAAGACAAAAAGGATACCCAGTTATATCTGTCAACATCCAGGATCAAAAGTTGCAATTTCAACAGGTTCTCTTCCATTCATCCTTTTATGATTGATCTGTTAAATTCTTAGGTTCATTTACACTATATTAAACTGAATGCTCTGACAGCCTTATCTTAAGTTATATACTAGTTTCTATTCATGATATTCAAAAAGTTCATATATACTGATGAGTAAATGTAAACAATACCAGACACAATTCTTTTCAAGTGGTGCCCAAGGTGACGGGCAATGGATTGTGCCCATAACTTTATGCCGTGGCTCGTACAATTCACACAAAAGATTCTTATTGGAGAAAAAATCTGAAGCTCTTGATATCAAGGAATTGCTGGATTCCAGCTCTCCACACTCTGGAAGTGCTTGGATAAAGGTTAATGCGGATCAGACTGGTTTCTACAGGGTCAAGTATGATGATGAGCTTGTTGCTAAACTTAGATGTGCCATAGAGAAGAAGGACCTAAATGAAACAGACAGATACGGTGATTTGAATGACTTGAGGTGCACATTCTTGTCTGGTACGTATTATAAAGTGGAAACTTGACATTTTGTTATACCTTTGACAGGCATTTTGGATGATTCATTTGCCCTTTCTATGGCTCGTCACCAGTCTCTGACCTCATTGCTCGTTCTGATGGATGCATACAGGGAGGAATTTGAGTATACTGTGCTTTCTAACTTGATTACTGTATGTTCACACCAGTATCTTCTTCACATTATTATATCCTTCCCTTTCCCAGCGGTCCTTATTTTTTATGTCTTCTTTTCTCAGATATGCTATAAAGTTGCAAGGATTGCAGCAGATGCAGTCCCCGACTTACTTGGTGACATCAAGCAGTTTTTCATTGGTCTTCTGCAAAATTCTGCCGAGTAAGTTATTATTATTATGAATTATTGCGCTTGCTATCACAGTATTTACTGCCTTTCAATTTTCATTCTAATTATGAAAAGCTATGAAGAAATTAATCATGTCAACTATCAAAACAATAAAATCTAAACAGCACATTCTTCCTCTTGTTTACATTCTTCTATTTTCCATGGTTTTCCATTGTGTTGTTTCCTTTGCAGAAAGCTCGGTTGGGATGCTAAACAAGGTGAGAGCCATCTGGATGCAATGTTGAGAGGAAAAATTTTGACTGCCCTTGCTCAGTTTGGACATGGTCCAACACTGGATGAAGCAAGTAGGCGGTTTCATGCATTCCTAGAAGACAGGAATTCACCTCTTCTCCCCCCTGATCTGAGAAAGGTTCTTATGCTGTAATATTTTTATTAAGCATTAATTATGATTTTACCTCTGTTCATTCTCCCTTAATGCTATCTACAATTGTTGCAGGGTGCATATGTGGCCATAATGCGAAGGGTGAGCAAATCAAACAGGTCGGGTTTGGAGTCACTCCTGCGAGTGTATAGAGAGACTGATTTAGGCCAAGAAAAAACACGCATTCTGGGTACTGATAGATTTTTTCCTGAAAGCTATAAAAATGTATGATTTTTTCGATTGCCTTCTAATTGCTTCTTTCTGTGTCATGCAGGTTCCTTAGCATCTTGTCCGGACCCTGATGTTGTCCTTGAAGTTCTCAACTTTCTGTTTACCTCTGAGGTATCATAGGTTTTTTCATGTGTTAACTGTTGCTGTTGAGAAATATAATAGTGTCTCTTGAACTTCAATTATACTAAGGATGTTTTCTGCTTTACACAGGTCCGCGCTCAAGATGCTGTTTTTGGACTAGCTGTTTCCTTTGAAGGACGTGAGACAGCTTGGACTTGGCTGAAGGTAATACTCATGACATTAGTCTACCGAATTCTGTTAAACATTAAAAACATTTTGGCAATGATGCTTTGACATAGATGGAAACATCCTCCAGTTAGGAGGTGCAAGTTTGTCGAACTCTAGTGAGCTACCAATACAAATGAGAACATGAAACCAGTCTATCTCCTCTAAATCTCTTTTACTACCTTTTGTTGTTTCTTCTTTGCTCTAATTATATTCTTTTGGATTCCAGGATAACTGGGACCACATTACAAAGACCTGGTCTGGGTCTTTGTTAACTCACTTTGTCGGAGCAATTGTCTCTCCGGTATGGCCCCCCACTCTCTCCTTTTGTTGATTTCTTCAGTTATAAGTAGTGTTCAACTTGTTTTAGTCACGAACATTTTGGTTCTCCCAACTACCGTCTACAGTTTGGTTCACTGGAGAAGGCCAAGGAAGTGGAGGAGTTCTTTGCTAGCCGGAGCAGGCCAGCTATTAGTAGAACCTTGAAGCAGAGCATTGAGAGCGTGAACATCAAGGCGAAGTGGGTTCAGAGCATTCTGAGTGAGAAATATCTTGCAGACGCTATAGTAGAATTGGCACATCGAAAATACTAGAGATACTTCCTTACTCCAAGCTCTTTGTTCTCCAGGAATTTTCTGAATAAGATTTGACTCTACGAGAACTAGTGTTCATGTGTCAGCATAAAATAACAAGTAAATTACCTCACAGAGACTTACTAACTCGGAGGCACAACGAATACAAATCGCAAGCATCACGAAAGGCATGCAGAGTGTCATAATCTTCTATTCCTATGACAGACAACTAAGATTTACATAGCCAGAACTCTTCGTGACACCGTCACCGAAGAGCTCTACAGGGGGTTTCAGTGTTCTACAGTACATACAGGCAGATATCTACTCCCAACAGCGATAAAAAGAGAGCCCATGTGAAAAACAGAAGGGCGAATTGAGTGTACGAAAAGGAAGTATGAACAAGCTGTCAAGTTTTGCTCTTGAATTTCCTTTGAGCTTTCAAATCCACAACAATAACGGTGATGTTGTCCTTGCTTCCTTTCTGAAGAGCTCGGTTCGAGAGGTACTCGGCCGCTGCTTGAGCTGCTGGATCGATATCCTCGCCTCTTGGGGAAGGGAGCGTGGCCCCATTCTTTTTGTGCCAGACTAGTAATCGTTTACGAGCCAAATCACATGCCTCTTCGTTGGACATCACGTCCCACAAACCATCACTAGCTAGAATAAGGCACTCATCTTCTCTTGCCCGTGGAATAAACATCACTTCTGGATCCGGAATGATCCATGGTTTCAAATATCTATCACCTACAACCCAAAAGCAACATTTAATTTAAGCTACATGAAGCAATCTTCCCAGTCAAGTCATAGATAGATCAAGCCTCAGAATTGCACAAACAGGACCATCTGAACAAGTGCATCAACATTGACATAACTTATTTAGTCCCATTGCGTATCAAAGTGCAGGGATTAACAAAGCGGGCATGGATTTTACAAATGGAAAATATAAATATGTTCATCACATACTATATTTGCTTAAGAGAGGAGTACCACAACGATGTAATCCATGCAACAAAACAGGACCTATGTTCCAATCTGAGGAGATAATGTTTTCCTTTTTCAGATAAATGCAACCTTAATTAGAAGAAAGGCACTTAAATCTGGCGATCTCTAATATCTCCCTTCCAAGGTGATTCATTTCACAGCAACAATTCTGCTACATGAAAACAATTCCTGATACAGTTTGAGTTGAAACAGGTAATCTATATCAGCTTTCTGCAGACCTACGTTTCTCTTCATGTCGTAAGCGAGTGAAGAGCACACAGAAAATTGATTCTTGTGAACACTTAACTTCCCGTTTACAGATAAACGCGCACACATTCAATCGACAGCTCGTGGATAAAGTGTGGTCAAAATTATTATTGAGAATGCATGACACGAACATTAACCATTAACAAAAATGAAGAGGATGGGAAGAACCTACCAATAGATCTTGACATGGCAAGAACACCAAAGACACGGTGCCCATTCCACTGTATAACCTTGCCCCCAGCTGCTTCTATCCTTGCATATTCATCTTCTCGATTTGGCTGAAATAGCACAAAGATTGAAAGAAAGAAATGAGTAAGCCTTCTCCAACTGGTTTTTGCTAAAAAGTATGAGGCCAGTCTATAGTTTGAAGAAGCTCTTACTTTATGATCCACTGATAATGCCATGGGTTCTTTCCCCCGACAAAGAACTGCTCTTGAGTCTCCGCAATTAGCTACTATGATGTGCGATGAACATATAATGGCAACAACCGCTGTAGAACCAGCAGTTTCAGGGGCAACTGGTTCAGCACCAGCCTTCCCACCAACTTCAGCATCTATCTTCACAAAACAATTAGTGAATGCTTTTTCCCACTGCTCCTGACAGTTATTGCTTGTGCTACCATCACTTAGGCCATTCTTAACAAACTTTATCTCTTCAGCTAAAGCAGAATGGAGACGATCACTACAGTAGTTCGCAACCTGAACAAAGCAACCCCATTTAAGATATTTCCATGCACAGATAAAAGTATTTGCACGATTATAGGAACAAAAACAAAAGATAAACCCACAAAGTGGAAAAGAACATATGGAAAGAAAAGGCACCTGAGAACCTCCATGGCCATCATATACTCCAAAGAAATGACCAGTCTGGTTGGTTAACTTGTTCATTCCATCAAGTACCCGATCACCAATTAGCAACTGAATGGGAATTTCTATGAACTGTGGTACAGTTGCAAATGCATCTTCCATCTCAGGTCTCCTTCCACACAGGGACGTAAATCCCCAAAGAGGGATGTACTCGACCTCGAAAACACTACGAGCGATTGTTCCACTTACCCCTCTTTCCAAAGCCAAAGGAAGCACAACTGCGGAAGTCTTCACATCAGACCCATCTCCACTGTCTTCCTCAACACTAACTATGGTAGTAAGGGAATCACCCTCGACTTCTTTCTTCACATTTGACTCAGCAAAATCTGCTGCCTTAGCAATAAGATCAACAGGAGATACACTCTTATCAACATCTACAGAATTTGGAGTTCCTAACTCAGAGGCGGCATCAAAACACAGGAAATCTTCTCCACAGAGGCTACTTGTCTCACTAGTCACTGAAAGAGAACAAGAGCTATCAAGAACCTGATCACCCTCAAATGACAAGGAATCATCTTCCTCACTTTCCCTTGTCATGTAATCGCTAACAACCCAATTGCTTTCTTTCTCTGAGACCATATCCAACAAAGGGACTCCTTTTCCTTTGTCCAATTTTGGAACTGGCGGCACCGTCTCACTGACCTCATTTTCCTGATCACCAGAAAGGCAATCCTCATCCACAGTAGAACAAACCTTAGTTACAGAATCAGATAAAAACCCAGCAGCGTCAGCCATCAAAAGTCTTGTAATATCAATGTGAGTGTCTATGGTTGGGTTTTCACAGACTGAATTACCTACTCTTAATGGCACCGCAACCGCCAGATACATCTCCTCCATGAAAATCTCTATCTAGACAATACAAAAAGTTACCCCCCAACCTCCCCAGAACCATACAATCTGTCATTATTCAACTAAATTGTCAACTCCTTCTCTTATCAACATTAATTTTGGAATGTGATCAGCCTCTGCAAGCAGACCATTTTCCATGCCTTTCACAATAACTTAATGAAAACTCAATACCACTGATTACTGATATAGGTAAGCTAAAAAGGTGGTGAAAAGGAAATGAATGGTTAGATCTGGTCAACAACAAGGAATCAAAACTCCCATTTGTGGAAATTACCACCTTAAAGTGTAGAGTAGTAGACCAGGTTAGGCCATTTCAACTTCATCTTCTCTGGACTCTTCTTTATCTACCTCCATCTAACTAAGAAGCAAGAAAAAGGAAAGAACTTTAGGTCCACAGAAATAGAAAAAGAAATTGCCCGAAGAGAAAAAGAAGAAGCAAATCACACTAAACACAGGAAAGAGATAGAAAAGGGGTCATGAAAAGAAAAAACGCAAGAAAGCTGAAAGCCAAGAATCACAAGAAAACCGTAAGAAAGATAGCATCTTTATTCAAATATTAACTTAAGTTCCCTGGATCTAAGGCAACCCATCTCAGCCTCTTCTCTCTAATAATTGTTAGTACAATGAATTTGGGAAGCAAAAGAAAAAGAATGTAAAAGAAGAAATGAAAAATCCAAAAAAACAATTGCCAACTGTAAAGAGAGTCCTTTTCCCTCCCTCATTCACATAAAAAGAACCATGTAAAGAATACAGAAACAATATATGGGAAAGAAGTGTAGTTTGCTTACCATTTTATGAAATCAATAGCTCAAAATACAATGATCAATCAATAAAAAGAATTTGCTCTTCTTCTTCATCTGGTTATGTCAAGACTAAGGATTTGACAGAGTAAGAGAGTGGAGAAGAAGGAGAAATGAAGAAAAAAAAGAGAGAAAAATGGTATAGGAGTAATAAAAAATTGGGAAAATAAAAATAAAGACAAGGTAAAATAATGAGTAAGAAAAGGAAATGGACAGGTGTCATATCAAGAAGAGCATATTAAAGCATCTCCACCCATCCGGTGCTCCAATCCAAGCTCTAAAAAGTGAGGATTTTAATTTATTTCATGGTTTTTTTTTGGATACAATGATCTTAAATGCTTGATTATGGTTCTTTCCGAAAAGGGAAAAAGAAGGAAGTTTAATGATGATGGATTATGAAATTTATATTTACCCAGAAATAGATACAATGATCTAATCCGTACTATAATGTTTGATTATGATTATTTCCAGAAAGAAAAAAAGGTTTAGTTTTACCCAGAACATGTTTTTGACCCAAAACTGTCACTTACCTTTTTCTTAAAAATAAAATATATAAATAAGTGAAAAGATTACCTTATCCTAAAGGTCAGTGCTGTTTCTTGCGGTTTTTAAGTTTCATATTCGTACAAGAAAAGTCCCCAAAAGATCCATTCTATCTATTCTTTTTAATTTTCTTGCTAGATAATTTGTTTAATTGATAAATGCATTTAGTATAATTAGTAGAACCAGTAGGAGATAGATGTTGCAAGAACTGACCATTAATAATTAATTTAGTAGATTTGATCTTCTCAATCCTTTACTTGTATTTAAATCAAAATAAAATCATCTGAACTCAATAATATTTTTGATGAAATAGGAGAAACTAGAACACGGGGTACGAATCTAACTTTTATAGACCTGGATTTGATGCCTTTTATAGACCTGGATAACTGAGTCAGATTTACCCAATTTCTGCACAAGATATTTCAGCCATGGGAGCTTTAGAAATCCTAACCTTATGTTTCATAAAAATATATTTTTCGAGTAAAATCCAGTTGAGTTTTCCTTCAGATGAGTTCCGGTGCGTGCATTAGTGTCGATATAATGGCCCCATCAAAAGTTGCTGTCCCACCAGACTCCCAGAGGATGTTCTCATTTGATGTACTAGGTAGTAGGACTAAGGTTTTATGAACATTGACAGATTTGAAGTTTAAAATGAGAAAACATCATCTATGCAGTTGCACTCAATACAATTCTGTCAGAAAATGAATGGATGACAGAAGAAATTGTTTGGTGCTCCTGTTTACTACTGTCACATCTACTACTAAATGACAAAAAATAGGTGGTCATTGTATCAGCATGTGCAGTAACTAAAATTGAGGTGCCATAAAATGATTAAACACATGTAGTAAAACCTTCAAAACGAAACTTCACATTTCTACAATCTAACAAAGCAAAATGGCCAAAAGCCACAAAGACAGCAGTTTTCAACAATGCAAAAAAAAGAAAGTTCACATTTCCTATGAAAACATGCACACAAGCCCAACAATAGGGTAATATTTCATTAAAACAGTGATCAAGTTTCATAATAGTTTCGTTTGCAATTCAAATTCGACCAGAAACTGCCGCTAGAGAAGGCTAGTGTTTACCACAGCCAACCTGGGCAACCAGGGCATAAGATTTTCTGCTCTAAATCTAATACACAGAGCCTTTTTTTCTGCTACACATCTGACTTGTCCTAGCAGTTAACCCATCATCAGTGGGGTTTATAGAAGTTTCACAATTACTGCTGTACACCTAAGCAGTGGTTCTGCAAATAGCATGGCAGCCGACCCAGACTTTGGAGGAACAACACCCTACTCAGAACCATAACAAGCAAATATCCATGTTACGGTTTCCACCATTTTACTGTATCATGGCAGCATGGGGTCACCTGTTGATGCAAGCATTTGCATTTCTGCTTCCTCAGCTGGCCGAGAATCACCTACAAAATTATCAGCAATAATCTTAGACCATCTAAATTCACGAGACCCTATAGTCATGAAAGATGATAAAAACTGGAACTGAAGAGAAAGTAAGATATAATACTGAAGATAGAGTCAATGGATGGCCTTTTTGGTGACATACTTCCTTTTAGATCTGCAAACAATAGGATAGTTCTATGTAACTTGATTCATGAGAAGCTAAAGCATGAGCATTGAACAAAAACATTCCACGATTCCAAAAAAGAGAATTTCATTTTATATTTTTCATTCCTTATCTCATCTTAAAATTTCAACTAATGAAATCCTTTCACTGATGATTCCGTGGACTTCATTGTGTAATCCTACATATCTTAAGCCAATGGGTTTTCAGGTGTCTTAGACAATTTGCCTACCAGTGGCTGGCATGTCCTAAATATCAATTAGTAATTAGTAGTCAGTAATAGTTGTTGAGACCCAGTTCATTGCGGATTCAATAACTCCAAAGTTAAGTAAAGGGCCTTAAAAGGTTAACCTAAACCCACATAATTATATAGAGTTGCACTAATGAAGAAAGTAGAGTCATACCAAAAGCATGAAGCCCTTTAACAGCATCAAAGTTCTTGTATGTATAACCAACAAAACTTAAATCTTTAGGAGTTAATAGCATCTGCAGGAAAAGAAAACAAAATGTTAGATATACAGCAGCTTAAAGAGAAACAACAATCTTTCTTTAGGACTATGGGAAGTCATATAGCATCAGTAAGAAATGTATGCACAACACTCATAATGGTCACAACCCATAGAAAATCCATGTCTTCTTACACTGCTTCCTAATAGCACGTTAGGACCAACAGACCACCATAAAGAAAGGGAAACGCGAGTATTTGTACTTCTCCACATGAAAGCATCTTCTATGTTGCACATAATTTTTTTTCAATCGATGCAAATTCTGCAGTATGCATTAATGAATGAGGAGGAAGATGAAAAATTTAAAAAGTTTCCATTCCAGTAAAATGGTTAAGGACCAAACACGCATATCACTGCAATTATTTGTCCCTTTTTCTCGCTGCAAAAGATAGGATTTGCAGATGCAGAAGCCTGCTCATAAAATGCATGTATGGAATGAAAATAATGTTCACTGGAGAAGATTGTGGCAAATACAAACTGCCAACCCAAAAAACTAGAGCTTTTATTAATCTACTAAGCTTGTATTGAGCAAGAATATTAACACACCTTCCGTGAGGGTCCTGACCCACTTCTTGCTGGTGGTGAAGGTTTCAACTGGTGACAAATGAGAATGTAATTTATGAATAAAGAAATTGTAAGGAGAAAATTGAATTAAAATAACACAGCAGTAGCATGAGATGACAGAACAAGTAAAATTGGGAATCTCCATCATACTTCATCAAACTTCATAAAGTTCTGTGTGTCTAGCTCTCCATTGACTTCAGGTTTAAATGCTGCATCCATTTCATAAAGCTTATCCCATACAACGTTCTTGAACCAAGGATGAGCCTGATGCAAAAGAGTTATAATATCCGTAAGGAAGAACATATACTCAAAGCAGAAGAAAGAAAATATTACACAAGTTCAGCTCCTTACTTTAATTTGATGTGCCCCACCAGTACCAAGTCTATGATCAACATCACACAGTAACCTACAAATTAGATCCTTTGCCTCAAAAGATAACTTTGAATCTTCTGGAAATCTAAGATGATTTCTCCAGTGAACAATCTGAAATAGTTGATGAACAGATTGTCAGTAAGAACTCCACATCCAGGCAGCATAATAAGGAGTATGTTCTTCAAGAGAATGGGGGAGCAAGGAGCAACATTGTAAGTCGTAGCAAACATCAAGTGAGACCATTTGATATGACATAGTCACCCTGATAACAAGTTTAACTAGATTTATTGAAAAACACTAGACGATCAACAAGCTCCAAAAGGTGAAATGGAGCTAACAGACAAGTGCTATATATTAAAGAGAAACAGCTAACAAATATACTACCTTCCTGCATGTCGTTATTGGATCGTCTGAGTAAAAAGGAGGGTATCCAACCAGCATCTCGTACATTATTGCTCCTAGTGACCACCTGAATTGAGATCATATGTGCAAAAGCATACTTATACAGATTAGAGCTACAGAGTGGTATTTTCTATGTTCAGAATTAGCACCAAAAACACTACAAGAAATATATAATGTTACATAACCATGTACTTGCAAGCTGTTGGTGAAAAGAAAAAAGAAAATTAAATTAAACTACCAAGAAAAGAAGACAAAATTACAACTTCGAACGGAATTTTATGGTGAGAAAAAAGAGATTAACTAACCAGTCACACTCCATGCCATATCCTTTCTTCAGCAATACTTCAGGAGCAATGTAATCTGGTGTTCCCACAGTTGAAAATGCCTTTGAAGAAAAAGAAAAAAGAAAATCTAGTCATTACAGTAAAACCTAAAAAAGTGCTGAGCGGCGACTACAATAAGGCATGTTTAGAAAATTTTATCATGTTTATACGTGCTTCTCTAAGCTGGTGAAGGATGTTGCAGACTTGCAGTGAGCTGGTCTGAAAGCTAAAACACAAGTTCAACGGTGCCTAGGATGCCATTTGAAATCTCAAGAGGATCTAGTAACTGTGAAGTGTGCTCAGGGTTCCATTTAAAACTCTCTCTCTTAACTTTACATATCATTTCAGAAAGCTTGGAGTTAGTCCTATATTTTTCCTGCTTATTGATATGATTTATAATGCACCTCAAGACATGTAACATATCCGTAGAAGTATGTTTCATACCAACTTCCTCCTGTTCATTTGCCAATGCTGAAGCTGTTCGTGTCGGCTTTTCCAGCTATTCTTATTGTCCGTATCAGGGAAACATCCATCAATATCCATTGGTTCTGTCATATTTTCACCATCAATAGCTTTATTTTCATGAATCACAGACAGCGTTGAACAATCAAGGGGCTTACAAAGCCCAAAATCTGACAGCTTCATGTGACCATTTATGTCCAGAAGAAGATTATCAGGCTTAATGTCTCTGGAAAGAAAGAGAATGCAAGGTTGAGAAAGGGGAAAAAGAAAAACCTCACTTAGATAGATAGTGATATGAATTTCCAAATTATTAAACTTCAAGCACACTAATTTGACTGTCGGCAGAACGATTTCGAACCTGTGAATGTAATTATGCCTGTGGATGGACTCAATAGCAAGGACACTTTGAGCCATGTAAAACCTGGCCACATCTTCAGTTAAGGTATCCTCTCTCATCAACAGAGTCATCATATCACCACCAGGCAAATATTCCATGATCAAATATAAATACTCCGTATCCTGAAATGAATAGTAGAGTTTGACAATGCAGTGGCTTGCAACTTCTGCCAGTAAGTTCCTTTCAGCCCTAACATGTTCCACCTGTGGAGCAGGAAGAACATGTGTCAGAACCAATGAAGCATCATGGAAAATAACTCAACAGCGGAATCTCACGGATGATAACACATAAGTGCAGAACAAAGAAAAAGCGAGGCCAGAAATTATATCTAGAACAAGCATGAATATATGATGGGTTCACGAGAGCCAATACACTCCTTGGTATACAATAGATAGGAGATCTGTATGCACAAACAGGTGATGAAACAAAAAACTCATCCCTTATACTAGGCATAAGGACACAACATATTTGACTGATGATAGGTCTCTTTTTCACCTGTCCTCTCATTAGCATTTCAGATTTCTTCAATTTCTTCATGGCATAAATATTGCCAGATTTCTTCTCCCGACATAACCTAACCTGCAGATTGAGATAAGAGTATGAGAGGCCAATTTACTGCAAACTGCCAACACTTCGTGAAAGATCAAGCAAGAGACTATGTAATGAACATCTCTAACCTCACCAAAGGCTCCCCTTCCAATGATGGTCAAAAGCTCAAAGTCATCAACACATATCCTGTGCCTTTTAAGGCGCATGAATTCTGTCTCTTTTCTTTCCAAGTCTTTGATCAGATTTATTTGCTCCTCCTTTGGCACATCAGAGGAAGCTAACTTTCTTTCTAGAACCCATCGTCTGGAACAGAAACAAATAACAAAAGAAAGAATTGGGAAGGGCATCAAAATAAAATAGTAAAGGGAGAGTCACAAACTGAATCTATCAAATCATGGTTGTGATCAAGAGAAAGGAAATTTTGCCAAGATATTATGAACGAACACAGTGCACCATATACAACCATGATCGTGAACTGAAATTCATAGAACCAGATAATGCAGTCCCAATATTGACAAATGCACACTTCCCTTGAGCGATATAGTGTGGAAATAGACCAAACGCTAAGAATCACTTCAAAAAGCTTGTTATGTGTTATTGGTAACAATAGAACTGCGAGAATTCTGCATCTCTTGCTAGCTAAACAGTGGTATGAAACTTTTTCGGACCAGTTTGGATGACTTTTCTGCACCACAAATTAGAGGTGACAAATTCCCATATTTTGGAGAAAGCCTTTCTTTTTGAAACAAATGAGTGGAGCTCCTATAAAGACAACCTCTGAGCAACACTAATTCAATGCCCAGCTACTACATTATTCTGGCTCAGAAACAGTTATAAAGAGGAATCTAGTGCATTTAATTAAAACTATCAAATGCAGCAACTGGTGTCGCCTGACATTAATGCATTCAGAATCCAACTGGATCATCAAATCTACAAAACAGACTGGTCCAACCATAATTTCCCACATTTAAGTGAAAACCCTTCTTTTCTTAACTTCCAAAACACTAATAAGTTTCCTTTCTCTCCCCCACATTTACCAAAGACAGCAAAGTAACACCTCCATAGGAAAAACCCTCCTCACAAAATAAACCGAAACTGTATCTTAGATTTCACTCTTCAGCTCCCAACACGCAAGAATCGAACACCCATTTCACCAAACCAACTAACCCAGCAGGAGAAGCACATACTTCTTGCTCTCTCCACTTCAGGTTTTAAAAATTACAAAAATGTAACATTCCAAATAACACCCAATTCATTCACTTACTAGAAGAAGTCATTCAAATATACATAAAGCAGAGAACTTTAATTAACTAAAGTAATAAACAACAAATAAATACCTTTCTTTGCGCTCCTGAATATTCTTCATCTGAGCTCTATAGTGATTCTCTATAAACTGCTTAGCTGCAGCTACTTTCTCCATCGTCAAGCTCGATCCCAGCACCTCCTGCTCCCCTCCTCCCTTCTCCTCTTCCTCGATATCCTCCATTACCCTCTCTTTCTCTCTACGACTTGAAATTCTCTATCTAGCTATCTGTATTTATCTCACTAGACATACACGACCATGTACGTATAGCTCTGCTGCTTTAAGAACCCCAAAAGACTCGGTCTTTGAGTTTTCTCTCTCTAGAAAAATACTGAACTCATTCCCTTTCTCTCTCTAAGATACTCACTTAGCTATTTCTCTCTCTATCCCTCATTCATTACAACAGCGGGGAGGTGATGCAAACGACAACCTCAGAAAAAAAAGAAAAAAAGAAGAAACCACATATGTAAAAAACACAAAACTCCTTGGATCCCCTGCGACCGTTCTTCCTAAATTAAAACGCCCCCGGTCCAATCACACGACCCAGCGGTGACTAATATATAAATTTAGGATGACGTGGAGTACCTTGGAAGAATTTTGGACTTGGGTGATTATCACTCGCCCTCAACAGATTGGTTTTTTTCATTCAATATATTAGACACGATACTTAATTTAAGAGTAAAGACGTATTTTATATTTAACGGTAAGTCTTTTTTTAGTTACCATTTAGTATTCAAGTCTCTTTTCAATCTGATTAATTTAAATTTTAATGGAATGAGACATTCATCAGGTCTCTATTTGAACCTAATTGAACTGAAATGTAAGTGATACCGTAAAATTTGAAAGTAACTTTAATAAATCTCAAAATTGAGATTTTTAATGTCGGTCAAATCTTTATTAATCAACTTAACTGCGCCCTTTTAGTTGGTAATTTTACTTAAGAGGTTTTAAACTAGAATAATACCACATGTACTAGTAACATTTACGCTAATTTTACCTTAACTTAATAATCATTTATTTAGATAAATTATATAATTAATAAGAGAGAAATATCAATCTGGAATTGTCATATTGATAAATAAAACTGTTAATATTAAAAAATAAAAAAATAAAATACTAGTATGATAGGGAAACTAGAAATTGAAGAGATCCAAAAATACAGATCATACAATACAACAGATCCAAAGTCTATATTTTTATGAAATTTAATTAAATCTATCTGTTAAAAACCAAACAAACAGAGGGATCAATCGAGCTGTAAATCCAGCAGGACCAGGCACAACCCTGGTGTTCTTTTTGTACCATAATTAGGGCACCCGAATGATCCAGTGCAACCACCAACCCTCCACCATTTCCTGCGCAATGCGGACGTGTCAATCCCTGATTGGTCGAAGAAGGCATTGATTGAGGTCTTCATATCCATGGGCAGATCAGCTGCGCAACTTGCAAGCATGCATTTGTTTTTTTGTTTCGAGACCTGGGTGTGCATTGTCACCTTTTGAATGTGTGACAGGCTCGAGCCTGAATTTTTAATTTTTTTTAATAAAAGAAGGAAAGAAAGGGTGGTGGTGCTGGTGCAAGAACAGTTGTTAGATTTGATGTATATTGAGATCTGTCTTAAAAAGGAGAAGGCAACATTTATTTTTATGTTCAGACAAATTGGAATCCAGCTTGGCGTTCCTCTTTTTCTTTGTTTTTTCCTTTAATTAGGGTACTTTTAATTATAGACAGACAAATTTGATTGGTGTATAGTATATTTATAGAGTAAATTTCCAGGAAAATTCTGTGGAAAGTCATCAAAATCATCATTTTTGAAGTTATCAGGTACTTCAAGAATTTGCAGAATTGCCAGCACGTACTATGTGACACAACACAGCAATTTTTAAGCCAAGTAATGTAACTAGCATTACTAGTTACTCTAAAGTTTAATTGTATAGGATTAAGAGTCTAATTAGTAAATAGCGTCACCCGGGAAGAAGATAAAACACCAAACTAGCATCACACGATAGCTACTTTTATAACTACAAGCTAGTCAGCACCCTCGCCGCCATTCAGCTTCTGTCACTGTATCCGGCTGCCATGGTGTCTCTAAGGTTTTGAGCCCTGAGTTTGATTCCTTCATTGCCGCACTCTATCAATTCAAAGAAACACGCATCTCCTTCTTTCAAATTGTTGTCCGCCACAAATTTCTTGAATCCTGGATAAACCTTTGCGCTACCGCTGATCTTTCCATGGTATATCATCTCCCATACCTTACCATTGCAACTGACAGATAAAGGGACTCGACGCAAAATCCCTAATTTCAGTTTCTTAGGAACCACCTAACAGTCCAGACATGAAAAGTTAGAAAGAACAGGATGTAGCTTAATTGAAACAAGCTGATGTTTTAGTTTATAAAAAATAAACAAATTTTAAAAATCAAACTCATATTTTTTGGATACATTGCACTAACTGACTAAATTGCAGAAGTCCCATATCAAAGAAGATGAGAACATGAGCTTTGCTTCCCTATATAAATGTAATGAAATAACATTGGCGGAAAGAAAACGTAGTATTCAAAAAATTCCAAGCAGTCTTTCTTAGTTTCTAAAGGTCCCACTGACTTGGGATAAAAGAAAAAAGAGACGACTATATTAACGAAATAAAGCAATCAGTTCATGGGAGTTCAGAAATCTAATAGCAACTAAAATAATTACCAAATGATGGGGGGGCTTCAAATGTGATGGTCCGATGATGATGTGAAAGTATGGTTTCCCTGAGAGAGGCCAGAATTCATCCCCATCCACCGTAATAGAAAAAGACGACTCTGATGAAGCTTGACCGGTTGGTTGTGCCATGAAGCAAAAACTAGGCTGTTTTCCAAATAATCAATCCGCAAGAGTTGTTATGTTGCAGCACAAAGTGAACCACTGAAATTAGGGAAAGTAAAAAAAAAGAAATCTATATTACAGCCTGAACATCTAGCTCCACTTATACAATCTCCCAAATCACGGTGGTACATCCAATAAGTATTTCTGTCATATCGGGCCATCCATTAAGATAATCAAAACACAACACTGTATGAGCCAGGTAAATCACCAATTTCAGTTCAAGAACCCCTCACTCAAACTGCCCATTCAACCAATGCCACTATACAAAACTCAGCTTTTAGTTGGTGAAGGTCATAAAGTCCTGATAATTTATTTATGTTTGGTTTTGTGAGTGGTGGTAGTAAACAAAGGAAAAACCTTAACAACAGTTCCAAAATTGACTAGTGGAACTGGAATGGGCCAATCTGGTCCTCATACACTGGTTTTCTTGCTGCTATCGTTGTAAGTGAAGACCAAAGTTGGTACTTTCGTCAAGTTTTACACATAGGGATATCAAATTATATACATACAGAAGTTAATTTTATGACTATATAACTCTTGCTCCAACACATCTCAAGTTACATGAACTGAACTGTAAACTCATATGAGAAGGTGCAAAGTTTCATACCTATCAGAGGCAAAATTCATGCTCAAATAAACCATCTAAGGTCAGAAACTTCTCATCGCATACAACCAAAAAGCACGTCCATTTCATGAGAATACATACAAAAGTCGAGTCACCAAAGCATTTAAAAACCTAAATCAAATAAGAAACAAGCCCTAGAGACAAAGGAACACCCAACGCCGCACTCAAACATCAAAAACACCCAAAATCATGCCAGAAAAGTGTAACCCTTGGACAAATTATGGACCCAAAATGGTGATCTGTGGATTAACAGTCTTTACGATAGCAAACACAAACAAAGCAAAACCCTTGTAAGAAATTTTCATGGCCGCACAAGAAAACCAGAGAGAGTAACTGACCTGGCCACCTGGGTCCGGGCAGCTAAGGAATGCTGGTGCTGTGGACAGAGTGAAAGCGAAGACGCCGATAGTGAAAGCGGGTTGGTGAAAGGAGCAAAATGTGGAATGTGATGATGGACAAATCGAAATTTCCGTTGAAGTCCATTCTAAGCTTAAACACCATGATTAAACCAGGCACAAAGCTGTTAAGCAGCTTTTTATTTCAGCCTAAACAAGCGCGAACCAGAGATAGGGAAATTACCAAATTACCTGCTTAGTGCTAATTTAACAAAATTATTGTTTCTTGGGCTTTTTAGATAAGTTGACATGGGCTTAACTAAACACAGATGATGGGCTGGGCCAAGCAAGAACTGAAATATCCAATTCCGAATCACATCTCTGAGCAACAAGCTCATTTAGGTGGTGTTTGGGGTTCAAGGTTGGCCACCAATCCAACCTTTTCCCCACCCAAAATGGTCTTTTGGTGTTTGGTAACACCACTCCAATTTATCAATGCCCAAATGGGCTCGCATCCCACCGCAGGAAAAGCAAGGAAATGCAAGGATTTTGGGCTGGAGCAAATTGCTCCAGCAGGCGGTTGAACCTCCATTTGACACTCTCTCTCTCCCTTTTTTTTTTTTTTTTTCATTTCATTTTAATTTTTTTACTTTATATATTCAACAAAATAAATTAAAAACTATCACAATATAATCTCCATCTCATGATAAGTAATTCTAGATCCATTTTTCCTATTTTTATTAATTTTTTAAAAATAAGTTTTATACCCTTTATGGTCATTTTACATCCAAACTATAGTTTTGAAAATCTATTTACCAAACACCTCAGGTAGATACCAAACAGCACACTCCATTTCCCAAATGTCGTTTTACCATTGAACTTTTCCCCACTGACCATTTCCAACCTAAACTGGAACGCCAAACAGACCATCAGAATGCCGAGATTATGTTAATTAGAATGATTTATGAAAACCTTGCTCCTCCTTAATATCACTTACACGTAAATTGGTCATCTATAATTTTTTAGGAAAAAAGTTTTGACTTTGAAGGTTATCAGATTCAGATAGTTCAAGAATTTGCAGAATTGTCAGAAAGTATCAACGCTGCAAATTTAAGCCAAATAACTAGCATTACTAGTTACAATAAAGTTTAATGGTACGGGCGATGCATCATAGAGGATTAGGATAGTCTAATTAAAGGATTAGGATAGTGTAAGTGGCATGAAACGGGAAGAAAATAAACACAACTGCATCACATGGTTAAACAAATCCTCCTGCAGAATGGCTACCTCGTAAGTACGAACTAGTCTGCACCCTCGTCGCCATTCAGGGTCCTTTCACCGTATCCGGCTGGCATGGTGTCTCTAAGGTTTTGAGCCCTGAATTTGATTCCTTCATTGCTGCATTCTATCAATTCAAAGAAACATGCATCCCCTTCTTTCAGATTGTTGTCCGCCACAAATTCCCTGAATCCCGGATAAATCTTTGGGTTACCCTTGGTCTCTCCGTGGTATGTCATCTCCTATACCTTGCCATTGCAGCTGACAAATACAGGGTTTCGCCGGAACCACCTAACAATCAAGACATGAAAAGTTAGAAAGAACTGCTTGTAGCTTAATGAAAAAAGCTGATGTTTTAGTCTATAAGAAATAAACAAAATTTAAAAATTCAAATAGCAGATTAATGTTTCTATGGTATGCAGTCCCGATGACAAGGTTAATAAAAATCAAACTCATCATTGTTTGGATGCATTGCACTAACTGACTAAATTACAGAAGTCCCATACCATACAAGCTGAGTACATGATCTTTGTTTCTCTATATAAATGTAATGAAAGGACATTGGAGGAAAGGAAATGCAGTGTTCGAAAATTTCCAACCAGTCTTTCTTAGTTTCTAAAGCCCCACTGACTTGGTATAAAGAAAAGAAAAGAGACAGGAGTAAATGAAGTAAAGCGCTGCACGAGAGTTCAGAAATCTACATTACCAAATTATAGGGGGGCTTAAGATGTGAATTTACGATGATGACGTGAAAGTATGGTTTCCCTGAGAGGCCAGAATTCATCCCCATCCACCGTAATAGAAAAAGGATCTGATGAAGCTTGACCGTCTAGTTTGGGCCATAAAGCAAAGTCGGGACTGTTTTCCAAATAATCAATCTGCAAGAATTGTTATGTCGCAGCAAAAAGTGAGCCATTGAAAGTAGAGAAAGTAAAACAATTCTCTATGCTATGGGCTAAACATCTAGTTCCACTCATACAATCTCCCAAATTACGCTGGCACATCTTATAGGTATTTCTGTCATACCCACCCATCCATTAAGATAACCAAAACACACTGACAGTTCAAGAACATCAGTGCCCTCACTCAAACCACCTATTCAACCAATGCTACTAAGTAAAATTTCAGCTTTTGGTTGGTGATGGTCATAAAAGTCCTGATTCCTTTTTGGGTTGTGAGTGGTAGTAAATAAAAGAACAACCTTAAGAACAGTTCCAAAATTTACTAGTGGAACTGGAATGGGCCAATCTGGTCCTCATACACTGGTTTTCTAGTTTCTGACATTGTATGTAAAGACTGAAGTTGAAATTTCATCCAGTTCTATACATGGGGCAATCAAAATATACACACACAGAAGTTAATCCTCCAACGCATCTCAAGTTACATGAACTGAACTGTAAACTCGTATGGGAATACGAGAAGATGCAGAAACTCATACGGTCATACCTATCAGAGGCAAAATTCATGCTCAAATAAACCATCTTAGGTCAGAAACATCTCACCGCATACAACCATAACATGAGAATGCATACAAAGTCGAGTCACCAAAGCATTTAAAACCTAAATCAGACAAGAAACAAACCCTAGAGACAACAGAACACCCGGGATAAATGCTGATTCGTCGCGGCACTCAAACAGCAAAACACACCCATTTTTTTCCAGAAACACATTTATGGACCCAATGTGGTGGATCTTAAGATTAACAGTTTTTACGATAGCAAACCCGAACAAAGCAAAACCCTTTAAGAAATTTTCATGGCCGCACAAAGAACACGGGTCCGGGCTGCAAGTAAGGAATGTTGGTGGTGTGGACGACAGCGACGACGCCGATGGAGAAAGTGGGTTGGTGAAAAGAGTAAAAGTGAGGAATGTATGTGATGGAGAATTTGAAGCTTCCATTGAAGTCAATTTTGAGCTTAAACATCATTAACCAGACACAAAGCTGTTAAGCAGCTTCTTATTTCAGCCTAAATAAACAAGCGCGAACCTGAGAGTGAAATTACTACATTACTTGCTTTTAGTGCTAATTTACAAATATATTTTTCTTGGGCTTTTGTTTACTGAAGGGCTGGGCCGGTTCAGGGCAAGAACTGAGTCCAGTTTCTAATTACATCTCTGTGCTTCTTGTTTTTTTTCCCATTTTGCCAGACAGCACAAGAACAAGTTCTGTTGTTACTTCATCGGACAGCGAGTGTCAGCGCGCTAGAAGATAAAAGGGACGGAATCGAAACCAAACAAATTATAGAACTCCGCGGCAATAATGTCTGAGCCGTACAATAAATACGATGCAGCTGCAGAAAGAGGTACACTTTGCTCTCCCTCTCTCCCCATCCACTCTGTTGGGTGATTCTTAGTTAGCGGTTTTTAATTTATGGGCTCAATTTGATGGCACTTTGGGTAAATTCAATGGACCCACAAGGTCAATTGAGTTTTGAGGAAGGAAATCTATGACCCTTAACCTTATTTGCTGCTAAAGTTTAGTACTTTGATTGGATTATGTATGGTTTTTGTTAATAGTATCATGTATTTTTGTTTTAATGGATATGTGTTGGTTTGGTGGTGGTTGATGTTGTTGTAGCTTCAGTTCCAAGGTTCAATTTTCCAGGCTACTTCTCTTCAGAGGCAGCAACTCCTTATTATGCTCCAGAGTCTACTGAATTTCGTGGGGTTTCTTCAGATTTTGTGAAAAGAGAGGTTAGAAGGTCTTCTTGCCAATGGTTTTTACATCGGGTTGATCCCCATTCCTAACAAGTCAATCGATTCCTCGCAGGTAACTCCATCGCGGTCTGGACTCTATAGTGTGGATGATGTTTCAGGGATCGGAGCTTGTACTGCACCTAGTGTCAGTGGACTAGGGGCTGGTGGAGGAGTTCGTCCTGCTCCTAAGATTGGTGGAGTTACAGCAGGATCTGGTGGGAAGGTGTATCCACCACCTACAGAAGATCCAAATTATTTTGGCCAAAGAAGAGATGTGTCTGTTGGCGTTCCTTCTACCGTTCCAGATATGGTAAAAGATAGGCTTCACCCTTTGACTAATGCAGGTGGTCCTGCTGTTTCCAAGGGGGATTCAAACATTCTGTCTGTTGATGGGCTCCCTACAGATTGTACCAGAAGAGAAGTAGGACGTATCCTTCTTGAAGTTTATTAAGGCCTTTAAACATAAAATGCTCATAACATGTGACTGTTAAGTGAGCATGACCATGCAATCGTATTTACCTGTTTCTAGATACCCGATACTGGCTACTGCTATTCACAAGAAGCTAGATTATGATGCTTCAGTCGGTATAATGTTTTGTGCCACAATTCCTTGTTTCTCTTCATTTATACTACAGATCTCTTTCGTCCATTTATTGGGTACAAAGATATCAAAGTTATTCACAAGGAGCCAAGACATGTAAGTTTGCTATTTGCCTATACCCTGTAGCCTGTGGCTTACGATGTTAAATGATATCCCTTCTTTATCACTTGGGGTAGATATTGATGTTTGCTTTTTATTATTTAAGATGAGATACCATGCTTGTAATGGTGGCTTATGCTTACGTGTATGTATGTTGCTAGCATCTTCGCATTATGATTTATACAATTGAAGGATGAGTACATATTTCAGTCCCTTTTATTAGCCAAACAATCAGCCTACACCTTATATATTGATTCCTCTATCTTGTACTTTTCTTTTGTATTTTCCCATGTTTAGTAAAATTTTCATTATATTATCAAACTGCAGAGTGGAGGTAGGGCGACTGTCTTCTGTTTTGTGGAATTTGTTGATGCGAAGTGCGCGGTGACTGCTATGGAAGCTCT
Organism: Viola odorata; assembly: GCA_963691705.1. Taxonomy (NCBI): domain Eukaryota; kingdom Viridiplantae; phylum Streptophyta; class Magnoliopsida; order Malpighiales; family Violaceae; genus Viola; species Viola odorata. The sequence goes on from OY829545.1 coordinate 17,617,556, forward strand.
CCAAGGTAAATTTGTATGCAATAACTTTCCATTTTTGTGCAGAATTGCATGTAAGAATATGTTTCACCTTTTATGCATATGCCCTTGGAATTTTTGGATGGCGGAAAGCCAATTTCTACACGGCTACATGGAAGTCTGCATACCCCACCCCTTCCCCAAATACTACTTGATTACATAATTTTTGATTGATTACAATGCACTTGAAAAAATCATGTCCACTGTTACAGTTTGGCACACCAATACTAACTCACAAGTTTAGCACACTACCGATTTTGGTTAAATTGGAAAACTTGTCATCAATAATTAACTGTTTGTGGAGGGAAATATCAAGTATTCAGGCTGAATGGTGGAATTTCTCGCAGGTTACAAGTTTGATGATAAGAAACCCGACTCACCTGCCTTGAGTATTCAATATGCACACTTTCCTTTCCGTCCTCCATCCTATCGTGAAGGGCAACGGACTTCAGTCCCTTACTAATCGCAAATACGAAGCAGGATGAAGATCAAACTTGCCCCCCCCCCCCCCCCCCCCCCCCCCCAGATACAAACAGAAAAATGGCTACCAATTCTGGATTTTCACATAAGAAGTCGCATTGATACATTTGCAACTGTAGTGAATTTAGCAATTCAGGAGGAGACATGTTCCTCATCTAGGGTATAGTAGGAGATTTTACAGTTTACAAATAGTGTAATGAATGTGAAATGACCCAACTGTACCTAACTTTAGAAATTATCTGAAAGTATAATCCTCTACTGATTACAATTTGCAACTTTAAGCAATCCAAGAGGGTTAAAAATATATATTTCTGAGATTTGTTGTGATGTCTGTTTGATCATGATATGCTACAATCTTTTGATCAGCAAAACACATTATCTTGATTGAAATCAGTCTTTTTTATGAGTGACAATGCAGATCAGATTAAAAGAATAGAACAAATGTTGAATTTTATTCATCAATATCAATCAATAAAGGAATATAACAATCTTTAATTGCATTCATCGTCTATTTTGAAATCAAGAATGGACACCTAGGTTACATGATGTTGCTGTAATCTGTGTATAAGTCAAATACTAAAAAAGGCCATCACCAGTTCACCACCCATTTGTAAGAGAGGCAGAGTTGCTCCTCCTACAAATTGTGGTGAATGCTAACTCCATAAAGAAGAATCATTCTAAAGAAAAACTATAACAAGCCATTGCCAAAAGAATTGCAGTATACTTCTGTTACAGAAAACCGGTGCCTGCATGGCAATGGTGCAGCAGATTATGGGCAATAGCATCCCTAGCCTTCATCGAGTTTACCGATCTCAAAGGGCTCTCAGGTACCATCTCGTCATCAACAAGCTCCACCTTCAGCTTTGGATCCATTTCGTCGTTCTGCATTTCACAGATATTATGCAGAACACAGCACGCCCCGAGAACCACAGGCAACTCCTGCAGTTTCACCTCCGTTCTCTTCTGCAAGCAACTCCATCTCCCTTTCAACCTCGTGAATGCTTCCTTCGCAACCTTCTGAATCTCCCCGATCTTCTCATTAAACGCGTGCTGAGTCCATGTCAAATTCTGCTGCGAATAAGGCACGAGTACCCAATCCAGTAAGGGATACCCTGAAGTCCCAACAATCCATACATCCTTCAAAAGCCCTCCATTCGCCCTCTGATGCAAAGCAGACTTCTCCAAAACCTGATCATCAGGGAGTGAACCAGGCCATCCGATACAAACATCAGTAAACACACCTTTCGGATCGACAACACCTTGGACCGTAATAGAATATGATGTCTTCTGATTCCTCTCTGTATGCCTCTTGTTAAAATAAGCAGCAACACTAATCTTAGGAGCTATGATTGGTATATGAGTCGTATACATTGACCCAACAACATTAGGTATCCCAGAAATGGATTCATACTCATGTCTAATCTTCCTCACACCATCATCATCAGGCCATTGCAAATATTTAGGCATCAAAACATTCTTTATAGCAGAACAAACTTCAAGAACCAATTTATGACAAGTAGAAATACCTAAACCGAATCTTTTCGAAACAAGTCTAAGTGGCTCACCAGTAGCTAATCTCCAAATGCAGACAGCAACCCTTTGCCTGACCGGAATCGCATTGCGCAATGTTGTATCCTCTTTCGCTATAACTGAATTCAACTCCTCACATACCAAATCAAATGTCTTTTTGCTCATCCTAAACGCTTCTTTGAACTCTTGTTCCGGATAGTCTGGTTTATTACACTCATCCCACCAAGCTTTATCCCTATCTTTCACCCATAACCGTCTCTGCTGACCTCCACCACTGGCGGCGCTGCCACCTCCACGGCCGCCGTTCTTTGTACCTTTAACTCCAATCTCCGCCAGCCCATTAGAGGCGGCAGAAACAGCAACAGCAGCAGCTATACTGCGCGATTTCTTGCGCTTGACACGGTCAAGTTCTTGAATTTCTGAATGGAAATCTTGGATATCTGAATAGTTTTCCACCATTGCTTTGACCCTTTTCTTGTGGTTTGAATCCAACAACTCTTTCTCTTCAATTGATGCCTTTTTCGATTCCTGATCACACTTTTCTTGCTCTTCCAGCAACACCAAAGAAGTGAGTATGGTCTTCAAGTCTTTCTTTTTCTTGTTCCCATTCCCATCACTATCTTCTTCCCCAAATGAATCGCTCTTATTATTACCAGTACCACCATCATCATCATCTCTTTTTTGCCTCTTCTTGGTGCCGAAATTGTTTGTTTCGGTCATTTGGGGGGTAGAGGATTGAAAGAAGTTGTAGAAAAAGGACAATGGTTGATGATGTTGGCCTTGGACAGAAGATGAGAGTTTCATATAGAAGAAAAAAAGGAGCAAAGAGGCAAGACAGGAAAGAAAAAAGGGAGTCTTATGATGTTTGGTTCGGTTTTTCAAGATTTGTGTGTGAAAATGAAAGTGAACATAATACAGACTTTGACAACAAAAAATGGTAATAGTTTTTAAATAAAATAAAAAAAATGATTGAAATTGAAATCTAACCAGCCCCATTTGTTTTTTCTTTATAAAACCCATTTTGTAAGGCAACTTTCATGCCAAGGCGGCAACAAATGATATGCTCATAAGAAAATTAACCAATAAACACATCACATGATCTAAAAGGGTAAGTCTTAGCTGTTTTAAAATCCGTAAAATATTAGTCAAGTAGAACTACGCTATACTCCTTTCGTCCTATTTTAATTGTCATTTTTTCCATTTTTTACGATAATTAAGACAATCATTAGATTATAATTATTGTATATTTTTTTACTAAACTATTCTTATTAATTATCAACCAATTTTTTTTAATTTTTTTTAAAAAATGATTAATTTAAAATTATTTAAGGATGATTTTATAATTGACTACAAAAAATGATCTTAAAAAATAAAATACGACAATTAAATAGAAAAAAATATTTTTTAAAAATGACAACTAAAACGGGATAGAAACGGCATATATAAAACACACTACGACACAAAACATGTTGGTTAATTAAAAAATAAGCAACACCAATCATGGTTTGCGTTCATATTTTGTTCACCTATCAAACCCGTTGACTAATTAGAAACTCTTATATGTGCTCACTTAATAGTTTTCTTTTCCTTTTAAAAAATTAAAAAAGGATGATTGAGAATAGAGGGAAAAAATAATAATTAATTAATGAGTTTACTTATGCTACGTATGTGCTGAGGTTTCAATGACGATTCAAAAGGATGGATACGATGACGCGACACTTTCTTATGAAGTTCTTTATTTTTCGTAAATTGCCAGAAAAATTGAAAAAGAAACGTGGAGTGGTGTGAACGCGGCTTTGAAAGGTATATTTTTCTAGACTTTACATGCTGAGAGTTGGAGGTAGGTGGTGGTGTGGGACGGTGACTTTGGATGACACACGGTTTTCATATTTGCCAATATTATTATCTGCAAAAAAGTTCAAAATCACTCGAGGAAATCCAATCCCGACCAACTATAGTTACTCAATACACAAAAATCAAGCATGCTAATCATTGCAAGGAAAGAGACAAAAGGTTGTATAACTGGTAACTTGTAAGCAGAATTTATAATACTTCACCTGGAAGTAAAAAATAGAGGCTGTAAAGAACAAAAAAATTCATGTACAAATCTAAGCATGCAGAAGAAAAAAAGAAGTAGCTTTGGATCTTTCCTCCTGCCAGGTAAGCTTCAAGAATACTCATTTTTCCGTTACCAGAGGCTTAATATTTCTTTTAACAAATATAAAAATACCAGGGATTCCTCATTTCACACACTTATGGATGACACCAAACAATAAATGACAAGGACTTGGGGGGCAGAACCAAAGTCGACAGAAACATGGTTGCAAATTCAACAAAACACACTACTTTTGACCAAATACCATAAATGCTACTGAAAGAAGAAAAAATAAAGGAACAAAAATAAAATATATTCCAAGGAAAGGTGGAAGCATGGACCAGTTCAAATCATGAAATAAAGGGCTTTCTGTCTGTTCTTTTCCTCATCTGCAGCTGAACACAACTGTAAGAACAAGAAGTTGATTGCTGACAGGTATTCTAAAAATGGTAAGATATCAAACTTCCAATCAATTTCCAACTAAATGTGATTCAGTAGGTCACCTATTTGAGACAATGGAGTGTGCAATAAGTTCAGCAATTTCCCAAGTCAAAGCTCTTGAAAAAAATCACATTTTAGGTCAGGTCTAATAACAATGTGTTTATGGTAATGGGGATTCTCATGACCATTACACACAAGTGTCCAATCTAAAAGGAGTCTGGATTCCTGTTCCTGAAGTTAAAAAGAATACTGCTCCTCGCCTAGTCTTAGATGACCGATTCTAACTTCGAGCAATCGATGGTTTGGAATTTTATTAGTGGGGTTGGCCAACATGTAAAACCTTTCCCATTCAACTTAGTAATCCATCTAAGGTATACACGTTTTAAGTATTTACCTGCAGTATGCACAAGTATCTATCTGCAGATAGAAAAAGGCAAAAGACAGTTATCTTAAGTATACATTCAAGATAAATAGATGGTCCTTCTCAAAAATGGAGGGAAGAAAAGGGAACAATTGATTTGGTGAAACACTGAGACCCAAAAAAGAAAAAAGAAAAAAGGAGATTGGTGAAGCACCTCTAGAATTCTTAGCTTCCTTTGATTTCGGACAGTATGTTTGAATTTCCCGATGCATGGTCATCTCTAGGCCCTGTGGAACAAACTCTACAGCAAGCAAGCAATGTATCCAACACAGCAATATACAGCCCAAAGTATTGACAAACTCACATAATTTGTCAAGACAAGACTAGGTAAGAGATTTCCCAGCCCATTCCCGTTCTCGTCTTTTCTGTTTGGCTTGCATCCGGTTAAATTTCTCTTTTCCCTTCTCCAAAAGAGGATCATGCACAACATAGTCATTCGGGTCCTCTTTACGAGACATGCCATCCTGTTACAGCAGGGAAAGAAAACTCTTTAAATGCCCATATACCTAGCGTGCATAGAGAAGATTATGAAAAGTTATGACCTAACTTAGTACCACTGTGGTAGACTTTTTTATGGTGTAATACCACATTAAAACATTAGATACTAAGAGCTAGTATCAATTATTTACTTGTATTGTAGAATCCATATATATAACATTCATATCTCTGTTCTTCTGATACAACTTAGTTAAATGGCAGAGACAATGAAGGCAAATGAAGTTTACCTTGCCAGCCTCAGGTGCAAATTGTAGCCGGGTCTTCTTCCAGTCTGATAAATCCTCGTCATCAGCAGTGCCAGATCCAGTAGCATTAGTAGAAATTGCCTTCTTAAACCTCTCGACTCTTTCAAGAACCTAACAAAATTGAAACCAAATGGCTGAGAAAAATAATAACTACATAGATACAAAGAAAAGATTAATGCAGCGCACACAGAAACAACCACTAAAGTGTAGCCACTCCCCTTCCATGACCTGTGTGGATAAGGTCCAGTATAACTTTTTTTGTAGTTGTAGTAGTAGTAGTAGTAGTAGTAGTAACAATAATAATAATTAAATAAGAAAACTGAACTTTTATAGTACTGTGTACCACAAAGTAATAATAAAAGTCGAAAGAAAAACTCAATGAGATGTTATATTATAATATGGTCCTCCGTTAATGTACTATGCTTGAGTGTGGATTGACAATATTAATAATGCAAGATATAGGGATTATGTCCAGAATCATATAACGTACATCATCCTCCCGACCTTGAAGTCTACGCTTTTTCTGTTTTTGCAATAGCCTCCTTCGTTCAGCATCACCCAGCAATTGCAAGTCTGTATCTGCTTTAGCCATGCGTTCAGCTCTGATGTCAGATCCTATTCCCTTTTTCTTCAAGGATAACTTCTCCACCCTTGGTTGGTCATCATCGATGTTTTTAGTATCAGACCTAGCAAGCCCATCAATAGTGTCATTCAATTTGACATGCAAATGTACAATCTAGGAAATACTTTAGCCAGCATGATAGGAAAAGACCCCCAATTAAACAAGTCTAGCGTTGTATGGCCAAAGGAATAAGGAAAAGCAACTCCATTATTGAAAAGATCTCATAGCTACAATGGATCAATTTTTATCATGTAACTTCTCAAAGCATTAGACTGGAACACACAATGCAAAAAAAAAATCACCTGTGACATGGGTAAAAATGAGGATAAGAGTTGACTAATTCTTGATGGAAAGCTGATTAAAAATTTAAAATGGATAATATTTTCATTGTTAAATCAATTGGACACAGGTAACCTCAATAAAAATGGTGGACATCTTAGATAACAGACCAAAAAGATCATTGGCATCTAACCTTGATGTAGAGACTTGGTGAGCCTTCGAGCTAGAGCTCCCTGCACAACCAACAATTAATCAGTGAACATGAACTATGCTAGAATGAGGACTAACAGAAGTAATCTAATTGAAGGGGACAAAAACATGAAGATGGATCAGATACCAAATTTCCAACCATTGTTACCCATTAGTTACTGGCTAATTTGAACCTACATTAAATAATTCAGAAGGGTATCTATTAGCTTGGCATGCTTCACCAGTGCAGGCTTGTGTGTCAGTGAGCACACACACCTGCGTTCATCTGACTAGAGAGAAATCACCCATTTAGAATGATCTAAGCTCAAGGATCATCAGGAGTAACTCTTATTCACAAACAAGCTCTTCCAAGACTTTCAGCACTATTTCCAGGTTTTTTAAACTTTAAAAGGAAAGAGAAAAAGTAGGAATTCAGAATGTTTAACAGAAGGGAGAACTTGAAAACTAGGGAACACAGAAGCTCTGAATTGGACACAGTCAAGAAAGATCACTAACAATGTCTTTACCATTTTGCTTTGGCTTTTGTTTATTTGGAAGATCCCCAACCTCCATTCTTTTCCTAAGTACTTGTTGGCGCATTCGTGCATCAAAACTACCGTCATCATCTCCGTCATCATCTCCATCATCTTCAGTTTGTGCATCTTTCTGTGACACCTCTTTCTTTGAGCTTAGAGCTTCTCTCACAGATAACTGCATATCCCTTATTGCTTTGGCTTCAGATGGATTCTGCATTGAAGAAGTAGTCTTAAAGACACAGCCTGTAGACCATAAAATACACCTCAAATGAAGAAAGAAAAAAATTGTGTGCTTCCATATGCATAGTCTATGATGTTTTTCACAAAGTTCTAAGCATAAATCAACTCTAGAAGTAGTTTGAATTATGGAACCGTAAAGTTAAAGATGTGTCAAGTCATGTCGTACACTTCTCTAATTGTCTATATGGAAAACTTGACAACTGATGAGTTGACGGGTCAATCAATCCAGGCCGGGCATAAAACCTATTCAAGCCAAACCACAAATTTGTATTTTGAAACCTTATTTCATATGAGGTAATATTTGGCTATTTGCCACAGTGCCATTCATTATTTATCAAGAAACTTGGGCATAGTGCTTATCATACGAAAATTTTAGCCCTAATCATAGATCAATTGGAAGTATAATGGAACAAGTTCATTACCACACACAACAGCTTTATTAGATTTATCCTCGCTATAGAATTTTGGATTGTTACCAGTTCTTTACAAGGTATTTCTTCCTTTAGTAGACGAGGATCACTCAGTACATCATGACTGCTCTTGATCTTTTGCTTAACAGCAGCCAATTCCTTCTCCTCTTCTTCTGCTTCTTCTCCAAAAGAAAGCAAGCTCAACTTTCTGCATTGTTTATGCACAAGACAAAGACGTTAAAAAACAACAGTATACAGTAAATATCAGACACTCAATCAAGTTGATAACAATAGTGACTTACTTCACAGGTTTCTTCTTTGACTCTTTATTTCTCGAATCAGCTGCTGGTTGATCCGGAACCCTCGCTACAACCCTCGGAATAATATCTTCAAAAGGGTTCCACAACACCTAAAAGACACAGCAAACAACCAAACTGGTAAGACTTCCTTCAAAGTTCATAAGCAAAATATTAAAAACCAAAATCTTCAAGTTCACACTACATGTAAAACATGACTGGAGAAAACAAAACCAAGAACAACAAGCACTATATTTCACTACATCTTGGAAGTTGTGTTATGACAGTGAGGTTGCCAGTTACAGAAAGCTAAGCATCATGCAAAATACAAGCTTTTTCTGCAGTGTAATTTACAACGCTATTAATTTCTTTTGAAACCATGGAAAATCAGAAAATAAACAATGCCCTAAGTAAACCAACCTCAACTGATATTATTCGTGGGGCTGGGTCTATTGGCCGGTCATCCTTGCCAGTTTCAACCTCACCCAGAGTTACAAGATTGTAAACAGAATCCCCAGTGACCTACATTTAGAATAAACACACCACACAAAAAGTAAATAAATAAAATCTCGATTGACAATGAAAATAGCTGAAAACAACTTGAAATATCTCCTTAAAGAAAAAAGAGAGAACAAAAGGTACCTTTCCGAAAATAGTATTTCTACGATCGAGCCATTCACACTTATCCAACGAGAAAAAGAATTGGCTCCCATTAGAATGAGGAGTCCCAGCATTCGCACAAGCAACTAATCCTCTATGATTAAATCTTAGCCGTGAGTGAAACTCATCTGCAAAGGCACTCCCATAGATACTCTCTCCACCTACACCCAACATGATAAATTAAAATAAATACCCTAACCCTAAAAGAGAAGACAATCCAACATTGAAACAAAAATAAACTACCCAAAACTAAATGAATGGTAATACGATTATATAAGCGGAACCCACCTGTGCCAGTACTAGTCGGATCACCACCTTGGACGAGGAAGCCTCTGATGATTCGGTGGAAGATGGTGTTGTCGTAGTAGCCTTCGAGGCAAAGCTGGACGAAGTTACGAACTGCTTTTGGGGCTTCCTTTGGCCACAGCTCGATATCTATGGGACCGTACGTCGTGTTGAGTACGACTTTGCCTTTGGTCGGCGGCTCGAGCACGTAAACGGAGGACATTAGCAGAGATGCGCTGAAGGTGATTGTGAATTTGTGTAATTGTATTAGCAGAGACGAGAGTTCTTCAAATTTTAGTTTACTGAGGAATGAAACGGTGCCGTATCGCACTAGAATTTCAAATGTTAGGGCTGTCACCAATCCATTTGGGGATTTTAATTTGGCGCAAACTTACCATGCGAGCTGTTTTTTCAAAAATAGATTCTGGTCTCAAATCTCAATTATCCAGTTTCATTCTTTAAAAAGTAAATATCAATATTTCCTCGGGTATTTTCTATATTCTTCTAGCAGTACATTGATTTCTTTCGAATATATTGAATTAAGTGCGCTATTAGATTTTGATTTTATTATTATTTATTTAATTTTTATATTCTTTTAACTGTGCTATTTAAAGGGATTTAAATAACATGATGTAGTAGTTTTGAAAAAACATTGACCAGAGACAGAATGGCTGGTCAAAACTTTCAAACCAGACAAGCACCAATTTTAAGATTGTGACGCTTGTTTTCCTGTTTCATCGTCCCTTCCATTTTCCTGCCTTGTCAGGAAAACGCGGGAGCTAATCCTCCTCCTGAGGAAGGAAGGATGAGCTTGTAGCTTCCTGCTACATTCTCCTGTTCTTAACTTGTCGGCAAATCAATTTCTTGGTTCTGGAGATCCCAGCAAAGTGGAAACATAAAACGTTAATCATTCAAAGAAAAATCATCTGACCTTAAATGGCTCGGAGTCCAATTCCGTCCAACGATTCCCTTTCGCTCGTGAACGCCATCGCCATTGCGCTCGACAAGGACAAGAACAGCCAGTCCGCTGTTCGTTGGGCTATTGACAATGTAAAAGGGACCAAGGTCATGGTCCTTTTACATGTCACGCATAAAAACCATCATTATCGTAGGTACCCTTCCTCTCAATTTTTGTTTTCGTTTCACATTTTTTTTATGGATTGATAATTTAAGTTCGTTCTTTTGACTAATTCGGTCCATCTTATGTTCATGTTGAGATTCCTGCAGAGGCTATAGATAGCAGTGATTCAGGTGATGTTGCAGAACAACTTTTTAGTCCCTTCAGGGGATTTTGTGCGCGCAGAGGGGTACATAATCATAGCTTGTTACGAAGAATCAGGAGCATTCTAATCAGAAAACTTTCCCCTGAATTGTGTATTTTTTCTGGGTCAATTTCAGGTGCAATTGAAGGAGGCTGTGCTCGACCATATCGATGTTGCTCGAGCGCTTTTGGACTTTATAAGCAAGAACTTGATAGGAAGCATTGTCATTGGTGCATCAAAACAAAATTCTATTACAAGGTCTGCTACCTCTTGAATAGTTTAAAGCATAACCATTTCATAGGAAGTTCAAAAGAACCTGAAGGAACTAAAGCTATTTCATTTCTCCTGATGCACAGGAAATTCAAAAGTCCTGATATTGCAAGTACAGTGATGAAGAATGCACCAGATTTCTGTTCTGTCTACGTGATTACGAAAGGAAAGCTCCAGTCTATCCAGATGTCCCAACATTCGCCTAATAACTGTGCCTCTCCACCGAAGGTGCCTCTGCAAGCACCTCTTCCTCCAGTTCAAGGTGATAGTTTAGAGCGTGATGATGGAATTAGGTAGGAAATGTTGATCACAGGATAAACTTTTTAGCCATTACTGTTGCTTAAGCAGTAGCTTTGATCTGTGTTTGTCAATGTTGATGCCTTTTGTTATGCTTTGATAAAACTAGACCGCAGATTGGGAAGCCAGAATCGATGAGACTTTCACATTTACGCCGTGAGAGGTCAAGGCTCACTCCGCCCAATCTATCAGTGGACAACATCGACATTTCTTTCCCGGGGCAAAGAAGTTCATTTGGCCAGGAGTCCACATCCGATGAGTCTGAAATCTTCCGGGCATCCCTTGAGATACCATCTCAAAATTTAGATATATCCTTTGCTTCAGGATCTCCCGCGGACACACACACCCCACAATCTGTGGTAAGTTCAGATTGTTTATAAACAGGTTGAGTAGGTTTTACCAGGTTGGAAATTTGAAACTCAGTATTCATAATTAAAAAAATGCAGCGGGACATGGAAGCTGAGATGAGAAGATTGAAGCTTGAGCTTAAGCAGACCATGGACATGTACAGCACAGCCTGTAAAGAAGCACTCTCAGCCAAAAAGAAGGTAGTTTCCATATGCTAGCTAGGTTTGCAAAATAAATGAATGGAAGGATGTAAAATAGGAAGTTGTGGATGCAGGCTAATGAGCTTCAGCAATCGAAGATGGAGGAAGCTCGTAGATTCGAAGAAGTCAGGCTTGCTGGAGAAGCAGCTCTTGCCATTGTCGAGATAGAGAAGGCTAAGTGCAAAGCTGCCCTCGAAGCAGCTGAAAAAGCACAGAAAATGGTAGAAATTGAGGCTCAGAAAAGAAAAAATGCAGAGATGAAAGCAAAGAGAGAATCAGAAGAGAAGAACCGTGCTTTGACTGCGTTACATGGTGGAATACGGTACAGAAGATACACTATCGACGAGATAGAAGAGGCCACTGAAAAATTCGCACAAGCATTCAAAGTTGGCGAAGGAGGGTATGGACCTGTGTATAGAGGAAAACTTGATCATACTAATGTTGCAATCAAAGTTCTGCGTCCTGATGCCAAACAAGGGAAGAGACAGTTCCAACAAGAGGTGAGAGTCCAACTTCTATAAAAAATTCTGATTCTTGAAATCAATTCTGAATGAGTTCAAATTCCATAAATTTTTTGCAGTTGCGCAACTTTAATACTGATTGATTCAATGTTCTTGGCTATGTGATCCTGTACAGATTGAGGTTCTGAGCTGCATGAGGCATCCCAACATGGTCATCCTTCTTGGTGCCTGTCCTGAATATGGAATCTTGGTATATGAATACATGGACTATGGCAGCTTGGAAGATAGACTGCTTCAAAAAGAAAATACTCCTCCATTGTCCTGGAGGAAAAGATTCAAAATAGCTGCTGAGATTGCAACTGCATTACTCTTCCTCCACCAATCGAAACCGGAGCCCCTCGTCCATCGGGACCTTAAACCAGCAAACATCCTCTTGGATACTAACTATGTGAGCAAGATCAGTGATGTTGGCCTAGCACGGTTAGTCCCACCTTCGGTAGCTGATTCTGTTACACAATACCACTTGACCTCAGCTGCAGGCACATTTTGTTACATTGATCCCGAGTATCAACAAACAGGAAAGTTAACTACAAGATCAGATATATACTCATTGGGAATAATGCTGCTCCAAATTATCACCGCCAAGCCTCCAATGGGTCTTGCCCACCAGGTGGGGAAAGCCATTGAAAGAGGAAATTTTGCAGAGATACTCGACCCATCAGTTCCGGACTGGCCCTTTGAAGAGGCATTAAATTTTGCTAAATTGGCTCTGAAGTGTGCAGAACTAAGGAAGAAGGACAGGCCAAGTCTCGCTACAGTTATAGTGCCAGAGCTTAACAGGCTGAAAGAACTTGGAAGAAATGCCGATCCACGACGTAGCCAAGGTATTTCAAATGGTCGTAGACTAAGTAGCAAGAGAAATAGTCTTTCTATCGAATCTTCAACTTCAAGTCTACAAACGCGGTCATAAAAGAGAATTCAGGTTCGTCAGAATTCATATAGCTGAAAATTATTTTATGGTCCTGACTGATTGCAATGCAACTAGCTACATGAACTACTTTTTAATGTTCATGCTCACCTGTTTATTCTTTGATGTGTTGTTTTAATGTTAATTAAGTTTTAGATAGTGCCATGCAAGCTATAAAGGGGGAACGTAATGGAACGAAACGAAACATGTGTTTAATCTGGCAGGTGATAAGAGCAAAAAGAAGCTACCAACCCACTTTACCAAATCTGAGAATCGATGAAATGAAGCTGGTTGCTGACGAGTAAAGACAGGAAATGTTCAAAGACAAGGTTGACATGAAAATTGGAAGGGTTTGGCAGTCGAATCAGTTCAAATTTTTTTTGTAAAAACTGATGTAAGAAAAGAATCATAGGTGGGAAACTATGGAAAACAAGAACAATCATTCTTTGTACAACTTTCCGGTCCTCCTGAAAGTTGCTCCAGGAAAGTTTTCCATTACTGCTTTGCTTGCAGCAGCACAGTGGAAGATATTTTGCCTGATACTGTTGTACAGTGTGAATGATACAGCAGCTTTTCTTGCCTTATTTTTATCTGATAACAGTTTCTGACAACTATCACTAACTAGATATAACTGTATACCCTCTACTTGGTTGAATATGACACCTTAAACCCTCTACTTACATTCGCGACACATTATGTCCTTCTATTATTTCTCCAATGACACTTCTAGTCCTTGTAGCTGACCTGTCAGGTCACTCGCTAAATTGTGTTCATGAGACGATTAGTCATCAATTATTAGCTAATGTCATTTTAGTGGATAAATCTTGAGCCAAGCAAGAAATCACTAGAGTTTCAAAAAGAAGAAAGAAAAAGGAAATCCTTAAAGTGGGATAGAAGATTAAGAGGCCCTCCCATGAAATAAAAGCATAATATAAAGAAGTAAGCATAAAGATTACAGAAAAAGGTGCCCACAAATCTGGATTATGTTCAGGGAAAGGTATATAAGAAAGAAAAAAAACAGAAAAGTAGGAATTGGGTTTATCATACAAGCTTTGCTTAGGATTCCCTCTCCCATGAAAATGAAAGAATTAATACAAAAATACTTGCTCCAAACCCAAGAAAATAACAGAGATGAGTAAGTGAGTGCTCTGGCCATTTACGCATTTTCTTCCCTATGTGCTAGTTACCACCGAAAGCTGAAATAGGAAGAGGTGAGACACGAACTCAAGTTTTTATTGGTCCGTCACTATCGTACGTAATGGCGAAATGTGTAACTTTAAACAATCTTCCATTGAAACAATCAAGAATTTATTTGTCTGAATTCATTATCCATCCCTCTAGTGATTATCTAGAGATCACACAAATGGTGGAGATGGTCTCCTTTACAGCCATACATCACTCCACAAAAAAGGAAGCATCTAAAAACTTTCTTTTTTTCTAGCTTTTATCATATACTCGCTTGTGGATGAGTAAAAGCACCTAATTAGTATTTATGCTCTTTTGGCTCTTTTGGATCTTTTTTTCCAGTTTATAAAGTCCATAAGAGTAGTAGTGAAGTACAAGAAGTTAATTTGAGTGTCACAAAATACAGAAATTCAAGACATGGGTCATGTAAATTATGTAACAACATTTTCAAGAAAGAGATGGTTTTTCTTGTTGATGATCATGATTTGTAAGGTGAATTCTGAGGATGAAATGGGATCATCAGATTCTTCAGCAGCAGGGTTATTCTGCATAAGTGATTGTGCTACTTGTCCTGTCATATGCTCACCACCTCCACCACCTGTACTCCAATCTCATCCTCCTCCACCACCTGTACTCCAATCCCATCCTCCTCCACCACCACCATCCCACCACTCGCCGCCTCCGGAATCTTACTACTACTACTCCTCACCACCACCACCATCATCCTCTAAGCCACCGCAGCCGCAGCCGCCACCACCACCTGCACTGCCATCGCAGAAGCCACCACCAGAGTCACCTTCAACATGGTATCCAATATATGCTATCCCACCACCTCCAGGTTATTACTTCAACACACCTATAGGTCATGGCCCTCCAACAAATGGGCAGTACCCTTATCCTTACTACTACTTCTCTTCCTCAAAGGGCTCCTCCTCTCTATCTCCGTGCCTCATTTCTCTTCTAATTGCTGTTTTTTCTTCGTGTTGTGGAGTACTGGTTTTGTTGAGGAGTTGAAATTGTAGGGAAGATTGAAGCTAAGGTATCTGTAGTAGTAATTACTTATGATGTACATGATTAATTAAATGAAATAAATTCCTATTTTTGGATTGAAAGTTATGTTTTCCCTGCCTTACATTTTACTAAGAATGAGCTAATATTTTGGTCAGTCCTTAATTTGTGAATTTATATTAAATTGATTTAAGGAGGTTCGGTAGACTAATTGAGTTGAATCTACTTACTGACAGATGAATTGGGCTCATTTAACTATTGGGCTAGCGGCCCATTTAACTCTAAACCAATATAAAAAAGTTGTCTTTATTTACTTTCATCTACACATTAGATAACTACTATTCAACATTTAGTTTTTTACATTGATTTTGAGAAAGCAATATATTAGGCTAAATAGATAGAACACTTTAATTGATTTTTTAAAATAATAATATTCAGTAAAATAAAATATACAATAATATTTCGTAGAAAAATGACAATTATTATAGTTCGGAGAGAGTAAAAAAATAAAAAATAAAAAATGCTAAAAATAATTAAAAAATTATATAGAGGAGAAATAGACACGTATTAAATTTAACGGATTGTTAAAAAATAATAAAATAGCGCAGATGACATCATCGTTTTGTGAAAAACAAACGACCTCTCTCACGCAGGCGATCCTTTGAGACAAGTCGTTGTGACAAGCCTTTCACCGACGTGGACAGACCAATATATACTGACCGGAATCCACCATTTCAGATCCAAAACCACCAAAAACAAGCTATACGCTCGTCAACTCCGATTCGGTCCCCGAAGCCGGGCAGATCCGCCGTAATGGATGCCGAAACTTCAGACGATGCGGAGGCAGTGGCGAGCTTCCTGCCGTTGGCCTCCGTCTCACAGCAACCTTACGTCTCTGAGCTCCTATCCTTCACCCTCGACCGCCTCCACAAAGTAACAAAACTCATACTCATTCCGTTTTCTATTTATTTTACTTCAATTAGTGAACTAGTAAGCTAAATTGGTTATTTTTCGGTGTGAAGGAGCCGGAGCTGTTACGTGTTGATGCGGAGCGGATCCAGAGGCAAATGCAGGAAGTCGCGGTGGGGAACTACCGTGCGTTCATTGCTGCAGCTGATGCTTTGCTTGCGATTAGAGAGGAAGTGACGTCTGTTGATAAGCATCTGGAGTCTTTGGTGACTGATTCTTCTTCTTGTTATTAGCTTGCTTGATATTGTTATGTTTTTAAAGAGAACATGGTAAAGTGTTGTTGAGTTGTGGCTCGCGTTTTTTCTTTTATCTTTTTAGGTAGGTGAGATTCCAAAGCTGATGTCAGGATGCACAGAGTTTGTTGAATCCGCAGAGGAGATTTTGGAGAGGAGGAAACTGAACCAAACTCTGCTAGCAAATCATAGTACATTGCTTGATTTGCTTGAAATTCCTCAGCTTATGGACACGTGAGTTCTTCTGCTTGCTTGCTAATTGATATGGTTGTAGTCGATGCCTAACATTTAAGAGTGGACATGGTGTTTCTACCTTGTCAAGCTTGAAATTTGTTAGCTTGAATTATTTTATGACTGTGATGGTTGTACTGAACTGAGTTGGTGATCAAAGAGTGTAGAACATAGATGTTCTTTTTTTTCTGGCTATTTGAATAGTGGCCACTTATATGAATGCTTTTGTTGATACTAGTTGACACCCATCTTGTTGCAGGTGTGTAAGGAACGGAAACTATGATGAAGCTCTAGACTTGGAAGCATTTGTTTGTAAAGTGTTAACTATGCACCCAAAGTGAGTTATGCCATGTTTTTTTCATTCAAATTCATTGTCTTGGTTATTGTGTTTTTGAAAGGGAGCTTATTCAGAGTAAATGTCACCACTTAGATTACCTGTTATTCGAGCACTGGCTGCAGAAGTTAGGCAGACCACACAATCACTTCTTTCCCAGATCCTCCATAAACTTCGCTCTAATATTCAGGTACCATGTGTTAATTATATTGAATACATCAGCAACCTTGACTAATTTTCATCCACGGATATGGAATTTATGCAAATGTTTGGTTGTCTTTCCACTGCAGTTGCCAGAGTGCCTCCGGATGATTGGATATTTACGCCGAATTGGAGTGTTTAACGAGTATGAAATACGTTTACAGGTGATTTTGCTGATATTTATTGTGCATATTTGTGTTGTGGGCTGATGCTAAAAATCGTACTAGTGGTAGCTCAGAATTCTACTAGCTATGGGGACCTTTAGTTGATTGTTTGCTTACCTTAGCAGATAGTCAATGTGCTTATATTTCACCTGAACAATTTTTCTTTTTTCAGTTTTTGAGATGTCGTGAGGCATGGCTTAGTGGTATTCTTGAGGATTTGGACCAACAGAATGCTTATGAGTACCTGAAAGGGATGATAAACTGCCATAGAGCACATCTTTTTGATGTTGTCAGCCAATATAGAGCAATATTTGCTGATGATACCTCAGGAAGTGAAGAAAACTATGATGGTGGACTTCTTTTCAGTTGGGCCATGCACCAGATTACCTCACACCTCAAGACCCTTAAAGTTATGCTTCCTCAGATACCTGAGGGTGGGGCTCTGTCAAATATTTTGGATTCATGCATGGTAAGGCAGGGGGGGGGGGGGGGGCTGTGAATATGATAATATATACTGCTTCCAGGATCTGATGGTGATGTTGTTCCATTCTGGTGTTGACAGTATTGTGCAGTGGGACTTAACTATGTTGGGCTGGATTTCCGGGGCTTGCTTCCATCCCTTTTTGAAGAGTAAGGACAAATATTTTGTGCTCATTCCCCATTTTGATGCCTTTGTAAAATTCTAGTTTTGTTATTTTGTAGGGCAATCCTCAATTTATTCTCAAAGAATATGATGTCAGCAGTTGAAAATTTTCAGGTATGTTGCTAGGAGTGCAGTTTTGGATGTTTTCCTGATTAGTACTAGTTTTTTCTTTTACTCACAGTATTAGTTTCTTTCTTGCAATCTGCCTGCTGCTTGGAAGCTCAAAACTTGATGTCTTAACTGCAGTTAGTTCTGGATTCACACCGCTGGGTTCCACTACCAGCAGTTGGCTTTTCCTCCAGTAGTGCTGATGAAAATCAGGAGGATGTAACTCCACCTTCTCATCTAATGGAGCATCCACCTCTTGCAGTGTTTGTTAATGGTAAGTTTTCTGTATGCTTCTTTTCAATGTACACCTCCTTTTGTTTTGAAATACAGCGTTCCCATTTTACTGTCTTAAAAATGCAACTTTCAGAATGATACCTGGATTCTGACTAAAATTATTATCTTTTATTCATTTGTGTTTTGAGATTGAGTATGTGCACAGATTGTAATGGCTGAATTCCTGAACCAAATATTTGATTACATTGACAAGTAGTGCTATTATGCTAGTTTCTGCGGATGTCGTGTTTCTTATTATTTTTTTACAGTGACCTATTTGTCTGTGTTTGGTGCTAGGTGTGTCTGCTGCAATGAATGAGCTGCGCCCTTGTGCTCCATTAAGTCTGAAGTCTGCACTTGCTCAAGAATTGATTAAGGGATTGCAGGCTGTTTCGGACTCTCTATTGAGGTACAATACCACCCGGATGCTCAGAGAAAATGAGTCTGCTCTTTTCTTGTCACTCTGCCGGTCATTTATAGAGGTTATGCTCTTAACTCCATGGATCAACTTCCGTCTGTGGATTCTCAACTCTATAGCATTCCGAACTGTTGCATGTTGACAAATTCCTCGTTTTAGGTTGTTTACCCACATTGTGCCACATGCTTCGGTCGATGTTACCCAGGTGGTGCTGCTCTGATCATGGATGCCAAGAATTTATATGAAGGAGTTGGCAGCCTATTGACAACCTCTTCTTTAAGAGCACTCCCGAAAACTGTTAGTAACGCGGAAGACAAGCGTGTAAAAGAAAATGGGGATACACCCGTGGTAGAGAACGGGGTTACGCCAGATGCTGAACAATCAGGGGAAACCAACGACGACATAAAGGAGGAGCGAACAATGCCTGTTTCTCAAAACGACGAAATGCAAGGTGGTGCATGAAGCATCTGTATGAACATATCCAATCCAGCACATATTTCCCCAAAGATTGCGATAGTAGGTCATTGATTTTACTATTCTCCCCATTCTTTTTGTTCAAGAAAAAAGTTTCAAATATCGGTTGTAACTTGTATGACATACACGAGGGTAGACGAGGAGTCGTATACACAGAGAGTTACAGATTTCCTAGAGGTTTTTGTCATGTAATATTGTTAGTTGCACGATGTCAATGAAAAGAGTAATTGATAGTAACCAAACATAAAATTGACAACGTTAGTATTATTTTACGTTGTGCCCATAATAGAATCGATGGTCTTCGTTTATGCTCTGAACTCTAAACTTTATATTAGGACAAATCAAAATTATTATTAAGAAACTATTCCATGTAAAATGTAAATCCCACTTCTCACTGCTAAAAAGTGAAATGGGCTTGTCGAGAAAAAAGTGATATGGGCCAGTTTCTGTACTAATTAGTTTTGTTGGGCTTGAAAAAAAAGTATGCAAGGTGCAAGCCTAGTATATTTCGGCCCATATTTTCTACTGTTTTCTTAATCAACGTCTTCGTCTTCTTCACTGTAGCTGAGCAGCCACCGCTCCCAGCTATACTTCATCGGCAGAACCTTAAACCCCGAGTCGCAAGTTTCTGAAATGGCATCCGATGCGGCGGAGCAACAACCATCTCTGATATACTCTACCTCCACCACCGGAATCTCCGCTTTCTGGAAAGGTACCTCTTCTCTCACACGCAGTTCTGCTCGGGAAATTGTTATGTTTCAATTCATTTATTTGTTTGTTGGTTGTTTTCGTTTGTCGGCAGCGAAGTATGAAAGGGACGCTA
This sequence comes from Viola odorata, assembly GCA_963691705.1. NCBI lineage: Eukaryota > Viridiplantae > Streptophyta > Magnoliopsida > Malpighiales > Violaceae > Viola > Viola odorata. The sequence goes on from OY829545.1 coordinate 17,637,667, forward strand.
AGAGGTATTGGGACATATTCTACAAGCGCCATCAAGACAAGGTACTGTTTCTCTTCTTAAGCAGTAATTCAGCTCATACTAATCATTGATTTTTTTTCTTCTTTCTGATAAATTGCTTGATTCATCAGTTTTTCAAGGACCGGCATTACTTGGACAAGGAATGGGGTCAATATTTCACCGTGAGTTTATTTTTGAAATGCCAAATAGAAGAAACAAAATACTCTTTTCTGTTCGTGTGAAGTACTCCCTCTAGTCTCCCATAAATATCTTCCTCGCATCCCAATATTCAGTAGAGAACGCATATCGAGGAGGCCGGATGAGGCACTATTTGACCCTCAAAAATTTCGTACTTTTTTTCGAACGTTAATAACACTTCGGAGAAAAAATTCGGAGCAAAATTGTCTCAAATAGTGACTGTTCCGGCTCCGAAATAGTAAAAGCAAATGCTAAAACAACATATTTTGAAGACCGGAGGGAGTATTTATTTACTTTATTAATTCGGGATTTTTCAGGGAGCGGGAGGAAAGGTTATTCTGGAGGTAAGAATGATGATCCTTTTGATCATACTCTCTCTCTTTCATTTGCTGTTGTGGTTGCAATGATTGATGGTGTTAAGCAGGTGGGTTGTGGAGCTGGGAACACTATTTTTCCTCTGGTTGCAACGTACCCTGACATTTTTGTTCATGCATGCGATTTCTCACCACGTGCTGTTGACTTGGTTAAGGTTTGATTTCTGAGCAGAACTTGTGTGTTGTGTTGAAGCATATACGTATATATGTATATTTTGCCTACTTGTTAATTAGTGTTTGTATGCATTTTAATTTGATTAATTTTGCTGGTTGCAGAAACATAAAGACTATACTGAAACTCGTGTTAGTGCTTTTGTTTGTGATCTGACTGTTGATGACTTGAGCAAAGAGGTTCCTCCAGCTTCTCTAGATATTGTGACAATGGTACTTGGCCAAAATCCTTGATTACATTTTGAAATTAGAGTTGTTTTCGAGATTTCCATATTAGCAAATATATTTCTTTTTCTAAATTTGTTGTTTGGTGAGTGCTTCTCTGCCTAGTTGAACAACTTGCATCTTTTCCCCACTTTATTTGACAATGTAACATTTTAAGCAGATATTTGTATTATCTGCAGTGTCCCCTGACAAGATGCCTCTAGTTGTGCAGAACATTAAGAAGGTTCTCAAGGTAATAATCATTATGAGTATAGCTGTTGTTGCATTAAATTTTATCCACAAAGATTATTTGTTTCGTTGTAATGAACTCCAACTTTTTTCTCCTTTCCCAGCCTAATGGATGCGTGCTTTTTCGTGACTATGCTGTTGGGGACCTTGCTCAGGTTGGTTTACTCTGTTGTTCTATTGGTTTTACTCCAAGACTTAGTTTTTGGTGTCATGGAACTTTACTGTTGTTTGCGATTCTTTTTTTATGGACTGGGTCCTAGATTTATCTCTCTTTATTTTTGGTTAGTGCTAAAAGGTTCACTATTACCTTCAGGTCTTGGCTTATGTGCATAGTTCTGTATGCATTTTGGTTTATCTTTCTATTCATTTCTTAGCCATTCTCTTCTGTACCAACAGGAAAGATTGACTTGCAAGGATCAACAGATAAGTGAAAACTTTTATGTCAGGGGTGATGGAACTGTAAGTAACGTTTGTACCTTTAGTTCTCATGCTCCTGCATTGAATTAGTTAGTGCATAATATATTCCTGGTGTCTTCTTTTTTCAGCGTGCTTTCTATTTTGAAAACAACTTCTTGATAAGTTTGTTTAAAGATGATGGATTTAATATCGAAGAAGTGGGGCTGTGTTGCAAACAAGTTGAGAATCGGTCTCGTGAAATAGTGATGAATAGGTAATTTAGAAAAACAAACACATCCACTCGTCAGTTATTACTATTAGTATTTTGTCCTACAACTTTGGTTTTTTTTTTTTTTTTTTTTAGAATAACTGAGGCAGCACTTTGGCTCCTTGATATTACTTTTAATGCCTTCTGGTTGCATTGCTTCATTAGGCGTTGGATCCAAGCTGTGTTCCGGTACTCAAACACTCTGAGTTCTGCGTATAGTAGAGAATCTGCAATCAATGAGGACCTTCTACCGGAGAATGCTAAATCTACAATCAAGGAACCTTCTTCAAAGGACATTGACCCGTTGAAAAATGTTGAGGTTGACGTTTCTGAAGGTTTGGCAGCAGAAATGTTTGGCCCTTCACCTTCCAATGACCATGAGGTAAGTGTCATCTATTGCTCTCTTCTGAGTTTAATTCTGAATATTTGTTTGTTTTGAATTCATCAACTCATATTTCAAAGGTTGCTTGGTGTTAAATACTACGTGTGATGTTTATGAATCATGATTATTTTTTTGTTTGTTATATATCTTGTTTATTTCATGTTTTAACTTATACTACCCTAGTACCACTTTTATCTGCTCTTTACTGTGTTATGTTTTCTGCTATCCTATGTACGAATTGAAGATATTTCTTCAAGGGCGTTAAGTTGATTCTTTCTTTTTACCTAAAAGGTCATCGAAGTTAAAGTTATAGATCAGAACTTCAAGATTAATGCACTGTCCAAAGAGTACCAGCATACATGTAAATCTACTGGCCTAATGGTCTGGGAGTCAGCTCGTATGATGGCTTCTGTGCTGGCAGGAAATCCCACTATTGTAGAGGGAAGAAAAGTGCTGGAGTTGGGATGTGGTTGTGCAGGCATCTGCTCTATGGTTGCTGCAGGATCAGCTGACCTTGTAGTAGCAACTGATGGAGATAAAAAAGCACTCGAGTTATTGACTGAGAATGTTGCTTCTAATCTTAGACCTCCATCCCTTTCAAAACTTATTACCAAGAGACTGGAGTGGGGAAACAAAGAGCATATAGAAGAAATCAAGAAACTCAGTTCTGAAGGTTTTGACATCATACTAGGCACTGATGTAACCTACGTTTGTGAGGCTATATTACCCTTGTTTTCAACCGCAAAGGAATTGATTTCGTCTAGCAAGGGCCAGCAGCCAGCACTAGTACTTTGTCATGTCCTGCGCCGAGTTGATGAACCATATATTCTTTCATCTGCATCACAATTTGGTTTTACCCTAGTTGAGAAATGGCCGTCGGATGTTGGATGTAATCCATCTCAGAGTATTGTTGGGTCATGGTTCCCAAGGAACGGTTCGGAGGAGTATGTCCCAAGTACAGCATTGAATATCTTGTATTTCCATTGGCAGTGAATGCTTGCTGTGCTATGGTGCATCACTATACTAGAAGCGTGATTGTCTGTCAGTGGAGAATGTTTAGTTCCAATTATGTTATGTTTCTAATTATTTCTCATTTACTTTAATCTTGAATGTAATCTTATTAACACAGAGTATAGAACCAAATGCCACACAGTACGATTAAATTGTGTTTGAAAATTTATCGAAATTGAAAGCTGTTTAAGAGATCGTTGGTTTAATTTTTGTTATTTACCGTTTCGTTCTTTCAGGTGTTGGTTGGAATCTGAATGAGTTTTTTTTTTTTTTTCTTGCAATAAACTTTCATGTGTCCTTGGAGTTGGGGATTTTGAATATTTTGGATAGAGTGTGTGATCAGTACTGTAGTAACGGGCCCAGATTTCGAAGCTACTCAAACAGTACTACTACGTAGCCGAACTCCTGACAAGCAAACCAAAAGCAGAAAACGACATGTTGCATATACATCAGTAGATGAGGATGTCGCGTAAGCAGACCAATAGTGGCAGAATGACATGTCACCTACATGAGCAAGACCAATCGTTTCGCTTTGCTTGTGGTAAATTAGTAAAACCGACGAGTCGAATGGGTACTTGCTCTTAAATAACAGCATGTTTTTGGTTGTTGTTGAAAATTGCTATTAACTGCATCCAGTAGTTGAGTACTTTTATTAGCTTATTAAAACCAAATAACTAAAGCAAAATAATAATTTATTATTAGTTTCCTACTTTCTCCGGTTTTTATTAATTGATTTTCTGAAATAGTAGAAAAAATTAAATTAATAATTTTTGAACTACATTTTTTGAACTGTAGTTTTTAATTTATCCATTTTTTATAGTATAATTACAATAATAGTATTGTACTAAATTAATTGGTTGGGTAAAAAAATTAAAACAAATGGTAGAAATCGTAATTATAATTCAAAACGACAGTTAATTTGGACCACGTTTTTAGTAAAAAAATGATAATTATTGAAGATCGGAGGGAGTAAAATATTACTAGTATGTTAATGTACTAATTAATTAAGGTGGCTTCAGGCTGATTATATTTATATCAAATCGACTTGTTGATAAGTAAGGATAAAATGTTTTTTATACAATGTCGAGCTAGAAATGTTTTGAAATGTAACCACTCACATCAATTAGTTATATGTTACTCCCTCCTTATTACAAAGAACGTCGTTTACTATTCCGGCGTGTATTTCAAGGCGACCGGAATAGTTGAAATACACGCCGGAATAGTAGCTATATGACTCCAAAAAATTCCGAATTTTTTTTTCAACGTACGTGAAAGATTAATATACGTTGTGTAAAAATTTCAAACGTTTTCGAGGTCATATAGTTACTATTCCGACCGCTTTAAAATACGTACCGGAATAGTAAACGACGTTCTTTGTAATAAGGAGGGAGTATTCGAGGTTAACTTATCTTGTCTACAATTAGTTGGTGCTGAAGAGCATTTGATGAAGCTTTTTTTGCATCGAAAGACGGTTCGTGATTTGATGCCGTATACTTAAATATCCAACGATGGTCCAATGTGCATGACTTAAATTGGAGAAGACATATATATATATATATATATATATATATATATATATATATATTTATTCATGAACCCCACCTGTCCACCTTATATTATCCAATTAAACATTTTATATATATAATTAGTTGTTCCACTAATATTCTAAAGTTTTCTTCTTTTTTTATTCTTGATTTATACAACCAACATTACCATTATAGTGTTATTGGTAAGTACTCTCTCCGTCTTTTAATAACTGACGTTTTAGAATAGTAGAAAATTAAAAATAATAATTTTTAATCTTATTTTATTCTACATTGTTTCATTTTTACTTCTAATTTTCATTAAAATTACCACACTATCATCAAATTGGGTTGATGTATAAAAAAAAATTATCATTTGCATAAAATATATACCTCGAAAAAGATAAAATGACAAATATTATAAACAGTAAGAATCCATAAAAAAATGACAATTATTAAATAACAGATAATACATTGTTAAGAAAACAAGCGAAACTCATCCGCAATTGTGAAATCAACAAAGAAAATTAAAAAAATGACAACATTAATGAAATCTCAACCTCTCTCTCTCTCTCTCTATATATATATATATAGTCATCTTGACTACAACAACAAACATGTCAAAGCAAGATGAAGCTCCAAAGACTCAAATCTTTTCATCTCAGCTTCACTTAAACCAGATGTCTTCAACTTAGGTTCCTAGCATTGTGCAACTGCAAGCCCTCACAATTACAACCCAGATTGCTTCTTCTTTTTTATAGGTCTCCACATGATTGTGCAACTGCATGTTAAAAACACAACAATCCACATACATATAATTCAATTTGTATACATAATTACTTCAGAAACATGAAAACTGATGAAGCAAAGAATCAATTGAACAATAGGTCTAGGGATTAATGGTTATTATATAAATAAAACAGAAAAAAAAAACAAATTGAAATTCAATTGACAGGGATCACACTTCATTAGGTTTTGGGACTTGCGTTCAAATCCTTCAGCTTATCAACCAAATATAAGACGAAGAACAAGAAGAAATTAAAGGTCACATGAACTTACTTAAACCCTAGACATGTATAAGCAAATATGAATACTACATATACATATACATTACAACGTAGCTAGATTTTTGGTTTATACCTTTCTGTGCGATATTGATGGTGATGATGGCATCCATCAGATTGACCCACCTAGACTTTGAACCTCATGACAGTACCATTTTCCAGTGCAGGAGGAACAAAATAACAAAAACAAAAACTTTGAGAAAGTAATTAAACTAAAGAAAATTGAGAGTAGATCTGGATTATTAATTAATTACGTATTAATCCAGTAGATAGAGATGTATAGTTAGTGTGTGGGGGTGACAGATAGAGAGTGAGCACGGATAGCTTCAAGCATGGAAGTTTAAACATGCAAGAAAACAACACCATCTGTGCTCACTCTCTTCTGTCACCTCTCCCCCGCCCCCTAGTTAATCCTTACCTTACCGAGGTAGGGTTTTGTTTGTGTTTATATATAGCTGCTGCAGTACCTTGCTCAATCACTCTTATCAGTGAGTTTTGTTTGTGTTTGTGTTGAAATACTAGTCCCAGCCCTGGGCTCTTTATATACAAGTTTAAAAGGTTGCTCCATGACTTAAACTATTATTATTTCTTACTATTATAACCTGTAGGGTTTCTTCTACTTTCCAATAGGAATAATACCAATGCTTCTAGCTATACTATTCTTTTCTTTTTTTCGTTTTTTTAATTAGAGCAATTATTGTTCAATATTAGAGATTAAACTCATAACTTACATTAGAAAAAAATATGTACTAATTAATTAAACTACAAACTGATGTCGTGCTTCTATATATATATATATATTTGTTCTTGTTCGAGTTCCACCACTACTCTTTCTTTGTTTGTTCTTTTCGATGTCTAGGCTGATTATCTATCCATCTTCTAGAAGACTAATCCAGTTTCATAATTAGCAACTAACTCTATTTTTTTTCATACACATTAATATGGATCCCTTCATATCTCCTTAATTTTCTAAATTTAATTAGTTTTCATTCATATACTACTCTTTTTTTAAATCGAACACGAGAATTAAGGTAATAATTAGTGAAAGTATTTTTAATATTAAACAATCATATTTTTTCTAAATTTATATTAAATAAATTAACTAATAAGTAGTACTATTTTCTCTCCTCCATATTAAATAAATTAATCATAACGTTATTTATTTGAAACCAATTTTTTAACTTAAAACGTCATTTAAAAGAATGGAGAGGGAGTATATATTATTTTATTTACTCCATATGTGCGAGTATTTTAACTTTTTTAAATTATCAAACTTAATTAGGATAAGTGTACATCAACAAGGACAGAGTGAGTAGATGTGATCATGTCACTAACATTTAAAGGAAGATATTAGTAATATGATGACACGAAAGAAAAAGAAAGGAAAGAAGAGAAAGGGAACATGCATTATCTTTTGAAATGCTCAACCCTCAACCCCAACCACACACATTTATTCAATTTTTACAGATAGATATCAATGCTTAGCTTCTTGTAAGTCTAAATGCAGAGTCTTTATCCCTCCAACTCCAATCCAATTGCATGCCTTCTTCCATCATCATCCCTGCCCACAACAATCCTATCCCTTTCCTCTGCTGCAATTCTGTGGTCAATCTTGTTTTCTACACTTTAAACATTATCAGTTGCCTTTTTCTTTTTCTTTTTTTCATTTATTATTCTGAACTCGAATCGGATAAAATTGCGTTTCATTCTCTTTTAAATATTGTTACATTTTTCTTTTGTCTTCTGTGACACGTTGACATGTTGGGGGAGAACAAAAGAATAACCCGTCATCAAGTTGGTACGGCTGGGGTTTCTTGAACATTTCATTCAATTATTTACATTTTGAGAATTTTGATATTTACTTAAGCCCTTGATTGAGAATTCCAGCCAATTATATAGGTCTCAAATCAGTACTCCTATTATTAGTGCTGCTTGGAAACTTCTAAAGATGCCATTCTTTTTGGATTAACAATTAAAAAGAAAAGAAAAAAGTAACAGAGAGGCCTATATGCATAGACTATATTAGTAGTATCAGTCTATAAATAAAGGCATGTTGGTCCCTTAACTTTGGAAAAGAGAGAAAAAGGAAAGAACATAAATGTTCCACGAAATTGATCATCCAATGAGAGAGGAACAGACCCTCATCAACGCAACTGATCACGCAAAGCTTTTAAACGCCGCTAAAGCTTCCTAAAGTATATATGCTTTTACATTAATTAATCACAATTATCATCATGAATCATGATGCAAAGAATCATAAAAAATGTCTCATGTGATTAACCACCCTAACCCTAAATCTAATCCCTGTTTTCCCTAACGTACAATCACTCGCTAATCCGTGGTCCGGTGCATCGGAATTCCTTTCCTACATTCCATTTTGAGTTTTCTTTTTTTAAAGTCCAAACCCGAATATGTTTTAACCCTAACGAGGACGTATATCTAATTTTATTAAACATAAGGATTGAACAATATCCTTTTTACTTAAAGAGCGAGATCGTGAAACTATAATGACACCAAATTAGCTATTGTTTCCTGATTAGGAGTATTTTTTATAAGCCAAAATTTGATCCTTGCGAAAAAACAATCCTACATCGACACCTAATCAATCCATTACTCACGTTCTTTTAGCCATCGTCGTGCACACGTGACGCGTCCTACATAGTTAGGGGTGTTTATCGGTTGATACCGTAATTTTTTGGTATAAATATTTCAGTATTCCGTATACCGAACTAAAAAAATTAAATATCGTACCATAGTTTTTATTGATCGGTACCGTTATCATGTTATAGAAATAATTTCGGTACGGTATTACAATAATACCGAATTACATAAATACTAAACAAGTAAAATTAAGTTAGCATGATACTTTCGAGACGACAAATGCAAATATATATTGTATATATGTGTGATACAAACATACATATATAATCACACTAGTTCCGGCAGACAAAATATTAATCAAGTCCAATCCATGATTCAAATACAATAAACACTAAAAAACCAGTCCAGTGACTTTAATCAATGCTTCTTCTGTTGAAGCTTGAACGAGATGTCATTTGCTGACCAGGAAGAAGGCTTCTAGCGATTGTAATCCAGGTAATGAAATGGATACTGATTACAAACTTTCTTACACTCTTATGATATTTTATATATAAAACAACAGGCTCGGTAATACCGTACCTGCAAAATCTAATATCGTACCGTACTGAATAAAATTTGATCGGTAATTCGGTATGTCGTTGATGGTTGTCGAAACCGTCAAAATTAATTAAAGTACAATTTACCATGCAAATGTAATGAAAAACAGTAGCAAGTGGTAGAAAAGATCGTTCCTCAAGGATTCGGTGGTTAATTTTAATTATTTGTAATGACTAGAAATATAAAGGTGGTAAAAACCAATGTTGGAGTGTTTCACTGCAATTAATTAAAGAAACAGAAATAAATGAAAGCAATAAACAAAGTGATTGTGTGTATTCAAGTTGTGACAACTTCCTAGTAAAGACTCTATCTGACCCATGATTCATGCCAATTGATCATTGATACAAGTGTATTGAAACCAAGACTTATAGGATGACTATAGAAATCAGGTTGGTCACATAGATCTCCTACTCTTCTCCTACGCAAGATTCCTAAAGAGACATTCTATTAGAAACCCCTAATCAACTCAATCCCTTAAGAGACACTCTATAGGATTTAATTGAATGATTGATAAAAACATAGGGAGAGACCTATCCCAGGTCTGGGAGAGAGACGTGTCTACTCCTATAAACTCGATTCTACCCTTTTTTCTAATCTAACCCGTCGATCAGTTAGTCGCTTTCGCATTCCCCTCAACATTGTAGACTCCAATATTTTAAGGAAAGACTGTAATTATGCAGGTTCTAAATGAAGTTGATCAGGTTTTAAATAAAACAAGAATAATTTAACATTTAATTTAAAAGGGTAGAAAAGGCAAGTGGGAGGGGACGGTGTGGGAGTGGCAAAGTGAGTGGAGGCGTGGGTTGTTCGAATGGGAGAGAGACGAATGGGTGAGCTTGAGCGAACAGTTGCCAGTTCCATGCGGGGGGACAACAAGTTGTTCTTAGCTGGGATCTTGATCAATCGGGGACCTACACGGTGCACTCGGGTTATAAGACTTGGGAAGCGAGGAGGCTCGAGACCAAGCCTCTGCTTCGGTCCTGTTGGTCTGGATTGGTTCCGTATGGAGTGGAGTTCTTCTTATGGTTAACGCTCATGGAGCTAAGTTGACTCCCCGCGGCTGGATCTCCACCTCCGGTCAGCCCACTGCTGCCGGAGTACCCAAAATACCAACTGCCCACTGCAGTTGGCGTAAAATCAACCCTATTTGCTCCTTCTTCAATTCCTCCAAACCCTGTTTTTTCAGGAAATCAACTTTGAAAGCGAGAGGAACTAACCAGATCTGGATCTGAATTCCACATTTCTGATCTCCATCCAGCATCGACGAGCGAGGAGGGCCCGGCGTGCCCAGACTGCAATGGACCCGGTGCCTCTGTTTCATCCGCGAACAACATCGATTGGCCGCTCTCTAGGCCGGCGATCAACTCCTGAGATTTGAGCAGAGGATTTGCACCGAAGGCTTTAATACCTTTAATTGGTTATTTTGTTTCTTAGAGTAGTTGTTTTGGTTGGTTTGAAGGGACTTCGTGGGCCCTTTTTGTGTATTTGCAGATTCTTGCTCCGTTTGGGTAATTGTTAACTCTGCCTTGCTGGGCTTAAGCGGTGACCGGATCTAACACCAGAGTGCTCTGCTACCGGAGTTAACTTTTCAATATTATGCCTCACGCATCTGGAGTGAAATCACACCCTAAGCTTTCTTATCCAGATCGCTCCCCGAGAAAATATCTAGACGGTGTCGACAGCTATGAGATTTCGACATTCTATGTCGAGAACCTACCGGAACACGTTGACTACCAGGGATTGAGGTACCTGTTGTATCGGAGATGGAGGCTTCCGTCTTTTGGCCGGATTAGGGATATCTTCCTTCCCCGACGGCGGAACGCAGCAGGCAAGAGATTTGGTTTCATTCGACTGGACAAGGTAAGCAATGTTGAAGCCATGTCAGTTGCGCTTGACCATCAATTCATTGGAGCATCAGGCTTGAGATGCCGTATAGCGAAAAGAAGGAAAGGGCAGGAGGTATCGGGTACAAGAGAGGTCAGTGGGGGGCGTAATGATGGTAAGGAGTTTAAGCATTTTTCTCAGAACAGAGTGGCTTCAAATCCTTCCTACCCTAGCTGGAAGGCGGTGGTAAGAGGCGAGCCTAATGCGAGTGAACCACATCCATTGGAGCCGGAGGAAATAATTGATTTGGAGATCCCTGAAGAGAACAAAGATTGGCTGCGACGGAGTGCTATTGGCGTTTTAAAGCACATTGAGGTAGTTCCGGAGATACAGGATTTGGTGCTTGAGGCGGGGTGGATCTGTGAAACCCGGGCAATGGGAAGGGGTTTGATTCTGCTAGAATTAGACAGAGACAGTGAGTACGAGAAGGCAATGTCACCAAATAATATGGACTGTCAGAATTTGTTCTCCAAAATCGTGCCATGGGGAGATAAGGTAAATGACGGCAGTAGATTTTGTTGGATTCAGTGCGTGGGTATCCCTATCCAGACGTGGGGTTACAAGACATTCGAAGTGTTGGGGAATTCACTAGGAGACTTGGTCGTTGTGGATGAGAACTCGATGCTTCGCAAAAGGCTGGATGTAGGGCGTTTTCTGATATCGTCTAAGGAACCACTTATCGACAAAAAAATAAAGGTGAGAAGTAGTGGGTCTGTCCACGTCGTGTATTGTAAGGAAGAGCCGATGCAGGGGGTTGTTTCCAATTTAGATTGGAAGGTAGGAGATGATCTGGATGAGGAGGATTGGGAACAGGAAACATCAGATTCAGTTGTAGGCGAGGACGTGAGGCAATCAGGCCAGGAAAAGGCGGAGTCGATTGGGAGTACAGTCCAACAAGAACTCCAATCTAGGGTCAACAATGATCTATCAGAGGTAGAGGATTTTCCAGCTCTTGCTTCTAGGAGGAAATCTAAGAAATTGACGGGACAGACAGGTAGTTTGTGCTCCATAGGCTCAGACTCGAGATCGGGGGCAGTTTCCTTCCGTGCTTCGGATGAGGACATTATCAATAGGAATAAAGCTATGGATGCTTCGTTGCTTGAAGGTCAGGTATGGGAATTGGGTAAAATTCTTGGGCTAACAACTCAGGCAAATGAGAGTGCGATGCGAGAGTTTGACCAGAAGAGGCTTGAGGAGGAGAAGGAACGCTTTAACAAGTAGGGGGAATGGGTCTGAGCGTGTTATCGGTAGTGCGTATGGTTAAGATGTTGCTGTGGAACAGTAGGGGTCTGCTGGCAGGTGTTAAGAGGAGATTCCTGAGGAAAATTATTAGAAGCGAGGCTTTAGACATGGTTCTCTTTCAAGAAACCAAACGGGAAGTAGTTTCGGACTTCTTTATTAACTCGATTTGGAAGAATTCAGATTTGGAGTGGGTGTTCGCGCCTGCGGTGGGGCGCTTAGGGGGGTTAATCTCCTTGCGGGACAACCGGTGTTTTGAGGTTGTCAGGAAGGTTGGTGGTGACCGTTACCTTTGGCTGCAAGGGTTCAACGTTTATGGCTATTCTGGAATGGCTCGTCGAGGCCAGCAGTGGTTAGAGCTGGTGTCTATCATGGAAGGTTTCGCAGGGCCTGTTTTGGTGGCGGGAGACTTTAACGAGGTGTTTATTTCTTCGGATAGATCGAGTGGAGTAGGGAGCTCGCGTGGTATGGAAGATTTCAGGAATTGGGTAGAGGACTGTCGCCTTCCGCCGGTGGGTAGGAAATTTACTTGGGCCATCTCCATGTGCAGAAACACGATTGATCGGATCTTGATACAGGTCGAGTGGCTGAACAAATGCCCTGGTTTTCAGGTGCAGGCTTTGGGCAGAATCGGATTTACCTCTTTTCTGCAGTTTTCCTGGGTGTCCGTAAGATTTCCTTCTGGTGGTTCTGCATCAACCCTCTGTTTGGTGTAGTAGCTGCCTCTTCAGTTTGTCTTCGTAGCCGTCCTGTGGGGCTAGTGAGTGGCCTTTAGTAGGGAGGCAGCGTGTTGTTAGAGGCCGTGTATGTTCTTTGTTTTTCGGCTTTTTTTCTGCTCTTTTCTGCAGTTTTTTCCTTCTGTAGTTTCAGCAGATTGCTTTCGGTTTGTGTAGCTGCAGCTTCGGCTGCTGTTACGGTTTTGTCATGCTCCCCATGACTTTTATTTAATATATCCTCAGCCTATTAAAAAAAAAAAAACGCTCATGGAGAGAATTGTGACTAGGTCATTTCTAGTGAGACGCAATATGATGTCGGAAGCCCTGAACATCTGCCCAATGTGTAACAGGGAGCCAGAGGATGTTACTCATCTTTTCTTGCGTTGTGAGGTTGCTAGGAGGGTGTGGGAGTTCGTTATGAGATGGCTAGGGGTGGTGTGGTGCCAACCCCAAAATTTAGCAAAATTATGGAGGACATGGGGAACTATTTGCCTACCTACGATAAACATGTTGGTAAGAGATGGACATCTCTTTTTCTATGTAGTTATTTGGACTCTATGGAAGCAACGCAATGCAGTGATCCTTAGACAGAAAGAGTATATTGAAATGCAGTGTCTAAATATTATCTTCTCCTTATGGCATTGGTGGCTGAAAAGTAAGGACCACCTGTTCGCGTACAACATGTCTGATATGATGTACACTCTGGCATATTTGTTGAGTCGTGAGTAGTGGTTTTTGAGTTGGTTTCGGGTGTTAGGTTGTCTAGTTTTATGTCTGCTTCATTTTTGGGGCGCCTGTGTGCGTTCACTGCCATGCGTTGGCAGCTGTTTCTTGTAATGTTTGGTCATGTTCTTCATGACAGTTTGATAATAAATCCTCTGCTTATTTAAAAAAAAAGGTAGAAATATAAGTTTGGAATTTATGAAGAACAATTCGACCTCACAATCGATGAATCATGGGCAGAGAATCCTTACCAAGAAGAGGGTGTTTAGCTTACGACAGACATAATATAACAAAGAAATAAATATGCATAAAGCTGCAATTAAATTGGAGAAGGAAATAAAACACTAGTTCAAGTTGCAACAATGGCAGAAAAGTAGAGAAAAACTGAGGAAGCTGAGACAGAAATCCTTTTCCAAATCTACTTTTTAAAACAGAAATTCTATCGTTCAAAATCCTAGGATGATAAAGATAGAATCAAATAAAATCAAATTGTTTTAAATCTCTTAAACTGAATATAGGAGTACAATCCAAAGAAGAGTTCTAATCGGAGGATGATTTCTTCAGAATAAGTCTTCTGAAAGCGGACAACTAGAGTCCAGCTCACTACCCAGGCCTAGTCCGACTTCTCATTAATTCAGTTAACTCTTGTCAACGCTGCGAATCCTCGCCTTATCCTAGGTCTGGGATAGAGTCAGCTTCCTTTCCACCAAAACAGGCTCGAAACAGGCGTTTCCAGCTCCTAAAGGGTGATTCGCTTCTCAACCATGTATCCTGCAAAAAGGAATGGAAAATCCATAAATTAGCAGTATCATCATCCTAAAAAAAGCATAAAGGATGATGAATTATATGACATTTAACACTCCAATCAGTCGTACAGTAAAAAATCCAGAAAAATACCGATCGAATAGAGTAAACTTTGGTACAGTATTACAGTAATTTCAGTTCGGTCGGTATTTGCACAACTCTATACATAGCTACGTGGAGTAATTAAGTAAAACTTAACTACAATAATTAATTAAGAATAAAATGATATAGATGCACAAATTAGATTCGTGTAATTTGGTGCATGCACTAAGATTAATGATCTATGTATGATGGAGAATTATTTACTTATTATGAATAATGATGTAAACAATGGATACAATAAAACTTAAAATAGGGGGGAAATAAAATCTAAATAAGTTGGCAAGAAACTTTTCTATTCTCTAGAAATATGCGGAATCAAAATAGAAGAAAAAGGGGGTATTACATTTTGTACCATATACTCTGAGTGAAATTATTACATTGGACCCTCTGAAAAATGATATAATTTGTTTCCGGATTTGGAAAGTGGACATGTACTAGAACAATGTAATGGCATTCTAAACTTTCCCTTTGAGGAGTGGGGGATGAGAGGAGTGCATACGTCGTTGTTGATTCCCATCAAGGGGCACGAAACTAAAGTTCTTTGTCAAAAAAAGCGTCTACCACTTGCATCCCTCGGCCCATATTATTACGATAAGCATCTACTACCACATGTAAACACAACTTTCTTTTAATGGGTATTTGTAAAGTAATATTTGATTTATTACTCAAATGTAATGTCAATCAATCATTGCACTTGAAATCGTAACTATTACGAACAAGGTACCACTTAGGTCGCACAAAATGGGCCAACACGATAGGGTTCGGGTTAGTCAGCTCGGTGAGTTGGAAATCAAATGACTTATGAACAAAAAAAATATGAGTAGTGCTATACACATTAATAAACTCTACAAACCTTAGATATGTCAAGAGATGATTGAGATTTATTCTTTTCCTTATTAGGTTATATTTTTTAATTATTTAAATAAATAATTATATTAAGTGAATAGAAGAATGACATGCGTACATTTTAGTAAAAAAAATCACTCAAAAAACAATGTTAAATGATAAGAGTCCGGGAGATACTGAGCAGGATCTGCCTGATCTGGGCTGGTCGGGAACACTGTACTGGGGTCTTCGTCACCTGCAAAGCGCCGGAGGGGGTTTCCGGCGTAAACACTCTGATGCCAAAGTCAGTGTGAGTAGTCAAAATGGTAGGGGTTCAGTACGCTATCTTAGGCTTACCTCTTGTCTGAAAAGGTGGGGGTATTTATAGGCAAAGGAAGGAGTGTACCAACAGGGGGTAGGAATTATCCCTGGTAGGTGTCGCTGGGGTGATAGATGTCGCTGGGGTGGCAGGGAGTGATGTCATGGATGACCTGGGATGGGATGCCGCCGTGCGGATGTCGCATGAGAGCCCCCCGCTGATGTCGACCATCCCAGGGTCGGTCGCCAGGCTAAGAGCGGTAAGAACAGGGTCTCGTCTCCCTCGACGGGTACAGTATGCTGGCCGAGTCACCCAGCGGGGTAGAGGAGATGCCGCTTCTGTGGTATCGATAGTTATCATTAAAGTTTGTAAGGAAGAATTTTATCGCTCTTTAAGGTCTCACCAAATTTGAATCTAAAAAAATCAACACCTAATCTAATAATCGGATTAATCTCAATAAAAAAAACTCATTTGGTTAGTAAAAAATTACTAATAAATTTATTAGTATCTTTAACATTGTTTTAAAAAGATTATTAAGCACTTAATCATAGAGTTTTTGTATGTATCAAGAGAATTATTCAAAAGAGGAGGCTATGATTGTGAGAAATATTTGTTTTTTTGGAAATCCGATATGTTGGGAAGGAGGAGTTGATTTGTCCGGTCCACTACCACCATGTTCGATCTAATCCTAGCTTCTTTTCTATACATATGGCCACTTTCGGCAAAATTGGCAAATATAGAAATGACGAGAAACGTGCATCTATGTTTTTTCTGATGACACGTGGCAATCTAGGGTTATGATTTTGGGTGGCTGCAAGTCAACCACGCATGGTCGCCGTTGTTGTCTTATCAAGTAGCAGCACCAATGGCTTAATTTCCCCAAAATACTAGCATGCTTCTACATATTTCTTTAATATCTAACTGACACAATAATTTATAATAAAAAAATCTCTAATATATATAGAATAATTTTATATACCAAAAATAGATATGCGTGAGAGAATCTAAGTGCGGTCCAATTGTTTAGTAAAAAATGTGTTGGGGTATAGTCTTGGTCCCAAATTTAGGGCTCTTCTAGGGTTTTAATTTATTTCTTTTTTATCTTCTTCTTCTTTTCTCATATTCAACTAAATTAATTAAGTCTTTTGTTTAACAATATATTAAACTACCAAAGATTTGCGTGAAGTTTATTTAAAATTCACACAAACACTAGTATCTCATGTTTAAATCTTGTTGTTACAAACTACAGTAATTATTTTAAAATTTCTGATGTACTACTTAAACTGATCTTCGAAAAAATTTGGATAGATCATGATGTAGGATGATGACACGTGCCTCAAATAGTGCTAGAATACCACTATTCTTGACACTTTTGGACACATGTCATCATCATATATCATGATATACCCAAGTTTTACTCGCTGACCTTCAGACTCTAATATAATGGGTTGTGAATTAGTTTAATTCAACCAAAAACAAATGGGACACCATATATATGTTATATATATAAAAAATAGATCACAACTAATTTTATTTTTCTTCACTAGAAATGCATTCTCATTACATGGATTAAGTACTGAAGCAATATAACAACTTTAGTTGTCTTATATATTTATATGAATTTCATTTTGTATTTTTTAAAGTATATGTATCTCTGCGTTTTATTAATTTACCGGTCAGGATTAATAATTTAATGGATATATTTTTGTATTGGCACCACAGAGACAACCACATTTTCCACCAATGATCTATTTATCATGTGTGGAAAGAATTAAGGAAAAATAGGTAGGGATTAAATCGCATTAATGGATCCAGCTGCAGGAAAGAGATATAAATATATAATTGTTTAAGAAAAGAGTTGTGGAGGACCATTATGAAATCGATCCTGTGAGAATAAATGTATATATATAGGGCGCAGAGCAGTAGATCGATGTAGCGGCTGGGCTGCTGCAGAAAACTTGCATGTGCTTGTCACACTGCTCACATGCATGCTCACCTTATTAGCACAGTCACATGGAACACCATCGGCCTAAAAAAGTGTATCGGAGGAGGTGGCATGTGTGATCATCAGCATATGCATCAGAACCCATCACGTTGATGTTCTACTACCTTTCTTTTTCATCAAAATCATCACCGAATTAATTACCGTCTATTTCATATTTGAACTGGACACGAGGCGGTAAAACTTTCGCTCACCAGTTTTATTGTTTTTTTGCTTTTTAGTAAAATTTTGAGGGGAAAGAAGAATAAGAAAGAAAATCAAAGATTCTCAAGATTGGTTGATCATTAGTTCATTGTCCCCATATCTTTTGCAGGTTGGAATCTGAGGAGGAAGGAAATGACGAGACCATGTTCACACACACACACACTCAAGTCAAAGGTAGAAGGATAAGAAGGCATGGTCGCCCGTTTAAATTAAATTTGTAATCTTTGAATATTAGCATTATCTTCTTCGCCCAATATCTTGGCCCAGCCCGATAAGTTAAAAATCCAGCTGTGACCCCCCACCACATCTCAACATGTTAAATCAAATCAAATGTTGATAAACAAGAATCACCAATATTGGAAAGTTCCAATTTCCAACGGTGTAAGAATATACGATTATTACATTATTACAAATTACAAAATTCATATAAATAAATAATTAAAGAATATATATATTTCGGTGATTTTAAAGTTTCACGTAGCGGAGCCCAACACTCGTTTTTATAATTTTGAATTTCGCTTAGTGAAGATTAAAAAAACAAATAAACAGAGAATTGATTCAATTCATCATATGTTCATGGTTTACGTGTACGGAATCCCTTACGGTAGAAGCTCTGGCAATGTGAGATGCCATCACTCAAGCTCGTTAGTGGGGGAATAGAATTATCATTAAATTGGATTGTTTGTGGAATGTGTTGACTTTGCAGAACGGGAACATCCAGTTGAATTACACTAGACTGGTGCTGGAGGATGTGATTAATTTGGCAACTACTTTTATAATGATTTTCTGTTTAAAAAACATATGGATAGGAGAATGCTCCGAAATAATTGTTGTTATTGCTAATTTTCGTTAATGTATTTCATTTCTCTTTAAAAAGAGAAATACATCTACAAATTGAAACGTGGCTAAAGGAATCCCTAAATCATTTCTTTTCAATAAAAATAAAGAAATTAGCCATAACTTTTTTTTCTTTTTCTTCTAAAGCCCAGTGACTAGCCTTAGGCCCATCTTGGCCCCTACCTATTCTCCATCTCTAAGAGCCGAACCCAAATTCATTTTCTTTGATCTGGTGCAAGGCCTCAACCAACCAGAATCCAATAACTTTGAACCCTTCGGACCCACGCAAGCCCATTTGCGTCTCCTGAATTTCTTACCCGCCTGAGCCCATCTTGCTCATGCAAAGTGGCCCAACCCAATACTTGCCAACAGCACACCAGGCCTGCTTAGGAAGGGTTCTTTTTCTCTCTTATTTTTTTAAAACTATTTCCGAGTTATTTTAAGTTTTTATGAAATTTCAGTGACAAACTACTACTATTAGTCTATTTGCACAGAACTACCAAATTACATCACAAATATTTATGCCAATGAAAACGTAGAGAAAAGTCCCCGTTCGAATCAAATGTAAACATCTTTACACTTATATACAAATCATAGTTGTATTTAACAAATAAAATTTATAATATAGTTAAAATATCGTTAATTATTAAATATGTCGAAAGCTATTTTAATGGATCGTTTTGGTCTATACAACAGTCGTAAAAGTAAATACAATTTTAACCTAAAAATAAAAATAACAACATTAATTCATGGATGATTAATAAAAGAAATGAAAACCTATCCCATAATAAGTCTAGTCTTAGTGGCTTCTGCTACTAATAGTGATAAATGTACGTTAATCCTTAACCTACATTTGAGAAAAAATTCAAAATTTTTTGAGGTCAAATAGTGCATCATCCGGCCTTCTCGAAGGCGTGCATGAACAGTGAAAATGGATAATTAATATGGGACGGAGGGAGTACGAAAGAGAACTGTATTATAGTAATACACGCGCCCAATTTCCGGATCTTTTTAGAAGACGGTGTCGTAAGACCACTAGGGTTAAAACGAAATATAAAAGCAGAACTAGGGAGAGAATGGGAACATAAAAAAGTAGTAAGAAAGGAAAAAGATCTCTCGAAGTAACCACCAATCTCACACTCGCTATCTTATTCTCAAAAACATAATCGACTAAAACAGCAAACTGTTCCTTATACTCCTCCGAAAACAAAAACACAAAACAAACGAACAATCGATCTGAGGAGTTTGGGGAAATCAAGAAAACCCTAAATCCGTTCTAATCTTAACCACAGAAAAATCCGACAATCTATTCACATCTTCAATCACTACTGCTGTTACGTAAGTAGTATTATGTTTTACGGCGATCTAATTCCTTACATCTTACAGCCTTGTATTGTGTGTTTTTTTTTCAGATCCGTTTATTAACTTGTGTTGTTTCATTAATTTCGGTTCAGTTTCTTCGATTGATTTTAATAATCTGTCTGGTAATTTTTGTGGTAGTTATGGCTGGTGCGGCACCTGAAGGATCTCAGTTCGATGAGCGTCAGTATGACGCTAAGATGACCGAGCTGTAAGTGCTGTTATGTTTTTTTTTTCATAATAATAATAATTATTATTATTACTATGGTTTTTGTGGAGTTTAATTAGGTTTGGTGATGCGGTGTGGTGTGATTGCGTGCAGGCTTGGAGTTGGGGAAGACTTTTTTACCTCGTACGATGAGGTGTATGACAGTTTTGATGCTATGGGCTTGAAAGAGAACCTCCTTAGGGGTATCTATGCTTATGGTGAGTTGTTGCTAAATTGCAATTTGTGTTATGTTTCTCGGTGTGTTTTGGTGTCCTAAAAGAGAGAGAACACAATTCCTTTTTTAGCATTCATTTGTTGCAATTCTTATATGTTGTATGTTCTTTCGGTGGAGTTTTATTAAAAAAGAATTGCAGGTTAATAATTTGACATAAACACCAGTGGTATATTTCATAAGTTTGTAAGCTCTGGGATGTGTGTGCAAAATTACTTTAATCTGTTAGAAAGTAATGTCAGTTACTTGAATGGTGACTCAAACGAAGTACTTTGTACGCTGTTCTAAACAATAAAACTCAATATATTTCTTTTAATTTGAAGTTGCATACCAAAGATGAGAATTACCTTATAGAATGAGTTGCTCCGTCATTCAATCTAAATTACGTTATACCAATCAAGCCTACATTTGTGCAGTATATTAATTCGATTTGGTACTACATGATGTAGCATTATATGGAATTTTCTGACTTTGTGATCTTAGATATGGACCAGGCTATAATATTTTCCCTTTTCTTCTATGATGTTATTGTTTGCTGTCTCTTAATTCACTGAGTTTATTGAAGTTGTTAGGAAAATTGAGTTGGTAGTTTCTGTTATTAGTATGAATTCCTCCTTTGTTATCTAGTGATTCATTTGAAACAAACCAATATGTATTTATTGTCCAGTTCTTGTTATTTTAAGTTTGTGACCCCATAGTATGATCTTAATTTGATTGAAGGTTTTGAGAAGCCCTCTGCAATTCAGCAGAGAGGTATCGTTCCATTCTGCAAGGGACTTGATGTGATCCAGCAAGCACAATCTGGAACTGGCAAAACAGCCACTTTCTGCTCTGGGATTTTGCAGCAGCTTGATTATGATGTGGTTGAATGCCAGGCGCTGGTTCTTGCACCCACTAGAGAACTGGCACAGCAAATTGAGAAGGTTATGCGAGCACTAGGTGATTATCTAGGTGTCAAGGTTCATGCCTGTGTGGGTGGGACCAGCGTTCGTGAAGATCAGCGCATTCTCACAGCTGGAGTTCATGTTGTGGTTGGTACTCCTGGTCGAGTTTTCGACATGTTGCGCAGACAATCACTCAAGTCTGATCACATTAAGATGTTTGTGCTTGATGAGGCTGATGAAATGCTTTCCCGAGGTTTCAAGGATCAGGTTCCTTCTTTAGCTTAACCTATGTTCATTGCTTATTTGTTAGCTGATTGTATTTCTTGAAATTATAGATCTGCTACCTACCTACATGTGGTGCTTTATGATGATCCCTTTTAGTAATCTGACTTTTTTTTTGGGGTTGAACTTCCTTTTGTGGCAGATATATGATATTTTCCAGCAGCTGCCATCAAAGGTACAGGTTGGGGTTTTCTCTGCCACCATGCCCCCTGAGGCCCTGGAGATAACAAGGAAGTTTATGAATAAACCTGTAAGGATTTTAGTGAAACGTGATGAGCTTACCCTTGAGGGTATCAAACAGTTTCATGTCAATGTTGAAAGGGAGGACTGGAAGCTTGAGACCCTTTGCGATTTGTATGAGACCCTGGCAATAACCCAAAGTGTTATCTTTGTGAACACAAGGCGCAAGGTAGATTGGCTCACAGACAAGATGCGTGGCCGTGATCACACAGTTTCTGCCACCCATGGAGACATGGACCAAAATACTAGGGACATTATCATGCGGGAATTCCGCTCTGGTTCTTCTCGTGTGCTGATCACTACTGATCTCTTGGCCCGTGGTATTGATGTGCAGCAAGTCTCACTTGTGATCAATTACGACCTTCCAACGCAGCCAGAGAACTACCTTCACAGGATTGGTCGTAGTGGACGGTTTGGAAGGAAGGGTGTTGCTATTAATTTCGTCACCAAGGAGGATGAAAGAATGCTTTTTGACATCCAGAGATTTTATAATGTAGTTATTGAGGAGCTGCCATCGAATGTTGCTGACCTTCTTTGAAGCATTGTATCTTGTGGCTCGGGCAAGGTAAAAGGATCTTATTTTGAAGTCTTAATTGCGGTGCTTCTTCTGTCTGTCCAGTGCCATTATATAATATTGGGCTTAAACTGCAGGTTGGGTTTGGTGCATTTGAAATGGGTTTCAACCTTGTTTTGGATGTAGGAGAATCTGTTGTTTTAAATTTTGCCGCTAGTTTGTTTTTTGGTTTTCTATTTTTCTTGAAGTGAAAATTTCCAGGATTATCGTAGCTTCAATTGTAACCTTTTGCCTTGTGTTTGGTTATAAGTTTTGTGCTGCGGGGTAATGTTATGTAGGTTTTGGAACATTATTAGTATGTGAGGATACTTTCCATTGTTGCTCTTTTGAGCTGTTTAACTTTAATTTCTTGGCACTTTAGGCCTCTGTGTGGTGGATTGTTGTTTTGGTTTCAGTTTTTTCTCTGTTCAACTTTTCAGTCATTGTTATCC
Source organism: Viola odorata (assembly GCA_963691705.1). Classification (NCBI taxonomy): domain Eukaryota; kingdom Viridiplantae; phylum Streptophyta; class Magnoliopsida; order Malpighiales; family Violaceae; genus Viola; species Viola odorata. The sequence goes on from OY829545.1 coordinate 17,660,567, forward strand.
CCCCCCCCCCCCCCCCCCCCCCCCCTTCTTTTAAGTGAAGAGTCCTAAGGATTTTAGGTTTCCATTACTTTTTAGTATCTCTCATCTTTGAGGAAATATGTTGTCGTCAATTTTTGTTTCTCTACCGCTATTTGTGGTTACTTGTATATGATCGGCATATGTTTATGGGAAGATTGTGATGCGAACACGATAGGGGGCTGTAGGATTTGAAAAGTCAGATTAGGCGTGGGACTATTTCACATATGGTTGATGAGTTTGAAGTGAATGGCCCATTGACCAATTAGCTATTGTATTGAAGTGAATGAGGTCTTAGTCTTTAAAGTAATAAGGTTGATTTGTTTAAGGAATGAAGAGTAGAATGAGTGATGAGTTGTATAAGGGTTGTATTATAACAGACAATCAACATTGGTTTTTGTCAGTGGAGTCATTATTTAAAATTCAACTGTGCTCGAATGTAAGTAGTCTTATCGGAAGGGAAGGGCATAAAGAACAACTTAAAGAGATTTGAGTTCTGGAGTTGGGAGTTGAGGATTGACGTCTAGATTGATTTTCCAGGTCGTATTGATGTCATTGGAATTTGATAAGAGTGATCGTAGTTTCAAGTTTCAACTGAAGATGATGCCTCGCAAAGGGAATTTCAAACAAAGCCGATACCGGAAATGGAGGGAACGTTAACATAAAAACCTAAATTGACCTGTTCACCATCTAGTTGTTAGCTCATTGATAAACATTTTAGGCCCCAATAATTGAAAAAATGAATACCACAAGAATATTGGAATTACTAATAAATTGATGAACCCTAGATACTCTTTCTTGACTAGTCAAAATACGAATAGTCCGAGAAAAAACAATAAACTAAGTAAACATTTACCAAAACAATTGAAACCAAAAAAACTAATTAAGTAATTGCCTTTGGACAATATGATTGCCCCAAACAACACGCCATTGGATTCAAATACAAAAGTTCCTCAAGTCAAGTAACCCTAGAAAGTGGAAGAAAAAATGATAGGCCAAATAACAAAAGAGAAGTCCATATGAAAAAATATATATAGATTTTTTAATTTTCTGGATTAGAATGCGAGGATTTTTCTTTTTCATTGAGAAACTTGTATTGTACTCGTATTTTTTATCCACTCATTCATGACGAGTCTCTATTTATTCGAAACCATGACTTATAAAATAGGTAATATTTGAACTAAAATAATGAAAAGATTTTGATATTCAAATAGGAGAATCATGTAGAGAAAAGAAAAATTAATAAATAAATAAATAAATTCAAACCATGTTTGGAATTGGCTATGCTGGAGCCCACAATCCCATTATTCCCTACACGCATCGTTCCTGTCAAGATCAATAAGCTCAACCAACAAAACACAACCATCCTCTGCTTTTCCCCTGCTTTTCTTCAACTCTGCTTTTGTTTTGTTTTTTCCTCTCTGCTTCCTCTGCAGGAAATCCAAAATTCCGCCATGGAAGATTACAGCAGATCAAGATCATACTCTTATTCTCATGGGGAAGGGAACATGATGCAGATGGAGAGCTACCATGGCCCACCGAGACCTACACCTGCCACTTCTTATGAGCTCCGGTCCTATAGCACTTCCTATGCACAAACTCAGATGTCTATCTACAACAACAACAACAACAACAAGGACTTGAAGCTCAAGAAAGGGAAGAGCACTTCGTCGAAAGCTTGGAGCTTGAATGATCCAGAATTGCAGAGGAAGAAGAGGGTTGCTAGCTATAAAATGTACAGTGCCGAAACCAAATTCAAAGGGTCTTTTAGGAAAACTTTCAGGTGGTTCAAAGACAGGTACACTCAAGTTGTTTATGGATGGTGATGCTGCTGCTGCTGATGATGATCTGGTTGGATTTTTTTTCATTTTTCTTGCTTATTATGTTTTGTTTCTGTTTTGTATGAAAGTTCTTTCTGTTGTGTGACAAATTCAACAATTTGGTCACCAGGTTTTATAGGATTTGATGAAATTAATTCATGTTGTGGAGAAGGGTTTAAATCAATCGAGTTTGTTCTTTTACAATTACTGAGTATGATGATCGTAATGGTGTGATTTAAGAAAAATAACCTCATTTTGTGTTTTTCTGGGATTTGAGTTGCCACTTTTTTGTGCGCATATTTTGGTTCATTAGGTATAGCTGTAAAGAAATGAATTTATGGTCACTTTAGAACTAGGCAAGCCCTTCTTCAACTTTGTAATAGCAGTTAGGATCTTTTGTATATGCGTCCAACCACATTTGAACGAAATTAGTCTTTCATCGTATTTGTACTCTCAATTATTTCTCTTTTTTCTTTTTAGGCTAACCACCCAATTCTTGATGGCCAACATCATATTATGCACTCACCTCCGAATTATATAATTTCGATCTCTCATCATCAAATTCAACTGTTTTTTTCCTTGACAACCTAACTTTGACATGGATTCTTAATTGCACGTCTTTGCTTAATTGTCTCATACAATTGAAAAAAATTGTTTTTTTCCTATTCATTCTTAGTTTTTTTATAAAAAAAAGTGGAAGTCCTTGCTGTTCATGGTTTTTGTAAAATGTCAACCTTTGGTAATCAAGTATTTAAATGGAAGAGGACTTCTGGAAAGAATGAAGAGGGATTAGGGGGGTGGTTCTCCATTGCATACACATATGTAATGAATTATGATAAACGCCGAAGCTGACCGAGAGGATTCTCCAGAAAATGGAATTTGTAATGTTTATTTTTCCTTAAGTAAAAAAGAAATAAAGTTTGACCTTAAAATATTTTTCATTAGATTATGCAAAGCACAGGAACAGTATCCAATTTTATGATGCAAATTCCCGCACGGTCGCCAAAAGCAAGCCCAACCCAAGTAGCAATTTTTCAATACTTCCACTCCTACTGTCCTACAGTCCATCTTTACCAGGTCTGGTAGTAGCAAACGGAAAAAACAAAAGCCAACAGATCATAGAACCAAAAATGAAATATAATAATGGCCCTCCTACAGTAAGCCCGCAACAAACGTAAAAGCAAACCCATCTCTCAAATTCGGACACCTCCACCTAAAATCAGACATCTAAATCAGACACAGAAAAAAAAAACAGACATCTTTGCCTTGCCTTCCTGACGTGAGAGAGAGAGAGAGAGATGTGGGAAGCCATTTGCTTAACGTTGGCGGCCACTGCTGGTAATAACATCGGCAAGGTGCTTCAGAAAAAAGGCACAGTCATTCTACCTCCTCTCTCTTTCAAGCTCAAGGTTCATGTTTTTTCGTTTATTTTTTCTTTTTCCAACTCTTTGCCATCGTGGGTCTAATTTTATTACGAGTTTTATGCCATTGATGGTGGATTAATCACATTCATTGCTGTTTGTTTGAGAGAAAAGAAAGACCCTATATCAGAATTGAATTGTGCTGCTGTTTCGAAATCTAAACAACTCACCTTTTATGCTAGCAAATGCATCTTTTCTATTATGGGTTTTTGGAATTTGATCAAATTCTGTGCATATTGGAATGTGTGGTAGCTAATGGCTGAATCTCTCAGCAGCGGTCACTAAGTTTTATTGAAGCTCTCATTTCGTTTGTTTTGTAGCATTAGGATTTGAGCCAGTTCAATTGTTTTTTTGTTTTTTTTTTGTGCTTAATTTTTCAGGTGATAAAGGCGTATGCTGTTAATAAACTATGGATCATAGGTTTTCTTCTGGACATAGGAGGAGCATTTTTTATGTTAAGGGCATTGTCTCAAGCACCAGTGAGTGGATTTATTATTGATCATACATTACTTTTCTTTGCTTCTCTTGATTGGAAACTACTTCCATTGAAACAGCACAAAATGATTGATTGGAATTTTCTGATCCCTTGACCATATTTTCAACATTTACTGGAGAAAAAAAATGATTCAGCAAAATTGGTCGTGTTCTTTGTATATAAAATGAAGTTGAGGATGAAGTCCTTATTTCTTCTGATAGTTTTTGAGCCCAACTGATTCATTTGTATATGAGCTAATGTGAAATTTGATTTTGGCACCTATTATTATGCTTAGTAACTTGACCATGTTCTATTAGGTCTCCGTTATCCAGCCTGTTTCTGGTTGTGGACTGGCCATTCTTTCTGTGTTTTCCCATTTTTATCTAAAGGAAGTCATGAATGTCGTTGATTGGATTGGAATCACTTTAGCGGGCATTGGAACCATAGGTACGTAAGGTCTAATTGTCTAAATGTCTTTATTAGTTGATTGCTGGAACTAATCTCATCTGAGTAAGTGTGATCATATGCAAAAGTGTTGGCATGATACTAAGTTTCTAAAGCAAGAGCAAATAATTTCATACCTTCGTGTCTAAGGTTCCCCATTTTTTACATCTTTGTTACACTCTGTAGATGTATGAAAATTGTAACCGTCTTATTCAGTTGGTTAGCACCTCTCAGTAGTTTATGTTTTTATTGCCATTGGGGTTGAAATGACATAGGAAGTTCAAGCCACATCAATTCACACACTCAGGTCTTCTAGCATATCTTTGTTTTATACAGGTGTTGGTGCTGGAGGTGAAGACCAAGAGGCTTCTTCCATATCTATTTTCCAGTTGCCATGGCTGGCATTCCTTGTTGCCATCTTGTTTGTAGGTACCTTATCTTGGGCATTTACCCTACTATTGATATATTGGTTTCATCCTATATAAGGTGGATCTTCTTTGACTAAATATTATGCTTTGACTTAGGTAGTCCTTAATGGATGGCTCCGTATGTACAGACGTCAACGTAGAGCACAGGAAACTGTAAACTTCTTTCTGTTAACCTTGATTATGTGGTAGATTTTTATGTTCTTGTTTCTTCAACTGTTTTGATGCCCATAATAAACTGTCTTCCATTGTGTGATGCAGATGGAATATGAAGTTGTTGAAGAAATTATATTTGGCCTGGAATCTGGGATTCTCTTCGGGTATGATTTCTGCTACCCTAATTCTTCGTTGGTTTCAATTTTGCATCACTATTCTCTTGCATAGGTAAATTATTGGTAGCAAATCTAAAAGAATAAGGATCCTTTGATATCCCGACTGTAAGCAGAGCTAAAAAGCATGTCATGTAAAAAGTTTACACCTGCAGATTACAGTATATCAGCACCTAAAGGCTTTTACCTCCCATACCCACAAATGTAAACTTAATAGTTCAGAGTCATACCAGTACCCCTTATTGAAGCATATAGCTATTTTCATCTCTCTATGAGAGAGGATTTGTTAATTTAGGTTGAAGTTATTATATGAAGTACTTCTTAATGTATAGTGACAGTGAACAGTGGTTCTGAAATCAGGAAATTATGAGCAGCTGTTATTGTGCTTTGTTTAATAGAATAATTGCAATATTCACTCAACTATTGCAGGATGGCTTCTGTAATATCAAAGATGGGATTTCTTTTCTTGGAGCAGGGCTTCTCAAAGATGCTTGTTCCTATATGCATTTCCATCAGTATATGCTGTAGTGCCACAGGATTTTTTTACCAGGTGGTTTGAGTTCTTGACTGGATTCTTAGTTTCTTCTCAAAATGATGTGATTCCGTTGGAGCTATTTTACCTCTTTCCAAGTACTGCATGTTTGTGGTTTGGTTTCCATATTTTATACTTGTATCAAGTTCCTTGCTCTGCCCCTCTTAGCGCAACACAAACACCCCCCAAAAACAAGAAATGGATTAGCATTCAGGATGTTGGGCTTGTGGAAAAGTTGACCTGTCAAACCAACATGGCATAACATTTAAAATTGATGACAATGATAAGGTATTAACATAGTTAAATTTTCATTTGAACAGACTCAGGGTTTAAAGCATGGAAGGGCAATTATTGTATCCACATGTGCTGCAGTGGCATCGATAGTAACTGGTGTGATTGCTGGAATGCTTGCTTTGGGAGAACGATTGCCCTCAGCACCATTTGCTCGTCTCTGCCTTCTGCTTGGATGGTAACTTTCGAAAACACAATTAACATTCTGCTTTGTACTTGCAACACCAAACATCTTGCTTGAGCTTCATGCCCCATGTCAGGCGTCCTTACCCCATAATTTTGGCATGGGACCTTACCAATCCTATGTCAACATGTGAAGGGTAAACTTTATAAAAGTTGTTCTTTCATAATCATGCAATCCATCTTGGCCTACCCACCCAATTTTTGTAGGTCTACTAATGGTTGTGTTCCACTTCTGTATAATGCTTTTAGGTCTCACTTTCAGGATATGTAGATATATGCCTTGAGATTTTTGTTTCCCTGAATGTTTTCTTTGCAGGCTATTTATCATGACAGGTGTGATCTTACTGGTCAGCTCAACCCGGATTCTGCGACTCCTCCCAAGGCCATTTCGACGTTTTATAAGAAGCAATGTCGATAGGAGTTTAAATCTGGGTCGCCATGGTCCTGTGCGAGCTAAGGATTCAAATCCAAGTGCTGTTATCCAGGCTTCAACTTTACATCACATGATCACATCGCCAAAGACAAAGGCATGAACAGGGAAGAACTCCACAATCAACTGAGTTTTAGCTTTTGCTCTTTTCGATCCCCAAAAAGGCTCTTGTTGCCACCTTTTGGTTAACATGCATGCATAGTCGACCAAGTTGGGGGTTTGTCTGCCTCCATAAATCTGGGGTTGTACAGCTTGTCTGGTTACTGTTTTTTTTCTTTTTCATCACTGTTTTTTTTGGGGGGGAAAGCAATATTAGAGGGGTTCGTTCGTGAGATCAGTTTACAAAATCAGATCCAAATTTTTTTTTCCAAATATTTTCTCCTTTTACAAATTTTATCAAGTTACAATTCACTGGAACCTGCATACCATTTATCACCCTGATGATGTGAAATACGCTTGGGTTTTTATTTGGTAAGCTCTCAATTCAAACCTACTTCTACTCGGATTCTCATGTGCAATGGCTGCTGTTCGTAGTCATAAAAATTAAACTGATCCGGCTGGTGAATGTAGTTGATTCAGAAAAAACTAGTTGACCTATAGAAAACTAACCGATTTGGATAATTAGTTCGGTTTTGATAAGTATGTAAAAGATTATAACATACTACTTATGAGTAATTCTTGGGCATTCCAACTAATAACTCATAGCATTACGCCCCTTACATAGGTGACGAGATGTAAGTATTAGAACAAGAAATTGTTACGAGCGCTAATTTTGGCCCAGCACACCGAGTAAAACTTGGGTAGATCATGATCTACCTACATCATGATGTAGGATGATGACAGTGTCAAGAATAGTAGTATTCTAGCATTATTTGGGGCACGTGTCATCATCTTAGATCATGATGTAGGTAGATCATGATCTACCCAAGTTTTTTCCCCGTATAAATAAGTCAACCACATCTGTCACCAAGTTCATCTGCCAACCATTAACGAGGTATGGATGAACATGAATCCCTTTTGTGGCGTAAACATAAATGTCATTAATTCCTTGCACATCGTATTCTTTAAAAATGTTTGTTGCTGTTTTTTCTACTCCACATGGAAGCTACTTCAAGTACCAAAAACCCAGAAGCCTCCTAATTTTAACATGACCATAAAAAAGTTCATAAAGCCCAGAAGTTTCCTCCTGTATAACATTTAGTCCCTTATCTTCTTTCGTGTCCAAAAGAACACAGGACTTGGGTAAGAGTTGATAGGAGAAAAGCAAACAGCAAACCAGAGCAAAAGGGCCCCTACCCATAATTTTAATTTGTATGCCTCTGTGCAATCACTTCATGTTCATGATCATGATCTGGCACTGGTGAATAGTTAACTTGGCTTTTCAGATGTTGCAGCGGACAAACCACAAGTAAGAAAAGAACCAGAACCCAAAATAAAGAAACAATCAAACAAAACAAACCAGCTTAACCTTTTTGGCTCATGAGATGACATGAACAGGAACAGCTTAGTTAAATTTCCACCAAGAAAAAACAGAACCTATTTTAAGAAACCATAGAAATTCCCTTAATGGCCAGTCCTCTTTGTTCATACTCATAATCTAGGATGAGAGGCAGGACAACCATCGACTTCAGCCAAAAGTGCTGCTCTAGGTCAATAGTCTTTAAGTGGACACCAAAACACTCATAGGATTTACCGATAACAATCTTTTTAACTGGACACCAAAGTTTACCTTTTAGTTATCATACAAAATTGTCTTTTAGAACATCAGGTATCCAGTCTCTTTCAAAAGCCCTCATAAGTCTTAACTTTGATTCATTTTTTAACACAGTCTTACATTGCTCTAAACTTTATGTAGAAGATAACAGAAGACTACAGTAAAAGTTACCAAAGTCCAGTTGTTATCAACTCATCCACATGAGGGTAATTTACTAGCTACTATTGGTTTGTTTATATGCTTTCTTATTCAGCAAGATGTTTCCCAACTTGCAAGCAGGACTCACCAAATGAAAAGTTGGAGGACTAAGTGGTGGAACAATAATGTCTTGATTTTTCAGTCTTCTAAATCACCTTTTTCTCTACTTAGCACCAGATGGGTAGCATTAGCTTCTTCAATAGACTTAGGGTTCTTAAATTCCCCATTATAAAGTCACACAGAAGTTCATCCAGGATTAACAAGGTTATTACTTAGAAAGGTAATGACAGAATGGATTCCTTACTGAAGACGAATCGGACTGTTACGGAACAGGGTCCCAGACCTACAATGCACAATCGCACTTGGAAAAGGTGGACAGTTAGCTAGATCTACGGGTGCTAAACAAAAGGCACATCCCTTGTTGGGTGTCCCTCGGTACACCTAAATTGTACCCAACTAACCCTTTTTAGTCAACTTAAGTTCCTACATCGTGGGACCATCTTATCACTATGCTATAGACGATTCTGTACTAAAATTCTGAGACTATTCACTATGTCTTTGATTCCACACAGTATCGTTTGCCCATTAGGAAGTGGGTAAGTGGTAACCCCATCACGTGTTATCATATAATAATAGCTTTCATTGACCAAAGGGAGACAGAGTAATGAGACAGCAAGGATAAATCTTACAGAATTTGAATGATAAGCAATGACAAAAGTACTCAGTAGCGAACAGTGTTTGACGAGTCTAGTCCACAACTCAAATAATGATGAATTACATCAGGAATCAATTTGGATACAGACCTGCCATCAATATTTCACTGTGAAGTCTGCTTTGTTGGATAACCTCCCAATTTCTCCATGTTCCAGCTTTCATGTGGAGCAATGTGTTGATGGGCAGGGGCGTATTGCTGCAAAAGTTTCAAATATAAGTTTAGATTTGTGATATGATCTTAACTTATGATTTCCAAGGAAAGGCTAGCAACAAAATCTCTCTGCTCCGCATCTCCAGTAAATTGACTCTTCCAGTACAGTACTAAAAATGCACCAATGATGATGGAACATATTGGGAATGGCTTTCACTTCATACTCCTAGAACACCTAATGTGAGGAAGCAAAGTTTCTACACATGGAATATTTACTTCTCAATCCTCGTAACCTTGGCTCTTGTAATCATTTTTCTTTGATAAATTTCAAAATATCTACTTATATTACAGCTGTTTATAAGAAAGAGAGAGTAATGATTATCATTCGTGCAACTGGAAGCATACCTAGCAGTTATGCAAATTGATTCCAGTTATGAGGAATGCAAACACATTTACCACATACTACATATTTCGGCTTCTCTTTTTTCTTCTCTTTCATGAAATGTGAGTTCTCACTAAGTTTGAGCATTGAAGTATACCTCCAACTTCTCCATGAGTTCTTTGGCTGTAGGAGCGGAAATAATTATATGCCGAGCACCAGGTTTGATGAAACCTTCTTTGACACCATTGTCAAATAGTGCAAGCAGAGGATTGTAGTACCCATCAACATTCAGCAGTCCAACCTGTCCAGAGTACAGAATCATGACAACATAAACCACTAATTGGCATAGCTTAGATCTACAAGCATGAAGACTGGAAGGTTACCGGTTTCGTATGGATTCCAAGTTGTGACCACGTAATCATCTCCAGCAGCTCTTCCATCGTCCCATATCCTCCTAAACAAAAAGAACAAGCATTAAAGCACTTCATGATACCAAGAAAGTCAACATTGTTGCTAGCTGTTCATTTTCTAATGATCAGAGGGGATGTCAATACCAGGAAGCGCAATAAAGGCTTCAGCTTCTTTTGCCATGGCAGCTTTACGCTCATGCATGTCAGCAACAGTTCTTACTTCTCCAACAGTTTCACCTGATATCTGTTGGTGTTGTCAACAAGAATTCACGGTTCAACAATTGACTTCAATTGTACCAAGGCTCCATACAACTAACATTCTGTACATAGTCAGCTAACTTTCCCACCAAAGGCCCAGTTAACTATTAGAATGTAGAAACAGTTCATGCAATAAACCAGTTAGCAGCATGAAGTAATATCATCACAAGGATCTTAACCATATACTTCCAATTAAATTTCTTAAAATAAAAAGGGAACTAAAGCTCAAAAGCACTAATGAAAGTCAAAACCAAATTTTCAGGGGAGTGCCCTTCCAAAGGATATAGAAGATATCAAACCACACGCAATAGTTAAAGGCATTGGCATCAAGGGAGAACAATACCTCAAGAGGCATGAGGGCCTTCGGAATGATGCTGCATTTGAAGAGAAAGTAATAACTTTACTACGGCCATTCGAGACAGCTTAAATACAGAAGGGAAAAGATGTCAACGTTCCAAAATATTTAGCGTTTAATTACCCAATAACATGGCAGCCTCCATCGAAAACTTTCTGGGATATCAGACCCATCAGTCCAACACTTCCTCCACCGTACACCAAATCTATCTTCCTGTTTACCTGCAATACACACCCATCATAAGCCAAACCCAAAGCTTGCATAAAAACTCATTAAGAGCACTGAATAAAAATGCACACATAAGCAAAATCTCAAGAACATTCCATCAGCAGATTCAGCAAAGATAGATTCACTTAATCTGACCACATGAACATTTCAACTATGACTTGAAACACAGAAATCATCAAGAAAGCTGGTGTTTTTGGACCATAGGGACAAATACAATCTAATACCTCAAACACAGGAAGAAAAAGTTGGGGAACAAGCTTTTTTGCTAGAAACACTACTGTCATCAATTAGTCAATGCGGAAAAATGAGTTCTTTGTGTCAAACAAGCGCACCCAAGCACAAAAATATATCACAAAACCAAAAAAAGGCTTGGGCTTTGAAACCAGAAACATGCAACACCCATCACTGAATGAAAACACTAGAAAAACAAAGGAAGTGGTAAGTAATGAAGCGAAACCAATCCAAACCAACCAGTTCATCACCCAAATCAAGAGCAGCATCACCGAACACTTGTCTGTTGCCAGAGTTGCTCCCACAAAATACACACACACTCTTGAACTTGCTTCTCGTGTCGATTTCCGCCATTTTTTACCAATCTCTATAACTTTCTTAATGCAATCTTCAATCACTTCCTCAGAATAATCTCAAAAACCATCTGAATGCGGATAAGAAACCAGAAAGATATCAACAAAAGACAAAAACAATCAATCACGTTTCTCATGTAGATAATATGATTAGCAGTCCCTGTTACCAACCAAAGCTTTTTCCCAGGTATCAATGCCAAGAAATCTTTTTTCAGAAAAGGAGCAAAAGGTCGATCTTCAATTCGAGAGTAAGAATAGGAAAAATCAAAAGGGACGAGACCTTTCTTGTTATATAGGAGTGTCGTAGTAGAAGTGAACACCAGAGAGCCCACATGCTCCTTTTTCCTTCTAACGGCTTTAAGTTTAAAGGCCAAAAAAGAACAGTAGTTGTAGACTTGTAGTAGTAGTAGTAGTAGATTGCGTAGCTAAATAAAACTGAGACAGAAAAGATTACTTCTTTTTTCTTGCTCATATCTATCGAGGGTTCATACTTCATATATTGGAATTCTTGCAGAAGGGTATTTCAATTATTGAATAATATTCCAAGAACTAAATAATTTCTTCTTTTATCTAAAATTAATATATTTTATTACTTTTTACAAATAACTGATGGTTTTTTTCTCAATCTTACATTTGAGTCAATGTTGGCTGAATGAGTTCTTTATTTTATTTTTCACCTATAATTCTAAAAAAGTTAATAACTTAATCATTTCAGTGTCATGTTTTAGATGAGAGAGTTGTCTTTTTCTATAGTGGTCCTCTCCATAACAATTTATTTATGTATCAAACCTCCTCCTATTTTCTTATACAATAATCCCCTTGATAAAGAAAGGTTAATGTTCCTAAAAACCTACCGCCTACCGCCGCCTAGAGACCATCATCATCTCCTGTTCAATGATCAAATACGAGGCTCGTTTGTTTCTTTTCGAATTTGAAACTCTACTAATATTTTTACTACTCGTAAGATAATCAATGTTCATTGAAAACCTCTCTATTCTAAAACATGTCCAGGCAATCATGTCATAATGGTCCAAAATGTATCACTTTAATTCATCCTCATCCATGGTTTTAGAAGTAAATTTTGTTCTGTGGAAGAAAAAGAAAGCGCAATAATTATGTTTTCTTTGCATATTTTATTATCAAAGTATGAAACCAACCAAGCAAAGGCAACTTTAAGACCAGCCCAAATTTATAAGCTGAAAGGCCTTAAGATGGCAAGAAACGGATCATAGGGCCCAACATGACAACATAGCCTAAATTGGAGCTGGGCCATGAATGCAACATTAATTTGGCCCAAAACTGTAACCGAGATCAAATTCACGATTTACGATATAGAGACAACATACATTAACTAGTTAGAATTTTTTTTATTTTTCGAGTGTCCAATGAACTTTTTGTGGACACGATACTAATCGAAACCTTTAGGTTGAATCATTAAATATTAATTGTACTAGAGAGTCTGCCGTTGTCCGGAATAATCAGACAAGCGATGGAATATTGGATGGTGTTGATAATTTTTTTTAAAAACCTCTCTTATTATTTTCAGGACTTTATACAATCTGAGTTTCTAACAGTGCTAATAAAAACAAAAACAAAAAAAAACCAAAAAAATGTAACAAAATGCAACCCTGCCTCATGACCTCTGCTTTCATCCTCATCATCCCTGAATTCAAGCATTATGTTTGGATACTCAGAATTCCAAAACCACTCATTTTTTGTCACCTCAATCCTCCGTTTTGGAGTTGGTTTCCATTCCGACCTCTTCAACCATCCTCTTCGCTTCTCCTCCTCCTCTTCTGTCCATAGATGGCTTCAGCAGCAATTTCAATAATTTCAAGACTCTGTTCCGTCGGATGCCGAAGAAAAACAGACCCCAAGTCACCAAAACTACCCTCTGCTCAGGAAATAGAACGAAAATTCTCCATAAATCCACCACCGTCGCCATCATCACATCCGCCGCCGGCGCCGCCGTGGCCACCCACCGCAGATACAACCACAACCATGATCCCTCCGTTCCCACTGGAAGTATCCGATTACTCCCCGACAGAAAACGATCAAAACCCACAAATTAAAGAGTTGCCATTACCACCGGCAAGACAAGTTACGCTGCAACAACAGGCATTCTCTTGCCGCGAATCTTGCAATGATTCAGGAAAGAATTTATTGTCGAAATCGGCATCGACCCGGAATTTCATAACCAAGACTTTTAGTATAAAGATGCCGAGAAGCACGTCGGTGTCGAGAAACAGAGATGGGGCAGAGGAGGCAAAGAAAAGGGCGGATAAGAAGAAAGATAAGCTTAAGCATCAAGATTCAGTGTGGACGAAGACAATTATATTGGGAGAGAAATGCAGAGTACCAGATGATGATGATGATGAAGACACTGTTTATGACTTTAAAGGAAACAAGATCTCACCTTACCATCCAAAAGCTCCTTCAGGAGTGGTATCGAGGCAGAATTCAGAAATTGATCATAACTCAATCCCTGCTAATGACAGATGACTTATGTTGGTTGTAGGAATTCAATGTATTTATTTCAGATAACTTTCTAGTGGAAAAAAAACAGGTTTTTAGAGCAGAAATTAATTATTACTCTGTTTTTGTTCTATTTTTTGGTCTGATTTTGATCATTTTTCTAACACAGCCTGCTTTTTGGTCCCAATTGAATCTTGTTTTGGTTAAATTTATGCATATCTAATTACTTGTAGTTCTTGATAATCAAGAAGACAGAAAAATGGCAATCATGATCACGGGGTTATTGGATATGAGTAAAAGAAATTGGAACAGTTTAACGCTAAGTTTATCAATGTAGTTCAGCAAAGGAAATGGAAGTAAGAATCCATCTTTTCTTGCTAGTTTCTTCTTTGCTTGGTACATCCAACCTTACCTAATTTTGTTTAGAATTAGTTTATTCCATTCCTTAGATCAACTACTCTCACCATAAAAGTAGAGACTAAGTTGAGAGCTTGGGTGGATGGTGTGTAATTGATGTTTAGCTCTTAAACATCAAGCTAAATAATTGTTGTTTTGAAATGGCAAAAACGACTATGTGGTGGTAAAATTGAAATAGTTTGTTACAAATTGAAGGCATTATTATAAGATGTGTAAAGAAGTTAGGAATGGGAGTTTGAAACCATTTTTTAGAAAAATAAAAGGATTCGAGCTCGTTGACATTTTAAAGAGCTACCAACACTAGACCGATACCAATGGTTTGAATCACTTGCATTAACATAGTCTATAACAAGATTTTGTAAAATCACGAGTCGATTTATTCTAAACTGGAGAAAACTTACAATTTTCACTTTAAAAGAGGGGGAAAAATTCTAGCAAAAACATTGGAGGAGATTTTCACATAGGGGTGCTCACGGGTAGGGTCGAATCAAATTTTTGTCAAACCTTATATTCAATAAGCATCTAATATGTTTTGAATTTTACATATTTTGCTTTACATCCAAACTCTTGAAAAATTGTAGGATCGGTTGAGTAAGGGTAGATATTATTTGATCGGATTAAGCAAATATTTTTATTTTTTTTATAATCACAATTTTAGTATTTGAAAAATAAAAATTTTAAAATTTTAAATTTAAAGTTAAAATTAAATTGAAATTTTAAAATGAATACATAAAAACATGAGCAATATCACAATTATATGTTGATATATATGAACTAAAATTTTATACCATATTCCAAAAAAAAACTTTGAAAAAAACTTTTTTATGAAGCATTTTTTATATGTATATATTATAATTAGATATTTTTTGATAAATTTATAATTTGTGTACTCATAATTGCTTATGCAAGTTGGGTCAATTTTTATTGACACTAGATATGAAGGCTCCATATTTGCTAGGCGGGTCCGTTTCTTAAAAAAAAATTAAAACTCGACCCTATCTCTCATTTAACGACATAGGGTCAATTTTGTACTAGTACGGTCAGATTGGGCGGGTTATATAGGTTGATGAACACTCCATACTTCCACACAATAATAGACCCATGCGACACGCCGTTGTACTAGTAGAAGACGTTACTTGACTAGTAAAATTTAGGAGAGGCGTCTTGCACGTTTCTCTTGTGTGTCGTTTAATGGTTGATTCAGGTGATAGAATCATATGACGGAGTGACGGACATCATGCCGAGGAATTAGACTAACGTGGGATGGGAACAAAGGACCACTAGTCTCACAGATTCATTTGATTTTCCCCTTCGAAACTTCCTTTCAAATCCCATTTCACAGGAGACCGGTTCCTTATATACAAAGTGCGGAGAAAGGAAAACAGAATCGTGACGTGAGAGGGAAAGGGGAAAGCAAACCAAGGAGAGAAACCCGTCAGTCTCTTTTCTCCTCCCACAGGATTGGAGAACAGATTGGTCATTTATTTATTATCACTAACATATATATCACTCTCTCCTCCGGCCTTGCAAACCTCTCTCGCCTGTTCATCCGTTCAATCGTTTCTGTTGTTCCTGGTAGGCCCTTTCATCGCGTAATTTGAATTATTGTCAACTGGGTTTGTTGATTGGGTTGATAAAGTTTCGAGCTTTGGCAGTGGTTGTTTGATTCTGTTGATAAATATTGGAAATTTTGAGATTGGTATTTGTGTTTTGGTATTAGATCCATGGGAAAAAGTGTTGTGATTGGAGTGGGTTGGTTATTTGGTCTCCTGTGATTGGTTTCATTTGTCTGTTGGATGTATCTTGTTGTTATTGAAGAGGAAGATTGGCTTGTGAACTTGCCCAACTCATATCTGGGTGTTCTCAGGCCATTGAATTTGCAGAAAGCTTTTTCTTTTTGTATGCCCAGGGATAGATGGGATAAGGAGTTCTTCAAGCTTCAGGGTGGGTAATTGTTATTATTTTTTGACTTTTCTAAAGGGATTTGGTAGTGAAATTTGGTTTGAGGTGGCTTATTTGGACACTGGTCACCGCAAGGGTCTCAACTATAGCCCAAGATGGCAGAGCTTGCCGATACATCATCCGCTAGCAGAGAGGTTGCATTCATTGATTGCATGCCTGTTTATGTTAAAGAGCTTATTGCTGGTGGAGCTGCTGGTGCATTTGCAAAAACTGCAGTTGCACCCCTTGAACGAACTAAAATACTCTTGCAGGTGAACTTTTTCTTTTCCTTTCCATTGTCAGGTTAACGAGTCCCATGTTTGAGTCCCATATTTGAATTGGTTACCACTATTATAGTTCCTATACATTTCATTGGTGTTCCACAGTTTCTATAATTTTTGTACGTTTGTATAGTAAATATAGTTCATGAATCAATTGGATACCTATTACTTTGAAAATTTTGTCAAGATATGCTTCTCAAAACTTATATTGCCTGTTGGAGCTAATTAAATGAAATTTTATAAGATGTGATTTACCTAGAATGCATGATTTGAAGTTAGTGATACCACTGTTTTGCACTTGTATGCAAGTTTGAATTCCTTGGATTATGATATCTGAATTTGGTGCTTCTTGGCTATTGGTTACTTCCAACCCCTTCTTACTTCTGCGTGCCATTGATGAACTGTCTTAAATGTATTGTAATCGAAATTTAAATTTTAGTACTGTCCCTAACTCTCTTTCTAATTAACAGACAAGAACTGAAGGATTCCAATCTATTGGGGTGTTTCATTCTTTAAAGAAATTGTTAAAGCACGAGGGAGTTCTTGGATTTTACAAGTAAGTTTGTATTTACTTTTTCTTCCTGTTCTTTTTCTAACAGTGAGAAACCTTTCTCAATTCTTGCTTACTTTTTCTTCCAGGGGAAATGGAGCTAGCGTTCTTCGTATTATTCCTTATGCAGCTTTGCATTTCATGACATATGAGCAGTATCGTGTTTGGATCTTGAATAATTATTCTGCCCTCGGCTCAGGGCCTGTTGTAGATCTATTAGCTGGTTCTGCAGCTGGAGGAACAGCAGTTTTGTGCACATATCCTTTAGATCTAGCTCGGACTAAACTTGCTTATCAGGTATCTAGTCTGAATGATCATTGTTGGTCAGCTTTTAGGCGCATAAAACTGTATTCTCTTAATTCTTATTTGCAATTTATGAGGAATTCTTTATGTTGTTTCCTTGTACTTGTTGGAATGCCCTCTTTTAAGCGTGTGAAAGGTGAGGAGTAGGAGCTGATCAAGAAAAAGAACAAGTAGCAAGCTACATTATTGGATTATGCTGTCTTGTCTCTCTAATTTCGTTCTAATTTATATGTTTCCATAGGTTGCGGATACAAGAAGCAGCTTCAGGGGTGGCATGAAAAGTATATGTGCCCAACCTGCTTATGGCGGTATAAAAGATGTACTTACAAATGTCTACAAGGAAGGGGGAGCGCGTGGGCTATACCGAGGAATAGGTCCGTCTATGTTCGTCTTGTTATGCTTTATGTTGTAGTATGGTGTGCAATGTTGCTAGTGTTTGGTTCTGCTTCCCAGCTGGGCCAGACGTTACCTCTCCATCGGAAAGGCTTGGGGTGGGCAGTTCAGGCCAACCAAAGACTGGCTGGTACTAACAGACTGTTTAGTGATTTATTTTAGTGATTTGTTTGGTGATTATGATGTCCTGATGATCACAGCTTGAGTTAGATTGACATATGTTGGGTCATACTTTTGGAGCAAATGCCTGGTCCTGACCCAGGACATGATTACCTCTATTCATAGCGTATAAACTGTTTTATTGTTGAATTTTGCCAGTTGACTGAAATCTGAAAGTTGTAGTTTTACTTTCGAGGGCTCAGCTCTTGGAAACCTTAGAGCCTTTTAGTTATAGCATTACAAGCACAACTTACTTAGGAAAAAAGAAAAACAAAAAATGACAAAAACAGCTCTTATATATATATACAAACCTTGTTTTTTGCTGAGCTCGTTCAGAATTGACTTGGTTTAACTTCTGTGAAATGCTGGAACATCTTACTTGATTTTCTTAGAATGTGAAATTTAATGTACATGTTATTTATCTATTCAGTTTGACAGAGTGCTGAAGTTTGCTTTGTTCAAGCAGGTCCTACACTCATCGGGATCCTCCCTTATGCTGGTTTGAAGTTTTACATATATGAGGAACTTAAAAGCCGTGTCCCTGAGGAGCACCAAAAGTCCATCATGATGCGGCTATCATGTGGAGCTCTGGCTGGGTTATTTGGGCAAACCTTTACATACCCATTAGATGTTGTGAGGCGACAGATGCAGGTATATACCACAATACTTGCACACTTGTTAAGGAGCAAAGCTGTTAGAATTTTTATGTTAGAGGAAGTTAACTTTAGAGTACTTACTGCATGCCTGCATGCATGGAACTAGAAGTCCTGCGTTCATCAAAAGAAAAGAAAAGTAAGAGTTATGAGTAACTGTGTATGGGTTTTAGGGGTTAGATTCAGTACTCGCTGAACCTGCTAAGATGGGGCTGACCACTTGCAATTTGGCAAAGTAGGTCAAAGACCAAGTTTTCAAAATGCATTATTGTACTTATCTCTGCCTTCTCTGCTAGGGAATTTCATCAGTTAACTTCATACCTTGACAAGAATCTTGAGTTTTGAAATAGCTGCGTGATCTTATTTGACAGGTTGAAAATTTGCAACTTGCAACGCAAGGGAATGCTCGATACAAAAACACTTTAGAAGGGCTCTCTACAATCGCACGCAATCAAGGCTGGAGGCAGTTATTTGCTGGCCTGAGTATTAATTACATCAAGGTATTCCCTCCATTTTACAAAACATTCTCACTGTTTTTCAGCTTAAAATGAGCAGAATTTCGAAACTAACCCTGATCAATTGAAAAGTTAGTCCAAGTAGATAATATCATTTAATAAAATCATAAATGTATTTGTTAGATTGTTCCTTCGGTAGCGATTGGCTTCACAGCGTATGACATGATGAAGGTTTGGCTGCGGATTCCGCCCCGACAAAAGTTGCAATCAGTATCTTCCGGATAAAGTCTATGATTCTGTTTCCGAAATCCGAAAGCAAGCACATTTCTCCCATAGTTTCTCACTATTAACACTTTGCCATTGTACTTTTTATGGTGGCTTTTGAATATTTGACCTACAGATCAATAGTTTTGAATGCAGAATGCAGCTCTTGTGTACACATGGTTCCTTTCTTATTTCTTTATTCCCTCTTGTTGGCATTGTTGATCATCATCAGATAAAACAAATCTTGATGCCAATTTGTCATGAAACTAACCACATGGTGGAATAAAAATTAAGAATTTGGTCATACTTCCACATCCTAAAAGTCTTCCCGATAGATGTTAATTAACAGTGTTTTTGCTGCAATTTTTTAATAGATATTTTGGCTGTTCGTTTTAGGGTATGCTCTGATATTTAATGTTATGGCAGGTTTGGATAAATTGTAAAGTAGCCTTTTTGTTTTCCATCGAGCGGGTCACATTGTTGAGCGCCCCATTCTTTAGTTTCTTTTAATGCGACGCGTTGCTCATGCAAGTTGGAATTTGTTATTTATGGTCCAAAAAGAATGATTGGTCATTGGATGTTTGTAGTCCATGAGTGAATGATAGGGTTGAAGTCATTGTTGAAGCCAACCTGTTATGCTTGGAATACAGTGATGGATCTTGATTTGTTTTAGACCCTAAACATGGCTTGTAGCATCCATTTTCTCGCTAACTCATTACTTTATACCAACATAAATGATCAAAACAGTAATATTTTGTTTAAAAAATGAGAGCGCAAACTACTCATAAATACTAACTTTCTCGTGGATGCTTTCATCATTTTGGGATGAATAGAGAAAAAATATCTGATATTTTTCAAATTGTTGCATAATTAATGAGCTGAAACTGAAGTCTGAAGTAGTTATTACGTTCAATATTCTCTCTTTTTTTCCTATCAAATTAAACAAGTTGATTCTGTCGGTCACAAACCAACTCAGCTCCCTTATTATCTGCAATCTGATGTGAAATGTTACGTGCTATCCATTAAACTGTCGTCTGCAACCTTTTTTTTCTTTCATGAACTAACCAACTGCAGCTAATCCCTACAAGTTGACATTCTACACGTGGAGGACTACTTAATAGACATTGATGTTGCTGTTATTCTTTCGTTTAAACGGTGTGTTTAATGTTGATTTTCACCATTTTTATACATGCTAATGTTCTTTTTGGTACATGATATTTCTCTGTTAAGAAATTAGTGTTGATGGTTAATGACTACAGAAATTAGTGTTGATGGTTTTTTTTATATATATAGATGGAAGTGAGATTCGAATTCGAGACATTGATACTTTTACTATCCATTAATACACCATCTAATCTGTTTTATAAAAAATGGGAAAATGAACAAAAAAACCAATTTCTCGTGGCCCTCCAAACAAAAATATACTAGTAATTGTTGGATCAAATATCCAATGTGCGAATTTTGAGTAGATTTCCAAATCCGTACATGTTGCGTGTTTTTGTTGACACAAATCTAATTGTTCAACTTGAAGTAAGTATAGTCAACTAACAGCCACGTGTCAAAAAGTAAATAATTGATTAGTCCAAGTTGAAATCTTCTAAATTTCTCTATTCCTACTCGCTAATTCATCATAAATATCGGACATATACGTAAAGCATCAAACTTTAAGTAAATTTTAAGTACATGGAAGAATTTCTGGATCAGTTGGTAAAAAAAATCAGGTTAAAAATTAATAGGTGAATACTCTATTGAAAAATAGGTAAATTAATCGTGACTAATGATTTATTGTCAAGGTTTGATTTCGAGATCTGTATTGTCCAAATTCGTCCTCAAAAGGCCATAAAACACACTTTGAAGTCTTTTCTTAATTATTATCAGATTTTATCTTTGTTTTTTGGATTGAGAATTTGGTAGTTTCCGAATTAGCTGCCCAAAAAGCCAGAACCAATTTTAATTAAGATTTGGGCACGTTCAAAAAAGTAAAAAAATGGTGGTGGGTGCTTCTTGAAACCTTCCCTATGTTTTCCTTGAAGCTACCTTGCAGCAAACTATTTGGCTACTAGCTGAGCTTATTCCAAAGACACCAACTTTGATAATAAATACAGTCTTCTTACTAACTTTGATTATTCAAAAGTCTGCCCTATATAAGGCGCAATTGGTAACTAGTTGCTGCATTATCTCACTTCCAAGGCAGAGAAAACTGAGCAAAAACAGAGCGAGCAAACAGAGAAACAAGACGAGAGTTTTTAAAGCTCCTGTTTTGAGAATTTGTAGGTGAGTGGCCATGATTGATTAACTGATTCCTTACTTAATCCTTAATGGGTCTTTTCCTTTTTCATTCATCTTTAGCTTTCCATGGCTAATAAGGATAACTTTTGTTTTTTTTGCAGAAAAAAGTTTGACCATTTCTAGTTCTTGAAAGTCAATGGGACTTTCCCTTTCCATAATTTTATCGGCATGGAATGAGGTTTTTGGGCTTAAATATTTTGGTTTGAGGCATCCAGTGGAGAAAATTATAGTGAGGTCACTTAGCTTGAAATCAAACAGCTTCAAAAAGAAATCGGATGAATCAGAAATCAAGGAGGAAAAAATGGGTCTTCAAAGGTCTTTGATCTTCAAAAGTTGGGATTCTACTAATGAAGAAAAAGCTTCTGAGGTTGAAGTTTCTGTATCAGCCAAGGATTTGGATCATGACAAGAAAAGTTTGAAGCTTTCCAACATGAGAAAACCAACAATCTCTCTTCCTGAGCCTGCAATTTTCTCCTTTTCTTCCCCAAGGCCAATTACTGAGCTTCATGCTGCTGCAACCACAGTCCAGAAAGTGTTCAAGAGTTACAGAACTAGAAGAAATCTTGCAGATTGTGCTGTTGTTGCTGAAGAACTCTGGTAATTTGTTTGTTTTGCCACCTTCTTGATTTTGTTTTGTATTTTCTTGTTTTCTGTTACTAATCTTGATTTGGGTTTTCAATTCTTATTTCTAGGTGGAAGGCTTTGGATTTTGCATATTTGGAAACTACTTCTATTTCATTCTACAACATTGAAAAACATGAAACTGCAGTATCAAAGTGGACAAGGGTCAAAAGACAAGCTGCTAGGGTAAATTTTTTGTAGACATCATTTGCAAATTTCCCTTTTTGATCTTCTATTATTTGCTTTAACATGAACCCTCCTGTTTTTTTATTTTTTTTATTTTTTTTTTACAGGTTGGGAAAGGTTTGTCCAAAGATGAGAAGGCTCAAAAGTTAGCTCTGCAGCACTGGCTTGAAGCTGTAAGCTCACAAATTTTTCTTTACATTTTCTCAGATTGATTCCCCAATGATCCACTAAAATTTTGATGGATCTTTTGTGTTCTTCCTCTACAGATCGATCCGCGCCATCGATATGGACACAATTTACACATCTACTATGAGATTTGGTTTGACAGAAAGAGCAGCCAGCCTTTCTTTTACTGGTATAAATTACTCTCATTTGTCCTAAATTTCTCCATATGATAAATTTTGCATAAACCGAGCTTACCCTTTTGCTCCACTTGAAATTTGAAGGTTGGATATTGGTGATGGAAAAGAGATCAATCTTGAGAAATGCCCAAGAACCAAACTCCAAAGCCAATGCATTCAATATCTCGGACCGGTATGTCTCATATCATCATAGTTTCTTACCTATGCCCTACATTATGTGGATATATTCTTAACAATGTCCGGTTTTTTTCAATTCTGCAGAAGGAGAGGGAAAGTTATGAAGTAATTGTGGAGAATGGAAAGTTAGTGTACCGCCAATCGGGATTGTTGATCGACACTACTGAGGATTGTAAATGGATATTTGTGCTAAGTACATCAAGATCCTTGTATATAGGACAGAAGAAGAAAGGGGTTTTTCAGCACTCAAGTTTCTTATCAGGAGGAGCCACTACAGCAGCTGGAAGATTGGTTGCCCATGATGGAATTCTTGAGGTAAAATTATTGATCCTAGCATAAAAGATGGTAAACCCACTTTCAAAAGAATTCAAAATATCTACTTTTAAGTGATTGGTTAAACTGATTTTTTCTAATCACAAAAGACATAATGACTACTCAATCGAGAAGTGACTAGGTCTTGAATTCGATCTTCTTGACTTGGAAACTATATATGTGGGGAAAAAAGGTTGTTATCTTTAAGTAACTTCTTGTTTACTGAAATCAATTTTCTTCATTTTTTCAGGCAATTTGGCCATATAGTGGTCATTATCTCCCAACTCAGGACAATTTCAAGGAATTCATCAGTTTTCTTGAAGAGTACAATGTGGACTTATCAAATGTTAAGGTAAATTTTAAGAGTGAAAATTGAAAATCACTCCTACTAAGATAAATGGTCAAAATTCTTGAGCTCACTACATTCAATTTTGTGCAGAGGTGTGCTATAGATGATGATGAACCTTCTTCATTTAAGATTGTGGATGAGGAGTCAAAATTAGAGGCAGCACAAGTTATAAATAATGCCTTAAAGAATGCAGACATTGATGAACAAGAAATAAAGGTTGAAGCCAATGCAGCCAAAAACGAAGCAGTAGCACCAGCACGAGAACCAGTTTTTGACATGAGTAAGAGATTGTCATGCAAGTGGGCTAGTGGGGTTGGTCCAAGAATTGGGTGTGTGAGGGATTACCCTACAGAGTTACAATGTAGGGCACTTGAACAAGTCAATTTGTCCCCTAGGATCAAACCTGGCGAATGGGATAGATGTGTTCCAATCCCATCACCAAGGCCCAGCCCAAAGATTAGGATCTCACCTAGGCTTTCATACATGGGACTTCCAAGCCCAAGGCTTTCGGTCACCCCTGCTTGTTAAATCTCCGAATATTTTTTCAATTCTTACGATAGAAGATTAATCTCGTTTGAGCAAATAATCTTATTTGCCGATCCATTAGCCAATAAATAAAAGGGTTATGATGATGTGGGTAGTTGATTTCTTTTAACAAGTGTAAAGATGACTAATAAATGAATTTTTTGTTCTTTAATTTATTTGATTGTTGTCTATAGTTTGATTTTGAACATACATATGGGTTCTTCTGCTATTGATTGCCAATATATAATGTTTTCTTTTTTCTTTTGGTTAGTGGAAAGGATTTTTTTTCAAAATACCAAATTTGTATAGTTTAATTTTTGGATTTTAAAAAATATTTTATAAACATATTTTTTAAAAAAATTCAATATATTTACCGGCCAGTAACTTCTACCAAACTAAACAAAAAAAAGATTTTACTGCAAAGCAATTACCGCTAGAAGAAATTACCTCAACATGGAAAAGTAAACGATTCTTCGAATTTGTTAATAATGAGGAGTTTTTATTTTATGCTCCCATTGGCTCTCATGAGGGAGCACGGATCGATGACTTGGCGATAATTTTGATTTTGTTTAGCAGTGTAAACAAACATCTTTACTCTTTCAACGTCCGGATTCTCTCACCTCAAAGCCCACATGGGCCTGGATAAGCGGCCCAGAGTTAGTGCAATACTTAAATCTTTTTTTCAACTATTTTTAGCTTAATAAAAAGCTACTAAAATGTCATTTATTGAAATAATTTCTTAGGTTTATAAAATTAAGGTCATTTTGAACTGTTTGTATGAATTATTTCTGAATATAAAAGAAATAATTTCACTAAATCTCGTCTTTTTCTTATTATATTAGTTAACAATTAATACGTGTCGATTTTGTACGTAGAGAAGTACCGAGTAATAAATACCTCGATATACTTAAGTTAAGTTTTTCCATAATGAAAAAAAGAAAAATCATTGAGGCTACACCGAAATCCAATTGGTTAGATGTGGAAAAGTATTCTGTATTAAAAAATTTCACTACATTTTAACCAATAAGCCAAATCCCATTTTAAATCAGTGCTACTGTCACTAGATTTTGGCAGGTCCAAGCACAAATCTACATCACAATTATCAGAACTTGGTGATTCAACGGTTCCACTTAAAAAACAATTAAAGAATTAAATAAAATAGTAAAAAATCTCGAGTTTAACTAATTCAACCAATCGTATCTACCAAAATTCAAACAACAAGTTTACCCGGTTCAACTATTTTTGTAGAAAAATGATGGAGCAAACCGGCTAGTTATCCGAATGGCCGGTTTAATTTTTAAAACTATGAATGCATATCCCGAATCAGTGTCTTTAATTTTTGTATAAAATTTAACTTCATTTGAAATTGATGTTATAAATAGTACTCCCTCCGTCCGTTTTTATAAGACGTGAGGGAGTGAATCACTCTTATTAAGGCAATTGGGACCCTTGCGTCAGAGAAGGGAAGAGAAGAAGGCCGTTGGATGGGTTGATTATCAAGATCAAGGAAGATCAACGGATGCCAATGAAGGAAAAAGAAGAAGGCCACTGACAACAAGCTGCTCACTTTCTTGGATTTTCCTCACTCTGCTGTCTCTGCTCGGAATCAGCCTTACCCACCGTTTCCTGTTCTCACCACCCCCACAGAAAGGAGCGGAAGGACGTCTCGAGTTGGGAGCAGGTGGAACGGCGGCATTCCGATCAGCCAATCTCCTTCACGCGCCGCCGAAGCATCCGCCACTCCTGCCACACGCCGCCACGCGCCGACGCCTCCCGCCTCCGATCCGGCCGCCACCACTTGCGTTCTGTTCGTCTCGTCATTTCCGGCACGAATATGTGGTCAATTTCGTGATCATGTCGTCGAACACATGTTTTATTTTGCATTTGAAATCGGAGGAGGAAAGATGAGAAGAAAAGAGGTTGCAGCTTTTGCTCTGACACCAAGATGTCCACGTCCCCCAAGTTTGTCAAATATGGTCCTTTAATTTTTTCGTTTCCCTTTTTTACCTTGTATGACGCGTGGCTCAGTAAGGGAACGATGGGCGTTTTTGATAAAACATGAACTTAAGGGACCGAAATGGCAACATCGTCAATTAATTGAAGGCAAGCATTTTTTAACTAGAACGCTTAATAAAAACGGACGGAGAGAGTATTTTGTTATAATATATATTAATATACATATATCCCGAATCGGTGTCTTATAATTTAAATTTTTCCGCGTAGTGTCTATGTTAATTTTCATACTTCATAGGAACTATTTGATTCGGGGGACACTGGGTCCCACTAACAAATGTCAAAACAAGATTATTTACTGCAATAGAAAAATTTAAAAGAGGGATTAATGTATCTTCAATGCACTGACTATAGAAGATTTATTGTCGGCATGCTTGTGGTCTTTTTGTTTCTCCAACCAAAAGCGATTGGGTCAATCAATTGATTCAAATTTCAATTCACTCCATTTCCCTGTAAAATGTGCCATTAAATTAAACAATGGGAAAGAAAAAAACACTCCTTCCATAGGAATTGAGCGGGACAGTGGTGTATTGAATTTTGTCTCTTGTTTGTTTTGAATTTCAAACATCAAACGGCACATTGGACCATGTTCTCTGCAAAATAACCCATTAACCCACAACCCACGTTTTCACACTCCCACTCTCTCTCGCTCGGTTCCCTGGCCATTCTTATGCTCTCATTTTGAATAACAGTGCTTAGAAATCTCTCCTTTTTGATCTATAAGTTTCAATCTTTTCTCCCTTTTAACATCTAGAAAGTTTGAGGAACTATTGGGTTGTTTCTGTCTGCTTGTTTGCTTAAATGGGTGCATCAGGAAAATGGGTAAAATCTATTATAGGGCTCAAAAAGTCTGACAAGGAAGACCATGTAAGCTACGCTTAACGGTTTTAAGTTTGGCTCCATAAAGATCCAATCTTCATATTCTTGGGACTTCTAAAAATGTTACCTTTTTTGTTTATGTTTATTGTAGGAGAAGGTTGGAGGTGGGAAAGGCAAGAAATGGAAGTTGTGGAGGAGCTCTTCAGGTGATTTGGGTTCCTCATGGAAGGGCTTTAAAGGCAGTCATAGAGCGGCATCAGAAGCATCTGGTTCTTCACCGATGACTGATGCCTTTAGTGCTGCAATGGCTACTGTGCTTAGAGCCCCTCCTAAGGATTTCAGAGTTGTGAGGGAAGAATGGGCTGCAATCCGGATTCAAACTGCTTTTCGTGGATTCTTGGTAATTGGGTCTTTCTTTTCTTACGGTTGTTGTTAGGTCTTCTGTATGTCTGATTAATTGAACAAATATGGAGGAAGTGGTGTGTGCCTTCAACCCTGCATATGGAAATTTAAGTCCCTACTCAGATTAGTTTCATCCAAGTGAATGTGATCTTTAATTGTGTAGTTATGTCACATGCAACATTTAAGAAGATTCAAGATCTGACTTTGAGTTTTGAATTATCGAGGCCATATGCGAACTTACAAGTGGAAATAGTCCATCATGGTTGATGTTTTAGATATTGAACATACACTACAGTGTTTGCAATGTGGCTGTGCATTTGGTGAACATCATGGTTGAATTGATTGGTGTAGGCAAGAAGGGCTTTGAGGGCCTTGAAAGGAGTGGTGAGGCTTCAAGCTCTAGTTCGTGGCAGACAAGTAAGGAAGCAAGCTGCAGTGACACTTAGGTGCATGCAGGCTCTTGTTAGGGTTCAAGCTCGGGTCAGGGCTCGCCGTGTGCGCATGTCCATAGAAGGACAGGCTGTGCAGGACATTATCAAAGAACGCCGGAGCAAAGCTGAGCTCTTGAAAGAAGCTGAGGTATACCATAATTGTGGTGAAGTTTTAGTTTTCTTGCAATGCTACTGGGTAAAAGTGTCCTAAAAGTGTTTGGTTTCGTAAATTTTCAGGAAGGGTGGTGTGACAGCAAGGGGACATTGCAAGATATCAAGTCAAAGCTGCAAATGAGGCAAGATGGGGCCTTTAAGAGAGAGCGAGCGATAGCCTACGCTCTTGCCCAGAAGGTACTTTAATCTAAAAGTTATGTGGATTTGGGACTTCGATTTTTCATATAACCCAAGTTTGCTTACCAATGCTGTACTTATTCTCAGCAATGGAGATCAAATCCTCCTAACTCAGCATGCTCCTTCAAGAATCAGGAGTTTGATAAGAATAGCTGGGGATGGAGTTGGCTTGAGCGGTGGATGGCCGCAAAGCCATGGGAGTCTAGATTGATGGAACAATCCCAGATTGATCTCTCAGAGAACACTCCACCACCAAAAGCTTGTGTGGATTCCCTTGGGAGCACACATTCAAAATTTTCAGAAAAAGGCTCGGTGAAAGTTAGAAAGAACAATGTCACCACTAGGATTTCTGCAAAGCCTCCAATTGGGATCGTTACTCGTTCATCAAGCCCCAGTTCGGAATTTCGCTGCGATGGGAGCTCAGCTTCATCATCAATTTGCACTTCCACAACACCAATTTCAGGCAACACTGGCTTGACATCGGATAGAACAGAAGAGAGTGGTAATTACAAGCCAAGTTATATGAATCTCACTGAATCAACTAAAGCCAAGAGGAAAACAACATATAGTCATTTATCTCAAAGAACTCAGCGACAATCAATGGATGAGTTTCAGTTTCTCAAAAAGTCAGTGGCTTTATCAAATGGAGATTCTAAAAGCAGTGCTGGATCTGACCTAAGAGCTCAGGGAAGCAAACAAGAGGGACAGAGACTTGCTTGTAGGATTAGATGAATTCATGTTCTTTAATGATGTTCAACAGCTTGTTGTCCTCCTCTGTTATTGAATGTGTATCAATTCGTGTATTAGGCAGCTTTAACTGAAACAGTGTGGATGAGTTGAATTAATTTTTATGATGATTGTGTTTAGTGAAATAGATAGTTCATTTCTGTGCATAATATATTCTCCTTTCTTCCTTTGACATCAAAATGCGAATAACGTCAGGATTTTGGTAGAAACAACATTGGTGTAGAACAAGAGTACAATGGCTTGTAAGAAAATGAAATGTCTTGAGGATGTCGGTCTAGAACGCTTTTTTTATAGAAACTTTCTTTCGGTGCAGTACGCATACATAACTCAAAGATGATACTTCTACATACTGTTAAGTTCTGAAATTCCTGGTACAGGGCATGATTCATTGAGAACTTAAAGTGAAGATGGTTATACCAGTCTTCCTGTTCGTTTTATCACATTGAGCTTTACACCATGTTTGAAGCTGAGAACTATCCCATATTCGAGTTCCAGAGGTTTTTCCATGTTGGGGGAGTGTCGGAATACATATTTTCGATACAAATGTATCATTGAGAGCTTTATTTCTTGCAGAGAAAATTTCTGGCCAATGCAAGCCCTTGGACCAATCCCGAAAGGTATGAGAGCATGTGGATGCCTTTGTTTCTCTTCTTCGCAGTTTGGATCAAACCTCTCCGGCTTGAACTTGCCTGGCTCAGGGAAGTTCTTTGGATCTTTCGCTAGAACACCCAATGCTAACCAGACCCATGTCCCCTGTTCAAGTAAACAGTAACAGGAAAACAGAATAAATGTAAATTTGGTGCAAATTGAATTCTAGTCCATGAACAGATGCACATACATTACCATTACCTTTGGGAGAAGATAGCCTCCGATCTCTACTTCTTTAGATGTTTCTCTCGCTACCAATGGAGAAACTACGTAAAACCTCATGGCCTCTTTGATCACCTGCAATAATCATCTCATGAATTTAAAGACTGAAATTCCACAGTTTGATAATGTTATAGAAAGTTGGCCTAACTAAGCATACGCTTCAGTTAAAATGATAAAACCACATCGGGCATTTCGAAGTGCAGTTGGAGAGACTTGCCTGGTCAAGATAAGGAAAATCGGTTCGAAGTTCTTGAGCAGTAGGCATTTTATCATGTGGACCAAACCCATCAATTTCCTCAAGCAACTTCTTCTCAACTTCTGGATGACCAGCGACTAAGTAAACAATCGTAGACAGTGTGAATGCTGTCGTTGTAGATCCAGCGAGAAGGTGCTCATAAGTGACAGCACTGATATAGTCTGCAGTAAAGACATCCTTTGCCACAGTCTCAGATTCCCTTGCCCTTAGTATCAGTGACAGAAAGTCCTTCGTACTCAGGTTTTGCTCACCCATTCTCTTCGTTACAATCTCATCAAGCCGACCAGTTAAATTTGTATTTGTCCTATCAACTTTCCAGTCCATAGTTCCCGGAATTCGCTTAAATATCTGCCTAAAAGGCTCTTGAAGTATGGGTATAAGTAAACCGAGTATAATTGAGAAGGAACCTGATAAATCCATCTTAAGTTGTGTCGTCGAGTAGATATGCTGGTTGATGAAATCTGAAACTTCAGTGTTGCTGTCATTGTGCTCGGTATGCATACTAGAGTTCGAATCGCTGGCTGACTGCGGTTTAGAGAGACCAAAATCAACACCAAATGCAGCTTGTCCTATAACATCCGTAGCCAGTTTGAGGGAGAGGTTGGAGAAATCAATGTCTTCTCCTTTAGAGGATTCAAAATTATCAGTTGCAGACTCTATGAAAGAGTGCATAGAAGGCACCAAGCTTGCTAAGTGCGACGGCTGGTAGATCGACAATATCGTGTTTCGCATGGCTGACCATCTTGCATCCCTGCAAGTTCAAATTCCACCACATTATACCATTTTCATCATTTATTCATAATCTTGAAACAGTCCCAATTTTTTCACTCTCATTTAAGGAAATTGGCTTGGATGTTCGATATACCTGGTGAAGAAGAGCCCTTTCTGATGAAGAGGAGAAGCTGAGATGGGAGAAGGGATGCTTCTGTTTGAAATGTCTTTGAATTTTTTGATTCCTACTTCTTTACACAGCTCTGGATCTGCTACTATTATCAGTGGCTGTCTTCCCATATGAAATCTGCAACGCAGGAATCCCAAATCCCAGAATTTAATGATCAAAAGTTAACATTGCTAATGATCAAATTTCTAACACATCCCAAAATTTCTGAGTCAAAAAGACAACATAACAGCATTTTAATCTTCTATTCTTGCATATTCAGTCAAGTCAAACATTCACATAACCTGTCTCTCTCACTAATTACTTCTTATCCCCTCCAATTACTTCCCCCTTGACATCATTTCAATTTTCCATTCAAGAACATACCAAGACAATTTCAAGACTGTCCATAAACATATTCGAATGGGTCAACTAAAATTGTAAAAGAAAAGCCCTCATCAAAACCTAAACAAAGCATGAAAGACATCAACAAATTGAAGAATGGAATGGAAGGATTAAAATTTTAAAATCATGAACTTACTAACCTGAAGATTGGACCATACTGCTTGGCAAGGACAGAGAACACATCGGGGCCATAATTAGCCAGCAAGTGAAGGTGTCCTAGCAGAGGGATAGTTGGTGGGCCAGGGACCTTCCTTACACCCCAATAAGGCCTGTACAAGTAGCCCAACAGGCCCAACAGCAAGGCCGAGGCAGTGAAAATGAGTGGAACTATAGGAACAGAAGAAGGGAAGAACAATACTTCTGCCATTGGGTGTGCGGTATTTTCGGGAGATGGAGAGATCAGGTGGTGTGATTATATAGGAGAAGAAAGAGCATCCTGAAAGGGTTTGAAGAGTGGAATAGTGGGCGTCTTTCAAAGCATCTTTTGAGCACTCCAGTCTTGTCGGCTTGTAAATGAGTTAGTGAGTACAGTTTTTTAAGTTTTGTTGGGTAGTAACAAAATTAGTCAATCTTTTAATTAATTGATGTATTGACAAAAATGTCCAGATCGCCGCTGACAAGGTTACAGAAGCACCAAGAACCTGTGACGATATATCATCTCTAGACTCTAATACCTAGGGGTGTTTATCGGTCGGTACGGTAATTTTTTGGTATAAAAATTTCGGTATTCGGTATACCGAACTAAAAAAATTAAATACCGTACTATAGTTTCTATTGATCGATACCGTTACCATAATTACCGAAATAATTTCGGTACGGTATTACGGTATTACGGTAATACTGAATAACATACAAACAAGTAAAAATAAATATAAAATACATTTAAAGTATAAATAAATAAATTGACCAATAAAAACATAACTACCCAAACATGATATTAACATGCCTAAACTAAATCCCCTAAACTGGCAGGGATGGCACCAGTGGGCAGTGAGTTCATTTGATTGCAGGCAAGAACAATTAACTTCAAAACCCCCAGCTGGGTGGGTATATGCTTTCTGTGAATTGATTATCACATAGCTGCAAAACTACAAATGCAAAGCCCACTTAATTGCCCTAATTACAAAGCGCATTATGAGCCAAATATGGGCTTGACAATTGTTATGGGATTGGGCGGAGCGGAGGAACAACCTATATACAAAACAGAAGTTTGGTAATACCGTATCGTACCGTACCGGTAATTCGGTATACCGAATAGTAAAAATTCTAAAAAAAATACTAACCGAATAGAATAAACTTCGGTACGGTATTACGGTAATTTCGGTTCGGTCGGTATTTGCACACCCTTACTAATGCCACCCATTTTATAGCAACTAAGAAAAGAAAACACCTAGCAATCTATTCGTTAATTACAGTTATACGCACAGTAACCCTGACCTACAAACATTAAATGTAGTCGAATAGTAATGAACATTTCGCTAAAATTTAACTACACTCGATCGAAGACTAAACCCGCCAAAAAAAATCCGACAATATCTAACCCTGCCGCAACTGCTCGGCATCTTTGTCCGAGAATCAAAGACCAATTGGGACGATATTCCACCAAAATCCAACGCAAGAACTATCCATCGACCATTCGTTAATATTCTCTGCTTACAGTTTCTCGCCGAAAATAACTAACGGGCAACGAACACATGTTCGGTGCCCTTTCCTTCTCCCCTCGTTGAGATATTGGCAAAATTATCGTCAACCATTGAACCCATCCACGAACAATCCTAAACTTATTCGATACTGCAGTTCGCATCTTATTTACAATTGTTACGAAAGTAATCTGACAAACTAGGGCAGCAATTTGCATCTTATTTATGAGGAGCATGACAGCTTTGGAAACCGAGTCGAATTTTCATTAATTCTCTAGTTTTCAACATGTAACATCAGTTCGTAGAGTTTCAATACTTTGTTTACTGCTCAACAACAACTTTATCAACCCCTTACTTATTCTCTACTGCTTCAAGTTCGAGACCACCGCGACATCTTCAGACCTAACAAGCCCAATTCTTCAAGTTGACCATCCTTTTGACATATACAAGGACAAAGAACAATAACATAGCAACTTCAACTACCTCAATCAACCAGTTGACAACTTCAACGACCTCAATGGACACCCGGTCGTTGATAACATTTTCTTCTACCAATTGCTAATTATATTGCCAAGGCACACCCTGTTTGTACAACACCATTCACACAGACAGCAACATTCTCTCCAGACAACAACCATGAGACAGACCACTCTAACAATGCAATGTTGCTTCTTTTTCACCAAAACAGATCATAAACTTGCCAAAAATATGCAAAGGCATGCATCCAAGTTGAGAAAACAAAGACATGCAAGCAACAGACTTTGGGACGCCCTACATGAATCTGTAGGAACTGCTGCAGAGAAAAAATATTATGTTTTCCACGATCGCCTGCCAAGAAAGGGAAGAAGTACAACCAGCTGAAACGACTAAATATATGATCTTAAAGAATTATTGAACTAAGTGCACGCACTTGAAGGATACATAAAAGGATACAAGAGCATTTGTCCGCCCCACTGGATCTTCAAGCATCCCGTGCTGCAACACAAAAAATGACTTTTCACTGTAACAAACAAGCAAGTATATCAGATGTAATTGAAAGGTATGCACAAGGATTCACATGCATACCATCATAGAAACAGGAACAGGGCAGCAGGGGCAAGCTTACAGCCTTATTTGAAACCAAAACAGGTATAACAGCAACCTGTTATATCAGGTTAAGAAGCCCATTTGATCCACGAGGTCTTGGAATTCATCAGACCAATCAACTGGCTTTGCAACCAAGTCCTCAACCTCAGTTTCATCTTCTGCTTCATCACCCGCAATCACTACTTCATCTGGGTTGTTAGCAATCATATCATCATTTAGAAACTCCTCCCATGTCATTTCGTTGACTGAATCTAAGTTGCCACCACCAGATTGTAGTTTCCCAGAGCTTTCCACAGGATCATCGTGGCTGCTGCTTGATTCATTGTCCAAGGCAGCAGCGAAAATTGTCTCAATCTCAGTCTCCACAGTCGTCAGATCTTCATCTGTATATTCCAGCATTTGTTCCGCAACCGCAGTCACAGATGCAGTTTCAATGCTCGGGCTTGCAGCAAGTCTGCGCTTTTGCCTCAGTGCAACACCATCTAACTCTCTCCTCTTGGCACTCCTCAAGGCAAAGTTCTGCATGAAAGACGGATTCTTAAGAGCTCTAGCAAGGAACGCCATCATCTGCTGCTGTTTGTTTTCAGAGCCTTGTAGCCTATCCTCCATTGCAACAATGAATCCCCTCGACTGCTGTTGCTGCTGTCTAATCCTTACAATTTCTGCCATTAAAACATTGCGATCCCTTTTCAGTCTCTCAATTTCGTTCTCCAATCCGTATTGTCCTAGCTCAACACAAGTGCCTCCTCCTTGCTGCTGTGCATTCTGAGAGACATGTCTTCTCCTCTTAATAGTCTTCAGTAAATGCTTCTGGCCTCCCAAAAACCCTTCATTGGCAAACTCCCAACGATCAGGATCAACCTTTCGGAAACCCTGCATTGCACAGAGAAAATGATCCGATCACTATATGAACATAATCAAACATACGAGACCACACCAACAAGCCAAGACAAACAAGTACAGACAATTCAATTAAACAGGTCGTGCATCTACGGAGGCATTTTCGCTAACACGGCAGAGATTGAAATCCGCACTGAATACTAACAATTGCTAATTATGCATTCTATTCTATCACATTAATCGGAACTAATAACCTAAACAACAATGATGACGAATTCACCTCAATTAATTATCAGAATAATCACCAGTCCAAAATTAAATTTGTCATAGTAAGGAGTAACAATAAGCATTACCTCACACTAAATGACTACTTCCTGAATATATACATTCAAATAAACACAGAGCCAAAAAGAACCGTATGGACAAAGGAGGGATGATCAAGAAAGATGGAATCCTGATAAGTGAAGATTAGGACTTACATATGTATTGAGCTGGCGAATGAAGCTGGAGAAGTTGTTGTGCTTGAAATATCTAGGAAGCAGAGTACTCGAGAACTTATGAGAATCCCAAACAACGAAACTATTACGAGCTCTGCTCCACGAGACCACCGGGTCCGTCGACGGATCCTCCACCATTTCAAAAGTTTTGGTCAGGAACGGAGGAGGTCCCACATCATTCAATCCCTCCATTGGAAGTGCAGAGAAGGCGGAGGAGGTAGAAGAAGACGGAGACGATGAAGCACCCACAAAAGCACATGTCACAGTCTCTTCTTTCACATCAACTCCAATTCGATCCATGACAAATGACACTAAGCTGTTTCCGACTAAAGTTTGATCTTTTTGAGCATTTCAATCCATTTATGAGTGATCGGTGAATTGGGTTTCGTAGCAGAAATCAGTAATTGGCGAAATTCGAATCTTTGAAACGAATTGAAACTTGAAATTGAAGCGTAGGGGCGAAGTGATCAGATGACTATATAGGTTGAGTGTGAAAGTTCTAGAGAAAAAAGGCTGAGATGATTGACAAACCCAGCTCAAGATTCTAGAAATTTCTCAAGATTTCGAGGGTCTCGGATCCTGTCACCAACGCCCAAGCCCAATTATATTATTGGGCTTGGATCTTTACAGAACTGAGCCCCTTTAAAAACCCAGGTTTTGGCTATTATTTCAGGTCGTCTGTCGTACAAAAACAAGAATATTATCTGGACACTACAAGGTAAGTGCTACAACATTAAAGGGTGAAAGCACTGTTTATTGGAAAAATCTGCACAACAAAATGTTCTAAGGAAATTTATTTCCCCAGAATATAACGATTTTTTTTAACTCGTAGTTAATTATTAGAATAATAAGAATAAAATTGATAGTAACCCAAAAATAGAATGATCACATATATTTATAGGCTTGGAGATATAAAGTGGTTTAAAAGATATTTTCGTTAGAGTCAAATCTTCTACTTTTAAGTGGGATATGATTTTCGATTTTTGCCGTCTCGGAAAGGATTTTCAGTTTTAATTGTTGTGGTTACAAATAGTGTTGACTGATTCAAAATATAATTGTTTGTATCTAAGACAAAACTTTTGGGACCAAAATGTAAAACCTTTTTAATCTCATTTTTACAACACTGTTCACATTAAAAGTTTATCGAAATT
Source organism: Viola odorata (assembly GCA_963691705.1). Taxonomy (NCBI): domain Eukaryota; kingdom Viridiplantae; phylum Streptophyta; class Magnoliopsida; order Malpighiales; family Violaceae; genus Viola; species Viola odorata. The sequence goes on from OY829545.1 coordinate 17,697,023, forward strand.
TCGGAGTTATTCTAAGAAGCTCACAGCCTTGGTCCTTCACCTCTAGTTGCTGCATAAAAGTATTATCAGAGCCATTCTTTGGCTGGCAAAGAAGAAGTTGATCCTGCTTAAAGAACAAGAGTCAATAACTTTAACTGGCATTATTGGTCCTGAAGTATTGCTCTGTCAAAACACTTTGCACTACGAAATAGCTTCAGTTGAATACAAGGTTTACATGACAAATTGCTTTAACGACACAGTTCAAACCACAGAGAGCTTACTTAATTCAATGCAGAAAACATGTTGATTTGAGAAAACATTTTGCACTAGACATAGGCTTGAAGGTAAAGAATTGCAAGAGCTTAAGTTGAATATAAGGCGTACACCATGCAGTTCAGAAACATGTCGAACGGAGCAAACGTCAGTTTCAGTTGACAAAAGACTGAGTCTTTCCCCTCCCTTGTTTTCTTCAAAATCCTTATAACTATCTTCTTCTTAAACCTGCGTATATATCAATCTACGTCCCCGCACCTCCACCTGAATCCCAAGTCAATCTTTACTAGGATCTCACAGAAAAATTAAACATGTTAAATAGAAAGCCATACCTGGGATTATGCGTAATGGATAACAGATCTCCGCAGTCCAAGGTGAGAGCTCTTTCCAATTCCAGCCATCCTGCCTAATTCAGAAACTAAACTGTGTCTCATCAGCATGAGCAACAACACAACAACAATAAAGTGAGGATATTGAATGTATAGTTTGTTGTTTCTATTGAACTTGTGTAGAAAATCTATCTTCGGAAAAAAAGTTTGAATTTGGAGTGCTATTTACTCCATTAATTTTAATGTTGAGTCCGGTGCTTATGACTAGTTTCGAAGAGTTAATACACTTCACGGTCCCAAATGTTTGTGATTTTATTTTAATCATTCCTAAATATTTTTTTCTATTTTTATCAGTCTCAAACGTTTTGTTCGTTAGTTTAATATACACTCAACTGTAAAAAAAAACCGTTAATGGAGACGAATTCTGTTAGTATTTTAATAATGTTATTTCAGCAAATGAAGCAATAACTTTTCTTATCATTAAAACAAAGGGTATACACATATATATAGTTTGTACACTATACTCTACTTCTACCAATACGTACACCGTATACATATACTTATACGTACACTATTCTAACACTCCCCCTCAATCTGGAGCATAGATATTAATCATGCCCAGCTTGTTACAAAGATAGTTTACTCGAGGACCTAGGAGAGCTTTTGTAAACAAATCACCCAGTTGTTCTCTTGTCTTCACATACTGAGTGAAGATGAGGTTCTCCTGAATCTTCTCACGGATGAAGTGGCAATCCACTTCAATGTGTTTAGTTCTCTCATAGTACACTGGATTTGAAGCAATGTGAAAAGCAGCTTGATTATCACACCAGAGCTTTGATGGAGATGAATGAACCATACCAACCTCAGCTAGAAGTTGTCGCAACCACAAAATCTCACAGGAGGATTATGCCATTGCTCTGTATTCAGATTCTGCACTAGATTGCGATACCACATTCTACTTCTTACTCCTCCATGAGATCAGATTCCCACCAACAAAAACACAGTAGCCGGTTATTGACCTCCTATCAATCTTAGACTCAGCCCAATCAGCATCTGCAAAATACTCAATCCGGTTGTGACCATGGTTACTATATAGGATCCCAAGACCAGGTGCCCTTTCAGATAACACAAGATATGCTCTAGAGTTTCCCAATGCTTATCTGTTGGAGCAGACATGAACTGACTGACAACACTAACCGCGAAGGTGATGTCAGGACGTGTCACTGTGAGATAGTTTAGTTTCCCAACTAATCTCCTATACTTCTCGGGATCATTAAACGGGTCACCATCATCTTTGGTGAGATGGACATTTGGAGCCATAGGAGAACTACAGGGCTTGGCTCCCAACTTTCTTGTTTCTGCAAGAAGATCAACAACATACTTTCTTTGAGATAAAAAAATACCTTTGTTGTTTCTGGAAACTTCTATCCCTAGAAAGTATTTCAGCTGATCCAAATCTTTTGTACTAAACTTGGTATGCAGGAAAGATTTGAGCGAAGAGATCCCAACACTATCATCTCCTGTAATAATAATGTCATCCACATACACAACAAGCAAAATAATACCAGCAGCAGATTGTCTATAAAAGACTGAATGATCACACTGATTCTTTTGTATGCCAAATTCTAAAACTACCTCACTGAACTTGCCAAACCAGGCATGAGGACTCTGTTTTAGACCATACAAAGCTTTCTTCAAACGACAAACTTTCCCATACTCCCCCTGAGCAACAAACCCAGGTGGTTGCTCCATATAGACTTCCTCATGTAGGTCACCATGAAGGAAGGCATTCTTGATGTCCAACTGATGTAGGGGCCAGTTGCTGGAAGCGGCCAAAGAAATGAATAACCTCACAGAAGATAATTTGACCACAGGAGAAAAAGTGTCAGAGTAATCCACCCCATATGTTTGAGCATATCCTTTGGCAAGAAGTCGAGCCTTGAGGCGGGACACAGAATCATCTGGATTGACTTTGACTGTAAACACCCACTTACACCCCACAACTTTCTTCTCCTTTGGTAAATTCACCAAATCCCAAGTCTGATTATCATCCAAAGCTGTAATCTTCTCAAGCATTGCATTCGTCCAACCAGGATGACTCAATGCTTCCTTTACTGTTTTAGGAACAACAACATAGTCTAGAGAAGAAATCAAAGCACGTGTCGAACCAGACAAGCCATCATAAGAGACAAAGTTGGCAATTGAGTAAACAGATTTGCATTGTCGTTTACCTTTGCAAAGACTGATGGGTAAATCCAGATCAGTAGAAGGAGTAGGTACCGAGGGCTCTGATGGAGGTGCAGGGACTAGAGGATCACTACAAGGTGGGTCTCCCATAACTGAGAGATCAGAAGACTGAATTATAACAGTATTTGCAGGTGGATGCTCAAAGGTACTTGAAGAAGTCGCTTGGTCTAGAGTAGTATCTCTAGAAGACTGATCAACAGTACCAGGAGAAGGACCCAACGAAGTAGCCTGGTGCAGGATAGTATCACTAGCAGATTGCTCAAAAACATCCAAAGGAGTGGAGGAATAGACCAACCAATCATCATCATGATCATCCTGTCGAGTGGGAGTAAGATGAGGTGAGAAGAATGGTACCTGTTCAGAAAAGACAACATCAGTGGACACAAGGTACTTTGAAGGTCGGGAGAGTAGCATCGATACCCCTTCTGAAGTCTAGCATACCCCAAGAAGACACATTTTAAAGCCTTAGGATCCAACTTTGTGATGTGAGGACGAACATCACGAACATAGCAAGTGCTACCAAAAATCTTAGGCTCAATGGGGAATAATGGATTACCAGGAGCAAGTACAGTAATTGGAATACCATCATCAAGAACTGCAGAAGGCATACGATTAATCAAGAAGCAAGTTGTAGAAACATCGTCAACCCAAAATTGTTTAGGAACCTTGTTCTGAAATAATAGAGCACAAGCAGTCTCTAACAGGTGTCTATTCTTCCTTTCAGCCACACCGTTTTGAGCTGGTGTGTCAACACAAGAAGATTGATGCAAGATACCATGCTGAGTCATATACCGATGAAAAGATTCAGACATATATTCCTTAGCATTATCACTTCGCAGTATACGAACAGACACATCAAACTGAGTTTTTATTTCAGTACAAAATGCACAAAAATGAGAAAACACCTCAGAACGACTTTTCATATATCCAAGTCATTCTAGAGTAATCATCCACAAAGGTGATAAAGTATCTAAAACCTGGTTTGGAAGTCACAGAACATGGAGCCCACACATCCGAATGAACTAATGCAAAAGCAGAATCCGCACGTTTACTGGTACGAGGGCCCAAAGAGGTGCGATGATGTTTAGCAAAGTGACAAGACTCGCAATCCAGAGAAGTAGCAGACTTGAATTGTGGACATAATTTCCTTAGATATTGTAGACACGGATGTCCCAAACGGCAGTGAGTTTCAAACAAGGAAGTACTGCTGAGATAAGCTATTGGCTTTGGTACCCACAGATTAAGAACATAAAGACCACCAGACACATGCCCTCTACCAAGTATCTGCTTCGTCACCTGATCTTGAATAAGACAATGATGAGGGAAAAAGGAGATGAAGCAGTTGAGGTCTTTCGTTATCTTATTTACTGACATTAGGTTAAAAGCCAATTCAGGTAGACTAAATACAGATGACATAGTAATAGCAGAAGTTGGTTTAGCTGTACCAGAACCCTCAACATTACAGGCGGTACCATCAGCAAGAGTGACAGGAGAAGATGTTGTGAGCTTCTTAAAGCTTGTCAATAGATTAGGATTACCTGTCATATGCTCATTAGCACCAGAGTCGATTGTCCATTTGTCAGAAGAGGAAACAAGACAGGTTTTACCTGACTCAGCTAATCCAGTACTCGAGTTCGCTTTCACCCATTCTAAATACTGAGAGAACTTAGCATACTCATCTGCAGAGATGGTTACAGTCTTTCTAGAGAAAGAATTAGGTAACCCGACAAAATTAATAGAGTTCATCTTGAGAAGGAATTAGGTAACTTGACAATTCCAGCAATGAATACGGAGCAAATACGGATTGACTACACACAAGTCAGCCAACCAAGCAGACAGACCCCAACGAGTCCAGCAAATTTGAAGCAAAAAAGTACCCGTAAACAGTACTCAAACCAAGCAAATACGCAGCCAACTAAGTAAATACGCAACCAACCAAGCAAATACGCAGTAATAGATTCAGACTACAAAACCGAGCAAGATACAGTAGCAATACAAAGTGGGCAAAGGTACGAGCATCAACACAAACACATAGTCGTACCAACACAAGGGCAATTTCGGATTAATGAAGAAATGCACAGGAAGCGTCGCAGAAATACACAGGAAACCCAAGATACCTGCCAGAAATGACAAGGGGAGCAAAACCCAGGCGGCGACGGATGCAGTGGCGGCCGAACGAGCCTCCACGCGCCGGCGCGTGGGGAAGCAGGAGGAGTGGTCAAGCCGCGTGTGGCAGCGCGTCCGTGATCAGAACGCCGTGATTCCAGTTGCTCCCGCCTCGATTCGTCATTCCGCTTCTTCCTGTCGGGGCGGTGAGAACGTAGGCTGCCAGGAAGTGGTCAGACGGAGAGACAGACACAGAGAGTTTAAGTTTTCCCAATAAATGCTCCGCTACCATGTTATTTCAGCAAATGACGCAATAACTTTTCTTATCATTAAAAAAAAGGGTATACACATATATATAGTTTGTACACTATACTCTACTTATACCAATACGTACACCGTATACCTATACTTATACGTACACTATTCTAACAAATAACTTTCCTAGCAACTATTTTTTAAAAATATAGGAAATTAAAAAAAATCTAATAAAATAGGATTTTTAATATATATATATATATAGGAAAAATATAGAAAATAAAGAAATAAAAAATTAAGAAAAATATTTTTAAAATATAGAAAAATCTAATAAAATAGGAAAAATATTTTAAAAAATAAATTGGGAAAACTTAAACTGAGATGGTAAACCAAATGTACATATTTTTGGGATTTGTAGTTGACCCAAAGTTCAAAAGAGGCGAAATAAAAAATTTAAAAAACAGATGAAGTTTTTATTTTTCATGATAGTATAAGAGGCGTTTCTATAATTACTCAATTTTGTTAAGTCACCCATTTTCGCGATTTAAAACCATACTATAACTTTTTAGAGGAGGGAGAGTTTGAGATGGTAAAAAAAGAGGTAAGGGAAAATTAAATTAACACAGTAACACTTAAGACCCGACAAAGATTCAGATCATGACATCATTGGCCCCACCGTGACTTGTGACTGTCATATCAAGTTGCGTCATCCACATGACAGTTTGTCAGTCAACGACTTAAAAATCAATTTTTAAATTTTTTTACTATGAAAACAAAAATAAAGAAAGGAAATGAAAGTGGAAAAAGAGGAGCCGGGGAGCGGCGCCGACAGGTTGAAAGAGCAGACGACGTGGTCTGATGCTGCTAATGTGCACCGGGGGGGTGGTGCGCACTAAACCCGATCGAGGTGTGCTGTGTGCATGCTGGGCTTGGTACGGTTTGCGGGCACGGTTTACAGTTTACACGTGTGCCTGCCATGGGCTTGGATCACGGGTAACGACTCATCACCCGTTGTTTATTTGTCAGCAGAGTAGTTAAGAAAAAAATTTAACCGGGTGACCAAATTCACTTTTACTTTGTAAAATATTTTAATTCCTTATTTCACCTCATAATTTAATAGCTTCTTGGTTAAATATTTTAATTTGTAAAATCTCTAGAACAAAGCATAAGACAACTAAAATAAAACAACATCTTTTAATTGTAAAATTTAGTTTGGATGCAAGAAATGCCTAATTAGTTTTTTAACGTAACAAGATATATATGTGCATCAAGAAAAAATCCTTTAAAAGATTACAAGTCAGTTTCAAAATAAAAACCAAAAGCGAACCTCCCGCAAAATTGGGAATTGAATATATATTGAGGGGTGAATTTGGTTAAATCATCAAAGAGAAGATAGATGATATGTTGGTATGTTTCTTAGCAAAAGAAAGGAATTGGGTTGATGTCATATTTGAGAGTGACGACCTATCTATCCATCGTATCCCATATTAACAATCTTGTAAACCAATCTGACTGGCATGCTTATACTTTTAAGACATTGTCCATTTGAGAGAAACTTTTCCAAATTGGAAGTTTATGTTTGTTGGTAGGCTAAGGAACTTGTCTCCCTTGTAATTCTGGGACTCATACAACCTTTCGTATGACTGCCCATCTTGAGTGAGATCTTATTGCTGTGTTAAAGAAGGAAAAAGGAAAAAAGAAGTATGCAAAATGAAGATCCAGTGCGCTAAGGGGACATAAGAGCCTTTTTTAAATCGGAAAAAGAGAACCTTCAAGCCTTTAAATAAAGCAGTGGACACCATTTATGTCCTTAATGTCATTGAACTATAGCACATCACAAATTATATGAATTGAAACTTTGGTTTTCTTTTTAAAAAATACTATGGTTGCCCATCCATGTCATCTTGTATACATGTAATTAGTCAATTGCATAAACTTGAGCTATACTGCCTTTTGTTGGTCATGGGATTCGATTTCCGGTCTAGTGGCATAAGGGTAAAGTACTTTACCTCTAGGTTAAGGGTAATATATTGATACGTATTTCCTTTTATTTGTTTTATATTATAATTTTTAATAAAAAAATAGTTAAATGAGTCTACTTTTCTAATCAATCTTATTTTAGTCTATAATTTGCATCCTTCCAAGATATATATAAAATCATGCACAAATTTTAATCACATTTCTTTTCGCAGCTGGTGATATAAATCCCGAGGGGGTAGGACTCTTTGGTAACTGCGTCTGTTGAGGTATCTTCAGGATTGACTTCCTGCGACCTGCAATGTGCCGGAGGAAGTCTCCGGCGTAGACTCTCCGACGATCAAGTTAGTTTTCTGCGTGTTTATAATAGCAAGAATGTAAAAGGTAATAACAGTCTGTCTGTGTATGTGTGTTTACCTCCCTTTACCCCGCTATTTATAAGCCAAACAGCTGACCGTTGTACATGCGTTAATGAAGACAATCAATGCCATCAATGGAGCCATTATCTCATTTCATAACGTACGTAACAACTACCATAAAATCGTTACGAGTCATTAACTGTTTATCATTATGGTCACCGGTACTCAGCTACTGTTAATAAACCTCTCATTTACTACCATAAAGCCCCTTTCTCAGATCTGAACATTCCCGGTAGGGTGCTGACTTATAACCGTTATCTCTCACAGATACCGGTTTATAACCCGTTTCTTGTATGAGTGTCGGTACCTTAAACCTTCCCGGTAATAGCTGATCAGCTCAAATTCAATCCGCCTACGTGGCTGATTGTATTGCATTTCATCATGTTTTATTGTCCATTTACTTATTTATTTGGACAGTAAACCTACTGATTTATCCCTGATTTCCCACATTCCTTGCAGTTCTGGTCTGATGGCAAAGTATTGAAGATTCTGATGTGGAAAGCAGAAGCTGATTTTTCCCAGTCTTGGCCTAGACTTTGGCCAAGACACCTCCGCATACAAAGCCAGATCGTCTTGGCCAAGACTCCGGCCAAGACTGATTCCCGAGAAAGGAATCATGAGCAGTAGCGTTGGGCCTTGCGAGCTGGCAAATCACAGCTGTCCAGCAAGAAAGAGAAGGATCAAGAAGATATTTATTTAAGAATCCTATTAAGGATCTCCTTCCATCTTTGTATATTGATTGCATTGCATTTCATCATGTTTTATTGTCCATTTACTAGTTTATTTGGACAGTAAACCTACTGAATTACCTTCGATTTCCCCTTTTCTTTGCAGTTCTGGTCTGTTGGCAGAACATTAAAGTTTCTGATTTGGATCGCTGAAGCTGATTTTTCTAGTCTTGACCTAGACTTCCGCCAAGACACATTCGCATCTCAAGCAGCACACCAGTCAGATCGTCTTGGCCTAGACTTCGGCCAAGACTCTTTTTCGCGATACAAGACAGTTGGGAAGTAGCTTTGGCACCCCTTTTGGGCTTCGCTTCGCGTGGGCCTTGGCTGCTGGCAGGCCGCTTCTATTCGCAAATCTAGAGGGATCTGAAGCCTATCTTATGAAGAATCCTAAGGGATCTCCCTCTTTTGTATTTGCGATCTTATTTCCAATTTCAAACAATTTATTGTTACAATCTTTTTAGAGATTTTCTAGGAAGTTTAGTTGAAGTGGGACAGAGGAGTTTTAGGGCTATTTAGCCAAACATTGTTCCTCCTCTGTCCGCAATGGGATTCCGACCTTCTTCTTCTCTTTTCTTCTTCTTCGACATTGTTAAACCTTGCTCCGAATTTTATTTAAAATCTAGGATTTATTATTTATGCAAAAATATATATTGTCTTTTTAATTATGAGTATGATTAGCTAAGCACCTATTCTTGGTAAGGGTTGATGAGCTGAAGTTCTTATGCATTCGTGAGATTAAACTGTGCGTTATAATCTTTTTACTTGTATTTATTTATTTCTTAAGCTTAATTCATCTCTTACTCACTAGAGACAAGGTTTGATCATCCTTGCACTCAAGTAGAGAAGAGTTGTAGCCGGTCTAGATGGAAAGGGAGCACCCGTCGGCTAGACAAAGTAGGCAACTAGTCTCGAGCTAGACTAGAAGAAATAAGCAATCTAGGTCAAGACCAGATTGACAACCTAGGATCTCCATAGGGAGATACCTTGGCCTAGGTACTGTCTTCCCCTATACCATTGAGGAAGCGAACAACCATTCAAGACAGCAGTCAAACGGATAAACCCTTTAACCAGCAAGGTGTCCCTTGGCTAGGATTATCAGGAAATGGAGCACCCGCCAGGTAATTTGAAGAGGAGGGAAGACAGGAGTGAACAGGAGCACCTCCACTCTATAGCAGTACTATAAGCAAAGAGATGAATATATTTGATTCCATGATCGAAGCATAAGAACAAAGCTCTCACATCGCCCTTACCTGGAATTTCCTTTTATCGGATTTACGACAATCTTGACCCCAGTCTTGACCAAGAGTTTGGCCAATAGTATTTTAAACTGCTTTCACTTCTTTCCGTTTTGTCTTCAGTTTCAGATTCCACCCAATCAAAACTCAGTGACGAGGAAGTCAACCCAAGAATTACAATTCCTAGAGGTCTCTGTGGACGATCCTCTTACCATCATCTACAAACTCTTGTAGACAGTGATAAGTTGTATTTCTACCCCCAATTCCATACCTATTTCACTATTATATTTGACGTGTTCGACGCGCAATCAAATTTTGGCGCCGTTGCCGGGGATCTCTAACGGTATTTGTAGTTTTTGTTTTATTTTTATTTTATGACAGTTGATGACCAGGTCCTCAAGTAGAGAACAAGATTTGTTACCTTGCAATCCCAATCTCACCCGGACCGAAGCACAACTTAGGAGGCAAGCTCGACTAAGAGTAGCCCAAGAGGAAAGAGGATCAGAAGCCTCTAGTTCCGAAACAGATCGCAGTCTTGACCACGATCTTGGCCTAGATTCAGACCAAGACGAACTCTTTGGTCTAGACATGGCAGAAAATCAGCAAGAACCCACAATGAGGGAGCTGAACAAATCAGCAGAGCAGGAAACATTTTCCTGCATCGCTTTGCCGCCAGTGGCAAATGATTGGTCGATCAAGACCAACATGGTGGCCAACCTTCCTAGGTTTTACGGTTATACAAACGAGAACCCATTCAAACACTTGAGGAATTTACACGTCCAGTGTGATATGATGATGCCAGCAGGTGTGAGCATGGAGAGAGCGAAGCTAAAAGCCTTCCCTTGTTCTCTTGAGGGGGCCGCGCAGAATTGGTTCTACAGCCTACCTCACAACACGATCAACACATGGGCCGAGATGTCCACCCTATTCCTCAATAAATACTGGAATGCAACAAAAGCAGGGTCGGCTAGAAAAAATATGGCTGCCATCCAGCAAAGGAACAATGAGGGAGTGAGCGAATATCACCAACGGTTCAAGGAATTGCAAGAAGTTTGTCCTACACATGGAGTTGCGGATCAGACCATGATCCAATATTTCTATGATGGAATACTCCTACCTACAAAAGAAAAGGTTGATTCGGCAGCGGGTGGAGCATTGCAGGACTTGACTGTGACGAAAGCCAAGATTCTACTTCAGACCATGGCAGACAACTGCCAAAATAATACTTCTTCTGAAAGAAATTCTACCCCTTCTAGTCTTTGTTCTATAGATGTTGAACAAAAAATGGCTGAACTAACTGACATGGTAAAGAATATTTCTGTCAATATTTCAGGTGCAATGACCACAGGGAATCCTAGCCAAGAGCAGGTAGCCTCTGTTTGTGGAATCTGCCAGCAGCAGGATCATCAAACAAAAAATTGCTACATGGTGCAACACCCCCCTGATGAAGTAACACAAGTAAATGCAGTCTATGATCAAAACCAAGGAAGTATGCAAAACTTCCCACAAGGGAGTAATCAGTACTCATGGAGAGCACACCCAAACTTTAGGTGGAGAGATCCAATCCCTCCAAACCAGAACCCAAACTAGAATGCACCTCAGCAGCAACAACAACCTAACTTCCAAAACTTCTTCCCCCGTCCTTCACACCTTAATCCTGGCCAACCTCCTGGTCAAGCTGCTGTACCTCAACTGCGGCCAGCACCTCAGCCTTTGCAACTTACTGGGCCATCTATGGAGGATACCATCAAAAATTTGATGGAAATGCAGAAGAACCTGATGCAATCAACTCAATCTACCTTGGCTGAAATGCAAAAGCAGATTAATCAGATGGCGAATCAAGGGAAATTGCCTTCCACAACCGTAGATAATCCGAAACACAATGTTAGTGCCATTAGTTTGAGGAGTGGAGCTGTGCTACCAGAGAGGGAAGGAGCAAAAACAGACGAGGAGTTGCGAAAAATCCAGTCAGAAGGCCTGGATGAAGATGAGGAAGAGGAAGCTGAAGCAGAAGTAGTCTTGACCAAGACACAGGTCAATACTGAAGTGATCGCATGACCAGAAAAAGCAGAACCTGTCATGGCCAAGCCTCAGGCCAAGACTGACCAGAAGGCAGAAATTATAGAAATTCCTCCACCATTCCCTCCTAGATCTTCGAAGGAGAAGAGGGAAGATGAAAAGAGAGACTTTATGGCAGTTTTCGGAAAAATAGCTGTGAATATTCCTATGTTGGACTTAATTGCAAAAGTCCCCTCTTATGCTAAATTTCTTAAGGAACTGTGCAGCAATAAAAAGAAGATTGCAGGTGTAGAGAGGGTGAATTTAGCACACAATGTCTCGACAGTACAACAGCTTCCAGAGAAGTGTAAGGACCAAGGGACCTTCACAATCCCGTGCCAAATAGGGAACAAAATCATTGAAAAAACCCTTTCTGACTTAGGGGCTGGAATCAATGTGATGTCCCTAAGTGAGTTTGAGACCTTGAAGATAGGGACAATGAAGGAGACCGACTTGGTAATTCAGCTGGCCGATCGAACTATCATCAGACCAAAAGGAGTGGTGACTGACGTCTTGGTAATGGTAAATGATTTTATTTATCCAGTGGATTTTTATATAGTTGAAATGAATGTTCAACTTCCCTCTTGTACCACTGATATTTTATTGGGAAGACCATTCCTAAGGACGTCTAAAGCAAAAATTGATTGCTATGAGGGTAGCATAATTCTAGAATTTTGTGGAAGGACAATTAAATTCAGCATTACTGAGGCTTTAAAACATCCTAATGATTTACATTGTGTTAATTTTCTTGATGTTTTAGATCCGATTACTGAAGAAATCGCTGACATTTATATTAACGACCCCCTTGAGTATGTTTTAAGCAGGGGAATTTCCATTCAAACACTGGAAGAATTAGAGGAAAGGACTGGAGATAAGAAGGAACTCCAAGAAATTGTGGACGGTATGGCCGATCAGGAAGATACGGATTTGATCTTGGCCTCGAGCTTGGCCAAGACGTCGGCCAAGACTGCCAACAAAAGAAGGAAAATAGTTAGTTGTCAATATGTGCAGCGATCGGTTCCTAAATTTCTGCCTTCTATTGTGCAGGCACCACTGTTGGAACTAAAAGCTCTGCCTGACCATTTGAAGTACGCCTATCTAGGCCTAGACAACACCCTACCCGTTATAATTTCAGCCAAATTTGTTAGCCCAAGGTCAAAATTAACGGAAGATGAAGAAGAAAAATTGGTGGCAGTCTTGAAGATGTACAAAGAAGCCATTGGCTGGACCATGGCAGATATCAAAGGGATATCGGCCAACATATGTACCCACAAAATACATGTGGAAGAGGATAATAAACCTATTCGGCAACCCCAGAGGAGATTAAACCCTCCGATGATGGAAGTAGTTAAAAAAAAATAATTAAGTTGCTTGATTCGGGTGTAATCTATCCTATTTCAGATAGTAATTGGGTGTCCCCTGTGCAGGTAGTCCCAAAGAAAACAGGGATTACAGTCATCGAAGGAGAAGATGGAGCCCAAAGGACAACTAGGATCCAAAACGGATGGAGGGTATGCATCGACTACCGAAGACTGAATCAAGTCACTCGGAAGGAATCATTTCCCATTACCGTTTATCGACCAAATGGTAGAGAGACTCACTGGGAAGTCTCACTACTGTTTCTTGGACGGATACTCGGGGTTTCACCAAATCCCTGTTGCACCCGAAGACCAAGAAAAGACGACGTTCACTTGTCCATTTGGAACGTTCGCCTACAAACGCATGCCATTTTGGCTGTGTAATGCGCCTGCCACCTTTCAAACCTGATGAAAGGTTCATAGAACTAGAGGAAGTGATAGAGATTCCTCCACCTTTCCCTCCTAGGTTTGTGGACATCATTGGGCACACTGCGAATGAGGATTCTGAATTAAATGGAACTAACTCTTTTGATCATGCTCCTAGTAGAGAAATCCCATGTGAAAAGTTGAAGGAAGGAGAATTCGTGGACACTGTTTCTAATCCTATTTTTGAGCCAGATTTTGATATTTTTAACAGCCACGAATTTCCCAAAGTTAATCCTAACCTTCTACCTTCAAGTGTGCAGGCACCAAAAATTGAACTTGGAAACAGTCTTGGCCTCGAGCTTGGCCAACCCATAGGCCAAGATTCATCTCTGCCAGCTAGCCCTCCCAAAACTATGGAGTGGTGGACTGATAATCTTCTCCAGCTGCTTGCTACTGTTCACAGTAGCCAAAACTCACCATTTGTGATGCAGGGACAACAGAATTATGAGCTGGAACAACCTCCCGATCCATTCAAATTTATACCTAAAAGGGTTGTCCCAGGAGTGCCGCCCAAAGATCCTGACAAGTTTAGCGCATGGAGGGGATTTGGAAAAGTTTCTTGATAAGAAATCCATGGCAATGTCGAGTCCAAGACAATAAATAAGGATGCTGCATGGGAGGCAACCCATGTTTTTTTTTATTTCCATTTTTTTGTTGATTTTTCATGAATAAGTTCAGAGGTTTTCGTTGATCCGCTTATCATTCTTTACTCTTGTTTCCAGGGCTGCTGCAGCGCAAGAAAGGCATTCAAATCAGAGGAAAAATTCAGCTTCGGCGGTTGTCTTGGCCAAGACATTTTTCCAGAACCAGCCAAGCAGTCCCTCCAGTGGCGGATCTAGGCCAAACATCAGGCCAAGACCCTCCCGCTCCAGCAGCTTGACCAGCTTTTGCCCCCCGGTTGTTTCTTTCTTTTCTTTTTATTTTTATTTTTTTGTCTTTTATTTGTCTCTCCACACAATGAGGACATTGTGTCTTTTAAGTGTGGGGAGGGTGTTTCAATTTCTTGTTTTAATTTTTGTTTTGTGTGAATATTGTTTGATTTGTGTGTTTTTGAGTCAATTTTTTGCGTTTTAATTTTTTCTTTTTACATCAGTTTGTCCAGTTTTGAGTCTGCTGTTTGCATGATTTTTTGTTCTTCTTTTTATGCTTGTTTGAGTCTGTCTTGATTGAGTGTACACTGCCCCCCCAGATTTCAACATAGGCTGTTTAGTTTACCACTGAAATTGCAAGTAGACACTCGTCTAGGTGGGACAATGCTTTAGTAACAGGGAAGCGAATGAGCGTAACTTGATCAATGCCTAAGGGGCATATTATCTAATGTTACCCAAACAAACACTATCTGCATGGTCTAAAGGACGTCTAGCTTAAAAACTTAACGAGCATTAGGGTGTCTAGACTTCCTGCGTCTGATTTGAGTGTGTTGTTCTATCTGTTTTAGTGTGAGACATAAAAAGGTGTTGGAATGTCATAGCAGAATATAGCAAAGGTGGAAGTTTTGGGTGCCTAAAAAGAACAAGCTCTGTCTATATGCATATGCCTGTAAAAATACATAGGGCATAGAAAAAAATGATGATGCATATGTCTGTAAAAATACAAAGGACATAGAGAAAAAAAAAGAGAATAAATCTGCTGAAAATGATTTAAATGGCACTAGTCTTTAGGCACCATTGGATAGAATAGCACTCGGTGGGACTCAAATCTGTGGTGAGTTTAGACCCCTATACATTATAAATTCAATTCTTGCAGGATGTCTTGATACCATTTGGATGAGGTTTGTTTAGGGTATTGATTTGTCCTTGTTAGTCTAGCATTGGGTCGCTTAGGGAAGTGTCTTGGTGAATTCAGTGGTGAGGTGAGCAGCCGAAAGGAGAACTCTGGGGGTCATGGTGTCTGTTCTATTTTGTTGTGTTTTTATTTTTATTTTTGAGTCTTTGAGTCTGTATGCTTGGGGGCAAGCATAGTTTAAGTGTGGGGAATTTGATTGCATTGCATTTCATCATGTTTTATTGTCCATTTACTTGTTTATTTGGACAGTAAACCTACTGATTTATCCCTGATTTCCCACATTCCTTGCAGTTCTGGTCTGATGGCAAAGTATTGAAGATTCTGATGTGGAAAGCAGAAGCTGATTTTTCCCAGTCTTGGCCTAGACTTTGGCCAAGACACCTCCGCATACAAAGCTAGATCGTCTTGGCCAAGACTCCGGCCAAGACTGATTCGCGAGAAAGGAATCATGAGCAGTAGCGTTGGGCCTTGCGAGCTGGCAAATCACAGCTGTCCAACAAGAAAGAGAAGGATCAAGAAGATATTTATTTAAGAATCCTATTAAGGATCTCCTTCCATCTTTGTATATTTTAAATTCCTATTTTTATTCAAAACAAATCAGGATAATTTATTTAGGAGATTAATTAGGAGACTATTTAGGAGATTATTTAGGAGATTGAGTTGGGGAAGGACAGAGGAGTTTTAGCTTACTTATAGCTGAACTCGTTCTTCTTTCTGGGTCTCCTCTCTTCTCCGCCTCTTTTTCTTTTCCCACCATTGAAAACAATTACTTTGCTCCGTGAATTTAATTCACGGATTTATTTTATGCAATTAAATATTTTATCATTCTATCCATGAGTATGAGTAGCTAAACACTTGTTCTTGGTAAGGGTTGATGAGCTGAAGTTCTTATGCATTCGTGAGATCAAACCGTACTTAATAATCTCTTCTCTCGTATTTATTTATTTCTTGAACTTAATTTATCGCTTACTCACTAGAGACAAGAGTTGGTCATTCTTGTACCCTAGTAGAGAAGAGTTGCAACCAGCCTAGAAGGAAAGGGAGCACCAGTCGGCTAGGCGAAGTAGGTGACTAGTCTCGCGCCAGACTAGAAGAAATAAGTAATCTAGGTCAAGACCAGATTGACAACCTAGGGTTTCCATAGGGAGACACATTGGCCTAGGTACTGTCTTCCCCTATACCATTGAGGAAGCGAACAGTCATTCAAGACAGCAGTCAAACGGATAAACCCTTTAACCAGCAAGGTGTCTCTTGGCTAGGATTATCAGGAAAGGGAGCACCCGCCAGGTAATTTGAAGAGGAGGGAAGACAGGAGTGAACAAGAGCACCTCCACTCTATAGCAGTACTATGAACGAAGAGATGAATATCCTTGAGTCTATGATCGAAGCATAAGAACAGAAGCTCTCATATCGCCCTTACCTGGAATTCCCTTTTACTTGATTTATTTCAATCTTGACCCCTGTCTAGGCCAAGCCTTTGGCCAATACAGTTTTGAACTATTTTATTTCTTTCTGTTTTTGTCTTTATTTTCAGATTCAACCAACCAAGTTCAGTGACGAGGAAGCCAATCAAGATCTACAATTCCCTAGAAGTCTCTGTGGACCGACCCTCTTACCACAATCTACAAACCCTTGTAGACAGTGATAAGTTGTATTTCTACCCCCATTTCCATACTTATTTCACTCTTATATTTGACGTGTTCGACGCGCGATTAGTGGCTATACGACCTATCAACCTCATAGTAAAAGACCTTACTACCCTTGTGATTTCCTAATGTATTATCAACTGGATTAAAATTTTATGTCATTTTTACATTTATTTATACATTCTTATCAAATGGGCCGATGGAAGCATGATCGAGCAAGTATGATCTTAATCAAAAGAGTAGGCGAGATGAAATAGAAAATCCGCCGCGAAATTATATTGTCATGAAACATATGAGATAGATTTTTTTTTTGTCAATGAATCTATTAGAATCATATTTAGCACCAAAAAAAAAGTTTATTTAATTTCTTTCTAGGCAATAATAAAACTTATTTTGGGTAGTTATAGACGGACTTGCCTGCCATTTCCTGTTTATTCTGGCCCTCTGCCATCCAATTTGGTGAACCATTTTTGTTCCCTCTATACAAATGTACATGCATAAGACATCAAAAGGGTAGCCTCTGAATGCCTGATTTTAAGCATGGCGACCCACAAAGCACAAAAAAATCGAATTGAACAAATGTAGCTTAGTGACATCTTTTTGCGACTTGACCATGATCTTGAAAGTTGACCTGTGCATGGTGACCAGCCCATGAGTCCCAATTCCACAAAACTAAGAACAAACAAAGCTTAAGTTGGTCCTTTGTTTGTCTCGTTATTTTCTCTTAAAATTATGAGATTCGGTATATTGATTTAGTCATTATCAGATTACCAATGCACTACATATCCAATAACTCTTTCATTATTTTCTTTAGTTGATGAAATTTTTTACTGTCATCATCATTTGAGATTTGTATTATTTATAATAGCTTAAAATTCGAGTATTTTTTTACTACCCGTGACAAAAATAAGTATAAATCAGTTTAAAAGCTCTTCACTGTATATCTTGCTGCTTCATTTTTGAGCCACAATTGCAATTTTTTATGGATGGAAAGAAAAAACTCAAGTTTTATTCTTAAAGGAAAAAGAAAAATAATAATACAGGGGGAAAGTTACGAGAGATCATATGCATCATGGGTATTTTGTTTTAGGTAGGGACTTCACAAATTCTATGGTGATGCCATCAAAATACGCATCACCAATGAAACCATATGGCGGACACCACATCTACCACAATCAACGGTCCATCTTTAACGTCAGATTTTTCGTGACGGTGAGGTCCACTACTCTCAACGCGATCATCACCATTCATCACCTGCCAACACCGTCAGCATCACGGGCACGCTGACACACCACGTGGAGGTCTATCACTGGATGGACCCCATGCAGAAACAAAAGTAGGTATGGGCCCACCACAACTCCTCTCCCAAAGCCCACAATATCTCCACGCCTGGAGGAAAATAGAAGACCATCGCCACGTGTCGACAACGGAATGCCACAATGACCGAGGAAATTGCAGCTTATTCCGATGATTATGTCATCCTTGCGGGGCCCACCACTACAGCAGTTTTCTTCCCCACGTCAGATGACCTGACGTTTTTTTAGTTTTATAGGTAGCATGTTAATAATTTTTTTTCTTGCTGGTTTTCTCTCAACTTAAATAATTTTGTTCAAGTTTCGAGTCCATAAAAGTAAGTGACTTTATTAATATGATTTTTTCTATTCTTAAAATTAAAATCCGAAACCTTGGTTAAAAATAGACAAATTCTTTATCATTTAACTAAAAATAATGTTGGTACTTTTTACACTTTTTAAGTAATTACTGTATTTTTTTTGTTTTATTCTACTTATCATATTTTATTATTTTTAAGTGATTCTCTTAATATGATTCTCTTTTAATATCACTTAACTATAAACAATGTTGCTACTTTTTACACTTTTTAAGTATAAATTAATCATTATACCCTTCTTGTTTTATTCTACTTACCATATTTTATTATTTTTACTAATTATCTCTCCTCAATAATTATAATTAGGGGTAAATTAGTAAAATTTAATAATAATAAAATCACATAAAAAGTAGCAAAATATTATTTATTTTTAGACGAAAAATCACAAAATATTATTTAATTTTAAAAAAAGTGAGATCATCCATAATCGGGTCACTCTACATATTATGTGCTGACTATTTTAAATTTGAATCTAACGAGAACTTAAATAACAGTAAAAAAAAATTGTAATGAATTTGCCACTGCATACTAAAAATTGAAATCTGAAATATCTGATTAAAGTAGAAAAAATCCCTAATTGGTCGAAGATCTTGCTCCTATTTTTATTTTATTTTTTTCTCAGTACTTGTTTTTTTCCTTTCTTGCACCGGTTTGTTTAGTAACGTCACCGTGCAATCTCAGTGTTCCACGTCGAAGTCAAATTGACGTCAGGGTTAATTACCCAGACACCCACTCTCTCTCCTCTCATCTCCCATCCCCATGTGCATTTAGCCGGGCAATTATCCAGTAATTTACGAAGCACTGTATTATTGTGATTCCGTCCCACGTGTTGGGCCTCACGCGCTACTTAGGGGCCGTGGAGTTGCTGTCACCCTCCGATCACATTTTCCATCAATATTATTTTATAAAACAAGTAACATTGTAATTAGGCACATAAGGTTGTTGCCTGTTGTCCAGATCACATGTCACTCCAATAGAAAGTTGATAATAAGAAGAAGATATTTAGTATTATCGAAATTAGGTTGCAATTTCATCTATTAAAATCATTTCAAAAAATTTAACATATTATAGATTTTTTAATAAGTGAACGTGAGATTCGAATTTAAATATTATTGACAACTATCAAACTTTACTTTAATAACTAAAGTTAAAAATAATTTTAGAGTTAAAAAAAGATTATATAGATTTGGAGACCTATTTTATAAATTTTGCTTACCTAAAAAAGAGAGGCTTTATTAACTTTTCTCAAAAAAGAAAAAAAAGAAAGAAAAAGAAAGAGAAAAGCTTTGTATATTACCATAGTGTCCTTTTGTGATAGTGATCTAAGCAAACGGAAACCCACCCCCCCCCCCCCCCCCCCCCCCCCCCAACACACACACACACATTTATAAATAAACTCCTCCGCCTCATCATCATAAGTTAACCCTCGTCCTCTCCCCTCCGTTCGACGCCGCGAAAGACCCCACCACCACCACCACAACTCTTTCACTTCTCCATTTACTCTGGCGATGCAAGGACTGCGCCACTTCTCCAACGACGTCGTCCTTTTTGATCTCATGAGCTCCCCTCCTCCACCACACCACTCCTCCTCCATATCCTTCTCCATCGACGCTGCGGAATCCGCCGAGACGAGGATCCAGCGGCTGATCTCGGAGCACCCGGTGATCATCTTCTCCCGATCTTCCTGCTGCATGTGCCACGTCATGAAGAAGCTCCTCGCCACCATCGGCGTCCACCCCACCGTCATCGAGCTCGACGATCACGAGATCTCCGCCCTCCCTCCACTCCCCAACGACGCCATCGACTCCCCCTCTTCCTCGTCGCAGCAGCGTAATCTTGCTCCGGCGGTTTTCATCGGCCGCACGTGTGTCGGCGGGCTAGAATCTCTGGTGGGGCTCCACCTGAGCGGACACCTGGTGCCGAAACTAATCGAAGTTGGTGTCTTAGGTCTCTCCTCTGGGTATGATAATAATCACATCATATCATCGTAATTAGTTGATCAAATCATATCATTATGATCATTATATATTACTAATTAACTATTTGGTATAATTACCATATAATTAGACTTTTCCGTCTCCAAAAAGAAAAAGGAAATTGTCTTTTTTAAAGTTTGGTTTAATTTGCTGTTAATTAAAATTTGATGGTCAAATTACCGAGAGAGATGAAGAAGAGATGCAAGTGGGTGGAAGGAAGAATGCTTGGAGGTTAAGATAAGTTTGCTTTTTTTAAGTAATTAATTGTGGTTTAATTAATGTGATTAATAAGCGTGTGTAATTAATTAGTACTACTAGTGTGTATTATTGAAGTTAGGTTTTGGAGTTTAGTGGTAATTTCACAATCTTTTCCTAAAGGGAAAGTTACTCAATGTCAATGGAATTTTTATATTTTAATCAATCAATGGTGGGCCCCTGAATTATTGAACGATCAGAACCGTTAGTATTGAATTTGATTACATCGGTTTGTTTTGGATTATACTACTAACAATAATTAGTGATTTGTTAGTTTTTTTTTTATAAAAAAGAATGAAATAAAGGGTGTGTTTGCTATTTGGTGAAAGTGACTAGGTTTTAGTTAGAACCACTTTCGATACGGTACGGTAGGTTTGGTATTACCGAACCTGACAAAACCAATATCATACCATACCAAAATTTATTTCGATACCATATTAAAATACTGAATTTGTATAAAAAAATATTGATCAAATTTGCATAATTTCGGTATAATACAACAGTAATTTCGGTATGGTATTTCGGTGCCCACCCCGAATCTGTCAGCTATCTCTGACACAATTCTGGCCAATTATTACTACAATTAATCTCCTCCATTTCCAACAGCATGCATAGCTTTTTCGTTTTTGCCTTATTTTTTTTAATTTAATAATAATAATAAAAATAATAATAATAATAATAATAATAATATTATTATTATTTTCTCTGTTTTTTTACTGTCGTTTTAAAAAAATTAATTTTACCTATTTAATTGTTATATTTTAATTTTTAAAATTACTTTTTATAATTAATGACAAAATTAATCTTAAATAATTTAAAATTAACCAAAAATTTACTTTAAATAATATAAAATTAACTACTTTTTAAGAGAAATTAAAGAGGAAATAATAATTATAATTTAATAATTATTTTGTTTATTGTAAAAATAAAAAAGTAATAATTAAAAAAAACGGGGGAATAATAACAATACATGGATTATTAATAGAATTAGATGCAGAGTGATAGTGATCTAATGTCGGAAGAGACAAAAAAAGTTAGCTGTGATTTAACTGGACAAAAGCCGGGAATTAATCTCACTAATCCAGCTATGATATGGATTTATTTAGAGTTCCTAGGATTAGAAAAATAAGAATCAATGGGGTTTGCCTAAAATTGAGGGCAAAATGGTGGATGCCAATTAATTTGGTGGATAAATTTGTAACTGAATAAAATAAGAAGAATTGGGGTTATCGAAGCTGCAACTTTGATATATAAAAACATCTTCTTCAAAAGATCTTTTCCGATTAAGGAAATGAGTTCGGCGATGGTTTTGGTGGTGAATTTGGGGTATAAAAAAAGAAGCTTAAACCCACTTCCAGTTCCAGGTAATTTGGGGGCCCATCCCCTTCGGACTTGGAAAAGACACCGAAGCAAAGCTGATGATGATGGTAGCAATCAACCACAACCTCATTTTTATACAATAGTGCTTCCTCACTTTATATTTCTTTTATTTATTTATGAATCATCCATGTCATTTTGGCCTTTGATTAGGGGAAAAAGGAAAAAGAACAAAAAACCTGACCTCAATTTAGAATCTTTACAACCGAATCTACTTGTGATTCCTCTCCTAACGTAAAAAAAAACAGTAATAATACTAACTAATTGCTCTAAATTTATTTACGAACAAGAGTATCTAACCGTTCGTACCGAACCCTTGTTACTAATAGTTAATTAATTAGTTAACACTAATATACGTTAACATTAGTTGTGTTGTTCTACGGGGGCAAAGAGATGCAAATCAAGCCCCACTTTGGAGTTCCTTGTTGGTAGGGGTTTAGGTCTTTACCTTTATTATTCTAGTTCTTTTTTCTCAACTTTTTTCTTCAAATGGTGAAGTCATATGGTTGCTTGCTCGCTCGCTCGCTCGCTCGATTACACTTTACTGCTTTAGTAGCCTCCTTTATGGGGTCCCCACTTTACTTGAACCATTATTTCCCCCCAATTATTTTAATACCAATCCCTAATTTGGTTTTAATTCCACTATCTATAATCATTAATCAACCCTTCAATAGTTCATTCCCACCTTCCCGTAAATGGCTGCCAAACCAATCGCTGCCTGCCACCTAGGCCCCAACATGAAGGAGAGTAATAAGTGATATCATGCTCATAAAGAGCAGAAATTGTTGCGATCTTCATATGTCATATCATATTTTACACTCCATTGAGTTATAGTTATATGTGTTACATAGCAAAGGCCGTATCTTAGAAGTAAACAAAAACAATGTTATGTAAGAGATGATGTGAGATCACAACAGTGGAGTGGCACAATGAGATTTTTCTATTCTATGTTCTAACCCAGCAAACAATAGCATATTCTTCTCTCTTTTCTCCTCCACTATTGATTAGAGCACTAAATCACTATTCACTGCACAGTGTTTATAATAATTTAATTTGGTTGTTGTGCTTTTTGGGTCCAATCATTCTTCACTAGCCTAGTAGCTATTTTAAATTGAGACCCTAAGATCATAAGATGGAAGATCAGCAAGTGAAAAAGGTTTTTGGGTGAGTGAATCCCAAAGAATTAAAAAGCAAAGCGTCATTTCCTGCAAGTTGCAAACTCATCCAAGAATAAGAACATTAATGCTATAACAAGATTGAGGATCTTTGAATTTGTCTAACAGAACTACACATCATAGAATATGGACCTCCCTATTGGAATTTTCTTGGAGAAACTATGCCGAACAAGAAAGCCACAGCAGACAAATTCCAATATGCAATCAGTATCAATTCAACCATTTCTTTAAAATTAATACTAATAAGATGGTAAATAATGTTATAATAATATAATTACCTCTTGTTCGTCAGCACACCACGTGTCAACCACATTCCATTTTATTCCTTCGCAAAAGAAACATGAGGTGTATCAATCACCAAAGCCTCAAAAAAGTGAAGTGGCAAATGAATGTCGTCATTCAAGTATTTGTTATACATCAACTGTATGGAAAGCTCATCTGCGCTTTTACAAGATTGCACTACTACAAAACTCATGACCTCATTCTTTTTCTACTCTAATCCTCCGGTCTAGATGGAGCAAAACTAGTTTCTGCTACAGTCCACCCCATTTCATGAACTTCTTGACCTCATCATACAAAACCAATATGGCAGCAGCACCTGTACCTCTAAACATGTTTGAGAGTGCCCCACGATAAAAAGAAGACACCCCTTCTGTTCTGTATACTTTCCTCCAACAGTCAAGTGTATTAGCATACATCGGCTTCTCCATGCCAGATTGCATCATCATCCGCCTCCGAACTGTGTCCAATGGATATGACAGCAACCCAGCAGATGTTGTCACTGCCTGAGCTGCCACCCAGCGTTTCCACAATGCTAATTCAGGTTTAGCTTCTTCAGACAAAACCTCCTTCAGTGTATCAAAGCCGCCAAAGTATAGGCCCCGGTGAACAACCATCCCTTGTAGTGATGCATGAAGTCCTTTGTAGACTCCTCGTATTCCATCTGTCTTCCATATGGTAGTTAGGAAATGGCTGATACCTCGAAATTGACGAATATCAGTTCTTCCGATGTCAGCAGCAAGTCGGGTATGTGCAATGTCTAGTGGGTAGATTATGATTAATGTTGTACAGCCAGCAGCAGCACCCGCAATAAAGTTGGCAGATGCACCAGACAAAAAATGACTACGTGGATGGTTGCCATTCCTTAACATGTTTTTATAAAGATCCTGAATGGAAAATTTGAGATGCAATCATGCCAATATATGACCAATAGATTCGTCATCTAGCTTGGAACTATCATATCAATCATCACAGTAAAGATAAATTACTCATTCTAAAGCCAAATTGGTCTCCAATGATTTTATTTATACTTTGAAGACAAATCAAAGAATCATTCAAGACATATCTCCCAATACCTGGTCCAGCTTCCTACATAACAAATAATACTCATCCAAGGAAATGCCATTTTCAATTTTTCCCAAGTCTTAGTACAAAACTATATCAGCTATCTGTTCCCCTCATCAAACATTGCAATCTACTAAAACAGCATGTTGGCATGTAGGTTACCTCTCTAAAAAGGAAAAGAAAAAACTTTGGCAGTCCTTGCCACAAAAAGATCATTTAAGGCTTGAACGATTTAAACTTCAAGTTGGTGTTGGTGAAAGAACCCTCATGGATGGTTGAAAGGTGTTAAGAACCCAAATGAATATGATACAGAGAATTCCATTTCCAAATTGTATGCACATCACTTTTATACATCAATATCACCTATAGTTCATCAAGCCCCTACCAGTTCACTGAACATAATGACTCTGTTGAGGAACCTAAGATAATCCTTTGACATTCCTCATGCCACGCACAAAAGATCAATGCACAACACTTAGTTAAGTTCATTACTGTACCCTTCTAGCTTGTTCGGATTCCTTACTCCCTCGCCAGAAAACACATTGACATGTAGAAGTATCAGGAAGTTCCATAGGGGATACAAGATCATAACACATGCATACATCTAGGGTGCCAAAAAAGTCCACAGTGAAGGATACTAACACCAAGCACTCTCACACTTAGAATAATAGTGGCATGTACGTGATACAGTTAGACGCAATTGTTGTACTACTCCAGCCAAAAGATATCTGTGTGCCAATGGAGGAAAAACATACCGAAGTGGCAAATACTAAAACACAAAGACAACAATAGTAAGCGTATTTCTGTACCATTCTCTTTATTTCCGAGCCCATAAACCATTCAACTCTGGTGTCACTTACCATGTTGTTATAGGCTTATGATAACTTAGAAATTTATTCCATCCTTAGAAACTTCTCTATAGAAGACATAGTTCATGCGAAGTATCTCGCTAAATTTCTCATGATCTACTCCAAGGTATGAAACAATGATAATATTTTCTTGGGAAAAAAAGCCAAGTGGTGGTTCATTGCTCCCTAGCACTTCAAATATCCCACACCAAGACAGCAACTAGTGCCAGATACATATATCAAGCCTAACAAAATCAAATAAAACAGACACAGGCACAAAAAAGATGTCTAAAACACCAAAACAAGAGCCTTAGCAAGTTAGTCTCTGCGAATTTTTTATCAAACACCTTAGAAACACAATAAACAACAGGGCAAGAAATGAATTCCAGGAAATGGGTTTTACCTTGAGAGAGAAATTGAGTGCCACAGAAGGGTAATACCGAACAACACTACTCCCATTGCCTCTCCAAAGCGAGAGGACTCCTTCATCCTTCACCGTACGGACAATACAATCCACCATCCCCTTGAATTTCCTGCGCCCACTCCCTACAAATGCCAAGTTGCTCTCTTGGGTCTGCAACAACAACTTCGACCTCTCAATCGGCGCGACGATGGTGTGCACCACCCCACCCATGACCGCCCCCGCCATCAAATCCCTGTGGAAATCCGTCAACCATTTGTGCTGCGGCGGCCGCCCAGATATCCCTCCTCCTGAACTTGCCCCTCCATTTTCTCCTGGGTCATCATCATCCCTGCTCATCTTTCCTTGAAAATTAGGTTTCTGTCAAATTCTTCATACAGTAGTAACCTTGAATTTATTGGTGTGGTGGTGGTGGGGTTGATTGAAAGAAGGGTTGGTGTAGTCTTGTTTTTGGGGGGAACTAGGGAATGTCACAGTTGGCGGTTTATTTCCCGATATGCGTTAGTTGACGGAAAGATTTCTTTCATTTTTCTTTATTCTATTTTCCGGAAAGAAGGAATGGGGCTGGTTAGATGCGCCTGCTTTGAGGGTAGTGGGCGTTTGCCTGTTCTGGAGTAAAATGGGGATAAACATGAGACTTTGATAATTGTGCCACGTCACTAAATTTCTCTTTTCAATTTCTTTTATATATATCACACGATAGAGTCAAATATAAATCGTTATAATTTGACGAGAGGACATTTTATTTATAATCTCCATAACAAAAATTCGAATAATTTGATAGTTTTTTTTCAATTTCATTTTCGAGGGATACAATTCCAAATTTCAAAATTTAATGAAATTTAGTTCAAATTATAAGTTCAAATTATCATATTCCTACAAGATTCTAAATAATAAATAGTATTTCTATCATAAATTACTCTATATACAAAAATTGAACGGTTTTAGACTCAAATCTTATGAATCCATCTTCCATGTTGTCTATGATTATAAATGATGATGATTTTTACAAATAATTTTTTTAAAGAATTTTCTTCCCTGAAAAAAAAAAACCATATACGTTTCGGATTTGTCTAATGCTTTTTCCTGTAAAATACAATGGCATGTTTGTAGCTTGGACTTGGACACTAACTTTTGTTTTTGTTTGGTAATACCAAAACACATTCAATGAGTCAAACTAAATGTCTGGTTTTCTTCTTTTATTCATGGGAACAATTTGAGCATTCTTCATGCTCCAAGCATTAAGCCTTGAGATTTTGACATGAGCAGTAGTACCATTGTTGAAAACAAATAGGCGGGATTGCTCATCAATTGCCAAAGTTGGATAAATCCTAGCAGTAATGGCAGCCCTTCCTTCCCCACCAAAGCTCTCAAATCCAGGAAAAGGAATCAGCATCATAGAATCAGAGGTCAGGAAGTTTATCAAACGAAATTAGAAACTAAAGTTTTTTAAGGCTAACCGTTCAACCAGTTTTTAGGTGGTTGAAAGTGGTAACCAGCTCTGTAAGGCTGCTTTTCTGAAGATGACTGGAGATTTCTGATTGAATGAAGAGAGGCCTGAACTCCATGGTCAACCAGCAAAAAGCACAATCCAGCTACCCAAAGTACATATTTCTCCATGGCTGGCTTTCTAGCCAACAGCTGAATTTGGTACCCATTCCAATACTATAGGGTTACCTAGTTTTTATCAAGTAAGTTGAACATTCAACTTGCATTTTCACAATAAAAACAGAATTGTAAAAAAGAAAAAACAAACTGTAGAATTTAGGGATGTTAATTCGGTCTACAGATCAGGTCTTGGGCCCTTAAATTATAAACCAGAGTTCAAACGGACCAGACCCGGCGCGGGTATTATGCGGGTTTGAAAAACTAGTCCCGTCCCGACCCGGTAAATTTTTCCAGGTCCGAGACTAGATCCAGTAAGAAACGGACCAGGCCTCAATTATTTATTTTTGTTTAGGGAGACGAAGAAGAAACCCTTGCACCACCGCTCTAAAATTGCTTTCCAGACTCAAAATTGCATTTTTTTATCTTGTTTGGAAGAATCAGATGAATTTACCAGGAATTTACAATAGTCAAGGGAGATGAGCAAATATCAGATCTGGAATTTTAAAGGACTACAGAAATTTCGACACCATAAATCCAATCTTTCCGTCAATGAACAGATCAGCATCAATAAACCACCTGATGAAAGCTGCAAAAGTGTATCATTCACGCCTACTACAACAAATCATCGCAATTTCTTAGTATATCTTTCAAGGTGTTCAAATTGATTTGGAACTCATAAGAAACACTAAGAAATTGCAGGTATGGTTGACATTTGAACCCCTATCAGAGTCATGGTCCTCCCTTGCTAACTCTCTTCACTCAAAGAAATAGAAAGTACAAGTCTGAGAATTTTTTCCAACGAAAAATGAAGCTTTAGAAGGAGAGATGAGCTCATGGTTTGGGTTTCAAATTACAGAGAAGGAGACAAAGGAGAGAGGGAGAAGAAGGAGAACAGATTTGTTGTGTGCAAATGAGCACAGTATAAATGATGGGTAAGCTAGACCACATGATTTTCACTTGTTCTGTATATTTGGTGTGAAGAATTTGGTTGTTATGCATCTTCTTTTAAGGGAAATGTATTAATAACCATACAAAAAGGTCACACTGGTCTTTCTGAGCTCAACTATTTGAAAGACGACAGATGAGGAAAATAAATCCAACGACGGATCAGAGGAAACCATATCACACCGCAATGGCTATGCAATTCTATATCCGGAACTCTAAGGAAATGCCTTCAAGCTCTCATGGAAATAGGAAAGCCCTGATCAGTCAATGAAAGATGATGCAAGAACAGATTTAGCATGTCCTTAAAAAATGTAGCATATTAGAAACTTGAACAAAGAAGAACCTAAACAGGAAGTGAAATTACAAGAACAAACTAAAGGCAAGATTCTTAATTTCTTACCATTTAGCCAGTTTTTGGGGTGGTGGTCGGAAGTGTGAGAAGAGGGTCTCCAAAAAGACAGCGAAACTCATAGGTCCGAAACATTACAAGAGATGGGGAGGCTTCAACTTCAATTTTCATATCGTAGCAGAGCAGAACTACATAGCCAACGACTGATATCTCCGTCGTTAAAATCTCAGTATCAAAAACCATGAAAAACCCTCCTCAAGCTTGATCATGGCCGATACCAAAAGAGCCAGTGGAGTGAACTGAAGGGAATACTTATCCCTCATTCTTGCTTTGCTAGACTTGTGACCAAAAACAAATTTCTAATGGGCTTCACTCATTTCTCCGGAATTGGGCTCTAACTGAGTAAGAAACGCCACCATGAAGTGGAAAAAATGGCCCAAGGGCGAAAAGCAGTTGCTCTCCCACGGACCCACCTCCCCCCGGGTAGCATAATAAAATATATGTAGTATAATAAAATTAAGCAATCCCACATTACAAATGTTTAAAAAAAAAAAAAAAAAAAAAAATTGTACACGTTTTAAAATATTAATTACTAAAAATATACTACAGTAGTGGTTTCTTATAGTTATACAATTTATTTAAAGTGACGGGTCATTTATCCAGTAGATAACTAGGGGAGAAAATGACATCAGCTACCAATCACGACGTATAAGCTAATCATAGGTGCAAGAAGAAGATGATATAGAGGTTTTGCTTTTCCATAAACTATTTTTATAAGTTTTTACCTGCTCATGATAGGAAGTTTGGTAATCAAACTTCTGATGATCACTCATGCTTCTTGTTTAATTTAATTTTAAGAAATCTTCTTTAAACCCAATTTGCTGCATGCTTTAAGTTTTCCATCTCCTGCTAACGTTTTCCTTTCTGTGGGAAAAGTCTGAACTTTACAATTACTACAAGACAAGAGAGTTATTTGATAAAGCAAAAACCATAATAATAATTAATATTACAAAGCAAAAGAAAATTATTTTTCCAGGACCAGAAAGAAAACAAAGGAAAAGACAGAAAGTGCACATCAGAAGAAACGATCCTGTTTGGCTTGGGTTTTTGATGAGTGGAGGAGGGCTTGAAAGGAATCTCCCCCTCTTAATCATCCACATCTCATCTCTTTCTCCTCTCCATGTCTCTTACAAACAAGTTCAATTCTTTTTGTTTTTTAACTTCCAGTTTTTCTTGCATATATAGGACATGTCACTGATTTGTATACATTTGTGTTGCTTTTGTTTTAATCTTTTTGTTTTGTCAGAAAACTAGCTAGGAGCTAGCTTTAAGGTATGGTGCTAATTTCTAATTAATTCACATAGGAAATTGTTTTGTTGTATTTTTCTCTCTTTCTTGTTCTTGTTCTTGTTCTTGTTCTTGTTCTGTACTTGTCTTACTTTCTTCTTAAGTTTCAAGAAAATACTGGTTATCTACATGTTACTGAGAGAAACAAGGGAACTTTAGTATGCAATAAAAGAGCTCCTTACTTCAAGTTACCATCTTTTCTTTCTATTATAGACCTTACTAAATTAGGGTTCCTACTCAGATCCTGGTTTTGGACATTTTGTCACATGTAATTTAAGGAAATTAGGTGAAATTAAGATGATGATGCAAGGGAAGATAATGGATGAGAGTATCTCTGATTTGACTTCCACATCTGGTGAACTAAGTGCTTACTCAGCTGGTGGTGCCACAAATCCACCACTATCTAAGAGGAAAAGAAGTCTTCCTGGAAACCCAGGTACCAAAATCATCCCTTTTTTACTAAAGTCTTTAACTCTCTTAATTTTATCATCTTGGTTTTGATGAATTTGGTTTATTTTGATTTGAATATTCAGACCCAGAAGCAGAAGTGATAGCTATGTCTCCAAAAAGTCTGCTTGCAACAAACAGATTCTTATGTGAGATCTGTTACAAAGGATTTCAAAGAGACCAGAACCTTCAGCTGCACAGAAGAGGGCATAATCTACCATGGAAGTTAAAGCAAAGATCAAAGACGGATGTGATTAGAAAGAAAGTTTATGTTTGTCCAGAAGTTACTTGTGTGCATCATGATCCATCAAGGGCTTTAGGAGATCTTACAGGGATCAAGAAGCACTTTTTGAGAAAGCATGGTGAGAAAAAATGGAAGTGTGAGAAATGCTCAAAGAAATATGCTGTTCAATCAGACTGGAAAGCTCATTCCAAGATTTGTGGCACAAGAGAGTATAGATGTGATTGTGGAACCCTATTCTCTAGGTAAGAAAAACAAAATCTTTTTAGTATGATTTCTCTCTCAATATTAGCACTTCTCGGGATATTTAATTAGGAGTTCATGAAATTATCAACCAAACTTCAAATTTTTTAATCTGTGCATAGCTAATAGAGATAAAGTTAGAAACTTTTAGTGGGTTACATCTACTAGCCTTTTGCTCTGGTTGAACAAAAGAGATTTAAAAAAAAAAAACAAAAAGTTGACACAGTAGAGAGAGGGGAGTACTTCAAGAAAGAGTGTTGCTTTTTCTGCAATTTTTGATGTGGGTGTACCTTTTTGTATGTTTGTGTTTGTTTTTCTTGGGTTTGCAGGAGGGACAGTTTTATCACACACAGAGCTTTCTGTGATGTTTTAGCTGAAGAGAATGCAAGATCAATCAACAACCCGCTTCTCTCTTCTCATCATCATCAACAGCAACAAGCTCTGTTGGGTTCCCACTTTGTCAATCTACAAGCCTCATCAGTTAAAAGAGAGCAAGAAAGTTTGCATCTTTTCAGTCCACCACCACAAAATCACAACAATCTTTCCTCACAAATGTTTCCAGTTTCAAGTTTAGATCATCAGTCCTTTTCACAACAAAACCCTAGCTCTAACCCTAATCCAGCTATGACACTACTAGCCTCTCCTTTTCAGGCTCCCAGCCCATCTGCTGCTCACATGTCCGCAACTGCATTGCTGCAAAAAGCTGCACAAATGGGTGTGACTATGAGCAATCCTCACATGCCAGGAGGAGGAAATTATTCTTGTGGTGTTGTTATGTCTTCACGTGATGAAATAGGAACTTCTGGTTCTGGGTTGGCATCTGTTTGGAATAAAGCTGCAATGGAGCAGTTTTCTGTACCAGGAGGAGAAGGAGGAGGAGCTTCACATCTTGTTCATAGCATGATGAGTTCATTTTCCTCTGCAAATGGGTTTGTTGGATCATCATCTTTTGAAGATGATTTCAATGGCATTTTGAGTAGTAATTCGAATCCAAATCCTAAAAGTGACAGAAATTTTCAAGGTCACTTGAATTTCTCCAAGTCAACACAATCTTTCTCCCAACCCCAATCTCAATCTCATGGAATTAATGATGGGGTGATGACAAGAGATTTCTTGGGACTTAAAGGTTTTCCTCGAAACATGCCTGCTGCTTCTGCCGGAACTGGTGGTCATCTCATACATTCTTCCTCAACTTATGGGCAAAGGAATCAAAACCAATTACCTCCTTGGCAAGGTTAATTTATTAATTACTTATGATCATCTTAATCAATTAAGTAGATCATCTTTTTGAGGAGGCAAATATTTGTGTGACACTATATTCTCTTATCAGAACACTAATTGATGGTGATCTACACGTACACTTTTTCCTCCATCCTGTTTTGATTTGTATCCAGCTTGATTTTCTATAATTTTTGGGTGATTAATTTTGATCACTATAGTATATTCTACTACTATACATTATATTTTAATTTGTTCTTGTAATTCCATTGGAAGGTGTTTATGGTTGTTTCTGATCACATTTGTCTATAACTAATCAGCTTGTTCATAGTAGGTGTTTGATCGTCACGATAAAGTACTTGCAACATGTAATTAAATCGCATATAAAGTTTGAATTAATAATTTTTTATTTCAAAGTGTCAAAATATTCACATCGATACATACCATAAAAGTTACTCCATGTATGTATACGTGTACGTCCAGATTTGAAAATGAGTGGAAGAGGATAAGAAAACTAGATAGCCTAGAAGTGCACATGTGACATGCATGATTGATGCTTAGTAGGTTTTGAAAGAGGAAAGATTCGCAAATAGTGCACGGATGTTTATGCATGCATGGTTTTAGTAAAAACTGTTTCAATGCAAAAGAAAAAGGCACTCCAATCCCTAGACGACGAGGATTGAGGGATGAGGATGTAATTGTAGGCCATGCCATTGCCCTTTCCCATCAAACTCTTAGCTATCTACTTATTTTCCTCCTACTTTATTCAAAGTGGAACAAAAGTTTTCGAACCCTAATCATTGTTCTATTATGAACCTTCACATGCTAGCCATTGTAGGCAAGGCCAAGGTACATTTTGGCGTCACTACCAGAATAAATAAATAAATAACATAAGAGGGGCCATCTGGACTCTGGAGTCCACTAGCTAGCAAGGCCCGATCCTATTTTCTTTTTGGGCTTTAAATCTCCAGGTCCGGATTGGTCCGCTTGCTAAATGAGACTTGACAGTATTGGGCCAAGATTGACCAAACCCGAACAGTAGAGAACACCCTCTTCACGACGATTTTTATTTCTGCAATTGGCGAGGTTTGTTTGTTCTTCTTCTCCCCTCAAAATTAGTAAGGTTAAACACAAACATAGTTTTGAAACCTTCAAGAGTTATTTTATTTATTTATTTTAAACAAAATTAATTATATTATTAATTATCATATCATAATTGAACTCATAAATTTACGTTATAAAAATGACATACACTAACTAGATGAATTTAAGAAGCTATTTTATTGGAGTAAATTATTCAACAATATTGTATTGTCTCGGCGTGTATAATTTGTGCTTCGTTTTAGGTTTCTTCTCGCTAGGGCTGTTCAACGGAATGGAACTACCGCAATTCCGCAATTCCGAAACCGCAATTTTCCTTGTTCGGAAAAAAAATGGCGGAAGTTCGGAATTACGGTTCGGAATTTCCGTTCCGTAATAAATTACGGAACGGAACGGAATTTTTTTTCGAAAGTTCGGTTTACCGAACTTCCGAAAT
Organism: Viola odorata; assembly: GCA_963691705.1. Classification (NCBI taxonomy): domain Eukaryota; kingdom Viridiplantae; phylum Streptophyta; class Magnoliopsida; order Malpighiales; family Violaceae; genus Viola; species Viola odorata. Next base: position 17,730,847 of record OY829545.1, read on the forward strand.
TCCGTTAATATATAAGGCTGTTTTATTTTCCAAATTGGATACATACCATACCTAGCATCGCAGCGCAGTCGCAGACAAACATCTTTCTTCTTCTTCTTCGCTTGCTCAAATCTCAATAATTCAATTACTCTTCAAATTCTCCTCTTTCACTCTCTCTCAGTCTCTGTCCCTCCGGCAATATCCTCCAACCAGCATACATACCACACCTTTGCTTCTCATCAGCCTTGTTCTCCTATTTCGCTCGACGCTCTCTCTCTCCCTCCAGCGCTGTCCTCCGACTCCGACGCTCTCTCTCTCCCTCCGGCGCTGTCTCTCCCTCCAACTCCGACTCCAACCAGCAGCACCCTGTTCCCCTGTTCTCTTATCCCCTTGATAACGGTAAACCCTAATTTTAAAATTTGGGGATTTGATTTTCTATGTTGAGTGTTGTGTATTGAGTTACAGATTTGTTTGATTTAAGGGGCTTTGTCATTACTTGGAGGCTTTAGTTGTTTGTAATTTGAGGTTTTTTCCCTCTTGCTTGTAACATTTGATAGTAAACTGAATTTTGTGTGCAATGATGCTGATTTCCGTGTTCTTTAAAGGGGTTTCTTGTTTCTTAATTTGTTCTGTTTTTTTGGGTGTAGGTTGTTTGGGTTGTTTCTTGTTTATAATTGTATTTGTTCAAATTTCAAACATTTCCTAGTTTCATGATTGAATTTTGATTTTGATCAATTTGTACCTTGTGAGTTTGGAAATTGACGGTTGTCGGAATGAAATTGATGACGAGAATGAAGTTTGGAATATTATAAATGAGTATACAAGTGTCAAATAGATTTAATAATAAAGAATTGAGTATAATGAAACAGAATGCCAACTCTGTTGTGTGCCAACTGTGTTCATTTGTGTAAATCTTTAATTCTCATGTTTTGTCCTTACTACTTATTTCTGGTAATAACTGTCTCATCAATTTCTGTTTTTGTTTCAGTTTTATGAAAATGGAGAATGTGACTCCTATTGTTGACATTGTTGCTGCTCCCTCCCGAGAGCAAGTAGGAGCAGAACCCTCAGTTGCAGTTGCCGAAGATCATGCTCCTGATGCTGCTATTGCTACTGCTACTGCTACTGCATCAAAGAAACCAAAAGCTAGAAAGCCCATAGCTCCAAGGTCAAAGGTGTGGTTACAATTTGACAAATTTAAGGATGAAGATGGTGATCTAAAAGGTAAGTGTAAGTTTTGTGCTGCTGAAATTGGTTGTCACCCAAGAATACAGGGTACATCTGGTTTGAAAAACCATATGAAAACCTGTAAACAAATACCACACACATCTGATCCCATGCAAACTGAAATTGAATCTTGTGTAACTGAAGCTGGGGGTAAGGTTGTAGGATCTTGGAAATTTGACCAAGATGCTTGTAGGAAGGCCTTAGGTCAGATGATAATTGAGGATGAACTACCCTTTAGTTTTGTAGAGAAACCTGGTTTCAGAAAGTTTATGGCAGTAGCACAAAATAGGTTTAAGGTGCCTTCTAGGTCAACTATTTCCAGGGTCTGCTATCAACTTTATATTGATGAGAAAAAAAAATTGCTTAAATTTCTTGCTACAGACTGTCATAGGGTGTGCATTACCACTGATTCTTGGACCTCAATTCAACGAATTAACTATATGTGTGTAACTGCACATTTTATTGACAATGAGTGGAATTTGAACAAGAAAATTCTGAATTTTTGTCCAATAAGTAGTCATAAGGGTGTAGCAATGGGGAGGGTACTTGAGTTATGTTTGAGAGAGTGGGGGATTGATAAAGTTTTCACAATTACAGTTGATAATGCTAGCTCTAATAATGGGGTTGTTTCACATATTAAGAAAAAAATGGTGCAGTGGGGTACTAGTATTTGTGGTGGGGAATTTGTACATGTTAGGTGTGTTGCTCATATTCTGAATTTAATGGTGCAAGATGGTCTCAAAACATGTGGGCCTTCTCTATCTAAAATTAGAGAAGCTGTTAGATATGTGAGGCAATCCCCATCAAGGTTAGAGAAGTTTAAATTGTGTGCTGAAAAAAAGAAGATTGACACAAGCTCTCTTTTCTGTTTAGATGTGTGTACTAGGTGGAATTCCACCTATTTGATGTTGGAAGGTGCTTGTAGATTTGAAAAAGCATTTGATGCATATGTTCATGAGGATCCATTTTTTAAAATTGAGCTAAATAGGCGGATGTCAAAAAATTATAAAGATGGATTAGATGAGGATGAAATTTCAGAAGAAAGTGAAGATAGCAATTTGAGTTTGGAGGGAGGGGGGATACCTAATGAAGAGGATTGGGTTAGTGCTAAAAGATTGTGCAAGTTTCTTAAATATTTTTATGACTTGACATGTTTTGTATCTGGATCTAAGTATGTCACCTCTAATGCTTACTTTGAAGAAGTAACTAACGTTGCATGTTTGCTGAAAAAATGGAGAAATAGTAATGACTTTGAACTAAGTCTTTTAGCTGATGCAATGTTTGCTAAGTTCAATAAGTATTGGGGTGATGTTAGCAAATTCAATTCTTTATTCTATATTGCTGAGGTGCTTGATCCAAGAAACAAAATTGAATTTGTGGAACTTGCATTGACTGACTTGCATGATGAGATAGTTGGTGAGAGTTTGGGAAAGAAAGTGAGGGAGGATATGAAGAAGCTTTATGTGGCTTATTGTGAGATTTATGATCCCAAAAAGAAAACCAATGAGAGGGTAGAAAAATTGGGCAGTGATGTTACATTTCATAATGAAGAGGGAGATGAAATGAAAAATGATAGAAAGTTAAGATTCAAGAAGTTAAGGTTAGAAGCTGGGGCTTTCAGGAATAGGTCTGAATTAGATTTGTATTTACAAGAAGATGTTGTTCAAGATGAAGAGGGGTTTCGTATTCTAGATTGGTGGAAGAAACATTCCCCTAGGTATCCAATTTTATCAAGAATGGCAAAAGATGTATTGGCTGTCCCTGTTTCTACCGTTGCTTCTGAATCTGCATTCAGCACTGGAGGAAGAGTTTTGGATTCCTTTAGGAGCTCACTAACTCCTAGAGTTGTGCAATGTCTGATTTGTGCCCAAGATTGGTTTAGAAAATCCAAAGAAGTCATTAAAGTTGAAGAAAACATAGCTGAGCTTGACAAGTGGGAAATTGGTAATAATTTTTTCCTTCCTAATATGTTATCCTTTCATCATGCTTGCTGCCTGCTGCTTTGTTCCCCTTCATGGTCTTCTAATCGTATTTATTTGATATTTACAGAGTTTGCGGACGTGGAGAATGAGGCAACAATTACCGAATTGTGATTTGGATGGATGTATCATGTATGATGCCTATTCTGGAATGTGGCTGCTGATATGCGATCATTTCTTGATGCCTATTCTGGAATGTATCATGTTTTTCTCTATTGAAACTTTCATTTCATGCGTGGAAACTTTCATGTAATAGTTTTAGAACACACTTTTTCTACTGTTTTTTCTATTGAACAAAGTGCAGAAACTTTGCAGGGAAGAAGATATGTTTTGGTTTGTTATTTTACTACTCCATGATTAGCTTAGAGGGATATTTTGGTTTGATGAGTTAATGCCACCATTGAATGCTAGATGTTATGTTATTTATTGTGGTTTTATCATCCATATCAGAAGAAAACACAAAGTGCAGGTGCAGATTTTGTCCTTTTAATTGGTTTTGTGAAATTTCGGAACTATGGTTTTCCGAAATTCCGTTCCGAAATAATTTCGGAATTCGGAATTTCGGAATACTAAAATTGCGGAACGGAACGGAATTTATTTTGAAGAGTTCGGAAAACCGAAGTTTAAACTTCGGAATTTCGGAAAAATTCCGAAATTCCGTTGAACAGCCCTACTTCTCGCCCATCTCAGCTAAGATGATTTGAAATTTTAGTCTCCATATTAAAATAATTTTCATAAGTTTTTATTTTTAAGAACTATTTCATGGACAAAACGGACATTTCCTGAAGGAACTCGAACTCCGTAGTTAGAAAAATTAATAATAACAGCAGATTTTTTCGAGCTTTCGTTCGATCTTTTTTCGCACACGAAAACAACCTTAGAACCAGAGACCCCCTCTTCTCTCCTTTCCCCTCCCCCGACAAACACATTTTCCCTTCCCTTTCCCATCAGCCAAACACGCCCTTTCTCCGCATCACATCACTGTTACATAACTACTGGGTGCACAAACATCAGACCTTTTGCGGTCTTCAACTAGGCCATGGCTTTGAGGCGTTTACTCACCCAGGTCAGTTACGATTCTGTTCTTTTCATTCTTTTATTCTATTTTGAGGATTTCCCAGTAGCCCTGAGCTTAAAAAACTTCATGGGTTTTATTAGATTTTTGATAATTTGCATTATAATTGAACTGGGCGTCGTTTTGAATGTATAAGGAACTGATTTAGTGTAAATCTTTGGTTTGTTTTAAGTTGAAACGAGTTTCCATGGTCAATAGACGCGAAACCTTTGTCCTTTTGTTGTTTGATTGTTGAGGGAAGGTAATGAAAGGAAGAAATTAGGTTTTCTTTTAGCTTGTATGTGTTTGTTACTTTAACATGAGAAAGTTTTGTCATTGCATGCTGTTTAGCTGCAGAGTCTGTTTCATGGTTTTGTGTTGTGAATATAATCCTTGAGTTTAAGCTTCAAGGGGCTCTTTGGAATTGCATATGATGGATGGAGGTAGAGAATGTTTGTGCTATACACTGATGTCTACATGTGTACACTTAACCACGTTAATATCTTAGTGAAAGATGTACATTTAGGATTATTTGTTCTGGCAGTAATTGCATGAAGCATACCATTTTTGTTTCTTTTGGCAGTTAACTGCATCTTCATCTTGCTACAGGTTTCAAGGCATCAATCGGAGCTTGGACAGCTGAAAAGTTTGTTTTCCAGAACTTATTCTCCTGTTAACAAATTTGGAGGACGTGGTGCTGGTATGCCCTGCATCTTGTTCAATTTAGCTTCTCCTTTTCACCAATTACACTTGGAGGCACCTATTTCCCTGTGGAGGTGTCCTGGCATAACCCTGACAACATAAATCTTAGCAATGGTTTAATAGATATATGTGTACCCCAGTAAATTGGCATCGATAAAGCTAGTTTTTCATGCCATGTTGGAGTGTCTTCTCTCTTTATCTTGAACTACAATGATTTATTTCCCTCTTTTCTGCAGTGAACAGGCTTTCAAATGCTCAAACTAGGTTTCTCTCCAGCTACGTTGGTAATTTATCTCGAAAGATGCGTGATGCAGATGAAGGCATTGAAGTTGCATATCTTAAAGAACTTTACCAGCGCAATGATCCTGAAGCTGTTATAAAGCTTTTTGAAAGTCGTCCATCTTTGCACTCCAACCCTTCAGCACTTGCTGAATATGTTAAGGCATTAGTCAGAGTTGACAGACTGGATGAGAGTGAGTTGCTCAAGACCTTACAAAGAGGTAATTTTGGGAATGGGATCCTTTCACTTTACATCCAAACCATATCCTTTTATTTTCTGTTCATCCCTGGTTGTTCTTATGTCTCTTGGTGATATTATTTATTGAGCAATTGTTTCTGAAAATTTGCAGGTATTTCTGGTTCTACCTCAGTGAGGGACGAAGATGTTGGTGCTTTTTCAGCTTTCAGGAATGTAGGGAAACCCACGAAAGATGGCGTTCTTGGAACTGCTAGTGCACCCATTCATATGGTGGCTAATGAAGGAGGGCATTTTAAGGAGCAGCTTTGGCGTACAGTTCGCACCATTGCATTGGCCTTTCTGTTGATCTCTGGTGTTGGAGCTCTTGTTGAGGATAGAGGGATCGGTAAAGGTATAGCTATGTCATTAGCCCTTGTGTGCTGCTGTTGTTTGATTAAAAAAAATGTTTCAGATTGATGAAAAACTGTTTCCTTGCTTTTCCATTTTTATGTATCAGGACTTGGTCTTCATGAGGAGGTGCAACCAAGCATGGAATCTAACACCAAGTTTAATGACGTAAAGGGTGTTGATGAAGCAAAGTCAGAGCTGGAAGAAATTGTGCATTATCTCCGAGATCCAAAGGTAAATGCTTTGGTCTCCATGTTAATCAATTTACTGTCCCTGTATTCTGATGATGGGGTACTTTTTTGTTGGGTAATTTGCTAGAATTAATTTTCATTTTTAGATGGGTTTTAAGCATATAATGCTCTTTTTTGTTGTATATCCCTCTACCTTTATGGTTCTTCTTTGCTTGAAACCTTTCTTAAGTGTATATTTTTTTTCATTATTGTTACTAAGAATAGTTATAGAACTGTTAATAAATTCCATGATAATATTATATGCTTAAGGTTCCTTTAAGTTCAAAGTCATGCCTTCTGTCCTGCGTTCCTTTATTGTTGAAAAGATGGAATCCTTTTCTTATCCGTGTTTCTATGGTTACAGCGGTTCACTCGCCTAGGTGGCAAGTTGCCTAAGGGTGTTTTGCTTGTTGGTCCACCTGGTACGGGCAAGACCATGTTAGCCAGAGCTATTGCAGGAGAAGCTGGGGTTCCTTTCTTCTCGTGTAGTGGCAGTGAGTTTGAAGAAATGTTTGTTGGGGTTGGAGCCCGGCGCGTTAGGGATCTTTTTGCAGCAGCAAAGAAGCGGTCACCGTGTATAATTTTTATTGATGAGATAGATGCCATTGGGGGAAGTCGTAACCCTAAAGACCAACAGTACATGAGGATGACCTTAAATCAGCTGCTTGTTGAATTGGATGGCTTTAAGCAAAATGAAGGAATTATTGTGATTGCAGCCACTAATTTCCCACAATCACTTGACAAGGCATTGATTAGACCTGGACGGTTTGACCGCCGCATTGTTGTTCCTAATCCAGATGTTGAAGGAAGGCGGCAGATCATGGAGGTCCACATGTCAAAGGTACTATTTTCTTTCATTTGGGCCCTTGAATTGGCTGTTGATGGTGTCTTGTTGTCACCTCTGTATGCTTTATGTGTACGGCTAGACTATATTTTTTCTTTGATATTTTGCCTGAATACTCATCTGTAACTGATGTGTACACTGGCACAAACATAATTTTCCTTGCATTATCCATCTTTTTAGCGAGTAATGTTGCTATTAACGTAATAACTGATTTAGCTATAAAAATTATACAGTGCTTTCTAGATGATTTCATTTAGCTTTTTTCATCTGATTCTGAATTCAGACAAATTGGTGATATGTTATGGTTTAGGTCATAATCTTGGTGGCAATTTTAGATTTAGGCGGGAACACAGGAACCTTAACTTTGGTTGAATGTCAAAAAAAATTGTGGGGTCACTATTATCAGAACAGAGTGATCATCCATGGTAGTATTGCAGGTCTTGAAGGCAGATGATGTTGACTTGATGGTCATAGCTAGAGGTACCCCTGGGTTCTCAGGTGCTGATCTTGCAAATTTGGTAAATGTTGCCGCACTTAAAGCTGCGATGGATGGTGCTAAAGTAGTAACAATGGCTGATCTAGAATATGCAAAGGACAAGATTCTGATGGGGAGTGAACGCAAGTCAGCTGTAATTTCTGAGGAGTCACGAAAGCTAACAGCTTACCATGAGGGTGGACATGCACTTGTGGCCATGCATACTGATGGCGCTCATCCAGTTCACAAGGCAACAATAGTTCCCAGGGGTATGGCTCTTGGCATGGTTACCCAATTGCCTGAGAAAGATGAGACAAGTGTGTCTCTTAAGCAAATGCTTGCTCGCCTTGATGTTTGCATGGGTGGACGGGTTGCAGAAGAGATGGTTTTTGGAGAGAAAGAAGTTACCTCAGGCGCCTCTTCTGATCTCGAGCAAGCTACTAATCTGGCTAGAGCAATGGTTACAAAGTACGGCATGAGTAGAGAAGTAGGGGTTGTTACCCATGATTATGATGATAATGGGAGGAGCATGAGCACTGAAACTAGGCTTCTTATAGAGAAGGAGGTGAGGTATTTCCTGGAAAGGGCATACAATAACGCAAAAACCATCCTCACTAACCATAACAAGGAGCTTCATGCGCTTGCCAATGCTTTACTTGAGCAAGAAACTCTCTCGGGGAGTCAGATCAAGGTTCTACTTGCCCAAGTCAACTCTCAGCAGCAGCAGCAACCACAGCATCAACAGATTGTCGCTTCTCATAGCAGTTCACAGTCCAACCCAGCACCTCCACCACCACCTTCCAATCCAGCTGCATCTGCTGCAGCAGCAGCTGCAGCAGCTGCGGCAGCTGCAGCTGCTGCTGCTGCTGCAGCAAAATCCAAAGGCATTGCTCCTGTTGGATCTTAGCGTAGAAGTCATTGGTGAGTCTCCTTGCCAATCGGCTTTTTATTGAATCGACTGTGCATATCATCATTAACCCACCTCTGGTGTTCTGTGTTTGAGAACTGTAGTTTTTTGTTACTGCCGCCAGTGAGTTCCTCTATATGCATCACTGTTGTTGATGGAATCTGTAGAATAATTTAATGGTTAGTAATGGTTGCCATGCTAAAGTATTAGTGTAGTGTTGTTTAGTTTTCAATCTTCCTCTTTCTTTTTCTTTTTTTCTGGATTCTTCTCCTTTTAGTTTGTATGGCACATTGTTATACGATTACTATAAATGTTTTAATCCTAATTTTGATCTCCACGTTTTGCAATTTCTGAAGTTTATGATTTGAAAGTTGCTTTTGGAACAGTTTGTTTGTGTTTGTATTGCTTCAATGCTCGAGTGTCTGTCTGCTCAACGGTTTGGTTTTGCTGCTGTTGCGTTTGGTCCCAACATGGATTAAAGTTATCGTGGTGAAGGAAGGAAACAATGTGCAATGTGCTCCTGCCCCTACATCAAGTGATGAATTCTTGAAATCTCTGTACCAAAATATATAAAATATAAGCGATAAGATTGATCATATTTGTATCAGTCAGCCTTAAATCAAACACACTTTGAGAGCTACTTTGGTTCAATCATGCCCCTGCTATTTGAACACTAATCAATTGAACTCTTAACTCTATATGCTCCTTTTTTAAATAATAATAATAATAATAATAATAATAATAACAACTCTCTTATATATAGTAACAAGTCTGTTAAAATTTAAAAGAGAGAATTTGAGAGATCCGAAAGATGAAAATATTATAGATGAAAATATTTTGCAGACATAAATTTCTTCATTGAAAATTTCTGTTCTACAGCTTTGTTTGTAGAACCGCACACAGAAATATTTTTTGTGTTCTACGTTTGTAGAATCACAAACTTTCTTTCTTGTTCTACATCGATGTAGAACCCAACATGATCTGAGATAGAGAGGTGTTGCTTAACACTCATCTCTACTCACAAACTTTTTTCTTGATGATGATGAGAGTGGTGCACACTTGGTGCACAGTGTGCACATTTCTCACTCTCTTTCTTCTGATGATGATGATGATTGATGGGTGCCGAGACCGTCAAAATAAATAAAGTTACAATTTACCATGCACGTATAAATTTAATTGCAGCAAGTGGTAAAAGGATCGTTCCTCAGAAATTCGGTGGATTAAAATCAATTCTTTGTATAAATTAAAAAGGGTGGTAAATACCAATATGAGTTGTTGGTTGGTTGCAAACAATTTTAGATTGACAGAAATAAACAAAACAGAAGACGCAGTGGATGATATTAACCAGTTGATAATGACTTCCTAGTAAGGACTTCTTATAGCTCATGATTCGAATAGATTGATCATAGATGCAAGAGTATTAAACACTAATCTTATAGAAAGGCTATAGAGACCAGGTATTGGTCACCTAGATCTCCTACTTTCCTCCTACACAAGACTTCCAAAGAGACACTCTATTGGAAGTCCCTAATCATCCTAACAATCCCAAGAGACACTCTATAGGATTTAATCAGGGCAATTGATAGACGCAGGGAAAGACCTAATCTCAGGCCTGGGATAGAGAATCGTGTCTATCCTATAAACCCGATCTGATTCTCCTTCTAGCTGTCACCAGCTAGTTGCCTTCGTATTTCTCTTGGCAATGTAGACTCCAAAGCCGCCAGAAAAGACTGTAATCGTCCAAACCTTATGTGAAGCTGATCAGACTTTACTAAGAACAAGGACAAGTTGTCATGCAAACAAGAAGGATAAGAATACAAGTATAGCGTGTGTGAAGTGCGATTTGATCTCACAACCTAGGAATCATGGCTTTGAATCCTTACTAAGAAGAGAGCGTTTAGCCTATAATAGACATAACAATAATAATAATAAAGAGATGAACATAAACTGAATCGGAATTAAATTAAATAAAGATGGAAATAGAATAAGAGTTTGAGCTGCAACAATGGCCGAACGTGAATAAGGAAGGAGACTGATGCGATCACGGACCCTTCGAAGACCACATTTGGCAATCAAAGCACGTTGCCCCAAGGCCCGATCACACGGAGCAAAGCAAGAGCTTTGTCGCTATGGTTTGAAGGCAATTTGAGAGGTATAGAGCGTATCCAAGTCCACCCCAAGGCTGTGCACGTGACTCTTCACGAAGACAAAGTTATGGGAAGAATGGTACCTGGCGGCATGCCGCCAGAACAGACCTCATTGGAGCGGCATGCCGCTCCGAATTTAATTAAAATGGCCACTTCAGCGAAGTTAGCGGCATGCCGCTAAGGCCACTTCTTGTGGGGCGGCATGCCGCCAGACACAAAGTATGGACGAGTTTTTGGGCTTTTCAGCCTTTCTTTTGGTGCACTATAAATAGTTTTGTACATCTTCTTCAGACCTTAGTTTTTAGACTTTGAGTGATATTTTGTAAGTTGAGAGCACTCCTTAATCTATCACCTAGGTCCCTAAACTCAACACTTGTTCTTGGAGAAAGATTGCTTGAGTAGAGAACACTCCTCCCAATCTTCCTCCGGGAATTATCTTGTAATCGAACTACTACTTTTTGGTGACTTGAATCTACTGAAGTTGCTTGCTGTTATTGGTTTGAGCTTCTACAAGTGATGCATTTGTTCATTAATTCCTATTCCTCCATCTAGCAACAATTATCATTCCGGGTAACATTGTTTCTTTCCTTTCTAGTCTTTGTCCGCTGCCAAAATCCGAGTCTTGTTTGCAATTTCCTTGTCTTTCCTTCAAGCCTTGTTGTTAACTCCATCGGCTAGATCCTCCTCAAGCTCCATATATCATTCGGCTTACTTACACTAGGCCGGATCATATCAAGTGGTAGCGGAGCTTTTGGCGCCTTGGAGTTTTTGTTGTTCTTCGTGTGTCACCTTTGTGAACAGTGTCTTTGTCTTATCAAATTCGTTTCCTTGGTATCTTGCGTCAAAAGTGTGTAATATTGCTGCCTAATCCAAGTGATAAAATGTGTGAATGTTGTGCCAACTTTTGCTAGCTCTAAAAATCAAAATCTGAAAATTGTGTTCTTGGTGATCATCTTTGTGTTCTTGGTGTTCTTACAAAATTTGTATGAACAAGGAAAACTTTGATCTGAAAATTGCTAGTCAACAGCTAGGGTCCTTGTTTCCCTATAAAATAATAATTTCCTACACCCAAGTGGCCAACCAAAGAACCAATATTCCCTACAAGTGGCAAACATTCTATATTTCAAAGAGAATATTCTCAACATAAGTGGAGTCCTTGTCCCCTTGTCCACGTCCAGCTCTTCACTTGAATGTCCAGCAGTCCTATTGAGTTGTCCAAGTCCTAAACTTAGTTTAAGACTTGAGTCTTAAACTCCTTTAAAAAAAAAAAAAAAAAAAAGAAAAAAGAAAAGAAAAAGGTAGTTTTTTTTTTCTTTAAGTCTTAAACTTAAGTTTCCTGGAGTCTTTTACTCATTTAAGTCATCTCTTGTTAGTTTTCTTCCTTTGTCCTCCGAATTTCAGAAGTGTCAAATCACTGTCTCTAGCGGCATACCGCCAGCACCTCCTTTGCTGGAGCGGCATACCGCCAGGTTCGCTGTTTCTCCTTTCTGAAAATTTTCTTCAGCTTTTCTTTGAGTCTTTTAGAGTTCTTGTTAAGTTTCGTCCTTCCTACTCTTGTGTTACTCTCTGGATCATTATTGCAAAGATGGTTATGAACAAATGCTTGACTTGAATCACAAGTTTATTTGCAACAAGAAGTCGTGTGGTGAACAAGTTTGTGAAAGAGATTGTTGAGCGATTTGTGAGAACATCTTTTACGAGTGATAAACACGAGTGTTCAAACACGTGAGGGAGAGAAGAATTTACTAACGTTTGTTTAAGTGTGCAGGTACTGTTCTTGACACAATGTCCAACCAAAGTAGGCCTAATTCTAGTAGTAGTAGGAGTGCCGAGGCCCTTGAACGAGTCCTTGCTGCCTTGGCCTCTTTGAAGGCTACTGCTGATCGAACAGAGGCACGCCTCACATTGCTGGAGGGGAGTATCAAGTCCCCGGTAACCCCAAGAGAGCTTCCCCCTAAGCCCCCTAAAGGTTTCCAAGAGGAGCAAGTTAATTGTGAGACCGAAGAAGAGGGTCACATTGACAGTGATGAAGCACTTGAGAAGTTAAAGGACAAATTTAAAGGGGCGGCCAGCCGTGGCTTCCCAAGCTGTCTTACCACGGAGACCCGAAAACCAGTACCACAACCTTCTAAGCTAGCCATAACCGAGGAGCAAATGAAGTCCATTCGGGCAAAGTATGAAGGTGTCAATCTTAACAAAGGGGAACTTAATGCAACAAGTAATCAGTCCCTAATTCCTCATTATCATGCTAAGACCACGCCACACAACACACATGGATATTATGAGGAACCATTTGAGGGTGGTAGTGATGAGTTTGAGGAGCTTCCACAATCGAATAGAGGTAGGCGACAGCGGAGACCAATGTTCCGATTTGGAGAGCATTTGGAGGAGCCCCAAGAACCAAAGGTCGACGACAAGTTGAGTGGTATAAAAGTGCAAATTCCTACTTTTAGAGGCACCACTGATCCGTCGGAGTACCTTAAATGGGAAGGAAAAATTCAGCGTATCTTTAATTGCCACCGGTATTTGGATGAGAAGAAAGTCAAGCTAGCTGCTATGGAGTTTGATGATTATGCGGTTAGTTGGTGGGATAAGGTTTGCAAGCGAAGAAGGGAAGAGGATGCCATCCGGGATTGGGAAGAGATGAAGCGGGTAATGAGAGCAAGGTTTGTACCCGCTAACCACAAACGGGACTTGCAAAACAAGTTACAAGGTCTCAAGCAAGGTTCCAAATCAGTGGGTGAATATTTTAATGACTTAGAGGAGCTTCTTATCAAGACCGAAACTGATGAGAGTGAGGAAGTCACTATGTCTCGATTCCTCAATGGCCTCAATGAACGTATTCGGTATAAGCTTGAGTTGAAGGAGCTTGATCACTTGGAACCTATGCTCCATTATGCCTTAAAAGTGGAAGCATATGAGTCCACAAAGAAGAAACCATACACTAGCCGAAACACCACCCAAACCTACTCATCCACCCCAAAAACAGCTTGGAAATCCTACCCTAAGGACCCACCAAACCCAAACGACCCCAAAACAGTGAACCCCAAACCAAAACCCTATACACCCTACTCCAAGGGTAACCCCTCCCATCCTTCACCAAAACAGACCCCTAACACCTTCTCTACCAACCCAAACCAACCCAAGAAGTTCTCATCGAACATTCAATGTTACCGATGCCATGGGAGAGGTCACATTTCCTCCGAGTGTCCCAACCGAAGGGTTGTGATCATCCGTGAGGGTAACTATGAAACTGAAAGTGATGATGAGATGGAAGAAGAGAATGAGTTGAAGGGAGAGGGAACCGAAAGTACTGAGGAAGAAGTGATTCCAGCAGCCCCTATGACCTTGGTGGTGAGGAGGAGCATGAGTGCTCAAACCAAGGAGGAGGATATCCCTGAAGAGCAACGGGAGAACCTTTTTCATTCACGGTGTGAAGTCAAAGGTAAAATTGTTTCGCTTATTGTTGATAATGGGAGTGTGGTGGATGTAGCAAGCCATCTCTTAGTCTTGAAGCTTGGTTTGCCTACAACCCCACATCCCAATCCTTACTCTTTGCATTGGTTTAATGATGATGGGGAAGTGAAGGTAAAGGAGCAAGTTCTTGTAGCTCTTAAGATGGGTGGTTATGAGGATGAACGATTGTGTGATGTGGTTCCCATGGATGCGAGTCACCTCATTCTTGGTCGACCATGGCAATTTGATAGGTGGGTAGTCCATGATGGTCGGACTAACAAGCTTCATCTCACCCACCGTGGGAAGAAGTTCAGCTTTGTTCCACTCACTCCTATACAAGTCCGGGAAGATCAAATGCACATGGCAAAAGCAAGTGCAGAATTTCAGTTAATGAGGAAGATGAGAGACAAGAGAGGAGAGAAGAAAGTAAGTTGTGCGAAAGAGGAAAAAACCAGCCATGAAAAAAGTAAGCATGGTATCTTGAGGGAAAGTGAGTGTAGCTCACAAGAGAAGAGAGGAGAGACGAAAGTAAGAGGAGAGCTGAATACACGCCATGACAAAAGTAAGCATGGTAGAGAGAGTGAGCCAAAACAGTTGAGTATGGTAGCGAGGGGTAAGGATGTGAGGCAAGCCCTTGTCACTAACAAAGTGTGCCTTGTGATTCAGTACAAGCCACATTGTTTGAACGCTGCCACTAACCCCATTTATTCTCTACCAAGTCCAATTGTTTCCCTTTTGCGGGAATTTGATGATGTGTTTCCATCCGAGATGCCTAGTGGTCTTCCTCCCATCCGCGGTATAGAACACAAGATAGATCTTGTACCCGGTGCTGCCATACCTAATAGACCAGCCTATCGATGCAACCCCGAGGAGACAAAAGAGCTCCAAAAGCAAGTTGAGGAGTTGTTGAGTAAAGGTTTCATTAGAGAGAGTATGTCCCCTTGTGTTGTACCCGTACTACTTGTACCAAAGAAAGATGGTACATGGAGGATGTGTGTTGATTGTCGCGCCGTCAACAAGATCACAGTGAGGTATCGCCATCCCATACCCCGCCTCGATGACATGCTTGATGAGTTAAGTGGAAGTACGGTCTATTCCAAGATTGATCTCATGAGTGGCTACCATCAAATTCGAATGCATGAAGGCGACGAGTGGAAAACAGCCTTCAAAACTAAACACGGTTTGTATGAATGGATGGTAATGCCTTTTGGTTTGTCCAATGCCCCTAGCACTTTCATGAGATTGATGAATTATGTGTTGCGAGAATTCATAGGAAAATATGTTGTTGTGTATTTTGATGATATTCTTGTGTATAGCCCATCTCTTGAACAACATGTGAATCACTTGCGCACAATACTTGACACTTTGCGTGCAAATAAATTATATGCTAAACTTTCTAAATGTGAATTGTGCTTGGATAGAGTCCACTTTCTTGGCTTTGTTGTGAGTGTAGGTGGCGTACAGGTTGATGAGGAAAAGGTGAAAGCCATCCGAGAGTGGCCGAATCCTAAGAATGCTAGTGAAGTGAGATCATTCCATGGTCTAGCGAGCTTTTACCGTCGATTTGTACCAAACTTCTCAACCATAGCCGCTCCTCTCAACGAGCTCACCAAGAAACATGTGACTTTTGAGTGGGGAGGTAAACAAGAGGAGGCTTTCAAGGAACTCAAGGAGAGACTAATGCAATCTCCGGTGTTAGCCTTACCCAACTTCAGCAAGGCTTTCGAGTTAGAGTGCGATGCAAGTGGCATAGGCATAGGAGCTGTCCTAACTCAAGAAGGACGACCCATTGCATACTTTAGTGAGAAACTCCGTGGTGCCCAGCTCAACTACTCTACGTATGATAGAGAGCTATATGCCCTAGTAAGAACACTCATGGTGTGGGAACACTACTTGCTGCCAAATCAGTTTGTCATCCACACCGACCACCTAAGTTTGAAGTTCCTTCAAGGCCAAGCCAAGTTAAACAAACGCCACGCCAAGTGGATGGAATTTATTGAAGCATTTCCCTACACCATCAAGTACAAGCAAGGCAAGGAGAACGTGGTAGCCGATGCACTCTCACGAAGGTACGCTCTCTTAAATTCTCTTGATGCACAATTATTTGGGTTTTCACATTTGATTGAATTATATGAGAATGATGAGGATTTTCGTGACCTATATGCAACATGTGCGCATGGATCTTACATGCATTTCTTTAGGCATGATAATTATTTGTTCAAGTATGATAAATTATGTGTACCCCGCTCTAGTATTAGAGAATTGCTGGTGTTGGAAGCTCATGGAGGAGCTTTGAGTGGTCACTTTGGTATCACCAAAACTTTGCATGCTTTGAAGTCCAAGTTCTATTGGCCACGAATGAAAGTAGATGTGACTAATATTGTGAATCGGTGCATTGCTTGTAAACTTGCCAAGTCCACATCTAAACACCATGCTATCTACATGCCTTTGCCTGTTGCACAACACCCATGGATAGATTTATCTATGGACTTTGTTTTGGGTTTGCCTAAGTCTAGGAATGGCCACGATTCTATCTTTGTGGTGGTGGATCGTTTTTCTAAAATGGCACATTTTATACCATGTTCAAAAACACATGATGCTCCATACATTGCCTCTTTATTCTTCCAACATGTGGTGCAATTGCATGGTATGCCTAAGAGTATTGTGAGTGATAGGGACACCAAATTTTTGAGCCATTTTTGGCGAACTCTTTGGGCGAAGTTAGGGACTAAACTTCTCTTCTCCACTACGTGTCACCCTCAAACGGATGGTCAAACAGAAGTGGTGAATAGAACTTTAGGCTCATTACTTCGAATAATGATTGCTAAACATGGCGTGAAATGGGAAGATTGCATTGCGTTTGCTGAATTTGCCTATAATAATGCCTATCATTCTTCCATTGGATTTTCTCCTTTTGAGGTGGTTTACGGGTTCAAACCCTTAACCCCTCTTGATCTCTCACCTTTTCCTTTGAGTTCTCTTAAGTGTGTAGATGGTGGTGCCAAGGCTGCAGCTGTTAAGAAACTCCACGAGCAAGTCCGCAAAAACATTGAAAACATGAATGACAAAGCGGTGGCCAAGCGCAATAAGGGCAAAGTTCCTACTTCCTTTGAGCAGGGTCAATGGGTGTGGCTTCATTGGAGCAAGGATCGCTTTCCTCGTGAACGCCAAAGCAAGCTAAGTCCACGAGGGGACGGACCTTTTCAAATTATCCGCCGTATTGACGCCAATGCTTATGTTCTTGATCTTCCAAGTGAATATGGGGGAATTAGCCGTACTTTCAACGTCAACGATCTGTCTTTCTACCCTGATGAAGAAGAAGACCCTCAAGAAACGGATTCGAGGACGAATCCTTTCGAAGGGGAAGGAGTTGATGCGATCACGGACCCTTCGAAGACCACATTTGGCAATCAAAGCACGTTGCCCCAAGGCCCGATCACACGGAGCAAAGCAAGAGCTTTGTCGCTATGGTTTGAAGGCAATTTGAGAGGTATAGAGCGTATCCAAGTCCACCCCAAGGCTGTGCACGTGACTCTTCACGAAGACAAAGTTATGGGAAGAATGGTACCTGGCGGCATGCCGCCAGAACAGACCTCATTGGAGCGGCATGCCGCTCCGAATTTAATTAAAATGGCCACTTCAGCGAAGTTAGCGGCATGCCGCTAAGGCCACTTCTTGTGGGGCGGCATGCCGCCAGACACAAAGTATGGACGAGTTTTTGGGCTTTTCAGCCTTTCTTTTGGTGCACTATAAATAGTTTTGTACATCTTCTTCAGACCTTAGTTTTTAGACTTTGAGTGATATTTTGTAAGTTGAGAGCACTCCTTAATCTATCACCTAGGTCCCTAAACTCAACACTTGTTCTTGGAGAAAGATTGCTTGAGTAGAGAACACTCCTCCCAATCTTCCTCCGGGAATTATCTTGTAATCGAACTACTACTTTTTGGTGACTTGAATCTACTGAAGTTGCTTGCTGTTATTGGTTTGAGCTTCTACAAGTGATGCATTTGTTCATTAATTCCTATTCCTCCATCTAGCAACAATTATCATTCCGGGTAACATTGTTTCTTTCCTTTCTAGTCTTTGTCCGCTGCCAAAATCCGAGTCTTGTTTGCAATTTCCTTGTCTTTCCTTCAAGCCTTGTTGTTAACTCCATCGGCTAGATCCTCCTCAAGCTCCATATATCATTCGGCTTACTTACACTAGGCCGGATCATATCAGAGACCCCCCTTTTCTTCTGCCCAGTAGCTAATTAAATAATAACCTAAGGAAACGTTTTTCCCAAAAAATCCGTGATAAAGATAAATAAAGTAGTTATAAATCTCCTAAATTGAAACTAGGAGTTTCACTAACAAAAGGACTTCTAGCTGGAGTTAAACTCTGCAGAAAAACCCTTCTGGAAGCAGAGCAGCTGGCACACACGCTCAGCTCATGACCCAGGCCCATATGTTGTATCCTCATTAATCCACACTTCTGGCCCGCCTTATCCCAGGTATGGGATAAGGACAACTCTCTTTTATCCAAAACAGCTCTAAAACAGATTCTTTTGACTCCTTTTGAATAATTCTGCTTCTCAGCAGCATATCTGCGAAAAAGGAGAGAAAAGCTATCATTTAGCAGTATCATCATCCCAAAACAGAAGTGAATGGATGATGAAAAGATGACATTATAGCGCTCTATCAATGATTGATGATGAGAGTGGTGCACAGTGTGCACATTTCTCACTCTTTTTTTTTTGTGGGAACGTTAGTTCCAACACTCATTCTACACTACATACACATCTGTGGAGAATTGGTGTTCAAATTCAACTCTTCCACTATTCCTATTCTTTGAGGACGTCTATTGGTCCTTGGACTCTCCAGTAACCTATTTAGAAGAGAAGTCTAAATGGGGAAGGTTAAGGGTTACTCTGGTCATCTATAAATAGATGAGTCGCTTAAGGGCTTTGAAGAGAGATAGAGAAAACAGAATTGTGTGAGAATTTCTTTGCTTGCGGTTCAAAGAGAATTCTAAGGGTGTTTTGTAATCTCGTTTGATACTCTTAATAAAGATTGTCCGTCTCCTCCCCCCGTGCACGTAGATCTCCTTGTGTGAGATCGAAGCACGTAAATCGTTGTGTTATTTATTATTCCTGTCGTGTGTGTTTGATTTTGAGATATTCACATCGTTGTGATTTTCGTATTCAACCACATCGGATTTATTCGGTTGGTTGGATCTTGTTTAGGAACAACAAGTGGCGTCGTCTGTGGGGACAGGGAAAATCACAGTAGAAGATGATGAAGCTTGGATCGTCGAAGGTTGACGTTGACAAGTTCACGGGAAAGAACGACTTTGGTCTTTGGAGAATCAAGGTCAGGGCTATTTTAACACAACAGGGTTTGATTAGCGCACTGTCACCTCAGGCCGAAGGTACAGTCGCAAAAACCAAGGAACAGGAAGCCAAGAAAGTTGCTGCTGAATCATCTGGTATTGATGAGATGGAGGAGATTTGTCGAAAGGCTCACTCTGTGATCATCCTCAGTCTGGGCGACAAAGTATTGAGGGAAGTGTGCAAGGAGACGACCGCCCTTGGCTTGTGGCAAAAGTTGGAGAGCTTATACATGACGAAGACCCTGGCGAACAGACTCTACATGAAACAGAAGTTGTATGCGTTCAATATGGTTCAGGATAAGCCCATCCTGGACCAAATGGATGATTTTGTGAAGATTCTGAACGACTTGGAAAATATTGATGAGAAGTTGAAGGAGGAAGATCAAGCACTGCTGTTGCTCAGCTCCCTACCTTCATCCTACGATCAATTCAAGGATGCGATACTCTACGGCAGGGAGCACGCCCTAACTCTGGAAGAAGTTCAGGTCGCGCTTAAAACTAAGGAGTTGCACAAGAAGGAATCCAAGAAGGATCACCACGCTGCACCGGAGGGTTTGGTTGTGACAAGCAAGAAATTCTCAGGGAAGAAGAATTTCGGAAAAAACCATGTGAATGAGAACCAGACATCAGGCAAGGAGACCAGGACGTGTCATCACTGCAACAAAGCCGGGCACTTAAAGAAGAATTGCTTTCTTCTCAAGAAGCAACAAAATCAGGGCAAGACTCAGGTTTCTCAAACTATCGACATCGTCGAGGCGAGCTCGGGTTATGAGGATGCAGAAGTCTTGAATGTCACTTCAAGTAGAAAGGAGACAGATTGGATTTTGGATTCTGCTTGCACATTCCATATGAGCCCTGTTAGGCATTGGTTTGAGAATCTTGAAGAGATCGATGGAGGTACGGTGACTCTCGGGAATAACCTCACTTGTAAAGTTGAAGGTATTGGTTCGATCCGACTAAGATTGGAGAACGGTAAGGAGAAGTTGTTATCCAATGTCAGATATATCCCTGAACTCAAGAGAAATCTGATATCTCTTGGTACGCTCGACAGTTTAGGATATAGTTATTGTTCTAGTGGAGGTCGCCTTCAGGTTAAGAAAGGAGACAAGGTCGTGCTGGAGGCAGTGAAAAGGAATGAGTTATACTTTCTAGAGGGTAGTGCAGTTGTGGTTGGATCAAGCTCGACAGTGACTGGAGATGATAAGATCTCATTATGGCACAGAAGGTTGGGACACCTTGGAGAGAAAGGGCTGCAGGAGTTAGCCAAGCAAGGTGCATTCTCCGGTGACAAGGTTGTCAAGCTCGACTTCTGCGAGCACTGTGTTCTTGGGAAGGCTTCAAGGGCGAGTTTCGGTACTGGCCGACACACAACAAAAGGCGCACTCAACTACATTCATTCCGACCTCTGGGGTCCAGCTAGAACAAGTACGAAGAATGGTGGAAGATATTTTATGTCCATCATTGACGATTATTCTCGGAAGGTCTGGGTCATGATCTTGAAAGCCAAGTCCGATGCCTTTGAGAGGTTTAAGGAGTGGCTGACCGAGGTGGAGAGACAGTCGGGGAGTAATGTGAAGAATCTACGGACAGACAATGGCTTGGAGTTCTTTTCTGATGAATTTAACAAATTTTATAAAGATCGAGGGATTACTAGACACAAGACAGTAGCGGGAACTCCCCAGCAAAATGGCGTTGCTGAGAGGATGAACAGGACCCTCCTGGAAAGAGTGAGATGTATGCTGTTGAGTTCGGGCTTACCAAAGAGCTTTTGGGGTGAAGCAGTTGCTACTGCCTGTTACTTGATCAACTGGAGTCCGGCTGCGGCTCTCTCCATGAAAACTCCTCAAGAAATCTGGGCAGGGGAAGCTCCGGATTATAAATCGTTGAGGGTGTTCGGTAGCTTATGCTTTGCACACTGCAAAGGTGACAAGTTGGAAGCGAGGGCCCTGAGGTGTGTGTTCCTCGGCTGTCCAAAAGGAGTCAAGGGTTACAAGCTATGGTGCATCGAGCCGGGATATCAAAAATGCATCATCAGTCGAGATGTTGTATTTAATGAGAGCTCGATGCCATTCCACAGTGCATCTGAGCTCAAGGAGAAGACTCATTTTGAGGTGGAGCTCGCTGGTAGGGAGATCAGCGAGGTTGAACAAGAGCTCGTCGACATGAATGAGTTCGACGAGGGGTACCATGAAGAAGAGAGCAAGGTCGAGCAGGTTAATGATTATCTATTGGCCAGAGACAGAGAAAGGAGGGGCATCCATCCACCTAAGAGGTACGCACAAGCCGATATAGTGTCCTATGCACTCATGGTGGCAGAAGAAGTTAATAGCTATGAGCCCTTGTGTTATTCTGACGCTATCAGTTGTTCAGAAAAGGAGAAGTGGCTAGTTGCTATACAAGAAGAGATCCAGTCGTTGGAAAAGAACAACACATGGGTTATTGTTCCACGTCCAGAAAAACAAAGGGTTGTCGGGTGCAAGTGGATTTTTAAAAAGAAGGTGGAGTCTTCCGGGACCAATGGGGTCAGGTTCAAGGCAAGGTTGGTAGCAAAGGGATTTACTCAGAGAGAGGGGGTTGATTTCAACGAGATTTTTTCTCCCGTTGTCAAACATTGTACTATTCGGATCCTCTTAGCTATTGTCGCCCAGTTCAATCTTGAACTGGAACAAATGGATGTGAAGACTGCTTTTCTCCATGGAGAATTGGAGGAGAAAATCTACATGAAGGTGCCTGATGGTTTGACTTGTACCGGTGATGCCAGCAAGGTGTGTCTGTTGAAGAAATCATTGTATGGACTGAAACAGAGCCCGAGGCAATGGTACAAACGGTTTGACAGCTACATGATGGTGATTGGGTTTGTACGTAGCAAGTTCGATTGTTGTGTGTACTTGAAGGTCAATGCCGGGATTGTGATCACTTATCTTCTGTTGTATGTGGATGACATACTTATTGCTGCAAAATCGAAGTTCGAGGTGGAGTCACTGAAGAATCTATTGAAGACTGAGTTCGAGATGAAAGACTTAGGTGAAGCCAAGAGAATCCTGGGCATGGATATTGTCAGAAACAGGAAGGAGAGCTCACTAATCTTGAATCAGTATGAATACCTTGTGAAGGTACTAACAAGGTTCAACATGAATGAAGCTAGAAGTCTTTCTACTCCACTTGGGCAGCATATGAAGCTCTCTGTCGAGAAATGTCCAAAAACAAAGACCGCAGTGAAGGAAATGGAGGTCGTTCCCTATGCAAGTGCAGTTGGGAGTCTCATGTATGCTATGGTTTGTAGTCGACCTAATATCGCCTATGGCATGAGTGTGGTATCAAGGTTTATGAGCAATCCAGGCAGAAGTCACTGGGAGGCTGTTAAGTGGATGTTGAGGTATGTGAAGGGCTAGCTCATGCATGGTCTACAGTTCAGGAGGACCGAGGTCCGAGGAGATCCTCTGGTCGGTTATGTTGATGCTGACTATGCTAGCAATCTTGATACTAGAAAGTCAGTAACATGATTCGTGTTTACCCTGTTCGGCACTGCTGCGGTTTGGAAGTCAAACCAGCAGTCCGTGGTGGCGCTGTCGACAACGGAAAGCGAATATATTGCTCTGACTGAAGCAATAAAGGAAGCTGTGTGGTTGAAGGGTTTGATTCAAGAGCTTGGCGTGTCACAGGAGTTGGTCTCAGTTCATTGTGATAGTCAGAGTGCGGTGCACTTGGCTAAACATCAGGTGTATCATGAGAGGTCCAAGCACATTGATGTTCGACTACATTTTGTTAGAAACCTGGTGGATCGAGGTACTGTCAAGGTGGAGAAGATTTCTACGGAAATCAATCCAGCCGACAGTCTCACTAAGCTGCTTCCAGGCGAGAAGTTCAGTCTGTGTCAACAGCTCGTCCAGTTGATGGACATTTCACAATAAAGATAGTATTGTGAAGGCGCGAGGTGCAGTAGGCGGGTAGTTCGACTGCACTACTCGACTCCAGTCACGTCTCTGGATGTTCCAGTGATTTTCTGGAAGATTAGAGATAGCGCGAGAGTCTATTTCCTCATGGTTGCGTTTCTATGGTCTTGGCATGATCGATAAAGCTGCATGGTAGATGGCTTTGACAGATTTTGTGTTTACTGACCTTGATAGTGTCAGAGGGATTATATTGAATAAGGCTTGTTGTGGAAGATGCTGGCGTAGCACGGGTCGTTGCTACATTGGTATGTTGAAATTTGACCAAGGTGGAGTTCTGTGGAGAATTGGTGTTCAAATTCAACTCTTCCACTATTCCTATTCTTTGAGGACGTCTATTGGTCCTTGGACTCTCCAGTAACCTATTTAGAAGAGAAGTCTAAATGGGGAAGGTTAAGGGTTACTCTGGTCATCTATAAATAGATGAGTCGCTTAAGGGCTTTGAAGAGAGATAGAGAAAACAGAATTGTGTGAGAATTTCTTTGCTTGCGGTTCAAAGAGAATTCCAAGGGTGTTTTGTAATCTCGTTTGATACTCTTAATAAAGATTGTCCGTCTCCTCCCCCCGTGCACGTAGATCTCCTTGTGTGAGATCGAAGCATGTAAATCGTTGTGTTATTTATTATTCTTGTCGTGTGTGTTTGATTTTGAGATATTCACATCGTTGTGATTTTCGTATTCAACCACATCGGATTTATTCGGTTGGTTGGATCTTGTTTAGGAACAACAACATCCTTTTATAATCTATCTACACGTTCTGCACTCTTCTACACTCTTCTCTTAACTACAGCTGTGCACACCATTACAGCTGGCAAAATAAAGTAGACAAATATTTTTGCTTGATAACGCCATTTTTCTTGATAACGCTAACTTTGTTTGTTAACGCTACTTTGCTTGATAACGCCACTTTTGCTTGATAGCTTGATAACGCCACTTTGCTTGTGCTTGATAACACCCTTTTGCTGATAACGCTGCCACTTTGTTGTTACCACTTTGCCATTAACGCCACTTTGCTTGTTAACGCTGAGGTTGGTGTTGACTTCCAACAAAGTCTCTAGGTACCTAACCTAACCCAAACGTACCAAAAACCTTCTCCAATCCGGTAAAACCAAAGCAATATAAGTCCGACTTACTGTTCGAAGCAGTAACAATCAAGAAAAGCGAATAATGAACATAGAAGGTTACTCAGTTGAGGGATTGTCCATACCAGGCCATGAAACTTGCATTGTTTTCCCTAAACTCAATGTGGCTTTCGGCATGGCCCAATGCTCAAAACCTGCAATTTTTCAAGACTTTGTCTTTATCTCCCATGCTCACATGGATAACATTTTCACTTGCTTCAGTTTTAGATATATTTGATTGATGATGTTGTTTGTTTGTTTGTTTGTTTTTTGGTTTGAATTCAGTTTATTTTAAGACTAGAACTGAGTCTGGTTCCTGAGTTTTGCTGCTCATATGATCTAACTATGTATTTTGGTCAGGGAGAGCTGCCTTCGTAGTCAATTCTGCGAACAAATTCGAGAATAAGGCAATCCTTCTGATTCATTTTCAGCTCGTTATTCAGCACAGGTACTTCTTTTTTATGGCTTCTTTACTCATTGACCCTAATGAACTCAGTAAACTGATCTGAAAAGTCAATCAAGGCCCGTCTTAGCTGGATGCTGTTTTTAGCATTGTTAAGCTGCTGAAATCATGTTTGTATATACTTAAAGCATTGGCCTGTAGTCATTGGATGTGTCATACATACGTGCATTGTTCAGTTTTTGAGTTATTCATTCGATATTTTGTCATTCAAGTTGTGTTCTGCTGATAAAGTGAATTTCTTGCTCTGTAAGATTGTTGACAAAAATGTTGACTTGAATCTATTACAGGAAATCCAAGAAGCTGTATCTGGATTGCAGCCACCACTAGCTGGCCAAGTTGTTGCATTTACAGAAGGTCTTTGACAAGATAGATGAGAAGAAGCCAATTGAAAAGATCAGATTTCTTCAACCATGAAAAACCAAACACATTCGATTTTTGGTAGAATAACTGTGGAGTGAGAACATGTGATTATTGGGCAACTTGGATTTTTTTTCTCAATGTGTAAGCTATTACTGCAACGGCTAAACTTTCTCTATCGTCATGGATGGATGGATGTATTGGTGTCTATATGATATTAAATTTTCCTGTGTTGTGTTTGGTGTTAGTGTTAGAGTTTGTACCGACTACCAATACACAAAAGGAGTCCTTTCTAAACAAATCCAAAGCAAAGGCAAGCAAGTTCCGGATTTACACGATCAAATATGAATCATAGGTGTCGGCGACAACAAGAAAAATAAAAAGAGACAAGACGCTATTTGCAAAACCAGATTCCAACAAGTAACTAGTTTTAACTTCCAAGCTCCGCCTGTTCTCAATAATCGAACTTCCCATTTTGTTCTTCTATTTCGCGAGTTTTACCCGAGAACTGAAGACCCATCTCCATGACCCGCCCTAGTCAGCCACTCAAGGAACGGGCCTGCAACTCAGGTAAAGCACAAGCTCTTCGACTTTTCCAATAACTATCTAGCTCACATCAATTTTCTTAGAAATCAAATCTTACCCAGAGAATCCTAAATAGAGAAACTACCCAAAGTCATGATCTTTTTATGCAGACAACTGAAAAGTTGATTGCTTTCATACTGAGACATGTTTGTTTCAATTTAGCTGTCTGTTCAAATTTTCAATTTTTTTTGCAAAATTAATTCCCTCTTGATTTATGTTGTGAGCTTATGATCTGTTTGCTGTTAGACCAATTGCAGAGAGTTGTCGTAGAGAACAGTCATGGTGAGAAGCTTGTGGGAATATTACATGAAACGGGTTCCAAGGAGCTTGTCCTCGTGTGCCATGGATTTAGGTCCTGGAAGGTGATAATTCTTATGCTTTTTTTGTGGTGTGAGTCTTTTGTTTCACAACGCGGTG
This sequence comes from Viola odorata, assembly GCA_963691705.1. Lineage (NCBI taxonomy): Eukaryota > Viridiplantae > Streptophyta > Magnoliopsida > Malpighiales > Violaceae > Viola > Viola odorata. Next base: position 17,756,974 of record OY829545.1, read on the forward strand.
GATGTATACTGTCCTCTTGTGTATCTATATTTCATGATCAATTCTTTAGGAATTACTATCAGAAGTAAAAGTACGGTTTGTTCTTATTGCTTTCTGTGTAGGAGCGTTTACCAATGGTGACCCTGGCTGCTGCTGTAGAGAAAGAAGGGATCAGTGCCTTCCGTTTCGACTTTGCTGGAAATGGGTAACTTTTTGCGATAAATGGAATGTTATGTGACTATACGAGAGAAGTACCTTACCATGAGTATCATGGTTAGGTTAGGGTGCGGGGCAGCGAGAGATATGGAAAACACATTTTTGAATGGCCATTTCTGTTCTCAGATGCTTGTATCAGTTTTGTCCCTTGTTCAAAGATAGAGCTGATAACTAGAGGGATTCTTTGTTATGGACTTTTACAAGTTTTGAACTACATGAACTACTTTATACTAGTTTTAATGTTTTGAAACTTCTATGCTCTATTTTCCAGGGAAAGCGAAGGTTCGTTTCAGTACGGTAACTATCACAGAGAAACTGAAGATCTACGCTCTATAGTCCAACATTTTCGTGAGAAGAAGCGAGTTATAAGTGCACTTATTGGGCATAGCAAAGGTCTGTTTGTCATTGCATAGTTAAGTCTATATAAATAGAAAAAAGAAATTAACAAAGTATAAGAAAGAGAACCACAGCTGCAAACCTGTAAAACTTGGAATAAGGAACTCTGTGGTCGACAATGAACGTAATCACATCACATGAAGATATTATGCAAACCGGATTCCTATCTCTGTAGAATAGTCTTTTGTTTGTTTGCAAATAGCATGATCTATGAATGGTTGTCTGCTAATGGGTTATAATGTGAGCAGTTATTCAAATCTGAGCTTTGGTGGGTCAAATATACACAGAGTTTTTGAATTGGGATCTGGATTCTCCTGCAACTATATTTTCCTTTTCGCGTCAATAGGTTATCACCAAATGCATGTCGAGGAATTGTCGTAGTTTCCAAGGCGGAAGCACTTTGATTTATGGCCAATGTGCTTAGTTTCTGTAAATTTCATTTGCCAATTCCAGGATTTTCCTCTTTAAAGTTTAGCTAATTCATGAGAACAAGATACAATCATTTGTATTATTGCTATTAATCTTTCAGATTCCTTAAATGCCTAGTTTGATTCAAAGGTTTCTTGTAGGAGGAAATGTAGTACTTTTATATGCTTCAAAGTACAAAGATGTGCCTACAGTTGTGAATATTACTGGTCGATTTAATCTGAAGAGAGGCATGGAAGGCCGGTTAGGTAAAAACTTCTTGCAAGTAATCACTCAAAATGGGTACCTCGACGTGACAAATAGAGAAGGTATGCTTGATACCTGACTTTATCTCAAGAAGACAAATTCCAGTCTACGTATTGTTCTTTCATCTCTCCGACTTTGGTCTGATCTTGCATCTTTTAGCATTATATGTAAATCCAAACCTTAGATTGCACATGCTTTATTGTTGAATCTACATGTCATTTCCTAGTCTTGTAGAATATAGCCCAGTTGGCATGCATTTTGGTGAAATTTTAGGTTTGTTTTGCAGGAAAGTTCAAGTATCGTGTGAGTGAAGAAAGTTTGAAGGATCGCCTATCTACTGATATGCGTTCAGCCTGCTTATCGATTCCGCAAGAGTGCAGGTAAGTCAGGCTAGATGGTTTTTATTTATTTATTTAGATGAATAGAGGATCATGTTTTAAAAACCAGGAAAGGAAACATCCAAAATGCCTGGACGAGCCTCACTTTCTTGAACAGATTCTTACATAATGCACGTAATTGCAGGGTGTTGACAGTTCACGGATCTAAGGACTTTGTACCGGTCGAAGATGCCGTGGAGTTTTCCAAGTTGATACCAAATCATAAACTGCACATCATAGAAACAGCTGATCATGAGTACACTGAACATCAAGAAGAGCTTACTTCGGTTGTGTTAGAGTTCTTAAGGAAGGACTCTTATTTTCGGAAGGACATTCATAACTCACCCTCAGCGGATCAACCTTTTCGTTCGAGGTTGTGATAGTGCTGAATAATGTGATGGTACAGAAATTAGATAACACCATCTTGGTTATCTATGGATGCGGATTGTACAGATGGATGTGAATTGTATGTTCTAGGGTTATTAGGGTGCTCTACAACAAAATTGTACCATGCCAAACTACAATTCCTATATGATCAAGAAAATAAAAATCGCCAGTTTTAATGCTCATTTATAAGCTTTATTTTGTTGTATGGTCTCTATAACGAAGAAACTCTTAAAACATTGAGCTGTGAGAGTACTGTTAATATTTATTGGAAGTAAACGTTATCAGAATAATGGGAGGAAAAATGGAGCCAGTTTGATTTAGGGCAGAATGACTTCAACTTCTCACATTGACATCAGTGTCTACCCTAATTGTACAGGTAACTCACCTTAAACTATCTGGAAGTATATTCTAGGAAGAGGAAAACTTAGTTACCATGAACACCAATAACAATAACCCTAAATACTCCATTCAGTACAAGGACCAAAGGCTGCAACCTCAACACAGACACAGTTCAATATAACGTCTTCCTGTTTCCCATTAGACTGGAGCTGTCTTTGGCTTGACACCAATTTTCCTCCAAGAAACGCTAGGCATTATCTGTTTGGTATCAACACGATCCTTGAACTCTACAGCAAAATTGAGTAACGAATCAAGAAGTGAGTCTGAAAGAAGATGCGGTTTGAGTCCTAATTCAATGAGCTTGGTGTGCTTGGCATTGTAGTAATGTTCTTCCGCCTCCACTCTTGGGTTGGGCACAGATGTGGTCTTCACCTCAATACCAAGCTTTTCTCCAGCTTTTGTTACAAGGGAAGCAAGCTCATTGACAGAAAACTGTTCAGTAAATTGATTGAAGACCCGAAACTCGCCAGGCTTTGCTGGGTTTGCAATTGCAAGTTCAACGCATTGAACGGTATCCCGTATGTCAAGGTAGCCCCTGGTCTGCAGATGAATTGGAAGTTACAGAAAATAAGTAAATGCACAATATATGCAAGGAGAAAAAATGCAAATTCATTGATCACAGTAAGACATTAAAAAATTACAGAATGTGATGACCTTGGACCACGAGCCATTCTCCTAGCATAACTTTACATTAATAAGGAGCAAGTGCTAGGCAGTAAATCAGTCAAAATTCTCCATAGCAGACTTATTCAGAGAATAGACATGCGAGTATTCATTCATGTGACTGATTAATTAAATCAAGAAGTGTTCCAGTGAGTATACAGTGAAAAAAATAATTAAAGACATGATAGAATAGAATGATAGGTTCATGATGCTAACAGAATTTTACCTGCCCCCCCTTTCCATACACAGTGAGTGGATGACCAACAGCAGCCTGGACACAAAACCGGTTTAATGCAGTTCCAAACACACCATCATAATCAAACCTGTTGCATAGCTCTTCATGCATCTCTGTCTCATCTGTCCTTACTCCATAAACCACACCTTGATTCAGATCAGTAGCTCTAATTCCCCATGCCTTGCAGGTGAAGGCTATATTGTGTGAGTCGTGGACCTTACTAAGATGGTAGAAAGAGCTGGCTTGCTTGGGATATGGCAAAGTATCCGTTCTTCCATTATGGGTAATTGTAATATAACCCTCCTCAATATCAATGTTTGGCGTTCCATATTCTCCCATTGTACCGAGCTTCACCAAATGGCACTCTTCCCTGAATTCTTTTATAGCGAAAAGAACATTGAGAGTTCCAATCACATTGTTGTGTTGAGTAAAAACAGCTCGTGTCCTATCAATCATTGAATAAGGAGCAGAGCGCTGTTCACCAAAATGAACCACCGCATCAGGTTCAAATGACTTGAAAGTTTCAGTTAAGAATTCAAAGTCACAAACGTCACCAATATACAGCTCAATGCTCTTCCCAGTGATACATTTCCAACAACGAATTCTGTCGTGGATGGAAGAGATGGGAGTCAAGGATTGAAGACCGAGTTGGTGGTCAAAAAGACGACGCACAAGGTTGTCAACTATGGCAACCTCGTAACCTTTGTTGGATAAGTGAAGAGCAGTAGCCCAACCACAGTACCCATCTCCACCAATAACCATGACCCGCTTTTGCTTAGATGGCTCAGGGGAGTTCTGGTTCCCACCAGAACTCGACTGACTTGGTGCTTCTTGGCTTACAGGCGCTGCAGTGGCACGAACAATACAACTCCTTTCTCGCGCCTCACCTTGCAAGCGAAGCTTTGTGAATTTAGATTTGGAGGTCCCAAAAGTAAGAAAGGTAGGATGAGCAGTTGGGCATTGATTCAATGGATTAAAGTAAGGTCTACTGCTGGAAGGCGATAACTTCAAAGAGCAAGAAGTTGAAAGCAAATGTGCCATATTCAGTTCTCAAAAAAGATATGGGCATATACACCTGCAAAACATTCCAAAAGAAAAAAACACAGTTCAAAGATCCAACTAAACCAGGTGAGGAAAAAATAGGAATTAGGAACTAAGAACTAAATCGCAACACTTGCACCAATTAACTCTTCTACAGGCAGACACCAAGTGACTTTAACACATTACAGATTACATAAAGAGGCCCCGACTCGTCAGACTAAATTAAACGACCTTCCAGGTCTTATCAATAGAAAGATGCAAACTTTCAAGCAATATTCAGATCAAAGTACTAATAAAAGAGGGGAAAAAACAAGAATGGGCACTTTTAGCTAAGTAATTAAAAGGGTAGGAAGCAACACCGACATACCAATACACACAGACACTTACCCATAGAGATGCAAAGATAAGGTGTTGAAGAATGAGTAAAATGAGTAGCAGGAAGAAGAAAAGTGAAGGATTACCTTGAGAAATACTGCAGAAAAGTGTAAGGAAATAAAGAGGATTGGACACTCTTGTCTTGTGGGTTTTTGGAAGGTTTTACGGAAGAATCAAAAAGAGAAACAAGAGGGATATGCTTCTGTCTACGCAGTATAAAAATATAATAAAAGATTTTTTTCATGTATTATTAAATTTATTAATAAAGAAAAAGTTAAAAGGGACTATTGAAACAAAGCCCATTTTGTAACAATGGGCTGGGCTTGAACTTATTTTGTTGGCTTAGTCTCGTTTAAGCTCAGCCCATATCCAACTTTACCCAAATTTCTAGTATTTCTTTATTCATAGGAGAATCAAATCAATCGCTCTCTCTTAATTTGTTTTTATACATAAAACAGCCAATTCTTTAATGCTTGAATTTCAAATTCCAATATACAGCCTGTGCATATCGTTTATTTATTTCTTTATTTATTTTCCAAAGAACAACTACTCATCAGAAGCAAAATAAAATAAAATAAATACGTTAGTATCACTCATCAATCACTTGCATAAAACCTGTGCCAAGCAGCAATTCACCTAATCCTCCTTCCAAAAGTATCTCGATTTAAAGAGCGAGAAAGAAGCAGAGGGGACTGGAGTGAAGCAAAAAAGGAGATCTCCTTCCTCATTTCCGCCGATATGGAGGAGGCAAAGAACTACATTTCAAAATCAGAGCTTGAGCAGCACAACAAGCCAGGCGATCTTTGGATCTCTATACAGGGCAAGATCTACAATGTCACTGAATGGAGCAAAGACCATCCTGGTGGTGACCTTCCATTGCGAAATCTCGCCGGCCAAGATGTCACCGATGCATTCGTCGCTTACCATCCAGGCTCCGCTTGGAAACATCTCGACAAGTTCTTCAATGGGTATTATCTTAAAGACTACTCCGTTTCTGAAGCGTCTAAAGATTATAGAAAGCTTGTTGCTGAGTTCTCAAAATTGGGTCTTTTTGAGAAGAAAGGCCGTGTGTTGTCTGTTACTTTCTGCGTTATGATAATGCTGTTTTCTGCGAGTGTTTATGGGGTTTTGTGTTCTGATAGCTTCTGGGTTCACTTGCTTTCTGGGGGGCTGATGGGGATGTTGTGGATTCAAAGTGGGTGGATAGGACATGATTCTGGGCATTATATGGTGACCACTAGTCCTCGCTCGCATCGATTCACTCAGATCCTGACCGGGAATTGCCTTGCAGGGATTAGTATTCAGTGGTGGAAGCGTAACCACAATGCTCATCACATTGCTTGTAATAGTCTTGACCATGATCCAGATCTGCAGCACCTGCCCTTCTTTGTCGTATCTTCAAAGCTTTTTAGCTCAATTATATCTCACTATTATGATAGGAAGTTGAGTTTTGATTCTTTTAGCAGGTTCTTGGTTAGTTATCAGCATTGGACATTTTATCCTGTCATGTGTATTGCTAGGATTAATTTGTTTGCTCAATCATTCTTCCTGCTGTTATCTAAGAACAGGGTACCCAATAGGAGTCAGGAGCTTTTGGGAATACTTTCATTCTGGATTTGGTATCCTTTGCTTGTTTCTTACTTGCCCAATTGGGGGGAGAGAGTGATGTTTGTACTTGCCAGTTTCTCGATTACCGGAATTCAACATGTTCAGTTCTGTTTGAATCATTTCTCATCCACTGTTTATCTTGGACCGCCTAGTGGTAACGATTGGTTTGAAAAGCAAACAAGAGGGACGCTCAATATATCGTGCTCATCGTGGATGGATTGGTTTCATGGTGGATTACAGTTCCAGATTGAGCACCACCTGTTTCCTCGTTTGCCCCGTTGCCAGCTTAGAAAAGTCTCACCTTTTATTGTGGAGCTATGCAAGAAGCATAATTTGAAGTACGATATCGGATCATTCTGGAAGGCCAACGTAAAGACAGTTGAGACTCTTCGAGCTGCAGCCTTGCAGGCTAGGGATCTTAACAATCCAGTTCCAAAGAATTTAGTGTGGGAAGCTGTTAACACGCATGGATAAAAATAGAAGATGTATGAAGCTTTATAAGGTTTTGGTGCTGCAGCTATTTATTATGCCTACTCGAGTCTGTGTCTCTGATGATCAGTGGGTGTTAGTAGCTTCATTTGATTGATGTTTGAGAGTGGTCAGCTGGTCATCCTTGGTTATCAGTTGAAGAATAATCACCATCTGTCATTACTTGGAGGCTTTAGTTGCTTGTAATTTGAGTTTTTTTCCCTCTTGCTTTTATGTATAAGGTTGATTCGTTTAGTCTTTTGATTAGGTGAAAGAATCAGTCATTATTTCTGATATGAAACGCTGTCTTCCCATGTAGCATTGCTAGTTCACTATCTTCTTTCAAAGCTCCAGTCTCCATTATATGCTTACTTTGCTTTTTAAATCTCATTGTTGTGCGAAGCCAATTCGCTTAATCAGTCTGCTGCTGCTATAGTGCTATATAGTTATTGTAGCTCGGGTGATCTTGTTTTGTTGGAATTGATTTCTAGTTACTTTTCTTAGAAATCTGCCTGATTTGTTCCAACAAGTTTGCAGCACAGTCCTTTTGTTGTATCGTTTACTAACTGCAGAACAGTTCCTCGAGCTGTGCCTGTTTTAATATGCAGAATTCATTTCTCTCCCAGAATGCCTCAAAAAAAATTCCATTCTTGGTGGAAGAGAAGAAAAGAATGTCAAATCTTGGAGTTCAATTGCAGCAGGAGGGGATTCAATTGCCTTGTTTAGCTTAGTTGATCCCTAGCAGAAAATTTTACAGAATTCACCAGAAAGTTTAAATATTTGATTAATTAATCAAAACTAAAGATATTATTAGTTCCTGGATTTGTAAATGGGGCGATAAACAATGGTATTAAATACTAGCTCAGAGCTGTAAGGGGATGGGCATCTTTCAGAATCAGGATTATCTTAATTTTGATAAAAACCATTGATTTGAAAGTAATTTACTGCTAAAGAAAATGTGATCCTATCCTGTTATTCAATAAATTCGAATTATTGCTTTATTACTCGTGTTTAAGAATGTTATATCACTCACCTCGACCATATGACAGTCTGTAAATATAAGTTTTTCTCAGATAAATTAAAATTAAAATGTGTTGGGCTCCTTGTCTGCTTATTAATTGCAATCCTAAACTATTATTCGCATCACATAAATATGATTTGGTACGACATTTTGATCGAAATTATCATTATGGATTTTTAACGATAAAAATAATTAAAATAGACCATTTACTTGTCGAAATTAATATTTGAAATCTTCGTTAATATGTCACAGTTAAGTTTGCTGAGAGTGAATTTTATTTTTGTTTTTTTCTTCTTCCATAAATACGTATCATATAAATATTACGTATTTTTCTACTAAAACGACGTTGTCGTTTCGATCTCTATCACTATCACAATACCATCATCCTCCAATCTCTCTCTCTATCCCGTCACCAACCACCTCTGACCACCACCAGCACCGCCGGCGACGACAACCACCGCCCCAACAGACCATCTATGTGACCTCTCTTCCAGATCCGGTGAAACCCATCAACAATCCCATCGACTTCAGTTTCATTCAGCTGTTTCCTTCTTACTTTGCCTACCCATCGCTCTCTCTCTCTCGTCTTGAAATAACATCCGCCATGACTAAGGAGCACCATGCTTCAACCCATACGACAACAATGGAGGGTACTGCTCTTTGTTCCTCAAATTCCTTGTTCTTTTTTTTGTTTCCTCAATTTATGTATACGCGTTTTATTGTTTTGATTGCTGGAGCTGACTACTGTGTCATCGTGGCGGATACTCGTATGTCCAGCGGTTACAATATTCTCACCCGCGAGTACTCTAAAATAAGTAAATTTTACGCTCTTTTTTCTCCCTCTTTTATTGAGCAGCATGGAAGCTAAGTTAGGGCTCTTGGGCATTTTTCATATTTTGATATTTAGGGATCTGGAGGAGAGGTCCCATAGATGGTCTGTTGGGGCGGTGGTTGACGAGTACTCGTCGCCAGCGGTGCTGGTGGTGGTCAGAGGTGGATGGTGACCGGATAGAGAGAGAGATTGGAAGATGATGGTGGTGTGATAGTGATGGAGATCGAAACGAGTCGTTACGTGTCAGAAAAAAAAAACTAAAAAAATCTACTTCATTTTAACGGAGAATACAAAATGTCATGTCCTAAACTTAAAAAGCAAATTGAAGTTTGATTAACCAGCTTTTAATCAAAACACAATTAAACTCTTCTACTATAACTCAATCTCTTCATAAAAAAATAATTAATACTAATAAAAAGCTCTATTTCAAACCCACATCTGATTGGGTAAGATCAAATATTCTAAATTTATCCTGCTAAAATTTTCAAAATAATCTCACCACTACACGATCCCCACTCTCACCTTATATACATCTATAAACTGCCCTGCACTCTGTTCTCTCCTCCTACATTCTCTCCTTCCGGGCCACGATGCCCAGCAAATTCTGCACCCTAAAATCTCTAACAGACAGCTCCCATTTCATTTCCATTTGTTGACATGACTGCCCCGTCATCGTCATCAAAAATCGCGGCTTGCGCAGCTTGTCGACACCATCGCAAGCGATGCGCACCGGATTGCCCACTCGCTCCATTCTTCCCTGCGCATCGCCAGAAGGAATTTCGTAATGCACACAAGCTGTTTGGTGTAAGTAACATACTCAAACTACTCGAAAAGCTCACTCCACATCAGAAAAATGAGGCCATTACGTCGATCATCTACGAAGCCAATGCTCGCGACGCAGACCCAGTTCGCGGATGCGTGAGTTGGATACCCATGTTGCTGCAAAAGATCAAACAGGTAGAGACAGAGCTGTATTTTGTGACGCAGCAGTTGGATTTTTATCGCAAGAAAGGTGGGATTGGGGAGATGGGAATGAGTTCATCGGATTTATGGGGGGTGGATCTTCAAAATCCTGTTGCTGGGTTCCCAATCCAACCACAAGATGGAGATGGGTTGCAGTATTTTGACTGGGGGTGTAATGAGCACAAGGTGTTTGATGGAATTCCTGTGGTTAAACTTGAGAGAGAAGGGTCATCCTCGTCTTTACTCATTGATGCTAACGGTAATGGTAATGAGCCACAACAACCACAACCGTCTTTATTCGCGCAGATTAATGATCAATAACCATCTAAGCTTGGGAATGGCAATTTTGGTGCTGGGTTTGATGAGGGAAACAGTAAAATTTTGGTAGAGTACACAAAATCTTGAAATTTGTTGCATATTCATTCTTTTTCTTTTCTAATTTTCCTTGTGTGTACTGTTTGACTTTCTACACTAAACACGGAAATAATATTCTTGTTCTTATCTGATTTCACAAATGATTTTCTAATTGTGCTCATTTCTGATGCATCGATCATTATTTAAAGAAAATGGGGTTAGGAAATGGGAACTGAATTGTTCCGAAGAAATAACATAGTTAGTGGTTTTTGTTTATGAGATAAATGTATAATTAAGAAGGATAACTTTTTCTTCTTTTGAGTTTTTAGTATTGACCGGGAAGAATCCTTCATGGACATTGTTATACTAATTAAATCAGGAATTCTCGAACTAGAAATATTCTGCACTCGATGTTTTAAAGGTATGGTGGTCCCTTCTAATTTCTCTTCATAATTCAAGTAAAATATCATCTAGGAGACTAGGAGGAAAAAACTTGGGTAATATCATGATCTAGGATGATGACACGTGCCCCAAATAGTGCTAGAATACCACTATTCTTGACATTTTTGGACACGTGTCATCATCCTACATCATGAAATATTAGTAAATATGCATAAAACATGTACATTGGTAATATAAAATGACAAAAAATTAGTAGTACTAAAATGTTAATTATTTAAAATTAGAGGGAGTTGAATTTTCTATTTATAAAGTTTACTTTTTATAGTCCAGTTTTTTATTTTTATTATAGAATAAAAAAAGAGTACGGTCCATAAGCTTTCTAGTCTTCTAGTATCCACCGGACCCAAATGAATGACAAAAAAAAAGATTGGCTCTTCGTAAATGTGAGCATTCAAGGAAGTAGGCAAAGCCCACGTGACCCAGTGATGAAATTCAGAATTTCTCCTCTCTCTAAAACATTCTTTTCTCGGTCACCCACGCAAAATATTCTCTAGTCAGCCGACATCTAACTTATTGGTTATTCGATGACAGTAGAATATCTAGCTTATTGGTTATGTACTGATAATAAAATATTTAAATTCGAATTCGAATACCTTCCTTATTGTATAAATACTTTCTCCGTTCTTGGGAAGGATTGCAAAATATTTAAGATAATAACCTTTTAATATATTTGGCTAGTTTGGTGGTGGTGACTGGTGATGATGGAGGACCATGACTATTTCGTGCGGAGGAGAGAAAGTGAGGAGGAAAAGAAATTGTGCATTCTCATTAGTTCCTTTCTCATTGGATATGACAACCCAGGTGACAAAGAAGGAAAGGGTAATATTTTATTTCAGGGTAACACAATAAGACTAAAATGAAATGCAATGAAATACTAAATCCTCTGACCATATTATTAGGTTTACACTCCCATCAAAAAATAAATAATCACCAATTCACAATCTTAATTACCCAAACTAAGCAAATGCTAAATCTGTGTTTTCATACCCTAATCAATCAGCTTCCGCTAGTGAAATTAATAGTGTTTTCAGATAAAGAAGGTGATGAATCAGAAGAAAGATCATTCAAGATAGAATTCCTGCCACCCTCTCTGCAAGCACCCTTTGTCCTGATATCTTCAATCATCACATGAACCATGCTCATCTTCGGCCGGTCCCTGGCGGACGGAGCCAAGCAGAGCAGAGCTACTTGCATCAGAGCCACCATCTCCTCCTCCATCTCTTTATACCTCAACAGCTCAAAATCAAACACTTCCCATGTCCACTCCTCTCTTGCCACTCTCTGCACCCATTTCACCAGACTCGTCTCCCCCTCCCCCGTCGGCATTTTCCCTGTCAAAATCTCCAACAAAATCACCCCAAAACTGTACACATCGCATTTCTGTGTGAATTTAGCACCAACGTGGCTGTTCTGCATCAGCTCCGGCGCTCGGTAACCATTGTTGTTGGCCAGAGATGGTGAATGCAGTAACTGGTAAAGACCAATGTCGGAAATGCAGGCATTTCCTAAATGATCAATCAAAATGTTTGATGATGTCAGGTTTCCATGGATGAGCTTTGGTTTCTTACATCCGTGGAGAAAAACAAGACCCTGTGCAGAACCTGAAGCAAGTTTTAACCTTGTAGTCCAGTCCAATGGACTCCTTCCTGGTCCTCTATTCTCTACAATTATCACCAAAATTTAATCAAGAAATCAAGTCAAGTGCACTTCTAAATTTCTAATTACTTCATCTACTGAATTTAATTTATCTAAATTTACAGTTCGAGCATGATTAGACTCTAAATTTGCTTAGCGATTAAATTTAATTAGTGAAAAGAAGAATTGAGAGAACAAATTAACAAAATGACTAACCATGTAATGCTTGATGAAGGCTTCCATTTGGGAGGAAATCATACACAAGAAGCAACTCCTCATTGGAATTGAAGTATGCTCTAAGGCTAACAACATTGCAGTGCCTCAATCCACCAATCATCCTCAGCCACCCATCAACTTCCTTCCTCCTACTCCTTTGCCGCACCCTCTTCACCGCCGCTACATCGCCGCCGTCCAGCACCACCTTGTAAGTGGTACCCACGCATCCTTTTCCTAACAATTCAGCTGATGACTTCAACAGATCATCCACTCCACTAAACCCCTTGCAGCCCTCAAACACCACCATCTCCTCGTCTCCACCATAACCACCACCACTACCGCCGCCAAAATTACCATAATGCCCGCCGACTTGGTGATGGGTCCCACCAACTTTCCTCTCCACCTGGGCCCCATTGCTCATCCTCTTCCTCCTGTAAAAGCAACACCACGTGATAGTCACGAGCGCTGCCAGAATCGCCAATACGTCGACACTCACTATGAGCAGTACAACCCAATTGCTCAATTTGCCACTTTTCCCACTTTCTCCTGATTTGGCGCCGAATTTCACGGGCTGACTCTCGACCGTCTGATTAACGCACTTCTTCATCAGCGGCTTCCCACATAAATTCACATTCCCATTAAAAGAACTCGCCGGAAAACGAGACAGCCACACCGGAATTTCGCCGGAGAGGTAGTTATCCGAAACATTGAACTCCGAAATATAAGACGGCGGCAGGGAGTTAACAGAGCCAAGAGTTCCGGTAAACGAATTGCCCTCCAGCTGTACCGTTAACAAGAGGGGCAGCGTACCCAGTTCCGAGACAGGAATCTCTCCATGGAAGCGGTTGTAGGAGAGGTCAAGACGGCGGAGGCGGCGTAAGTGGGGGATTCCGTCGGGGAAGGAGGAGGAGAAGCGGTTGTGGGAGAGGTAGAGGTGCTTGAGGTTTTTATGGGAGGAGAAGTTGAGTGGGAAGGAGAGGTGGTTGTGTTTCAAGCTGAGGAGACGGAGGTGGGTGAGTTGAGCGAGTTGGTCGTGAGTTGAGTCGGTTGAAGTGAGGTTCAAATTTTCGAGAACGAGTCGGGTTACCCGGCGAGTTGGTGGGTGGCAAACGACGCCGTACCAGGAGGCGGAACAAGGGTCGCCGGAGTGAGAATTTGTTGAATTGTTGGTAAGGACCCAAGAGGAGAGGGAATTAGATGGGTCGAGTAAGGAGGATTTGAAGGAGAGCAAGGCGGTGAAGTCGTCGTCGGAGGAAATCGCGACTGAAAATAGAAAGAAGAAGAAGAAGGTGAAAGGAAGTTGTTTTTTTACCATTTTATTTTTTAAGGTTTCTGTTTGGTGGTAACTGGGAAATGGAATAGTGCAGGAATTAGGAATTCAGGAAATTAAGGAATGGAAGGAATATAACGGAACGGGTAGCCGTTGGGAATTGAATGTGTTTGGGAACAAGAGCATATGCATTCCGTGTAATGGAGAGCGTTTTGTGTTTGTAATGTATAAAAGGAACACGTGAATGAATTATGAATTTTGCACGGCAATTTTTCAGGAAAGCATAATTGACTCAACTGGTTGAGTTAGAGAATTTTTATGAATTTAACTCAAACTCGTGTTTTGTCACCCGTACGTAATCATTAACTTATGATATTGATCGATAAGTTTTTTGATTATAAGTAAATGACTCATATTGTTATCGGTGATTAAATATTCAAGTTCGAATTCTAAGTCTATTTATAAAATAATAAGAAAAGGAGAAGGATAGTTTTGTAGGTGAAGTTTGATTTTTGTTGAACGGCTATTCATGGATATATAAAAATGGGAATAATTTAGGAGGTGGTGGAGTATGGGTGGGCACTGGCCAGTGTGAACTGTGAACAGAGAGGGTGTGAAAGCGAAAGGAGGATGGTAATGGTATGGCGGTCCAGTTAGCAATGAAGCGGACAAGTTTGTCTGGTGGTTATTTATGCCATGAAATCAGTAGAAGACTGGCAGTGGGCTGTATCATGTCATGGGCCATTCTACTTTTTTGTGCACTTCATGGCCCATGAAAAATAAGAACAGAAGCCAGTGCTCGCTGTCCAAACCCAAATGGGCTGGGCTCAAAGGCTACTGTCTTAAGGCCCAAAATCACAACTTAGAATCAAATCTCCAAAAAAAAAATTGGTCCCCAAGGCCATCTAATTTCTTAGCGTCGAAACAAAGGCCAGGTACTAAAATGTAATAAAAGTGAGATCCAATCCAAGGGCACACGAATCTTTTATTTTTTACATTATCCTTCTTCTTTTTCTAGTTTTTACAATGATTAATTAATTCAATTGTTTGCTGATCTAATCCTAAATTAGCTTTGTATTTGCTGATTTGCGTTAATTTAATTTTTATCTTATTTTTAAAAAAAAAACTAACTTCATTATTTTAATGGAAAAAAATTAGCTCATTATTAATTTATTTCTTTAATAAAAATAAAAAGATAATAAGCTTCATTATCAATTCACACCTCAAACCTCGGGCGAAGACTTGAAGTCAACTTAACTCAAGATCTCCCCATTAAATCAATACACGCCTACCAATTATTTATTCCGATAAAAATGTCGGCTGTTATTCTCATAGTTTTAGTCTGTGTGTGTATTAAACAACCGAAAATTGAAGTTAAAAGATGATGTAAGAATGGAATACTATTAGTATTTTACTATCAATAATATTGTTGATTGTATTTTACCATTGATTAACAACCACAAAATTACATGTCAACTTTTGTTGATTAAGCTAATAGACTAAGGTAGCTTCTTAGGTAGCGTTTAGTGATTCTCGGGAAAGTAATCGAAAAGAAAATTAAATTATTATGTTTGGAGATATTTAAAATTTATGAGAAAGTAATAGTTTTATATTTGTTTTGCAATCGAGAATTCTAAAAGAAAGTGGAAAAAAACTACTAATTTATTCTTAAATAATAAGATTCTCCAATCTCTAGTTAGCGATCAATGGGAGAAAGTGGAAGGGTAAAGGAAGGTCGGTTCCCAAAAATTTACTTTCGTCAACCAAACACAAAAAAAACTAAAAAATTCATATTTTCGAATCACTTCTTTCCAATTCCACCGATCAAATAATACCTTAATTTACATAGGATTATACTTCAAGATTTGTCACAAGTCACAAGTCACAAGCCACGGGCATGAAAAGGAAGAGCACATTTATTCATGAAAATAGACCCCCATTAATCTCAACTACTTTACCTGACTGATCGGTTAAACCTCAAACGTTGTTGGTGGAAACCAACAGCTCATTAATTCTCACTACGTGCATCAGCTCTCCTCTATAAGTATGGATATTCATACGTAATGTATTCCTAATTACTACTCGTTTAAGAAATCCGTATTTTTAAATCTTTTTTAATATAATTTTATTTTTGATTAAAAAATTTACATATTAAAATTGAATCAAATTCATAAATTGATCTGGAGAGCAGATTTAAGAAAAGAAGAAGTAGGGAGTAAAATGACGAATAGTTTGAGAGAGTATTTAGTCGAGACATTTCTGGAAAACTCAACTGATCTTCCCCCCAAACAAAAATGACAAATCACTCGCTCTCATGCCCTCACTGTCACACCCCAAAAAAATCAAGAATGGGCATCCCTTTCTGTTTCTTGACTTCTAGTGGTAGTGGCAAGAATAGGTTTTTCTAATTTTTGTCTACTAATCAAATCCATCACTCCACTTTAGAATTACGCCTCAAAAAGTTATACAAACCCAATAAAAAAAGATAAAAGAAGAAAAACTGATCAACCAAATCAAGACTGACGTAATTAACACTAATCAAAAATATTACTAAAAAATATTAAGAGTCAATTTCCAGATCTTGAGTCTCAAATCAACCTTACACTTAACCCCATTAGTTACCGCTACCGTCGGTGACTTACCTTTCGGCACGCTAGCTTTAATCCCATCACACGTCACTCTAATCCCGACCTTCTTCATCCTCAATTTCGAAATCGTCACCTTCACTTTGGTATCCAGCACCATCTTCATCTTCACCGTCCCCAGATCTTTCTTTTCCAGATCAGATCTCAGCGACTTCACCGAATCCACGTCAATTATATCATCAGACCGTGAAACCACAACGTTCTTGAAGCTCGTCTCGTTCTTAGTCCCCAAATCGAAAGCAGGCAGCGTCCCGTTCCCGAGCAGCAGATCATCTTTGCTCGTCAGGAAAGAGACGGCGAAGGGCTCGTAAGAGAATTTTAGGTGGGAATTTGGGTTTTTGGCGATTAGGGTGAGATTGAAGACGGTGGAGAGGTGAGCGGAGGAAGAGTCGGCGGCGGTTGTGAGATTCAGGCGGTGGATGCGGGCGAACGGGATGGAGAAGCTGGGGCGATGGGGGCGGTAGAGAGTGAAAAGAGCAGCGCCGACGATGGCGCCGGCGAGAATGAGGAGGAGGATCACAATGGTGGTCCAGATACAGCAGCAGCAGCAGAGATTTCGGCCGCTGCGGCGGCGGCGGCGGTTGTGGGGTTGCGGGCGGTAAGGAGGGCGGGATGTGTGGTTGTAGAGGTTGGATTTGGCAGCGGGAGGTGCGGCTATGGTGCCGTTGGTGATGGTAGTGCGAGCAGTAGTGCCATTGACGGCGGCGGCCGTGCCGTTGGCGGCTGGCTTGGAGGCAGGGAAGACTCTGTCTGACATGGGGAGGAGTTGGGTCTGAGAAAAAGAAATTGCAGACAACTGTTTGATTTGATTTAATGAGTCTATGAGAAAAGAACAGAGAATGTAAATTTAAGAGAGAGGAGAGGTGAAGCAGAGAGCACAGAGAGAGAGACGGTTTAGCAAGAAAGGATGGTAACAGCAGACCAAATATGGAAAAAACTACTATATAATTTCCTTTATTTTTTCTATAAATAAAAATATATAAAAAATTCCTTTATTTCCTAAAAGAACTAATTAGAGTTGCTGTGATTTCAGTGTCATTAGAGTCGTTTATACTTTCTGCTTGTGTGGCTTTAATTTGCCTATGAGTTTTTTTGGGATGATCCTGCGGTTAGAAAATTTTAAGTACATCGAAGATACATATCACTTGAGATCTTTCCACGTAAAAAATTGACACGTATCAATAATTAAGTAAAAAACGAAATATAAACCCATAGTTTTTTTCTAATTTTTATGGCATTTGTCTATGGAAATTAGCTGTTGAGAAAGGTATTTTGCTGTCTTTATTTGGAGTCTCAATTCTCAAGGAAAGAATCAACGTTTGTGAAGGAAATATAAAAAAAAGTTTGAAATACTAACTATTTTAATAATAAAATTGTACTAATTAATGTGTCTTGAGTTTATCTCTTTGTAGTTAATTTATATTATTATTTTTATTTAAATAAATAACTATAAAGTAAATGTGAAAATAACACGTATATTTTTAGCATAAAAGTTAATAAAGGTGTCGGTATCTCTCCGGCACTACTTAATATAAAATATTTAAAATAAAAAAAATAGGGTAATAACTTGATTTTAAATTAGCCAAGTATTGAACGTAACCTTAATTTTCAAAATTATTAAAGGAAATAAAAATAAAAATGTACTCATAATTAATTATAAAATGTTTCGTGATAGGTGGGGACAGGATAAAGGGGTAGAGAGAGATGTACCAAATCCGAGCCCATAAAAGGGAGTAGTATAAGAAGAGTTCCACCGAGGACGGTCTCGATACGTGTTTCCAAACCTGGCATTGATTCAGAGCTTAAGCTAAAATAATTAGTTAACTAATCCAAGTCTTAATCACCCCTTAACTTAAATCCCAAGTCAATAATTACCCCACTAATTATTCCTTCTTTCGCGGCTTCTAACACAATTTAACCATTATTTATCCAATCATCACCACCTCCTTATCATACCAATTTCTAATGAATAACAAAACAATACGTAAAATCATTGGTTGTAGGATGGATGAACCTACGGATTTCTCCTCAGTTGGTCGTAGGATGGATGCATTATTTGTGAGCTTCTATTGTAGAATGGATGAAATCCTTGCTACCAGACTGGCCAAGGGTTCTAATAGCCGGTCCATCCATCGAATTGGTCGGTTTGATTTTAATCACTATAATTAAAATTTACTATCATTTTTTGAAATTCTACCAAATTTAAATGCAAAATAGTCGACATATAACATAATGATCTGATATCGAATATTCTTAACGAAACAAAAATGTTGATGCAGATTTCACGACACATAGAAGTTAAAACCTTAAATGGGACGAATTTTTTGAACCAGGGTCACCGACAATACAAGCAAGATATGTTTAGTCCTTGATCTTAGGTTATTATTTATTACCACGACCAGTACTTTTGTCACTTTTCAATGACGTGGCTTTTTCCACTCCCTTAGTAAACAAACCCAAGTTACCCAACAAGCAAGATAATGTTTATTTATGTAACATGATTCCAATTAATTTGACAATAGACCACCCTTTTTTACTTCAGATAATTACGTGTTATAATTTTTAAATTCTTATTGGTGATTCATCTTATTTATATCGGATCGGTTCAATAAAAAATTAAAATTTTAACTGTTTTTTTGACATTTTATTTTAGGCGTCAAAATACCAAATTACTTTTAGACCTACTTTGCCACAAACAAATAAAAGTAGTTTTGAACAATTTTTACCCAAAATTACATATATATGTATATATTTTTTGTTTTCATTGATATCGGAGGATAGAAAGAAGCATGATTGATGACCCAAATCAAGGGCTGAAAAAGAAATGACCCACTCAATTAAATTTCAGGTGGGTTAGTGGGTATAGTATATATCATTCATTAGAGCCTCGCCAAAGTAAATAAATATATTTCTTGCATCTCAGCCGACCCTGCAGTGTAACAAAATGACCAATAATGTTCGTTTTTAAGTTCAGCAATCGGATTCGAACCTGAACCTGAACCTTCACTGGTAATTTTACCATCAGCTGACAATTAGTTGACTACGCGTCTAGCGACAGATCACCAAATATGTTTAAGGGTTCATACTTCATAATCTAGAATTGAATATTCCACCCACATTTGCAGATAAATAACTCACCCATCTTCTCTTCTGAAAACTTGATGAAATTTTTTTAAAAATTTGAACTTATTATTTTTGAGCAATCATTTCGAAGCATGCCACAAAACAACCACTATTCATCTGCAATGCTGCACATGGATGTTAGCATTTAGATACACGGCCGCAAAAATGTGACCAAAAGGCAACAATTTACATGTGCAGCCATGAGCATGTCTGTCTCCTAAACCCAAAGTTGTGTGCCAAACATGTGGCGTAAAATTGTTAATTGTAAAGACAATTCAAAATCATGATCTAGAAGACTAGAACTACCAAAAGACAAAACCTTCTTGGTTGCTGTCACCGTCCAGAGAAAGATCGAACAATGAGAATGAAATGCCCCAGTTGAAGCACCAGTTCTCTACAATTAATACACCATTTCAAGGTCAAAGAAGACAAGGACATGCTTTCACCTGCATCGACGACAACCCATGTCATAATTTTAGAATCTGCGGTTAGGAGGGTCATGTGTCAGCTAAACCATACCCTCTGTTTCTACCGCAATATGTCTGAAGCAGTAGATAGAAAACAAAAAAACCATTTGAGAATGTCATAGAGAGAAAACAACATGGAAGAATGTGTTGCATTTCATAGTTTCAGAGGCATAATGTGTTTCATTTTCTTCAGATGCGCAGGAAGCTTATGGAGAAGTATAGATTTTGTTGTAGTGTTTAGGGGCTCTCCTTACAGTAATCGTTTGCGCACCTTCTGGTTGGAGCAAAAGGCACGTCTTTACTGTTTCTCTAATCTTGAATGACGCTCTTTAAGGTCACCTAATCTGTTATCAGCCACACAAAATGTCAACGCATAAATAATTCCTGTAGTCCAAACGAATAATACTAATATTAAAAAGAGAAAATAGCAAGTGAAGGAAGCTGAGAATATTGAGGTAATGGAGAAAAGGATCTCATCAAATATGTCAAAGAAATATATCAAATCTACTCACCTTTGATATCTAATATTTCTGCGTATAAGCATAATAGTGAGCAAAACAGGAACCGCTGCTGAGCACAAGTGCTCCAGGGAATGGCCGCTAATGAGGTAATGACTTGCCTTGTATATTTTCTTGTCAAGAGCATGTTCAAACTTGGATATCAGGCAAACCCCTGCACAACATGGAGTTACGGTAGAGGAACAGGTGGGACAAGAACAGACAAAACATAAACCATTAAAAGCAGGGAATGGACAAAAATCTAAAAAGTTTACTCATAAAAATGAAACAATAGCATTGAATCTGAAACTATTTGCGAAACATTTTGACATACGAAGGTTTCAGAGGTCTACATCCAATCACCTCTATAGATGTCACTTGGGTTGTCAAAATAAAATCAAATACTGCTATATCAGCATGTACCATAGATGCATTGGTTTTCTCTTTGGAATTTCCAAGTAGAAAATTACTACTGGATAAGTGTGTGGTGTTTAGCTAGCATGTGAGAGAATTCTGATGATTGAGATAAAAAGTTCCATCAAAACTGATACAAGGAAATAATTTCAGGAACAAAACAACTGAAACACATTCTCTTGTAAAGTATAATATATAAAGTACTGTTTTTTTTGTAGAGCATCATACACTTTAAGTTCTTCTGTTTTTCATGGTAGACTCCAGGTTGCTAGAAACAACCTCTGAACTGTATGTATATGCATGACATTAAGCAAAATATGATATGGGCACACTTTCCCCACAGACGATACAAGACGCGTCTTACAGCTCCATTGTTTGTTACAATAATGTTGCTTTCACTAGATTGACACGAAAAATACATAACAGCAGAAGTCTACATCCTCTCATAACTAGGATATATATATATATTTTTGAATGAAGAAGAATTGAATACCTGCTGTGCAAAGCCAAAAAATGGAGTGTGTATATCTGGGTGGGTACAAAAAGGCCATTCCAGGGATGGCTACACATGGAATCAACTGGAACATCATGCACAATCTAAGATCATTAAATATTCTGCAATCAACTAGCAACCCATTCTTCAGAAAAATAATTCAGAGATTCTTTAATGCAAGAATTACAATAAATTTAACAAATGGCTGAACGTTAAATCCTGGAATTAGAAAACGAACCTTGAATAAGCAATACTAAGTAAAACAAGAAACAGTAGTCCAAACAAACAACTATATCCAGCCCTTCGCCCCACTCTCTCCACAACAAAACTTGAGAAAACTGAAGAATACGCTATCATCATCTGCATTGAACAATCCATATCATGACCTTGACCAGAAAAACATGACACAAACAGTAAAGAACTCCTAACATAAGAAACAACCTCAACGTCTTGACTTTCAAATAAAAGAAATTCTCCCCAACTCTTCCAAAAATGTATGTCATCTTTCCCCAACTAACCAACTAACCAACTAGCCAAATGTGTAAATTAGGGGCTGTTAAGTATAACAGAAAGCGCACGCTCTTCACTGTCATATTGAGTGGTAGGTCATATTCACGATCAAAACATGACACAAACAGTGAAGAGCTCCTAACATACAAACCAACCCCTATATCTTGACATTTTTCAATGAAAGAAATTATTTCAAAACTATGCATCTCTCCCAACTAACCAAGTAACCAAATTGTAAATTGGGGATTGTAAAGTATAACAGAAAGCGACGATTCTCCACTGTCATATCCAGTGTTAGGTAATAACAACTCATGCTTACAAAATACTCATTCTCTAATCAGGTTCACATTCCTAGATTTCCTAACCAAACCAACCGGACCAAAACACAACAAGAAACAAGCAAACACGAACAACCGAGTGAAAATGCACAACCAAGTAGCCAAGCTAACCGGGAAGGTGTCCCACATTACTCGACTATCATCAGGCTTGAGATGATAATAAGCAGAACCAAAAGCCACCCCAACTATTCCTGCATAGAACAATGCCCAACCCCAAACCTCTCCACGCAAACTGCATTAGAACAAACGCCATAAAAAACAAGAACAACAAAACCATAAACCCAAAACCCATAAATAATGGTAACAATGACAATACCTGAAAGTAAACAAGCATCCTTGAAGAGAAAGCACAAAACCAACAACACCCACAAGCAAAAATGGGAAATTTGTGATCACATTCAAAGTGTTGGGCACTCCTGCAAAAAACGAATGAATATCCAGATAGTCAAAACTTATGAAACCATCAAAACCACTGAAGTAAGAGATGGGTATGGATTGAAGAGTACCAAGGAAATTGCGCATATCAGCGAACAGGTGGTGTTTGTTAGAAGGAGGAATCTTAGGAGTGGCCAACATTAGACAAACCCAACACAGAAACGCTCCTCCCCAGATATGGCTTTTCTTCCCCCTCCCCATTTGTATCTGCATCTGTTTCCACACCATTTTTTCGTTCTTTGGTTTTTCTCTATAGAGCTCCGCCTTCCTTCCTCCCTATGTCCAATCCAATATGTTTCTTTCCCTTTCGGTATCGGCGATGTCACACGGCATTCGAAAGAGAACAGACAAAGATGGATTCTGTGCATCTGCAGTTCTGCCAAATCAAAAAATTGTCAGACGACATGAAGTTGGTGCTCAACAAGGAGGAAGCTGATGGACGCAACGAATGACGCGTCAGTTAGTTAATTGTGCAAATTGCAAAGCACATTATGGGCCGAATATGGGCTTGACATTCTTATGGGCGGACAATGCCAAGTAAATGGAGCTTTATGTTAGCTTTAGCTAAGATCCCGAAACTTATATGATGGCAATTCATTGAAACAAGTTAAGCATCTCCTAACATTGTCATCACACTATAGACTATAGTATAGTGTCCTCTTTCTTAAGCAATGAATATCAAGTTGCCATAGTCAAACCCAACATCATTAGACCATTCTTTTGTTCTTTGATTTATGACCACTAAACACTTCCATTAGTGGTGCTGTAATATAATAATCCTTTTAGGTTTTACTCAAAACTCAAGCAAACATACATTTTTAAATGTAAACTTACCTACTTTGCTTTCATTAATAACTTCTTATACCCAACATACTTATATTAATTAATCCTCGCGTAATAATTACATATCTCCAATACCAATAATATTAATCTAATCCATATATTTAGAAATAATTATAGTCTATAGTTTTAGTGGAACACCGACAAAAAAAACCAAATGGAACATCATAAAGGTTGAAATTGGTGGAAGTATGGACCACTAATATTTTCTATTTATTTTTAATCTTTTAAGACCAATGTTCTTTGACCCAATTTCTCCCACCACAACTAAATTTCCCAAATAAAAAATAAAGATGGAGAGTCTCTTTCAGTTGCATATTAATTAATATAGTATAATTGATAAGATGGAGAGTTTCATTTAATTCGAAATGAGTGGATGAAATAAAAAATTTAAAATCGTAAGAATTTACATATTATAATAATTTAAATTATTATTATATATAGTCATTTTTTTAGATAATTTGATTAATAATGATAATTATTTTTTAAACTAAAATGGTATCATTTTGACCTACTTTGGGTTTGGAAAAAAATGGTATCGTTTAGTATTATTTTTTATAAATTGACATATTTTTCAAACTCGCTAAATTCAGACAATTTTACCAAGTTTATATGAAATTTGATTTTACCTGCTTTTAAGTTTGTATACGAATTGACTCATTTTAGAAGTTAAAAACAAAACTCACAGGTTTAACAATAGAGCTTAGAACTAATCATTTTAAGCTAAAAGTATTCTAATTTTATAAACCAATAATAATGGCTAATACGGTGTGGTAAACTAAAGTAGAAATTGGAAGCCTTGCATTTAAGAGAAATCTCCCACGTGCTTCACAACCAAGCACACCCCTAATATCCGGATAAGCGTAAACGCCAGCCAGATAACCCACTGCTCTGACCAAACTACCCACTCCACAGTCCACTGCTCCCATTCCTAATTTAATATCCAGGGTCAGATCAGTAATTACTCCATTTCCACCTCTGCAACCATACCAGAAATTTGCAGAAAATACAGAAAAACTCTCTGCAAAGTGCAAAGCTCCAACCTTTTCCCTGCTATGCAATCTTCTTCTTCCCCAAACAGAAACAAGTAAAACCAAAACAATCATAAAAAGGAACAAGAACCCAATATTATAATCAATGCATTAAGGTAAAAACCAGGAGATTAATTAAGGAAATGATCATTAATTAGGCATGTTTGAACAAATAGTTCAACAAAGATGAGTACAAATTTAGCAGCAAACGACTAAAATCCTGAAAGATTAAGAACCAAATCCACCATCCAACCCCAAAAAGAACAAAAAATTATCACTGGTATTACTTTTCATTCCCTCTATGAACCATCTCCTTGTACCTCATGATAGAATCCATCCTCTGCAACTTCAGCTGCTGCTTAAACCTGTTGATGAAATCATCAGCTTTGGCATCCACCTCAGCGTCATCCTCCTCTGTTATTTTAGCAACCTTCCTTTCCCTCACAGTAGCTGGCCTTCTCTTCTCCACAATCTCATCCTCTTCAAAATGACCAAAAGGGGACTTCACACTGGCAGATTTCTTCATCTTCCTTGGCAGCTTTGTGGGCACAGAACCAGCACTTGGGTGTGTGTCAGAATTTGACCTGCTCACTTTATGGCTCTGTAATTTGCTGTATATCTCATCAAGACTCTCCATTTCTTCAATTTCATCATCAAGACTCTGTCTTTCTTCAACTTCATCATCAAGAAGACTCTGCCTTTCTTCAACTTGCTCACCTTCAACCTGAAGACTCTGCATTTCTACAACTCCTTGATCTTCAAGACTCTTCCTTTCTTCAAAATCTTGAGCAAAACTCAGCCTTTCTTCAAAATCTTCAGCAAGACTCTGCCTTTC
The DNA here is from genome assembly GCA_963691705.1 of Viola odorata. NCBI lineage: Eukaryota > Viridiplantae > Streptophyta > Magnoliopsida > Malpighiales > Violaceae > Viola > Viola odorata. The sequence continues at coordinate 17,782,171 of OY829545.1, forward strand.
TTGGATTTTCTCAACTATTTCCGCATCCGGGACATGTTTTACGACATTATTGGCAGTTGGGTCTGGTGAAAGGTAGGTGAAGAGATTGGATTTGAGTCTGTAGAGGGCAGAAGGGGATCTTGAGAGTGATGGTTGATGTGGTGGTTCTTCAGAGGGGTAGTTTTGTAAATAAGAGTCAGATCCGAGTGGGTGTTTTTCAAAGGTGAATGTCGTGGGTTCAGGGGATCTGTAGTTGTAGAAATTGATGGATTTGAGTCTTTGAAGAACAGAAGGAGATCTGACAAGTTGAGGATGGGGGTATTGACTAGAATGTTTTTGATCTTTTTCTGGTGTTTGTTGGTGTTGGTCATGGGATTGGGGCGTGGAGGTGGCTAAGGTTGAAGTGATGACAATGGTGCCAATCATGAGGTTGAGGAAGACGAACAGAACAGTGGGTGTGAACCAGCTGTTCATGGATGCCCAGATTGATGGCAGGGATGTTAGTGATTCTTCAAGCATCGCTTCTGGTTCTGGTTAGGGATGGAGAAGGGAAGGGAAAGGAAAAGAATGGAAGATGGAGTGGTGTGGCTGTCGGATGTTGGAATGGAGAGTGTTTTGTGCAACAGTTGTATGCCAATTGTTTGGATATTTTTGTCATTTTTATATAATTTTATTTCTTGAAAATGTTTTTTTTGTGTGTAAATTCTTGAAAATGTTCAAGGCTTATAAAATGTTGACACGATATTAATTTTTAACTTTAGGTAATTGTTAGAAACTCGAGGCATATTTCATACGAAAATGCACTTTTTTTTTTACTTTTCATTTTGTTTTGGGAAAAAACAAAATTGAAGAGGAGTAGGGAAGTGAATGTGAGGTTGTCGTTTGCCTACCAACACTATTTTTTATTTTTCTAATTTCAATCAGCAAGGAGTAATTTGGATGCTATTTTGTAGTAGTATTTAGTAGAAAAATAAAATAATTTCAACAAATAAATAGTTAATATATAAATGATAAATAAAATAATGATGTGTTTTTTAGATATTCCCTTCGGACTCTAATAAATGACGTTTTAAAATCGAACACGAGAATTAAAGCAAAGTAATGATCTGTAAAAGTAATTTTAATATTAATCAATCATCTCTCTTTTATATTAAATAAACTGACTAATAAACACGTTTTTCTTTCTTCCATATTGAATAAATTAATCATAAAATACCTAAAGAATTATAAAACGTAATTTATTTGAAATCAATTTTTTTAATCTAAAAAATCATTTAAAAGAATCTGGATGGAGTGTAAAAGTATCAGACCATTCAAATCAACTAATAAAACATACGTCACGTCTACTTACAAATATAACTATGATTCAAGTGGTTTATTTACGATTTTTATTAAATGACTTTTGAAATAAGAGCACCCTATTTTTTTTTCCCGCACATTCTATTTTCTTTTCTTTTTTCTGAAAATAAGAGAGCATATACCTTACTTGTCCATCACAGCGTGTCAATTTCGTTGAACTGGCACGTGCCACATTTCATGGCTTATAAAAATCACGAACTAAATAAATGAATAAAATTAGTAGACGAGGGCCATCTGTTTATTTATTTGTATTTTTTTATGTCATCAAATTAACGGGCCACAATAATTGCAAGGACCTACCATTACCAATGTTCATTTAGTGACCATAACATAGTAATTAATTAATAATAATACATTAAATAATTAACATATTTTATTTTAAATGGTTGTCGTTGGAAATATGGGCACCAGATTCCTCCATCTAATAATCACATTTTAGATTTTATACTTTATTAAATTTTTTGTTAATTTTTTATTATTTAAATTTTGTATTCGCAAAAAATCTAGTATGTTATAGTTATACTGTCATGCTGAAATGGCCCTTAAGTGATGGCATGATTTTTTTTTTTCCAATTTTATATCATTATATTTTATATCCACGTAGGACACCATATCGTTACCTCAAAATGAGAAAAGTACATGAAAACGAAGTGGCATCCTACATGGACAAAAAAATAATGATAAAAAAATCTACATCATCATTTAACTGCAATATCAACATAAAGGATCTAAAATAGCCATTTTTCTATAAGTACAGAGTTCAAAATGATTAAAAAGTTAGTAGAGGCTCTAATAAATTAAATTTGATCGAATACAAAGTCTAAAATGTTACTAACCCATTCTCATTTCTTCTCGAGCAGAAGATGGAGATTCCTCTATGCCCAGATTAAAATGTGATTTATTAAAATTCTCTATATATTTAATTTTTGGCGAGGTTATTATAAGGGATATAACATAGCAAATTGACATACAGCTCATTGATAATAGTATTAGTAAGAATTCGAAATTAGATTTAAATCTCATTTTTGTTTATAAAAAAATAGTTATAACATATGTGGAGGAAGTTCATTTCTTATACAAAATATCTTTGTGGGCCAACAAAAGTCTATTGAATCTACTACAACTATGCTATGAGTATTTTGTGGGGCTGGGTTCGCGTTAACGGACTGGGTTAACAATGTAACAGTTTCCATCTCGTTATTGGGCTGCCGGCTATATGCTAACAAATCTATAATGTTGGGCCTATTACATTGCAATGGATCTCTACAAAGTAAACTATACAAAACAACTTTAAACGATACTTTTCTTTCTGAGATTCGAATATATGTTCCATTATCTACTCATATATTTCTCATAGGTACTTAATTTGAAACATAGTGTGTAATCGCTATTCACTCACAACTCACAAGTCACAACACATGCACACACGAAACATTATATAAATAAAATTGATTATGCGCAAGAAATGTGCAACAAACATTAATCGTAGTGTTATTTTCTTTTCTTTTGAAAAATCAATTGTTGCATTAAATTTATCTTTCCTTTCTTGTATTTTGCAGGACTCGAAGTTGGAGTTTAAGGATGTGATTAGTGCAAATCTGTTGATGTGGCTAATTTAAAGTCAATTAGTGCATCAGAGCGAAAAGAGTTGGCCCAAACAGCTTCTTCATCTATCGAATATTTTTGGGTATTAAATTTATTCATGCGATGCTAAATATTAGTCTCGATTAAATATTATTAGACCACAAGGTTTGTTACCGAACCCGGTTGACTGCATTCATCACACTGTTTGATTGATTATGATTGGTAGATTTAAATTGATTGTTATCAATATTGGTAATGAATGAGTGATAAAAGACTTGCTATCTTTTAACTCGGGTTTTATATTCGAATATAAAGTATGAAGAAAATTCTTTTGTGAGATCATCTCATTCAAAGTTTAACTATGGTAATTTGAATAAAATTAGTATCTCCATCAGAAAAAATAAAAAAAATACCCAGAAAGATTGGGGAAAAAAATTATCTATTGTTTGTGTAAAAGTTTTAAATAGAATATGCTTAGCTAAAAGGATTCCAAGTTTTGGCCTTGTGACAAATGATAGGGATTAGTGATGAAAAATGGAATGAAAAGAACCATAAGTCCATAAAAGATAAAAAGCTAAAAAACTCCTATTATTTACTAAATATTTCGCTTAATCTCCTATAGTTTAAAAGAGTACAATCCATTCGAAAAAATAAGGAGCCATTTTAACATCTCTTCATCTGCAAAGAGTTCTCGATGTGAAAACTAGAGACAAAAGGATGATCTTTGAATAGGAAAAAGAGTGAATCTGTAGAGTCCCAAATGAATTGACTTATTCGAAAAAAGCCATGTTATACACCTTATAATTTTCTGAAATTTGTAATTTTAATCTTTTAAACACTTAAAAAGTCCAAAATAAATAGTAAAGAATTGCAAAAAAATATGAAATTTTTAGACAACAAATGTAACTAATATACCAGGACTTAATACAATGGAAAAGAAATATATTTTATTTACATTTCATTTTTTAATTTATTATTTATTAGATTTTTTTTAAAAAAGTGTTTATTATATTTTTAAAATTTTTAATTGAGTGAACTTTCCCATATTTGTTACATTTTTTCTCATGTGTATAATTTTAATTTTTTTAAAACTATTAGAAAGGTTAAAATTGCAACTATGAAAGAATTAAAAAAAGTTTAAATCGTAAAATTTTAAACTATAACGATTAAATGGAATATTTTATAAAATATAATTTTTTTTATATAGTTTATCCGAGATAAAATCATTACTATTATTCAAGGCAAGATTTCATTAGGAATGTGATTGTTGTAATTTAATTTGATGGGACATGTGAGACATCATCGGCGTATAAAATTGATCGACCGGCGTGGGTCTCTTCAACGCATCCTCGGTAGTCAGTCAGTCTTCATTCACACACAACCTAAAACGACAATCCTTGCTAAGAGAGAGAAACTAACACGACAACAAATATGAGCACATCATGGTGACATCCTTGCTAAGATTAGTACAGTACTACTTTAGGATTTCAAATGAAATACTTTGGGAACTAAAAAAACAAGAATTAATTGCCTAATGTTTGAACATAAATCAATTCTATTATTTTTCTACGTTCTTTTAATTCCCAAAAAATTCTTTTTAGAAATTATAATCTAAAAAACTCCACAATTTTACGAAAAAAATTAAGCGAAAAATCGACAAACACGTAAATTAATTGATATAAATTTTTTCTACCTTAATTAAAGGGCTTGAATTCGAATATAAAATACGCAAATGCATTAACATTTACTAAAAAGAATTTAGTTATTTTTTAAAATCCTGCCGATTTGAGTTTAGACTTTAGAGTAGATAACACTCCACACAGTGATCAGACTGCTTAGTTACTCTATAAAACGACATCGTTTCAAAGATCGTGGCACAAAACCAATCAGAAGCGACAAAAATCATTCTATTTATTAAAATATAAAGATGTATATAAATAAAAAATAGTATATAAAAAGTGTCGACATAATCGTGCTCAAACTGCTACGCTAAGTATCAAATGCAGAAACCATCTCTCGTTATTTACCCGCCTCCTCTCCCTCTCGTCAAACAATGTCGACACTCTATCCTTATATCCTCCCCATCTCAAACGCAACTTCTCCTATCATCTTCTTCCCGTCAATTCCTCCTTCACTGTGCACTTTTCTCATCCTTGCTCTCTTTTCTTATATATTTCACGTCTTGACGTTTCCTTCTCCTATCCATGTCCTTCTTCCAGGTATACATACCCACCTCACCAATTCCTCCCCACCTTTCTTATTTTCCCTCCTTTTTTATGTCTAATTTCTAATTAGTTTCTGGTAATTTTGGTAGGATTTTTTCGAGTTGCTTTTCTCCAATCGGTTTGGATCAAAGACTAGAGCTTTCACGGGTAATTTCTGAGACCCAACAAAAAATTCTTACTGACAAACTCCCGCCGCGTCGTTTTGAATGATGGGCGTTTCTTTTTCTTTTTGGTTTGTTTGTTAGATTCTCTGTTTCGAGGAATTTCGGAATCGATGACTTTGGGCCCTTGTAAGTCGTCTGAGGACATGGAAGCCTGTCGAGACGATGTTGCTGCTTTTAATCTCAAGCTAATTGCCATCGCCTCAATTCTTCTCGCCGGAGTTGCCGGTATTGCCATCCCGTTGATCGGGAAGCGCCGCCGTTTCCTCCGCACCGATGGGGTTCTGTTTGTGGCGGCCAAGGCGTTTGCTGCGGGAGTCATTTTGGCTACTGGGTTCGTTCACATGCTCCCCGGAGGAACCAGGGCGCTCTCCGATCAGTGCTTGGCGGAGGTTTTTCGGATGTTTCCGTTTTCTGGGTTCACTGCGATGATGGCGTCGTTATTCACTCTGTTGGTGGATTTTCTTGGGACTCAGTATTATGAGAGGAAGCAGGGTTTGGTGAAGCAGGGGAACGGCGAGGAGGGTGGTCGGGTCGAAGCAGTGGATGTGGATCCGGAGCATGGTATTGTAGCAGCTGAGAGTGGTGAGAAGGTGTTTGGGGAAGAGGAAGGTGGAGGGATGCACATTGTGGGGATGCATGCGCATGCGGCGCATCATAGGCACAACCATCCGCATGGGAAGGAAGCATGTGGTGATGGTGTGCAGGGGCATGGACATGGACACAGTCACGGGCACGCTCATGAACATGGGTTTGGTGATGGTTTGGAGGAGGGTGGAGCACGGCACGTCGTCGTTTCACAGGTCAGTAAAACTATACTGATGTTGTCTTTGTTACTGGTTTTAGGAGTTTATTAGTATTATATTATGGGATGTGGTCTACTTTTGGGATTCATCAGGTGGGCCCCACATTGTATAGTGGGAACCAAGCCTGAAGTTTCGGTGTGGTGTTTTTTCTGTAGACTGTTTAGTTGGGTGGTTGAGGATGAGGGGATTGTGGTGAGGATAGTGTTTGGATTGGATAAGTAGCGGAGCCAAATTTGTAACTTCTGTTTTGAGGCTATAATCCCAATTTACTTTTTTTTTACCATGTCTGGGCAAGCATTTGCATTTTGTTGGTTAGTTGATTTGCTTGATGCAAATTGTTGATTAGTGTGTGTATCAGTTCTGCAGTTTTGCATGCTATGTTAGCTGTTTAGTGAAGTTAGTGTAAGGTTTTTTGAGTAGAAAAATATTACCACTACACTATGCAATGTTGCTAGTAGCAATTTTCTCCTGAAACTCAGTAGGATCCATTGATGGGCCAACAATGTGCAAAAGCTTGCCATTTTATGGATGTGAGTATGTGTGGAGGATGCAAATTTGGCCAACTAGATTGAAGTTGCGTCCTAGCTACTTTTTGGTGGGGGGATTATATGAATGCAGGGTCGGTAACTGCAAATGCCGTCCGCGTATAGCATTGCTACCACTGGAAGATGTCAAATTGGCTTACAAGAGCGAAGTTGCCTGCATTTGTCTTTTTCTTTATTTTTGGGGGAGGTAGTGAGTGATTGCCTGGACGCTGTTGACATGAACGTCGATGTAGTATAGGCACGTTTTTGGTTTAGAAGTTGTTCAACAACTTTTGTTATGATTAGTTTTAAATCTTAGTTCGCTATGCAAGTTTAAAGTCCTTGAATGAATTATCACCCTGGATGTTCTTGTTTGTTCTGCAGGTATTGGAGCTTGGGATTGTGTCACATTCGATTATTATTGGGTTATCGTTAGGAGTTTCTCATAGTCCATGTACCATAAGACCCTTAATCGCAGCACTATCATTTCATCAGTTCTTTGAAGGATTTGCACTCGGAGGCTGCATCTCTCAGGCACAATTTAAGACCTTTTCCACGGCATGGATGGCATGTTTTTTCGCTCTCACAACTCCAGGAGGTATCGCCATTGGGTTGGCTATCTCTTCATTTTACAACGGGAAGAGCCCTGCGGCACTGGCTACAGAAGGCATCTTGGATTCTATATCAGCTGGGATTCTGGTGTACATGGCATTAGTTGACCTGATTGCTGCAGATTTCCTGAGCAAGAGAATGAGCTGCAATCCTAGACTTCAACTAGTGTCGTACTGCTTGCTTTTCCTTGGGGCTGCATTGATGTCTGCCCTTGCGATCTGGGCTTGATTGATTGACGTTGTATATTAGATTTTAGATTAGTTCTTTTCGGCCCCTTTCTTGTGATGTTTTTGATTCACCTCCATGATTAAATCAATTCTTTGGCTGCACTCTCATAACTCATGAGAGTGGTACACACTACAGGCAGAAAGAAACTAGAAGTTGTAGCTTAGATTCCTGATACTGTAATCACCTACAATTGAATTGCTGAACCATCTTTGTTAAAGAATTCATCATTCATAGTCAGAACTGACTTTACTAATCTACGAACCACTAATTGCCTCTTTTCTTACTCCGGACGTTCTCTTACTTCTTTTTGCCAGAGACTAATTTCATTCGGATATAATAGACCGAGTTCTGAAAAGGATGACCTTCGGAATGATTTTCTTCGTTTCTTAAACTTAAACTTAGGAATTAGGCTAAAAATTGACAATTTTTTTATCATTTGACCACAACTGATCTCAATTAGCATTCATTCTTGCCTAGCTACTCTCTCCATTCGGATTTACTTGCCCACACACACAATTTTAATGACTAATCTTAAATCTACGCGTTGCAAGACAGTATTAAATTTATTGATAAAACTATCAAAAAGAAAATGCATTCATTTTCATATATATAATACAAAAAAGATATTACACTATAAATAATTATTCACCGCTAAATATAATTACACTGTAAATAGAATAAATAATTATATGATTTAATCGAATGAAAAATGAAACTAACTCCAACTTTCATTAGCATCTATAAATACTATGCAATAAATACTTGTGAACAAAATAAGACACTAGTAAACAAAAGGTCATTTTGGCACCCTTTTTTTTTTCTCACTCTTAACGGTACCCAATTTTTAGGTCGTTTCAAATTTTCACCCTACTTTTCCCTCCGTTACTCAAATTGGCACCCAACTTTTCCTACGTTACTCACTTTAGGATCCAAGCCTTTAACTTGTCAGTTAACTTTCACTAACGCTATTAATCAACGTTATTTTTAATCCTATTTTTTCAAAATAACTATTCTACTCTTCAATTTATTATTTTCCTCAAGAATACTTATGCATATACCCCTTCAACATTTTTAGTTAAAATTTTGAAAATAAACCAAAAAATTTCAGATCTTTTTTGTAAATTTATAAAAATTAGAAAAAAATAGTTAACTCCATAAAAATTTAAATTCCAAAATATAGTCTAAAATTATTTAAATTTCAAAAAATTCAAGAAAGTAATTTTAAAAAGTGATAATGTTTTCAAAAATTATAATAAATTAAATAAAAATAGGGGAACAATTAAAAAACCTCTTTTTCCTTCTTTCCTCCTCACTTCATTTATTGCTCATTAATTTTTGTGTTTGTTGATTGAAATGAAATTGTTGTGGCTACCATTGTCATCGTTAATCTGCTTCTCTAGTTGTTGTATACGGATATTAAATTTTGGATGGGACTAGGTGAAATTGTGTATTTAAGTAGCTAGGGATTGTGAATTTTTAAAAAGTGGTTATGGTTAGGTAAAATTAATTTGATGGGAGGTAATCAAAATTGGTGGAGATTTGACGATAATAGCGGGTTGATTTCAATTTGTTGCAAAGGAGTGAAGTAGGGCTGCTCACCGGTTCCTTACAACCGAGAAACTGAAATCCGAAACCGAATTTTTCGCTTGTTTGGTTTTGAAATTTCGGTTTCGGTTATTTCGGTTTCGGTTACTCTAAAACCAAACTTTACTACGGTTCGGTTTCGAATACTGGTATTAACCGAATTTTTACTACCTGATATAAGCTAATTATTTTACAGAAATGCCATTATTCCCAATTTGTCAATTTCCCCACTCCTTCGTTCTTCTCTCTCGAACCCTCACTCACTCTCCCAAATCTCGATCGTCCTCTCCTCTCTCGCAGCACCCACCCACCGCCGCTTCTCCTCCACGGTCCACCACACACCGCTTCCTCCACCACCACCACCCACCCAACCCTGTTTCCCTCATCCTCACTCCCCACTTCATTCGTTCTCTCTCTCGAACCCTCACTCTCTCGATCATCCTCTCTCGCAGTCGCAACACCCACACACCGTCGCCGCTCACCACACACAGCCCACCCAACCCTGTCTCCCTCCATCATTGAATTTGGAGGAAATTATTGGATTTTGGGAGATCTGAGAGATTTCCCATCTGGGTGTTGTTTGCTGACCACTTTTGACTTGTCTTTGTTCAAATTTCTTTTTGGGTAATTCAATATATACTGATTTTGGTTTTACATTTTGCGCCATGTAAGTATTGAGTAATTCACTTTATTTGGTCATTGTTATTATCATAGTCTCAATTAAATTTTGGTATGGAAATGGTGAATCAGTTGTTTTTATTTTTCTGATTCCTGTCATCCTTCTGTTGTGAGCTCAAATAATTTGGCAAGATGCTTTTTGATTTTTTTTGTAGAGTTGGTTTTTTATTTAATTGGGCAGAGATTGGAATTGGATTTAATTGGTAGAGGATTCTAATTTGAATTTACCAGAGATGAATTTGGATTTGGCAGGGTGGATTGATTTGGTAGTGAGGATTGAGGAAGGATTGAATTGATTTGGCACTGAGTTCAAATTTCAGTTTTCCGGTTAAACCGAAAAACTGAATTCGGTTTCGGTTTTTCAGTTTCTTAAAACTTCAGTTCGGGTTCGGTTTCGGTTTCGGTTTTCAATTTTAGAGAATTTAGTTAACTGAAATTCGAAACTTCGAATTTTAGTTTCGGTTTCGGTTAACCGATGAACAACCCTAGAGTGAAGGGATACTATAAGAGAAGAGGAAGGAGAGGGGATATGGTTTAAACGTGGAGGGTTTTAGAATATTTAAGAAATTCAATTTTGAAAGTTTTAAAATTATTTCAAATATAAATATTTCTAGAGTATTTTTCAAAATTTAAATATTTTTTCTAGAATTTTTAATTTCTTTAAAAACGTCACCTTTTTCCCTTTTCTTTATTTTTGGGTTATTTTTTGATTTTTTTATAAATTTTAAACAAAATTTTGGATTTTTTGTTATTTATTTTTGAATTTTATTCTAAAAATGTTAAAGGGATATATATGTAATTAGTTTAAAAAAATAATAAATTGAAGGACTAGAATAACTTTTTTAAAAAAATTAGGACTAAAAATGATGTTATCTAATGGTTTTAGTCAAAGTTAACTGAAAAATTGGAAACTTGAATACTATAGTAAGTAATGAGAGAAAAATTGGGTGACAACGGAGAAAAAATAGTGTGTAAATTTAAAATAAATTAAAAGTTGATGCTAAATTAAAAGTGAGAAAAAAAATTAGATGCCAAAATAATTCTTTCCAAAATATAGAATTGACAATAAAATTGAATATGTTATAAGTGTGCGGCAAGTCAACTCTAATGCTTAATTAATTACTCCCTCCGTATTTTAATAACAGACGTTTTATGATAGTAAAAAAAACGTAAGATAATAATTTTTGATCTTATTTTATTCCACATTGTTTCATTTTTACCTCTAATTTCCACTCAAATTATCACATTATCATCAAATTGGGTTGATTAAAAAAAAATTATCATTTGTACAAAATATATGTTTCGAAAAAAATAAAATAAAAATTACTTTAAATAGTAAAAAAACGTAGAAAAACGTTAATTATTAAAAGATAAGAGAAGGAGGAGTACATTTAAAGTTAAAAAAGAAAATTGTGCGATTGCGTCGGACCAAACTCATTTAATTTTCTTTTAATTCAACTCATTCTCTTTCATAAGCGTTTTAAAAGAAATGGAACGGAGTCCATGAAACGGTAGTAGACGAGGACTGTCTCACCAATACACGACAGACAACACAACACAAACACTCCCCTCCGCCAAATCAGATGCCACTCTTCTCTCACCGCCACTCCTCCACCTCCTCCTCCGCCCTCTCCTCCGCCCTTCCAACCTCCACTTCAAAAACCCATAAGCCTCATAAACTCTACTCTGCCTTTCCCTCCACTCGCTACCCTCTCCCTTTGCTCCTCTTCTCCATCGTCTCCCTCGTCATTGGCCTTTCCGGCACAATCTTCGCCATCACCGCCGCGCACCGGTCCAACCCATTACCCGTTTTCCGCTGCGGCAAGACCCAGGACACTTTCCGCGCCTTCTATTCCAATTCCAATTCCAACTCCCGCCAAATTGAAAACAGAGATGAAGTCGTACTTGAGCGCCCCAAACTCCTCGGGTTCGTTGGAATCCAGACTGGATTCGAATCCGAGGATCGCCGTGCCGCCCTCCGCAGCACCTGGTTCCCTCCCGACCCAGATGGGCTTTTGAGGTAGATCTCCTGAATTCGTATTTATTTGGCTTGCGATTAAATAATGAGTTGTACTTTATGTATTCACTTTTGCTTTGTAGATTGGAGCAAGCTACTGGGTTGGCATTTAGGTTTGTGATAGGTAGGTCAAAGGATGCAAAGAAGATGGCTCAGCTTTCGAGTGAGATCGATAAGTACAGGGATTTTATGATTATTGATGTTGAGGAAGAATATCTCAAACTTCCTTATAAAACGTAAGAGTTTTTTCAATGTGCCATTATTCCTGATGCAATTGAGTAACTTTGGTTTTTAATCCGGTTTGTCTTTTTAGGTTGGCCTACTTCAAGGCTGCGTTTGAGCTTTTTGATGCAGATTATTATGTTAAAGCTGATGATGATATTTATCTGCGTCCTGGTATGTTACAGTAATAAAAAGAAGTGTTTCTAATGAGTTCATAAGTGAGGAAACTTGTGGTTAATGTTTCTGTTTCGGTGCTTTTAGATCGGCTTGCAACTCTTCTTGCGAAGGAAAGAACACACTCCTTGACTTATATTGGATGCATGAAGAAAGGACCAGTGATCACTGATCCCAAATTGAAGTGGTATGGAAATGCTTGCCTTTGGTTGTCCCTTATGGTTTTTCACAGCGGGTGTTCTCTGCTTGCTTATTAGCTGGATATTTAATTAGGAAAACATTTCAGGTTTGAGAAGTCAGGGCATCTGATTGGCAATGAGTACTTCTTGCATGCTTATGGGCCTATATATGTTCTCTCTGCAGAGATTGTGGCTTCATTAGCAGTTGCAAGAAATAACAGGTATGTTGTTCACAGAGTAACTGCCTCTGGTCCTCTCTTCCATTTTCCATGCTATGTTCACATCTAGTGGAAGTGTTGCATTTCTAATACTTGCTGAGTTGCTAACCTATGTACTTTATAATTTCATTTTTTTCAGCAGATCTTAACATGCCTATTTATGATTAGTTAATTGTTGGTTTTTGTTCTCAATTGTTATGCACTCATTTGGATTTTAGTTTATTGATTTGCAACAAATGGTGGAAGATGGCTCAAACTTAGCGCTACAAGCCCAATTTGATAAGTGTTCAAATTTGTAACTGAAGATGAGGAATATATTATGTACAAGCACTTTGATATTGATTTAGTAAGTGTCAAAGTGTTAATCAACTTTTATCTAGTATGTATGTTCTTTTCTTGCCACTTTGATACTGATCTAGTAAGTATAAAAGTGTTAATCAATTTTTATCTAGTATGTATGTTCTTTTCTTGCCACACCAGTTCCTTGATTGCTGTCAAGGTATTCTTCTAATCAAGGTTCTTTGCATAATGTGGCCACTTTAAGATGCTAAATTTTACTGTCGTGGTTGCAAGACCTAAAATTTTGTGTGTTCTTACTATTATCTTGTCATTTTTATTGTCTAAAACGAAAATTGAATGAATCGTGGTGTTTTCAGTTTGAGGATGTTCAACAATGAGGATGTCACTATAGGGTCGTGGATGCTTGCAATGAATGTTAACCATGAAGATAACCGGGCCATATGTGATCCTCGATGCACTCCAACATCTATAGCTGTTTGGGATATACCTAAATGTTCAGGTAATGCTACTTCTCTTGGGTCCTTCAAATGTCTCATTTTCTGTAAGGGTCTTGTGGTGTGACATGACACCAACTGGGCTGTGCATACCCTTGTAATTGGGTACCATTACTATGTACATGCTTTGCTCTCGATCTGGTGTGTTTACTTTTCCCTTGTACTTTAGGATCGTGGCACCATTCCTAAGTATCTAATTGCCTTTGAGGTTAAATACATACGTCACATAAGCATTGGCACTTGAGGGTAAAATGAAGAGTTAGAGGAACAGAGTTGTGTTTAACTAGTTAATGGCTAAGATAACTCGTAGTACTCAACAATAAAATTAGTGGTTATAGCTCTCGCTTTCAAATCAATGTTATTGCCATCTAAGTTGTGATCTAACAGTACTTCCATTCTTGAGTAGTCAACAAAATAGAACGGTGAAATTTTGTCTACAACGAGGCAAGTCCTGTTATTATATCATAATTTTGTGAAACTTGTCTAACTGTTGAATAAATGAAAAATGTCAGGTTTATGCAATCCAGCTACTCGGATGAAAGACCTTCACAAGATTGATATGTGTTCCAAGAGCCCAACATTGCCACCTTAATGATAGATAGGATGCATTTCTACTAACATGCACTCACATACCACGGACAAGAGCATATGCTGTTTTGTTTGCAGAGCTCTGGTCTCCATATGAAGAGATTTGTACGTGAAGGTGGCTGCTGCTATACTCTGTTCTTCCATCCTGGTGTGGATCTAATGGTTATGCCCTCATCAAACATTTCATTATCAGTCATAACAGTAGTATACTGAAGAGTTATTCTTTCTTCTTTTCATAAACCCCGGGATTCATTCTATAGTAAAAATACCTGTATTACGAGAATATCGTAGAGACTGCATTTCTCAAATCAGTCGTTTGATTGAGGATATGTTGTACTTATAGTGATCTATTTACGGATAATGCCTCACACCTTTGTTGTATGGGATATAGTTGTATCATATTTGTAATTCGTTGATCGATCAATCGATCTCCACATAAATGAAATCAGATTGTTCGTCTTTTTCGTGTGATGTTCTTGTCACTGAGTTGATCATGATTGTCATTGCACAATGGAGGACTAGTTTATGGTGATTTAAGATGTGTCGGTGAACAGAGATGGTGTACTGGGGAGTATGAACACTGTTTAATGATCCAGGTTTCTACTGTGTGGAAGGTGAATGTGAATGTAAGTGAGTGATGTAGATGGGCTTTCTGTTGGGTCTATGTTAGGACAGCCTGAGCGTGGTAGCTTTTAATTAGAGGGTCCATTGTTTTCTGAAAAAAATAACTCTGCATACGTACAAATGAAGTTTAAATCTTTGGATAATGTTTTATTTATGCGATAATTCTTAAAGGGTTAAATTGAAATTTGGTCCTTGTAATCTAATTGATTGATTTATTTCAGCCATTTGTTTTTAAAAAGTAGTATTACATTCTTAAAAGAGAATCAATTAGACTGTAAGGAAAAACTTTTTCCTTTTTTATGACTCCGTTGCTAAATTTATTTAGAGTATCATTATAATACTAACAAATCTTACTAATTTTTTATTTTAGTTTCACTAGAGGTAAAAACCAGACTGGTTAGTTGACTGGCTAGTCAACTGGTGATTCCATATCAGTCTAACTAGTTTAATATTCTTGTCAGAAATGAAATCATATTCGAAAAATCGAATCACTAAAATTGAAAGAATTCAATTCAGTTAGAATTCTTTTTGATTAATTTTTTTGATTGGTATAAGATTTTGGGATAGAGTTCAATTGAATTTAAATTCAACTATTCAAATTTTTTAATTACAAGTTGTATACCAATTAATAAAATTTATTCATTAATTCAATTCTAATTGAACTTTATTAATGAAATGAATTAAACTTTTCCAAGTATCAAACATGCCCGGTGACATTTAATATAATATCTTCGGTCATGCTACTCGGTACTGACACTGAGGTAAAGAAAAGCTGAAGGGGTATTTTCGTAAAGCTAAAAATATAATGGTTCTTGTCCATCATCATCTCTTCCACCTACCCCATACCGTCAGATTTCTATAAAAGCAAAATCCAGGAAAGATCCAACGATCAGCAATACATAATTGAATATCACAAAATCATGATCCAATGGATAAGATGGTCGTACTCGTGAGCCAGCAAACAACCA
This sequence comes from Viola odorata, assembly GCA_963691705.1. NCBI lineage: Eukaryota > Viridiplantae > Streptophyta > Magnoliopsida > Malpighiales > Violaceae > Viola > Viola odorata. The sequence continues at coordinate 17,797,695 of OY829545.1, forward strand.
ACAACTTCTAACATAATAAATTGTTTTTTTTAAAAAAGGAAAAAGGATTTAAAAGCAAAATACCAACCATCCGTTTCCTTAAGAACTAAAAACAAAAAAAACATATTTCCTTAAAACTCATGTACCGACAAACTCCTTGGCTGTCCCTACCGCGTCACCAGTTTGTCAGTTACTAAAACCAGTTCGCCACGTCACCAGTCTTATACCTAAGATCCTACGTGGCTCTCTGACTTTGCCAGCATGTCAGTTACCTTTTCTATCACCCTTGACCTTGTATATAAACGTTACTCTCTGCTCTCTCCTACTCTCACTCCATCTTCTCTTCCCTGATCAAATCGATGGCAGAGACTTCAATGCCGCCGGAATATGACGTCATTGCCATGGCTCTGCCTGATTTTCTCGACGACACCAACTTTGACCTCTCGCCAGACCTACCCATCAAGGAAGAGACGATAATGGCGGTGATGCAGGAGCTCTACAACGAGATCAACAACACCACTTCTCCGCCGCCGGCGCAGGAGCCTGTTTTCACGCCCACCAAGGGAGGTGAAGCGGTGGAAGGTGGTGAAAGCGTCGGAGCCGCTGTGTCGACGGAATCTGCGTCAGAGACGGCAGTGATAATAGAAGTGGAGGAGGAGCAGGGTGACGTGGAGGAGTGGGTGTCGGAGCTGTTGGAAGGGCGGAACGGGGCGGAGCTGAGGGATGAGTGGCTGAGGAGGTGGGTCCCACAGCAAAGCTAGGCAGGTGATGATGTAGCGACGTACGGTGGTGCAGGTGGTGGGTTTTGATGATCTCGCGGGCCCCAATTTGTGGTTTTTGAACTCCGTACGAGAAAAAGAAATGGATAGAATTAGCCACATATGAATAGGTAGTACTAGTAGCACAGTGTAGGATTAGGGAGTAGGGGAATAGGACTCTTGCGTAGAGTTTTTCTCTTTTCTCGTTTTATTATTTTTTCTGTCTTAATTTCCTGTTTCATGTAAGAACACGGTCAAATTAGGGGGTCAAAGAAATCAGCAACAACTATTTTCGGTGACATCTATTCTTCCATTTCGGTTTTTCTTTTTGTTAATTTCGCCTATTTTATTATTTCTCTCTCTTTTTTTTGTTCTTCTAATCACTTCTAATTTCAGCGCAGGTGGGATTAAGTTTTCAATTCAATTTGATTCCTGATAAAAAAAAATTCAATTTGATTAAAAATATGACTATTGAGATTGGGATAAAAAAAATTTAATAAAAATATACTACTCCCTCCCCATTTTAATAAATATCATTTTGGGTCCGGTCACGTTTTTTTCTAAAATGATTAGTTTTGAGCTATTAAGATTGTTTGTGACCTTCTTATCCATTGTTGGTTCTTTTATTTACGATAATATCAGGTGCACAACTATGTAAAATTACAATAAAATGAGGGTAGAACAGTAAAAAAATAAAGGAATTTGCTTCTAAGAAAGGAGAAATGCCATGTATTTTTGGCCTAAAATTTTAGAAACGATTTTATTAGAATTCAGAGGGGTAGTTTTCAAAATCTACATGATTGAAAAAGCCCACTTAACTTAACTAATGACTTAAGGTGTGGTTTTATACACGACAATTTGGTTAGAACAAATCGTGTGACTTTTGATTATGTTGAGTCGATATTTCTAAGTTCGTGGGTATGGATTAAGGGATGGAAACGAAATTTTGGTAATATATCGTGGATATAAAGGTTTAAAATTTTATGAATGAATTGTTTGTGTGAATTTAAAAAAATAAATAAATGAAGAAACAGCCGTTATATCTATATATTTGAATGTGAATGTCTTTATTGATGATGACCTTGGTGGTCTTGGTCCTGGTCTGAGAAACATAAGAAATTCAGGATGCGAGTTTGATTCAGGACAGGTCCTGTGACTTAAAAAGTTCCATTTTCAGTGCCAAAATGTTGTCGTATTAGTTTGGTTGGTTTTGCGTGGCGGGTCAGAAATGTAAAAAAGAGGGAGGGCTGCGTTTCTATTCTTCATCCAATTTTATTCTTTTCTTGCTAATTAAATTGCATAACAAATTTTATTAACAATCTTTTTAGAGAAGGACACTCCAAGTCGTAGCGTAGTGCATTTCCTTTATATAAAATAGATTATGGGTTCGGTCCGGACGAAATTTTTATCTAAACTTCCCAAGGAACTAACTCAAAGTTTAATAATCCAAAAGCTAATTATAATTATGGACGACATGGTGTAAATCAGAGAGCTGAAAGAGGGAAACTGCTGTAGTACTGTGGTTGTTTGGAACAAATATACGTAATTAATTGCACTGATCATCTCCATATCTGATGAAATTGTAATTGCAGTCTTGGTCCACTCTAGTAACCCTGCATGCAGCTAGTCTTCCGGCTTTAGGACCATCTGCCCTACAGTCAATTTGCTATTAATTTTTGTAATAACATTAGATTTAGATTTATTTTCTTCATTTACTGATGGGAAGCCATTTATAATTATATATATACATACACATTTATAGATGCAGATCTTTATTAGTCTATTACAGATCGAGCTTTACCACAAGATGTAAAAAATGGTAAGGCTTGCTTACTTTCTGATTTCTAATTTTGGCTATTAAAAAAATTATAACGTAATCGAGAGAATGTCACGTCATACTTTACGCTTTATTCAAACGTTGTGGTGGGTTTAATGCTATTAGAGTCCAAAAGTGTAGGGTATCTATTGATTTTAACAGTTGATCCTATCAATTATGCGAATAAAGTTTATAGTGTGAAGTGATATTTGAGAGTACACAATAATTACTAGGATAATTGACATAAAAGGCCCTTTTTGGGCTGCTTATGTAGTTTCAAAGTTTCTCCTCTTATTTTAAAGAAGGAAAAAGAAGAGCAGAACAAGGCCCTTTTAGGCTACGTTCACAACATCAGCCCAGTTACATTTTTGCTGTTTCCGATCCAGCCTAAATGACAAGTCTTGTAGTGGAAGTCGCCTGCGGCCCATAACTTTGATCATGGGGTCAAGTGAGTCAACTCGTGCTCTGTATAGGAGGAGCATATACTAAAGAACAGTGGAGGATTCCAACTCCTCCACAAGCCAATGTCACTTTTGCCCTTAGCTGCTACTCAAATTTTCAAGAGGAACCACGTATTCAGCTGGGCGCGTCCTCTGCTTTGTTTTCTTAAGATTTTAAGGGTTAATCTGTCCTTTAAAATTCACGTTTTTTAGCGATTTGCCATTTGCTCCCTTTCTTATTGTGTTGTGAACATTATACTTGATGATTTCTGTTGATTTTTTTTTGGGGGGGGGGGGGGGGGGGGGGGGGGGGAGGGGATTTCTTTGCTACATGCTGTTCTTGGCTCTCTGATGTGTGCGTACTGCACCAGTCTGATATGAACAGTCGCTGGGTAATGGCGCCTTAAGGATTTCTTGGTGATTTGCTGACAGTTTCGGCGTTGGTACTGTGGACTGTTAGAATTCTTGGCTTCAAAATCTTTCTAGAGCACAGAGTCTTCTTATTCTTCCCATTTATCTTCATCTCCCCACAACAGTTGCACGCTCTCCTTATTTCTTCGCGAGACAAGAAGATTCTACGATCCCAAACCAACTTTTTCTTTCCTTCTCTGAATTACACGAGTTTCTATTTTTTAAACTCCTTTTGCAAAGTGGTGTAAAAGAACCAAACCACCTTTATTTCATTTTTTCCCCTATATCAGGTGAATTTTAGTTTTTAATTTTTTTCCCCATCATCTTTGATGTACGAGTTTGGTAAGATTACATTTGCACATCTGTGTCGATCTGTCTTGCAAATTGCTAATTGACCTGGGCCTTTTCTTAATTCTTTCCTTAGCTTGCGATAATACAGCTAATTTAGACACATTTCTCTCCTTTTTGCAGAATTATAACAAAGATAGATTGCAAAAGAAATGAGCAAAAGAACTCAAAAAAGAGTACAAAATGGATCAAATAGAAAAAAAGACCAATTCTGGTGCAACCCTATCTCATGCATTGACCAACAGCAACAATCTTAACCTTTGGCAAAGGGTGGAATTTTTGGCCTAGTGGACCGAACAGCGAGCCTAAGACACGAATTGAAAAGAAGGAAGGAAAACACAATTATCTTTTCAAAGTTCGGATAGATAATTTTAAGATTAAATTTAAGATTTATCTCCTAAAGATAATCAAAGGAGAATGAAACTACTTAACTTTTCATTTTTTTTATCATTTAAGATAGACATTTCAATTCTGAATTTGAATTTCGAATAAGATTAGTTTTTAATTTTAAAACTCTATTTTCTCTTCTTTCTTCGTCTATATCATTAGGAAAATTAGAGAGGAGTTCATTTTTATTAATTTTAATTGTGTTTTTTATTCCTAGTAAAAGCATCTGAATGTTATTATTTCTTTCTTTTCTGAGATCTAAATATTCTTAGTATTTTCTATACTTATATTTTTTCTTCCTTTGATTTTTTGTCAATATTGTTCATGTTAGATTTAGGTCTGATCAAATTAGAATTTTAATTAGTATGATTAATTTTATTTCTAATAATTTTGGGTCTATATAGTTAAAAAATACAATAAATAACAATATCAAAATCAACAAAAAAAATTAAAGTGTCAAATGAATCATTTTAATGCGAAACTCGGGACAAATATGCTAGATACCGAAAGATATATAGGAGCAATGTCGCCCTCAAAATGGAGCCATAAAAAAATATGGTATCTTTTCAAACAAAATTCTAGTCCGCTGCTGCCTAGGAGTGACTCAAATGGCTCATACGTAGCATGTTTCTTGTTCTTAAAAATAACCAAGATAAATCCAAAATTGAGCCTTAAAAACAATCCTAATTATTATTATATTTAATTATGGCTGGTATTTATCTGGTCAACCCGCTGCAAAACCTTATCTATGTTTTTTGCGACATTAACATTGACACATATGCATAAAACAATTTCCTATTGGGTGGTGCCAATCCAAGAAGCTATGAGATTCACTCATTCAATTTTTAGCTGTATTCTTTATCAATAGTTTATGGGTACAATTTAATTTTTGTTCTTTCTCCCTCTAATGATTTGCCAAAATCCTTTGTGTGATCGATTTTGAAAGGTTGGAACTTGACAGGACAGAGGAATCTGGCGAGACCGATGAGTTCTATGTTTTGGTAAATATGCAACAGATTTAGTGGTGGATTAATAGATAATTGATGTGAATAGTTTGATTAATTTGATACTCTCATTAATTAAGTAAGAGATAGTAGGTTGTTTATCAAAAAAGAAAAAAATAACTATTGAAAATACATTATCCCTACCAGTCTGACGCTATCCTAATGGGTTTAGAAATACCTATAATTCAAACTTGCCTAATAATTTTCATCACACTATGCTCATTTTTGTTAGTTTTGATACTAACTCGGCACCGATCAAGCGACGAAATGAGCTTTGACAAGGCGCCATAGACTATGGAGACTAAGTTCATCTTTTACCCAATTTTAACAATTCTTTCACAAACGAAACCTCCCTAATAATTTTCTTCATACTAAGTTTATTTTTGTCGATTTTGATACTAACTCGGCACCTGATCGGGCGACGAAATGAACTTTGACAAGATGCTATAGGCTATGGAGACTAAGTTCATCTTTTACCCAATTTTAACATTTCTTTCACAAATCTAGACCGAACCATTAGTCAGCAAGTAAATTAGATGATTCTCAAATTTAATGAAATTATGAGTAAAAGAGAGATAAAAACGGAAAAACCAAACCGAAATGACAAATCAAATGGAAAAAAGAAAAGAAATGGCTGGCCAGGCAGTCTTTTATCGTAAGGGCTGGTGGAAAAGAATGTGGGGACTAGATCGAATCATCACTATCCTTTCCCTCCCTCATCAGGCAAGAAAGGAAATCTGCTCCAATGCAAATCAATGTTTAGAATCATGATTTTTATGGACGATCGATAATGCGAGTATCAAACACTATTTTGTCACGCACTTTAAGTGATCTGTAAAGAAATCGTGACAAATAGATCATTAATAATCCATGCTCTAGAAAAGTTAGTGATGAACCATATATAATCTCACGATTCATGGTTAATTATGTCGATAACCATCATTAATTAATCAAACTAATTGATTATTATCTGCATTTCATGCCCTTAATTATAAGGTTTAACTCTATGTAATCCCACGAATGTCATCAACATGCTGGAGTGCATTAGTGGGTTTTTGATGCATAACCATAAGGACAGCATAAGGGACATGTGATGAGTAGGGCATATATATCAAATGGCCAACTTACATTTTGAACTGGGATTTGTCATATTCTTGATCGAGTAGTAGCAATCAACAGCTCCTCCTTTAAATTTCTCCTTTTTTTTTCTTTTTCTTTTTCTTGGAGATGTCTTGTGTTTTGTTATATTAATAACAAGGTTTCTCTCCATATGACACAACCCAATCTTCTTGTTTAAACCAAGAGCAATTACACCAACGATAATATCATCTTTTCCCCTCTTGTTTTTGAGATCATCTAGTAATCCTGTTATCTATTTCCTCCACCATTATAAGAAAAGGAAACGAAAAGCACTTAGTATTTTCTTACCAAATCAATCAAGAGGTAAGAACCACTCTGCTAATTATGTATTTGGTGGTGATTGATTAATTAACTGTCTAATCTTCGTATTTGATCTTGATTTTAGGTTGATCACAACCTGCTTTCATCGTCCACGTCTTGTTCATTCCAGGCTGTGGTAGATGGCATCATGATGAATAGCAGCATTCATAGTGTCCACAAGTTTTGCTCAAGTAAACGACGTCACTTTTGTGTTGAGGGAAATATTAACGGTGATCATGTATTATAGCTTCAAAGATGAAGATAACCCAAGAACAAATGATCACTGCCACCACCACCTCATCATCAAATTTCTCAGAAGCTGATCACAATCCAATGAAATTTACTCTCAAATTCCGCAATCGGCAACAATACCGAGATAGCGAAATCAACTCTTCTAGCATCATCCTCAACAAAAACAACGATAAGGATAACAATAACATCAGAGTCTGCTCGGATTGCAACACTACCACAACCCCACTCTGGCGAAGTGGCCCTCGTGGTCCAAAGGTATACGAATAAATTTATAGTTGAGGGATACTTGGTGTAATTGTTTTTCAGAGAAAAAGTGGTCTACGGTTTAATTTTATCATTCTCATCTCATATATGGGCTTAATTTTTTTGAATAGTCACTTTGCAATGCTTGCGGGATTCGGCAAAGGAAGGCAAGGCGGGCGATGGCGGTGGTGGGTACAAATGGCACGCTTACTTCAACGGAAGCAACATCATCATCAACAAAGATTAATAACAGTAAAGTGATAAACAACTTCAAGGAAAAGAAATGTCGTACGAGCCACAAGAAAATTTGTTTCAAGAAACTTGCGCTGCATTATCTGGGCAAGAATGCTGGCATTGAACGAGTGTTTCCAAAAGATGTGGAAGAAGCAGCTATCCTACTCATGGAATTATCATGTGGATTTTTTCACACTTGATTAATATTTAGTTTTTTTTTTCTTTTTTAAGTAGTAGATTTTTTATTTTTTTTTAACCTAGCTGTGACCAAGGAGTTTGTATTTCGATAGTATTTCGTGCAAAGTAGGAAAATAAATTTCTAGTTAACCTCCGTAAATTTTATCTATTTAGAAAAGAAAAAGGGAACACATTGGGCTTTTGTTTAGCACCTCTTTTGACTCAAAAATCAATTTGGGCTCAAAATTGGCCCAGCGATGGAACACTTTTAGTCTGTGAATTGCAAGTCACGAAGCGTAGTTGGGCTTTCATATGGGCCAGACTGCAACTGTTGAATTTTTGGGCCTACTAAATACTAGTCTGCACGTAAAATGGTTGGAAACAGAGTCTGCACTAAATTAATCACAGTAATGATTGGAGATGTTAATTTAAACCGTTAATGATTAATTTAATACTTATATTCATAAAATGTTCGTAATTAAATTTTTATATGATTAAGTTAGTATCTATATTTATTAAAAATTAATTAATTTAAAAATCTCCGTTTTTATAAATTCTATTAAAACTCGTGCCAAATTACTAGTATATTTCTTGATTTATAAATGCAATTTTTTCATTTTGAAAGAGGAAAAAAAATGACAGCCAACCCAATTATCCATTCCCACCCCATCTGGCCAACCCTCCTCTCCTCTCCTCCACCCATTAGGCCCATTGCATAAAATCTCCACAAGAAAAGAAAAGAAAAGAATCAAAACGCATTTTTGTTGTTGTTAATATTGGCCTTCATACCAAACTCAAAAGGATCTAAGAGATCTCACTTTCTAACAGTAGAGAGCCAGAAAGATTCTATCTTGTCAAATTTAGCATTTCTAAGTTTCAATCCAACGGTCTAGATTCCTCTCAGATGACCGAACCGTATCTACTCTCTACCAAAAAAACATAACTTTGACATTCTTTTTGTTAACTTGTAGTAGTACTGAGTTACTACACGGTAAAACGAAATGATCCCATAAATGTGATCTACCAATTATACCCCTCCACCAAACTTCCGGTCCTACCCAGAATTGGAAAAGTAGGAAGAAATTTCATAATCTCATAGATGCAGAAAGTGATGCTTCTTTAAACTCTAAGACTTTGTACATCAGGTTGGCCGCAGTCCAGTAGAAGCAGTTAATTATTGCATTGAGGAATAAGCTTAATAACTCCATAAGACATTGATCGTCTGGGTCGGATTTTAGAAGTTAGAAATCAGTTTGTGATTTCCCTTATTTTTTACTTTTTATAAAGTTAAATTAAGGTCTTTTCGCCGATAATAAATATACATTTCTATATTTAGCCGTTTTGTTGTGATAATTTTTTTCCATCAATCATTTTTTTGTGATAGTTTATACATGGAAAGTATAGATAAGCAAGGAGTGTAAGTGATTCTGCGTTCATTTCAGGCCTCACCCATCCCAGATTTCATATTTTCCACATTGTAAATTTGTAATAGGAGGGAGTCCTTTATTTCGTTGGTTTCTTTTTCTTTTTTTCCTTATTGGAATTTCTGTGCATTTCCATCCATAGGTATTCAATCTGTTTCGCTGCCCTCACTTCCATTCATTTTTTTTTCTTGCGATTTGTATCAATTTTGCAGACTTCTGATATCACAAAAACTGTCGTTTTCTTCCAACTTGCTTTGTCACCCACCACCCACTACCAGATCTTGAAGTCCTGGATTTTTTAATTTAAATCGCATACAATTCAGTCATTTTATATACACGCAGTCAAAACTCCACTATATTATCACCAACCCACCACTCCATATATCCCATGGAGCAAAATTAACACATTCTCCAATCTCTTCTACTCTTTCCTCAACAACTCATTTTGCTTTTTCCATTGTTTTTGCAAAAAGATTCAATCTTTGTCTCTCTGTAAACAAAAAGATTCAAACTTTCTCTCTGGTTGTTCTGTCCGTGTGCATTCATGGAGCGTGCAAGGAAGCTGGCTAACCGTGCAATCCTGAAAAGGTTGTTAAACTCTTCATCTCATCCTGTGTTGTACACTCCTTCTAGGTACGTGTCATCATTGTCATCGTTTGCTTGTGCAAATCCTAGCTTAGGTTCTTTGCTTGGACGGGAAAAAATTGTTCCTCATAATGTTGTTGCTGGTTATTATGGTATTGGGTCTCAAGTTCGATCTATTTCTGTTGAGGCTTTGAAGCGTAGTGACACTTTTGCTAGGCGACATAACTCAGCTACCCCAGAAGAACAATCCAAAATGGCTGAGTTATGTGGATTTGACAGTCTTGATTCATTGATTGATGCTACTGTGCCTAAATCTATTAAAATCGATTCAATGAATTTCTCAAAGTTTGATGAGGGTTTAACTGAGAGCGAAATGCTTGAACATATGAAAACATTGGCATCAAAGAATAAGATTTTCAAGTCATATATAGGAATGGGGTATTATAACACCAATGTTCCACCAGTGATTTTGAGGAATATTATGGAGAATCCAGCTTGGTACACTCAATACACACCGTACCAAGCTGAGATATCTCAGGGAAGATTGGAGTCGTTGCTTAATTTCCAAACCTTGATTACGGATCTTACTGGATTGCCTATGTCCAATGCTTCATTGCTTGATGAAGGGACTGCTGCAGCAGAGGCAATGGCCATGTGTAATAATATCTTAAAGGGAAAGAAAAAGACTTTTGTTATTGCTAGCAATTGTCACCCACAAACTATTGATATCTGCAAGACCCGAGCTGAAGGCTTTGACTTGAAGGTAGTTACATCAGATCTTAAGGATATCGATTTCACGTCTGGGGATGTTTGTGGTGTTCTGGTGCAGTATCCTGGAACTGAGGGTGAGGTTTTGGGTTATGGGGAGTTTGTAAAGAATGCTCATGCTAAGGGTGTAAAGGTTGTCATGGCAACCGATTTGTTGGCGTTGACAGTGTTGAAGCCTCCAGGTGAATTGGGGGCAGATATTGTTGTTGGTTCGGCTCAGAGGTTTGGTGTTCCAATGGGGTATGGAGGTCCTCATGCAGCATTCTTGGCTACTTCACAAGAGTACAAGAGAATGATGCCGGGAAGAATTATCGGTGTCAGTGTTGATTCTTCAGGGAAGCCTGCTCTGCGGATGGCAATGCAAACCAGGGAGCAGCATATTCGCAGGGATAAGGCCACTAGCAACATCTGCACTGCCCAAGTAAGACAAAAATCTTTTTTTTTTATTTTTTTTATTTTTCTTTTTTCGTTTTCTTGTTTGTTCCTGCTTGTAGGGGATGGATAACCTCTTGTAATTCAATGCTTAGATAAAAAAATTTAGGCTGGTCCACCAAGTTCAAATTCTTGTCAAGAACATATGTTCTGATATTTCATTGAACTGGTAGTGAACGGCCTTAGAGTAATTAGTGTTTTGATTTTCCTTTGATTGAAAAGGATTTCTACATCTATATAGGCACTACTTGCAAACATGGCTGCAATGTTTGCTGTCTATCATGGACCTGAAGGCCTTAAAACCATTGCGCAAAGGGTCCATGGTCTTGCTGGAGCATTAGCACTGGGACTGAAGAAACTTGGGACTGTGGAAGTCCAGACCCTTCCCTTTTTCGACACAGTGAAGGTTAAGTGCACTGATGCATTTGCAATCGCTGATGCCGCTTACAAAAGTGAAATAAATTTGAGAATTGTTGACAAAAACACTGTAAGTTTACTAAAATCTGTTGTTTTTTTTTACTTGATTTAAACTCGGTTTATGCTGTTAACAGAATGTGTTTGTTTTTTAGATCACAGTTTCTTTTGATGAAACAAACACCCTGGAGGACCTGGACAAACTTTTCAAACTTTTTGCTGGTGGCAAGCCTGTATGCATTCTTGACATGTGGTTTCATGCCTATAGTTAATGATGATTTTGATCATTGAGCTCAGAACTCTTTCTTTTAATCATCAGGTCCCTTTCACTGCTGAATCTCTAGCACCAGAGGTCCATAGTGCCATCCCTTCTGGCCTAGCAAGGGAGAGCTCGTATTTGACTCATCCTATCTTCAACACGTATGCTCTGCCCTGAAAATTGGAAGTTCTTGAGGCTTTCTTTAGGAGCCACTCTGACTTTTTTGTCTTTTCCCTTATTAGGTACCACACAGAACATGAATTACTCAGGTATATGTACAGGCTACAGTCAAAGGATCTTTCTTTGTGTCACAGTATGATTCCACTCGGGTCTTGCACGATGAAATTGAATGCAACAACTGAAATGATGCCAGTGACATGGCCTAGCTTCACTGATATTCACCCCTTTGCTCCCATTGAACAGTCTCAGGGTTACCAGGTAGGCAGTTACGCATGTTCTTCAACAAGAAATGTGAGAATATGTTTTTGTGTGAACAAGCACATTAACATCTGATTGAATTACTGTTGTTCTGTTAGGAAATGTTTGATAACTTGGGTGAACTATTGTGTACGATCACCGGGTTTGACTCTTTCTCACTGCAACCTAATGCTGGTGCTGCTGGAGAGTACGCTGGGCTTATGGTTATCCGTGCATATCATAAGGTACCATCTTACTAAATTTTCTCTGCTTGTGCTTAAACCTCACCTTCATCAGCATGACATCATGCTCATCTTTTCCCTTGACAATCTTGCCTGCCTCAACTAACGTTGCAGGCTAGAGGAGATCATCATCGAGATGTGTGCATTATACCTGTTTCTGCTCATGGGACAAATCCTGCTAGTGCTGCCATGTGTGGCATGAAGATTGTTGCTGTCGGAACCGATGCTAAGGGAAATATCAACATTGAAGAGCTAAAGAAGGCTGCAGAAGCCAACAAGGATAACCTGTCAGCACTCATGGTATTGATTTTTTTGTTTCTATGGTAGTCAAGTTCGTATTAACTTAAAACATCAGAGGGTTAGATATTGCAACATCTTACATGAAATTGGGTGCCTGTCTTGATTTCAGGTTACATATCCTTCCACTCATGGAGTCTATGAAGAAGGTATTGATGAGATTTGTAAGATTATTCATGACAATGGAGGTCAAGTGTACATGGATGGAGCTAACATGAATGCACAGGTCTGTTTTCTTACATCATCTATGATTTTACAAGTGCTTCTGTGTTTTTGTCTTTGGCACAGTGAAGTTACTTCATAAGCACATCTTCTGGGCTAAACTTATAAACAGCTTCAATTTTGTTCAGTGCATGTGAATCATATTAATTTACTGTTCAAAACATCTTAGCATAATGATGTTGTAAGCCTTGCCCGTTGCAATTTAAGTGAACATCATATAAATTTTATGTTTCGGTCTGTGTAGGTGGGTCTGACAAGCCCAGGTTTCATTGGAGCTGATGTGTGCCATCTCAACCTCCATAAAACATTTTGCATTCCACATGGCGGTGGTGGTCCTGGAATGGGTCCTATTGGTGTAAAGAAACACTTGGCACCATTTCTACCTTCACATCCAGTGGTATGTACGGAACTTAAGTTATCATCACTTGCACTGTTCCCTTTATGACAATTGCTGCTATCAATTCTTGATGCCATTCCGAGTCATCATTCAGTTTTAAGGTTTTCCTTTTTTCCCATTGTACTGAAGGTATCTACTGGAGGAATACCAGCCCCTGAAGAATCTCAACCACTCGGCACTATTTCAGCTGCACCTTGGGGCTCTGCTCTTATCTTGCCAATATCTTACACTTACATAGCAATGATGGGTTCTAAAGGACTAACAGATGCCTCAAAGATAGCTATCTTGAATGCAAATTACATGGCGAAGCGTTTGGAGGTTCTTTTTTTCCTTGCCAATATTTTTCTGTATTTTCAAGAAAAGATCAATCATCCATCATGTTAGTGAAACAGGCATCACTAGAAATAGCTAAAAATCATTCTCATGATTGCTACCTCCATATGTGACAAAGTTTAGCACACATGGTGGCTTTATTCATTCTGCACAGACCTTTGGCTTTATGCTACACTGTGTAGATATATTTTATTTCTTGGCTTTATTTCTAATTGTGGGTTTCCTTTCCAGAGTCACTTTCCTGTTCTTTTCCGTGGTGTTAATGGAACCGTTGCTCATGAATTCATCATCGACTTGAGAGGTTTTAAGGTAGTTCTTGTTGCAATTTCATTTGATTGTCTCCCTTTAGTCAAGATAGTAATAGTAATTGCGAGACGTTCTTGTTCAGACCACTGCTGGGATTGAACCCGAAGATGTTGCTAAACGCCTCATGGACTATGGATTTCATGCACCTACAATGTCATGGCCGGTTCCTGGAACGCTTATGATTGAACCCACTGAAAGTGAAAGCAAGGTAAAGTGTTATAGGATCTTCTCTCCTCCCTCCATACCTACCACCCACCTGTCCTCTCTTACGCTGAAATTCGTTCTATTTCAACGTCTTTGCAGGCAGAGTTAGACAGGTTCTGTGATACACTCATCTCAATTAGGGAAGAAATTGCAGAGATTGAGAAAGGAAAGGCTGATATCCACAACAATGTCCTGAAGGTGAGGACATAGCTCATTGTTTTCAGCACGTACTCTCATGATTGATGTTTACACCACATTTTCTGTCTGATTTTTGTATTGCCATGGTATTGTTGCATTTTGACATCCAAGATTAGTTTTTGCGCTTATAGAGTTGATGATCATCTGAAATATATAAATGCAGAATGCTCCCCACCCACCATCTTTGCTCATGGGAGATGCCTGGACAAAACCATACTCCCGGGAATATGCAGCCTACCCTGCTCCTTGGCTCCGTGTTGCCAAATTCTGGCCTAGCACAGGTACGCACGTCTAGTTATTTGTGAAGTTAACTTGTTCCTTAAAACGGTATAGCAGTGGCAATGCCTTGTCATCTCTGGAGACAGTTCATTCCCATCATAGTTTGCGATTGCTTAGATGTTCATTTTGCACAGAATTGAAACTAGTGTGATGATTTCCAATTTTACTGACATTTCCGACCTGGTGGACTGTTTTGGTAGGACGCGTTGACAATGTGTATGGTGACCGCAACCTCATCTGCACCCTGCAACCAGCAGCACCGGCTTTTGAAGAACAGGCTGCAGCGACTGCGTAAATGTTTTCATCTCTTTATTCATGGGTAAGGGCTGCATTACAAATATGGAAGTATTGGAAGCCCCCACCTTCTACTCTCTGTGTAAATACTCTCTCTTATTCATATACAGCTCATTGCAGCTGATGAAATACTCGTATTCACGATATACTGTTGAATCGGCTGCTATATCAACTGTGGTTGCTAATTGCAACACAAGTTTGTAATTATTGCTTTTCATCGTTCTCCCTCACCCCTTGCCATATTGATAGAAATTTGATACCCTATATTGTTAAGCAGTTAGAAGCTGCTTTTCCAGGGACACGACGACAAGTTCGTTCGAGTCACCCGATAATGGTGCTCGCAAGAATTCCAGTTATAAGTTAGTCACCTGATGCATATATCCTGATAGTTTGGAATGCATATAGACTCATTTAGTTGTTTGATTGATAATAATAGTCGGTTGGCACATATTCTACTAGAAAAGGGGGGCACGTGTTGCTTTGTCATTGGCCAAAACTGTAAATTCTTGGTAAAAAGAACAAATAACAAAAACATTATAAGAATCATTGATTCTCTTTTAGCTCAACCCTAAAAGGAGAAAGCCCTCCATTTCGGGAGCATTATTTAATTCTTCATCTTTTTCAATGATTTGATTTCACTTTCTTTTTCTGCAAAAAGAAAATAATCACTATAAAACTTTACTCGTCCTAGATAAAGTTCTTCATAGTTTATATAAGTGGTAGAATTTATAGCAATATAAAACGAACGTCTGAGTTTACATTCCGAGAGTACTAAAAACTTCATCTACACGTTTTTGCCGGTTGCAACTATAAAATTAGTGGCTGGGATTGAAAACCTCGGCACCAGGGCAAAGAGAGTTAGGCGAAAATCTAAACGACGCCGTTTCATTGTCTCACAGCATCACCTTTGGACTATTCAACTTTCCACATCGTTACCCTTTTTAAGGGAAAAGGACATGGGATGGTACTTATCCATAATCCAATAATTTTTTTTCCTATACAAAACTTTATTAATAACTTCATTTTATTTAGTAACCAAATAAATAGTATTGATGAATTTTAAATTTACGTAAAAAAGATAAAAACTGTTCCAAAATCACAAATCCACGTTGTAATTTTTTTTTATAGTGTAAGTTAATGTATACTTTATAAATTTAAGAAAAATTCCTCGATAATTTTATTGGATTTATCTTAATTCGAGAGTTAATTTTGAGTTGATAAAATTCTCAATTAATCATATTCTTTTACTTCGGATATAGAATGACTTTAAATATTTTTTTCACAATTAAATGAGAAATTAATCTCGTTCAATTTTTTTTTTTTATGTCGCTAAAATTTTCTTCAAGTTACCAACTAGAGACTGTAGAGTGGGTCAAAATTCCAGTTGGCATGTAGCATGCCGCTAGTGCCAGCTATATACATGTATACGGTGGTGCCATTTTTCCACCCAAGTTTAGAAACCTTGGCATTTAAGTCATCCATCAAGTTGCTAACTTTTTTTCTCGTGTGCAATTTCTTGTAGAAATCCTCAATGGATAAGGATTAATTTCTTGGGCAGTGGTTGTTTTTTTCTCGGATTTGTCATCCACTTTCACTTCTATCCTAAACCCTAAACCTAAGTTAACAATGTTGCTAATAAAGTTGTTTTCCCATTTTTGAAGCTCTTTAAATCGGTGGTTAAAGTTATTTTTATTATTAAATTTATTAATTTAAAAGTGAAAACACAAGCAAAGCAACGCTTCCGTATAAAATAATAATTGAATTATTTAAATCTCATAAATTATAATCAATTTATCATAAACGGATGGCGCCGACTGATCAAACACTCTAATTTTAGCATATTTACTCTCTTCTTAATGAATTATTTTTCTTTTCTAAACGAAAGAATATGATTAAAATTTAAAAGATAAGTGTATAGGCTAATTAATAATAATGTGACGTACTTATTTAGCATACAATACAATTTTACAAAAATAAGTAAAATTTACGATAAAGCTCAAAAATTACAACAAAATTTAAAAACAGTGAAAAAATCTACTCTCATTCTAATCAACTTATTAAAAATATAACAATGCTTCTATCACATTCACATAACACCTACATAATTTTCGTGGATAAAAGAAAGATCCAAGATCCACCATTATGAATAATAATCTTTCACAAATCAAGTACACCATAATTAAACATCACTAAGTATAAATTCATACAATGCCATTAATGTGAAGTTAAGTGCTCATACACAATCTTTTCTAATTTAGCTCTAGTATTGATGAAGATACTTTGAATTTAGGGTCTCAAACCAAATTGAATGTCTAAAAAAATGAATGAATCTAACTCAAAAGAACAAATAACAATCACTCTTGTTCTTTAAAAAATGTAGTATATCTTAGATGGTGTCTTATTTTGATTTTCACCGGCTATCTTTGTTCTTAATATTTAATTATTTTACCATATTTCATTAATAATGAACAAAATTCGTCACAACCTCTTAAACATTTAGATTTCATAGTCCGTGAACATTTGGCATATCTTAGAATTTCCATGAGACTAAATGGCAAATTGTTGAATGCACCCAACATTCGAAACAACAAATAGTGAGCAACTGACACGAATTTTCATCAAGTTCAACCTTCTGAATTTCGTGTCTGTTAGAGTTTGACATGAGATATCAAAAATAGAAACATGCGTTGGGGTGATTTCACATACAGATCTCAACTCTCTCATTGATATTATTGCTCAACCTGATCTTTCAATCACCGAATTCTTTTCATGAATCATCATAAATACTACTAAAATAAACTCAAATATAGTAAATCAAGCATCGCTTTCTCTTAAGTATAGTTCTCTAATCCCATCTCATACTATTCCCAAGTATTAGATTCCTCCTATTTTTCATCAAGTACAAACTCATTCAAAGAAACTCCCCCACCACCCATGAAACTTACACAAAAAGGATTGTGATTGAAATTGAGGGTAAAAGGCCAAAAGAGGAAGACAACAACTGGTCAAGCGCACGGCAAGAGCATGTGGAATCACACAGCAGAACACTGGTGGGGTCATTGACTTGCATAGTTTATTTATATTTTTACATTTATTAATAATTAAAAATAATAATTATTTTGCATAGTATTTTTGGCTGATACAATTGGAGGGAATGAGAAACGAGAAATGAGAAATGAGAAATGGGTGAGCGGTTGATAGCTTGACGAAGAAGAAGAGTGCGCAGGTTAAGTGAATCCTCCACCTCCTACTCCTTCATCTTCCTGTTCAAGATGTGCGCACGTTAAGCCTAAAGTAAAAAGGATTATTTTAAATTTTGATGATCGATGTCAAAGATGAAGCATCTACTGAGGAAGCTCCACATCGGTGGTGGCCACATGAATGCCCATGACCACCGGATTGTTGGGACGACCCAGCCCGTACCAACTAACTCGAGTACGAGCCCGGATACGTCGTCATCATCGTTAAATGGGAGAATCGGGGCCGCGGAATCGGTAGGTGTGGATCGGGCGGCGGATGCGGGAAGCAGTAATACTCCTACTGGTGAGTCTGGCGGCGATTTCAGTTTCTTTGAAGAGGAGTATCAAATGCAATTGGCTTTGGCAATGAGCGCGTCGGATCCACACGCGCGTGAGGATCCGGAATCCGCTCAGATCGACGCCGCTAAGAAAATCAGCCTTGGTGGCTCCTCCGTCGTCCCTGCCGACACCAACCCTATCATTGAATCTCTCTCGCTCCGATACTGGGTAAGTCTTTTTCTTTTCTTTTTTAATTTTTAGGTTTTCTGAATATTTACTAATTTGAGGTAATGAGCTAGGTTATCTTCACTTGGGTACTATTGTTCGGGTTAAACTAAGTTTAGTAGCTTTGGATTGTGTAGTTCTGGAGTGAAAATGAGTATTAAGCATTGGAATGATCGTTCGAATTATGGCGTGTGAAAGAACTCAGTTTTAGTGTCACTATTAGTCTTTTCATGTTTTCTTTCCTAATGCCAATTTATGAACTGAATGTATTTTTGTTGCATGCAAAGTTTTCCTTAAGTGATTGCCATCTAACCCAACTGGTTTTTGTAATGTTTTGTGCAGAGCTATAATGTTGTAAATTATGATGAAAAAGTAGTGGATGGCTTTTATGATGTATATGGCATTACCTCTAACTCATTTGTTCAAGGGAAGATACCTTCGTTAGTTGATCTTCAAGCAATACCCATTTTGGATAATGTTGATAATGAAGTGATTCTGGTCAACCGTTTAATTGATCCTGATTTACGGGAGCTGGAGGATAGAGCTCATATTATATCTCTGGAAAACAGAGCCCGACATGGATTGGTTTTGAGTGACTTGATCCAGAAAATTGCAGAAGTTGTTGTTGATAGAATGGGTGGTGCAGTTGGTGATGCTGATGAGATGTCAAGAAGGTGGAACAGGAGATGTAAAGTGTTGCAGAATGCTCGGAGCTCCATCATTCTTCCCCTTGGATGTCTTGATGTTGGGCTTTCACGCCACCGGGCCTTGCTTTTTAAGGTTGTGATATCTTTTCACTTCTCTTCATTTGTTAAACTGGCAGATAATAATACCATGTCAAATTGTGCATGCCTTTAAGGTGTCCTTTTTATCTGTTTCTTCTTTCGTATTGCAAGAAGGACTTGAGCCTTTTGTGATCTTTTGACCAAACTTAATTACTTCTTTCTTCCCGCACTAGGTGCTAGCTGATGCAATTAATCTTCCTTGCTTGCTGGTTAAGGGGAGCTACTATACCGGCACTGATGATGGGGCTGTAAATTTAATCAAAATTGATAATGGAAGGTAATAACCTTCTTCTTTCAGTGGCAGTATGCTGGATTAAGTGGTTCCACAAAATTGCAGTTTCTGGTTGATAGTTCACTTGTGATTCTGCTAATTGAGTTTTCATTGCCATTGCACTGAAATTCTTGCAATTATGTTCCTTTTTTTTTTTTTATTTGAGTACAATTTCTATAAAGTTGGAGTTTCTGTGTTTTTTGTGCTCCTTCTTCTTTTCTGTTTTGTGTACTTTCACTCTCCAAGAAAAATAGTACATTTAGACTTGAGTATTTTGTGGAAAGATTTGCAACGAATTGATGGCTTCTTCCATTCGGTGCAGTGAATATATCATTGATCTTATGGGTGCTCCTGGGACATTAATTCCCCCTGAGGTTCCTAGCAACCATCTTACAAACACTGGAGTTGATATGAGAGGCTTTATTGGTTTCGTAGAAACCCCTTCATCTTTATTGCTGGAAGACAGGTCTAGGAATCCTGCAATTTCACCAAATCTGGACAGGCTCTCCCAAGCTGGCAGTGCAATGTCAGAGGAGCGAATTCTTGTGGGTGATAAAACATGCAAGGGTGGGATGAACCTTGCTGAGAAAAACCAAATGTTGGGATTTGAAGATGAGTTAGGGAAACTTTTCTCATCGTCAAACAAATCATCTGAAAGCTCATCTGCTATTGGAAGTACAACTTCGGCCCAAAATATCAAAGTGAAAGATGTTTCCAAGTATGTTATCAGTGCAGCGAAGGATCCTGAATTTGCACAGAAATTGCATGCTGTCTTGTTAGAAAGTGGTGCATCACCTCCTCCTGATCTGTTTTCAGATATCAACATGGGGGAACATAAGCTGCTTGAGCAACATGTAGCAGAGAAGGCAAATCTCTATAATAGGATTCGCCGTCATTCAGATTATTTCCTGCCAAGGAATGGACAACCATTTGACTTCTTAGCAAGAGAGGAGTCTTTGAATAATACTATGTGTGGTTTTGGGCAAGAACAGGTCGTTGAGGGGACAGCTCAGCAAGGAAGAGAATTGGAAGCAAATATCCTCAAGTTTGAACCATCTTTTCTATCTAATATATCAAGTGAGGGGTTTACCGCTGTTGATGATAGAGCAAATGAAAACTTGCAGACAAATGCTGCAGGTTTAGATATGGTTCCAGTCAATGCCCCTGGAGTTTCTGTAAGCTCTGTACATGAGAACCAAGCATATGAATCTTCCTTGCCCTCTGCAATTGACCCTTGCCAATCACAACCTGAGTGTTCCTTGTTCAGTGACGATAATAAGTGCTTCCAGGAGAAAATAGGAAATATCATCAACATGGAACGTGGAAATGATTCTGCAATGAAATTGAATGAAAGTCCTGACAGAAGCCAGCTTAGTGATTGCAATTCTCACAGTGAGAGAATTAACCCAATGCTGGGGGAGGTAGCTGAATGGAAAATTGCTTGGGAGGAACTTCAGATTGGTGAGAGGATTGGTATTGGTAAGAATAAGTCCTTATGAAGTTTTTCAGTTTAATAGAAAAAGCTGTTGGCATATGTAGACTATACAAAATGTCTGAATTAGAGCTAGGGATTTTCGGTTTTAAAATGTTCACTCACTTTTGCAGAGCTTCCTTTAGGGGTTTTGCATAATCTTATAGTTTTTCGTGACTGAAAATATGAAATGAGGCGGGTTATATGTCAAAATGTTATTGGGTGAATATAGAAGTTGAAATCAATGAAATGTTATGAAGCAATGGCTCCATTCCTGTGCTCATACATTTTCACAGAAAGAAAGTGCTCGGACTTTGGTGTTTGTCAATAGCACTAGGCATATTTTCTGTTAAATAATGCCATGCAATACCATCAGAAAAGGGGGAAAAAACGTCTGGATTGGGTCATACAATAATGGCTAGTCTTGGGAGTAGAGTAGATGGGCTTGTTAAATAATGCCATGCAGCAATGATGTGCAAAGCGTAAAAAACTAATTAACACTTGTGTCAATGTTTCCCATGTAAGACTGAATTCAATATTTTCAAAAGATTGTAGTTCTGCCCATCTTGGCTTTGTTAGAGCAAAAGCGTGTGGTGTGATGAAGATGAAATCTACTTGTTAGCACACAGGTTGCTGATAGGAGACTGCATTTGCCCAAACTTTCATTTGACATGCTTAGTCACCTCTTTACACTTACTAGTTGCCCTTGTTTGCATTTCTCTCTTTGGATGGCCGTCAGCGTTGGTTGAGAAACTTGGAATCTCAGGATTGTCAACAAAATATAGTTAATTTTTCCTAGTAGTCTGACCGAGTTATAATTTTGTTTACAGATGCATCCAGTTTAGAATTGCTGTGTTCCTGCATATTGTTGAATGACAGTGTCTCTTAATGTCCTTTTGCAGGTTCATATGGTGAGGTTTACCATGCTGATTGGAATGGCACTGTAAGTTTACACTCTTAATTTCCCTTTTATGCCACTTTACACTACTTGGATGCAGTGAATGTGATCATTGGACAATATACATCTGAGTAAATTTGGGATAACTGTGATATTCATTTTTGTCGGCCTAGGGTTGCAGCTAGAATTGTTAGATTTCGGGCACTTTAATGGTTTATCCGTTTTGTTTTTCAATTTATATCCGTCTCTCATTGTCATATATGATTGGGTCTCCATGACAGGAAGTTGCTGTGAAGAAATTTTTGGACCAAGGTTTCACTGGTGATGCATTGGTTCAGTTTAAATGTGAAGTAAGCATGGCTTCTTTAACATCACACATCATTTAATTTAGCTCGTTTCATGACAGTGCTGTTAACTCCTGTTTGGCTTACTGTCTAATGCAGGCTGAAATCATGATACGTCTAAGGCATCCTAATGTTGTTCTGTTCATGGGAGCAGTTACTCGGCCCCCAAATCTATCAATACTGACAGAGTACCTACCCAGGTTGAATTTTTTATCTGGGAAAAGACTCCATGTTTTTTTTCATAGGGAATTAAGCTCCTAATTTGACCCAAGTTTTCAGATTCATGTTCTTTATGAGCCCCTGATGTTATCAAATTCTTGCCCTGTTCTTCTTAAACAACTACCTTCATACCATAGGAAAGAAAACATACTTTATGGGTTGTTCCTCGTAATTGTATGCATAATGAAAAACTCATAAGTAGATAAATGATGCTTCTTGAGAGCAATTTGGTTAAGGTGTGCAAAATTCATATCTAGATATGTATGTTACTCTGGAAAGAGATCCACTTAAGGGACATCCTGGCCACAGAGTTGTTTTTTTCAAAATTTTAGCATAGTCCTAGAACATGTTTTTGTGGCACTTTTGTGACTCATCACAAAACTGTGGCAGGGGGAGTTTATATAGGTTACTGCATCGGCCCAATTCTCAAGTTGATGAAAAGAGGCGAATGCGAATGGCTGTTGATGTGGTAGGGGTTGAATAATCTCTTCCTCCCTTTGGTTTCTTCACTTTATTTTATTTCCCTTTCTTATCAAGTAAACCTATCTTCTTTCTTTCAGGCAAAGGGAATGAATTACTTGCACACAAGTCATCCTACCATTGTACACAGAGATTTGAAGTCTCCAAATCTCCTTGTTGACAAGAACTGGGTCGTTAAGGTTTACCCGATATGATCCGAGTCCTTGAATATTTTTTTATAAGACACATTTCTGTTAAGGAAATTAGAGGGGTGGGTTTGGTTTCTCCTGAGAGGTACTTCAATTTCTCTAATGTCTTGTTTAATTCTTGATGCAGGTCTGTGATTTTGGGCTGTCACGAATAAAGAACCACACATTCCTGTCTTCGAAATCTACTGCTGGAACGGTAGGACTTTGTTAGACATGTTTGTATGTACTCGCTTTTATAATTCCATCATCATTGCTTAAGAACCAAATAGAAGTAACCTGAAAGAAAGTGTTGGTTTCACATGGCAGCCTGAATGGATGGCACCTGAAGTGCTAAGGAATGAGCCAGCAAATGAAAAGTAAGTAAACTTAAATACTCTTGTACTTTTTTAGGACATACACCTGGTCTGTGTGCTCACAACACTCTATCGCTGGAATTATTTTGTTGGGATATTTCTTGTCGCATCATCTTTCTTATGCAGTTGGATTTGCTTGCTTGCAGATGCGATGTGTATAGCTTTGGTGTGATATTATGGGAGTTAGCCACTTGCCAAATCCCTTGGAAGGGCCTGAACCCAATGCAGGTCGTGGGAGCTGTGGGATTCCAGAATCGACGTCTCGAAATTCCCAAAGGCATTAATCCAGCCATAGCCCAGATTATCAATGACTGTTGGCAAATGTGAGTTGTAGACCTTATATACCTGAATCTTATATGCTTTTGCAGGGTTCGGACCTCAGCTTATATTCTTGGAATCTTTTATGCTTTTGTAGGGAACCAAACCTACGGCCATCATTCTCTCAGCTTATACCCCGTCTTCGTCGCATTCAACACCTACTCGTTGAAAGAGCGAGCCATACAGATAAAACAGTGGCAGGACCACTGCTACCGTAATAATAGTTTGGGTGGGTGGTTTCATGGCTCGAAGAGCTAGAGCAGCCAGTAAAGTTATTTTCTCTCTTTTCTTTTACATTTTGATGCAAAAGTAAAGAGAAAACTTGGAAATTGGGTGTGTTGGTTCATTCAAAGTGGGGACTCAGCACAACACCCGTTCGATTGTCAGCAAGTGGAGAATCCCTCTCTTACGACTGCATAAGAGCAGTAGAGGAGGGTTCCCATTGAAAATCTGCTTTTATTTAGTTTGAAATGAAAATAGGTAGTGTCAATTAGTGTTTACATGTAAGAAAATGGAAACGGAGGAAAAAAAGAAAAAAAAGAAAAAGAAAAATAATGCTTCAACTTCTTTTTATCTTTTTTGGGCAAACCAAAATCCCAAACTGTGAGAATTGTAAACATGTTTGATCTCTGCTCGTCATTGTGAACAAGGGGGGAAAAAAAGAAGAGAAAGAAAAAAAGAAAGCGAGTTAATCTCTACAATGTTTGCTGTTTATGGTTTCGTGCTGTTAATTTAATTTTACCAAACTTATTTACTACGAGCTTATACATAAAACATAGGGGTAGTTTGATTTTTCTCAGAGAGCAATTTCCTATTTCTGTCATCATTGATTTGCAAAAACAGAATGGAATAAATTCTGGATAGAGCCGATGAAGTAACCAAACAACAGAAAACATCCCTGGCCCGGCCTACGAGACTGCCATGGCCACTCTAGTATAGTCCTTCTCATTACCAGAACAACCACCGCCAATCCTTATCCCCTCTTCCCACCCACAACTTCCTCCCCCCATCCTTCAACTGCCACCTCCACCGGCACGGCAGCTCCACCGGCACGGCAGAGAACACCCTTCTCACCATCCTTTAGAGAGATGGAAGCAACCCTCCTTCAGAAACAGAGTGTCGTCTGTGTTCCACTCGAGCAACAACCCCTGAACAAGTACCAGAACCTCTCCACCTCCTTCCCTTTCTCTTTCGTCACCGGCGCTTCCTTCGCGTTGTTTTTTGGGCTTTCTGTTGCCTGGTCAGGTCCAGTAGGGGCGCAATCCGAGCCGAAGCCAATTATGGCAGCTTTGTCCAGTGGGATGCCATGATAAATCCTGGCCATGGCCGGAATTGGAGGCGCGCGAGGGGATGGTGAAGAAGAAGTCAGAGTCGTTTACGAAGAGCCGTCGTTTAGAGTCGAATTTGGGATGTATTTTTCGCACATTTCCTGCAGTTAATATTGGTTCGCGTTGTCCTCTACGTCGGAAAATGTTGAAATCGTCGGTGTCATTGATTTATTTTTTTTGGAGTATTTTAATGCTTAGTATGGGAACTAAAGTACACGAAGGAAAAGAGGGGAAATTTAACGAGGGAAAGGAAAGGAGAGGAGAGGAAGGGAAATAATTTTTTATTTCCTTTGTATGAGTGCCATTTTAGCAAGGTTGTAAAACCCGGCCCGGGACATTGACCCGGGCAGGTCAGAGGGCGAGAGGGTCAAAGGTTCAACCGGGTTCAACCGGGTTCAACCGGTAGTATCGACCCGGTCTATTTAATAATATTATTTATATATTTTTATAAATATAAAATTTAATTAATTACCTTATAAACTAAAAACACAAACAAAAAAATGAATTAATGAAATGGGATTAAAGGAAAGGAGTGGCCAACCCGGTTTGACCCGGTTTGACCCGGCACCGGGTCACCGGGTCTCCGGTTGAACCGCCGGGTCACCCGGGTTTTTGCCGGGTCAGCAAGAGTCCGGTTTTAGGGGGTTAACCGGACCGGTCAGGCCACCGGTCCCCGGTCGGACCGGTCGAACCGGCCGGGCCGGTCCGGTTTTTACAACAATGCATTTTAGAGAGAGAGAAAATGAGAGAAGAAATGATGAGTGAATTTACTTTTATATCTAATTGATTACCATTAAAAAGATGAATCTAAAAGGTTAAAATAGGAATACATGAGTTAAAATTTTAATTTCTCTCCATTTCCTCCCACTTATGGGAGTAACTATTTTTTAAGTTAGGAGGGAAGTTAAGCTCTAAAATTTACCTTCATTTCCCCTCCTTTACTCTCCTTTCCCTCTTTTTCCATCACTCATTTTTATTCCCATACGGAGAAACTTTAATAAAGTTCCATCCCTTTCCCTTCCTTTCCCTCATCCCATACTGAGCATTACGATGATATCGATGTTGGCAGGGACGACGGAACGAAAAATTAGAAAAATACTTAAAAGTATTTGTATCCGTCATTAAATAACATTTGATGATATCGATGGTGCTTCACTTCGACTTTTTCGACTTTTTCGCAAGTCGTTCTTCACTTTCACTTGAACCAACATTTGATGATATCGATAGTGCTTGAGTAGATAGTTTAATCAAATATTTGTCCATATAAAAAAACATTTAATACAGTTAGCATATTAATTTAATGAATTTAGTTTCCCTGCTTCCCTCTTGCTACTGTTTTGCATCTACTTCACAAATTCATTCCAAAAAAAAACTAAAATGATCCAAAATAATCTCTATAAACTAATTATTACCAAATATGTCCAACATTAAATGCAATGAATAAAGATTACATAATCTCTATGAGTTTAAAGATTATGGTCATGATTCATGAAGAGAGGGATTTGGGCTGGGCTGCATACTAAAAAAATTTGTTCCATTAGGCCAGGGTGGGCATCAGCCTACCCTGGCGCGCCCCCCCCTCCCTAGATCCGTGCCTGGTTCGACGTGGGCTCCCTTCGCTCCGGCTTGGCATTCCTACACCAAGAAGGTACGAGCAACACCAGATGATACCGTCTCTCGAAACGCTTGTGATTATGTTACATGCGGCAACCCAATTCCCACACATCTGTCAGGGCATAGTAGATGGGCTAGTGCCACTAGAGCCTATCTAAAGAGATTTAGCAAATTGGGATAGTTACAGTGGAGCTTTGATTAGCCACAAGAATGCTTTGAAGGCAGAGTCAAAGTCGATGAAGTTGCAACGATTTAGGACAGTCGCACATGCAGCACGAACCATCCAAGTCTTGCATCAAAGCCAGGAGAGAAAGGTAACT
This sequence comes from Viola odorata, assembly GCA_963691705.1. NCBI lineage: Eukaryota > Viridiplantae > Streptophyta > Magnoliopsida > Malpighiales > Violaceae > Viola > Viola odorata. Next base: position 17,824,587 of record OY829545.1, read on the forward strand.
GTGCGTAACGGTTATAGTAGTTTTTTTCTAAGAAAAGCAATTTAGAACTAAACTAGCAGTTACCCTGCACATGGATTAGATATACTAACAACTTGTAATTCTTATGTTTTCCTTTTTCCCCAGGACAAGAACCCACATGAAGAAACATTTTCTTGGGAGTCTCTTTGACCAGTTTGGATTGGGATTTTAAAGGTGTTTTACACAAATTTCCTGCGGAAGTAAATATCAATTTGTATAATCCTTTGCGGCTTGATAGGCTCCGGCTTAGGGTGAGTAGGCCGAAATGTATATGTAGCTTGAGAGGATCTATCCCGAGAGTTTGGCACACACCGCAACAAACAAGGGAGGCAAGCACAAGATATGGAAGAAGGACACGGACACACAGCGGAATGGAAAGCAAGTGAAATACAAACACAAAGGAAAGAGATTATCGGGATACACTCGAATGGGATGGTGGGATGGGATACTCTTGGAAAACGGTGTCATTCCAGATCATGACATGTTAAGGATTTCAGAGTCATTTAAGCAAGCGTGGGACATGGGACTTGTCAATCCAATTACTTATGAGGAGTTGTTTTCTCTGGTTTCCCCCTTCATGAAAGAGGAAGTCGATCTATATCTCAATCGCGCTAGCAAGAGCGATGTACGTATTATTTTATTACTTCTGCTATTTCATTTATTTATTGAATAACTTTCAGTTTGTTTATGCAATTTCTTATCTTTTATAATCTTGAAATGAAATTAATGGTGTTTCCCTCTTAAGTTATGGCTCAATTAGTTTTTCGAAGTCCCCGACGCAAACGACCACCCAGCTCTCATCATCATATGGAAATTTTCATTATAGATCCATTAACAGAGGATACTGATCCTGGGAAGCAGCTGGGTGACATCGTTGTAGATGAATCTAACTTGATCAAAGTTCTTCCCTTCCTTCCAAATCTTGGCAGGGTTGCTGTGGAATATCACAATTTCATCACGTTGATTTGTTTTTATTTTTCTATTTACTTCCTATTAATTCACTCACATACATGCTGGATTATGCCGTGTAGTGTTTTAATCAATTGTTGCATTATTTCTTCTTTTGTTTTGACAGGGCTCAGAGCTAGAGTTTAAGGTGGTGGAGAAGGCAAATCTGTATATGGAGCCACCGTTGCCAACTTTACTTCATGACATTAGAGGCCAAGGGCAAGTCCTATGGTAAAGAATTAAAATGTCAGTCCAGGGCGAGTTGTTTGGTTGATATGGCGGAGATCATTGACATTAGGGAAGGTCCATTGGTCGTTCAGCTGACTCTGGTGGTAATCACTTTTTCACGCATCAATTCCATGACAACTGTATCTTTTCTAGCTAGCTTGGAGTATAACCAGCTTCTGATTTATCACCAGTTCATTGTTATTTCCTTGTTTTGTATTCTTATGATTGTGCACGTCAAAATTCTCGACCTTATTGGCTTTCAATCTGCTCCTTGCTATTTATCACAGTTCATAAGACTTTCCTTTGTGTTTCTTTATTTACATCTGGTTGATTTATGCCGTCTTCCTTCTATGCTATGGTTGCATGTAGCCTTGTGTCGCTCGTAACTTGTTAGCTGTTGAAATTCTAGTTGATAGCAATCTCCATTGTTTTAGCTTGATGACTGGATGGAAAATGTAAGATCATCCTATCTGAGGTCTTTACAGCAACATCACTGGATTTCCAGCTGCATGATTTACTTGTTATTCACTTATTTGCCTTGAAGAATTTCCAAGTGATGGCCATCATTACTGTTTGATGTGGTTTGATGTATATGCTTTATTTAGCACAGCTAGGCATTTGAAATTTGAGTGTATTGCTAACTGTAATCATGTTCGTTTTACAGTTATTGTCTTCAGGCCTAGCTGTGAATCTCATTTGGTGGGTGGCCGCCTCCTCTTCTCACTTGGTGGGTCGCCGCCTCCTCTTCTCTGTCGAATAACTTGCGCGTTGGGGTGCTCGCATCGTCTGCTGTCTGTATGCCTATGATTAGAAGTTGCTTGAGTCTCTGCTAGGTTTTGTTAGTGATTCTATATCAATACAGCATCGTAAGCATCTCCAGATTGTTCATTGAAACTGCTAGGTGATGTTTCAGTAGCATTGACAGATTCAGGATTTGTATTCAGGGGGTGCGTGCCCCCGATTTTTTTTTGTTGAGTATTTTAAAGGGAAAGCAAACGAGCTGAACGAAAAATTAGAAAAATATTGAAGAGTATTTGTAACCATCACTAAATAACAAATATTTAGATAAATTTAACAAAAAGATAAATAAGAAGACAATATAGAAAAAAATTAATTATACGTTAGAATTCATATAATATTCGTACTTTTTACAATTGTTCTCTACGAGTTTTCATTTTTTGATATCCTTGTATGATTCTCTCATTCTCTACACTATCAAAAATTTCTTTTTCAACAAAAGTAATCAAACAATCATTTAACATATCATCTCCCATACGGTTCCGCAGTCGATTCTTCACAATGCTCATATAAAAAAAGTATTTTCCACTGTCGCAGTTGCAACCGGTAAAATCAAAGCTAGCTTCAAGAGTAAATACATCAATGGATAGACAATATGTTTTCTTCTTTCAACTAACTTTTCGGAAAGATCATTAATACTTTGAAATTTGAAAATCCAACATCCGACCGCATATCCAAAATATAATTCTCAAGTTGATTATCAAGAGCAAGAACATCAATTGTAGAAAACTCATTAGGATAAAATTGAGTCAATTGAAGCAATTTCTCCTTATTGAAAGTAACAAATGAGTCTCCTGAATTTAAACATGCCACACAAAGGAGTAATTCACTATTCCTCTCATCAAATCGATTATTGAGCTCATGAAGTTGCATATCAATGACTTGATAAAATAAATCAACTTGATAATGATGTAGATTGGAAATTTGCTCACCTTTCTGCCTTGGTCTACCTTGGGCAACAAACATATTACTCATAGTTGGAAGATTTATATTATGTTTGCCACAAAATAAAGATACTTCATTAAGTAATAACATCCAACCTTCATCCTTCATTGATTGCAATCTCAACTTGGATACTTTGAGTAAATCTAAATCATTTACTATGTCTTGATCTTTTCTTTGAAGTGCTTGAGAGAATTCAGTAGTAATTCCTAATATATTTTTCATCAAATGCAAACAAAATATAAATTCAAAATATTGTACCGTATTCAATAATGCACATACTTCTCTTTTATCTACGTTCAAGCCATCTTCCTCTATCATTTCAAGCACATCAATTACTGAAAAGAATAAACCGATTAAGCTTAGCATTGTACTATAATGTGAACCCCATCGAGTATCTCCTGCTCTTTTAATGGTCTTCTCTTGATTCAAACCTTTTCCACTACATATTGTACTATTTTGTAATTTTTCGACCACATGATCTTTTTGCTTCTCTCGAAGGATATCTTGCCTTTTGCATGAAGTTCCAACCACATTGCATACATTAGCAACCACATTAAAAAAAGATGAAATTGCAACTTATTTTTTTGCAACAATAACAAGTGCAAGTTGAAGTTGGTGTGCAAAACAATGAACATAAAATGCACATGAATTCTTTCAAGATCAAACTTTTAAGACCATTGAATTCTCCTTCCATGTTGCTCGCTCCATCGTAACCTTGCCCACGTACCTTTGACAAGCTCAAGTTATATTTGACAAATAAAAACTCTAAGGCTTTCTTAAAAGAGCAAGCACGTGTGTTAGTAGCATGAACAAGACTAAGAAAAAGTTCAATAATTTGCCCCTTCTTTTTCACATACCACAAAATAACACACATTTGCTCTTTAATTGATATGTCACGACATTCATCAATTAAAATAGCAAAAAAATCATCTCCAATATCCTCAAGAATAATATTAGTAGTCTCACTAGATGTAACACTAATAATTTCTTTTTGGATATTCGGTGCTACCAACTTAAGATTCCCACGAGCATGACTCAAAATATTTCTAATGGTCTCATTGTGGTTAGTAAGGAACCGTAAAAGCTCAAGAAAATTTCCTTTATTAATTGAATCTTCAGACTCATCATCACCACGAAAAGCTAGTCCCTGACGAAGTAGAAACCGAATACAATCAACTACTACAGTTAATTGAATCCGATAATCTTATTTTATTTGACAAGATTGTTGAGAAAGAACCACTTCAATATGTTGCTTTTGATTCATCAATGCTTCACATTTTCTCCAAGCATTATTATGCCTACTATTAACACTACCAATATGTTTCTGTAATCGGACTTTCATGTCTTTCCAATTGTCAAAACCAGTAGAAATAAAAACACCACTCCCTCCTTGGTTTCCATTCTCTGAATCCATCAAATAACAACATAAACAAAAAAACTGCATTTTTGGACGAACTATACTCCAACCAATTACCAAATTCATCATACCATTTAGGATTAAAACGTCTTTGAATACCTCCGATTAATGTTTTATGAAACTCTATGTCTCGTGGTTGACAAGGACCTTTCAGCATATAAGCTCTACGAATTTGATCCCGATCATTAGGATAGTATGCTAAAATTTGAGGTCGCATACCTGGATCAGCAGGAAGATTTTTCAAATCAACTTCTAAAAATTTCTTCGACTTCTTCGCAAGTCGTTCTTCACTTTCATTTAGACCAACATTTGATGATATCGATGGTGCTTGAGTAGATGGTTTAATCAAATATTTGTCCATATCGAGAGGCGACGACGAACAGAGGCATCAAAGGCGTGACGGCGCGACAAAGAGGCTGAGAGCGCAGTGATGGACGGAGAGTAGAGGTAGTCAGGCAGAGGCAGAGCACACCGACGGGCGCGAAGGGACTGAGGCGCTGACCGCTGAGCGACGGGATGAGGGATCGCGATTAATTTGGGGATTAAGGTTAGGGATTTCAATTTTGAGATTTGGGGTAGCTGGGTTGGGTTAGGGATTTGGGTGTGGGTTGGTTATTTAAGTTGGGTTGGGTTTAAAATTTAGGTTGAGCTTAGTGGGATAAATGAGTTATTTATTTGGGTTGGGTTTAAAATTTGGGCTGAGTTTAGTGGGATAAATGAGTTTTTTGATTGGGCCAAGGGGTGCGGTAGCTCACCCTGACCTAATGCTAGATCTATCCATGCTCAGTAGTAGTAAATGAACGTTTAGTAGAAAGAGAGGTTTGATAGAATTATCAAGATTTTTGACAGGATTATCAAGATTTGTGTGAAGTATAGTCAATGTTCTATTCTGTAGTAATTGAGCTGATACATTAGCTATTTCTTTTTTCTTTTTTCTTAAGAAAAGAAAAGAAAATGTGCTCTACAGATATAATTTTATTCTCCTAAAATTATGGAGTAGCACATAAATAGATTTTGTTTTCACTTCAGAGAAGCAATTTCCTAATTTCTATTTTATTTTAACATAATTTTTTTCCCCTCCTTGTTGGCAAACGAGTATTGATTTTACAGTTTTTTTTCTCATTTACATGTATGAAAACAAAAAACCGGAAAATTTCTCTCCCTTTGGATTTGGATAGAGCCGATGAAATTGAGCAAAACCAGAAAACAGCCTTGGCCCGGCCCCTGAGAAATATCCAGCCATGGCGATTCTAGTTCTCCACCCATCACCAAAACAACCACCGCCAATCCTCTTCTCCCCTCCTCCCGCCCCCAACTTCCTTCACCCATTCTCCACCCGCCGCTTCCGCCGGAACCAGCAAAAAACACCCATTTCATCATCTTTCAAAGATGGAAGCAGCAGCAGCTCTCCTTCAGAAACAGAGTGCCCTGTTCCACTCGAGCAACAACCCATAAACGAATACCAGAACCTCTCCACTTCCTTCCCTTTCTCTTGGGCCGCACTCGATTTCGTTGAGTACGCCTCGCGCCTGTTCGTCGTCGGCGCTTCCTTCGCGCTGTTTGTTGGGCTTCCTGTTGCCTGGTCTGGCGCAGTAGGCGCACAATCGGAGCCACTGAAGCCAATTCTGGCAGCTTTGTCCAGTGGGATTTTGGTGGTCAGCTTCGCCGTTGTAAGGATGTATCTTGGTTGGGCTTATGTTGGGAATAGATTGCTCAGTGCCACCGTTGAGTGTAATTATTCGTTCTTCTCTTTTCTTACTTTTCTTTTCTTTTCTTATCCAAGTTCTATCTTTTTTAGTATTCATTTCTTGTCACAGATGAAGAGACGGGATGGTATGATGGTCAGGTACTGTAGCATTCTTGTTATTTCCTCTCTGATTTTAGTATCTAACTGAATTAGATCATAGTTCTTGCTCTTGGTCACTTTGATTGTGGATTATTTATTTGCATGGTGAATTCGGTGCTGCCATTGTTCTTGAATACAAAATTTGAGGAATTTATTTGTAGTAGGGAAAAATAGTTCCCAAATTTTGTTTGTTTCTAAAGTTTAGTAACTTTGATCCACTGTTTGAGAGAGTTGGGGAAAAAGATAGTGGTGAGAATAGGAGCTAGCGGCATGGTGGAGTGGTGGTCATGGATTTGTATTTTGTGGATGTTGGTTGAGGTTAGGGTTGAGGCAGGGATGGAGTTTATGGGAGTAGGCGCGTGAGGTCAACCGGTATGGGCCGAGGAAAGATTCATTGAATTGCAATTGTCTAGAGCCAGGTCTCGTTGGGGATGCCCTAGTAATGAATGATCAATTTAGTATTCTTCTTTGAGGAAACATGGATAGGATTTATATTTTTACAGCTCGTTGCTCGGTTGTTCACGGATGTTCCATCGTCTTAAATGATTTGACACTTAGAATGCAATCCGTGAATACAACATGGTTCTTAGTATTCTCTGTCTTGACAATCATTAGAAACGTGTTTGCCAATTTCAGCTTTCAGTTGCAATCCCTATCTGAATGGTTAACTTAGGAGAGAAATTTTCTAATTGGGAGCCTAATTTAGATTTTGTTGACAGATATGGGTGAAAACTGCTGAAGTTTTGGCACGAGATCGGCTTCTCGGTTCCTTCTCAGTAAGTGAATCATTTCATGCAGACTTGATGTCTTTCAATAGGTTTGACTGATTATGAAGATTGTACTATGGATTGTTTGGTATTGTGTTTAAAGATCTCAAGCATATTCTCTGTGGCATTATGACCAACTATTGTTCTTAAAGTCCCGTCCCATTTCACCAAGAACTTCTAGATAGATTAATTTTCAGCATTTGATGTAATTGTTGGGGCGGGGCGGGGGGATTTATGTGCCAACTAATTCGAATTCCCCTTTCCTATTCAAACAGGTGAAGCCAGTGTTGAGTAGATTAAAGTACACTCTTGTAACCCTAGCAGCATCACTCTTTGTATGCGTTCTCCTCTTCACCAATGTGGAAGCAAGCCAAAAGGCTTCATTCAACGCATCTGAGAATGCTGGTAGCCGAGCAATCCCTGGAGCCTATAGTGATGATTCCGCCAGATCATTCGAACCAGATGCATTCTGCGGCGAACCTGGGGCTACCGAATTGTGAAAAAAGCTCAAGTAGATGTTAATACTTCACTTTGTATAGCTTCATATACCAGATAAAGTCTAAAATGACAGGACAAAGGAACACAGAGATAACAGATAAGAACAAGTGAAAAAACAGTAGAAACAATTTAATACTAATATTTAAGGAGGTGGGTGGGTCCCACATATGGTTCTGGAAATCAGGGATGGTGCATGCATCTTGCCTACTTTCACTTTCCCATCATCTCCTCCTTCCTTACTTCTTCACCTTCATTTTGCCGACTGCCATTTTTCCACCAACAAGCGAAAAATCTCCTCTTTGAAAACAACTAAAAGTTAAAACCCCAACTTTGATTTTCTTTAATTTGTTTTTCTATGGTGATCTCTTTTATGCTTATTGACATCGCAAATAAATTGTTGTTATTGTTCTTGTTAGTACTCAGACACAATGAACACAGCCAACAAAAACAAAAATACTAGCCCAAAAAGAAACCATTTTTCTTCTTCTTCATGTTCATCACATCAGCTTTGTGATCCTTGCTTTTTCTTCACCTCTTTTATATCAGCCGCTTCTCTTCACTCCTTCACCTATCTTTGCTGGTAAGCACATCTTTAATTAGTAAGTCTTTGCTGTATAATCTCTCATCATTTTTGTTCAATCATGTGGTCTTTGCAAATGAAAAGATGGTTAAGGTTTTGTTTGGTATCCTAGATAATGTTGGAGTGAAGTAGAAAAATGACATTTTGGATGCGTTTTAATGATTTTTCTCCGGGTCTTTGTTAATTTGCTTTGCTTTTGATTGTTGAGCGGCTGTGAAAAAAGAAGCCTAATGGCGATTAATTTTAGTTGGTTTTGGTGTTGATATGATTGTCTGATTCATTAGGTTCGTTTGGTGCGAAACCTGTGCAATGATCTTTAAAAATCAGCCTCTAAATGCGCATTGTGGTTGTGTATAATGATTAGGCCCCCGCATTATCGTGTAGGCAATGTTGGAGCTCTGAGCTCCATCCTACAAGTGGTAAATGTGTAGAAACTAGAAAGTGTGATTTTGAAATTTTTTTAGTTGGGGAAAGTTTTATTTGGACTTCTGCCAGTGGCATTAAGGATCATGTAATAAGATATGCAATAGGTTTTTATGCGTGTGTGGAATCAGTAGATAAGATCTAGATCATGTTGGATTTGTTGAACTACAAGACCTTACTGGCTGGGAACAGAGATCGGGACTCCACATTATTGTACCATGCACAACTTAATAAGAATGTAGATGCATTGAGTTCCGCTCTTTATATGGCAATTATATAGAAAGCGGAAATTTGCTTTTTAATGGATCGTTGCTATTTGGGAATCCATGATCATAAATGATTAAGGATTTTGTCGTTTTGGTGGTTGTTTCCAAAAGATTCTTTTCCCAGTAAAACACTTAACTTGTTTTGATGAGGAATGCATAACGAAATAAGTTCGGCCAAAGTAGATATAGTTTAATAAACCATATTTTAAGGAATAATCACTTCAACATAGTTCAACTTCTACATTAGCAATCATAATATACTTAACCGTCCTCTTTTCTGGTATGGGCTTTTCTTGGTTTTGCATTCGAGGTGTTTCTTTCGTTGTTTCTGTGACTAGCATGATTGGTCCTCTAAGTTTATATTCTGGCCTTAAGTTAAAATGTGGTTTTGCATTCGAGAGAATTTGATGCATGCTTCTTCTTCTTCCCTTTATTTTGTTTGTTGGTGGGGATCAAACATTTGATCTTCTTGATGTAATTGGGACAGGGTCAATATGTCTGAGGCTGTAGTTTGACTTATTGGTATTTCTCCACAAAAGGGTGCATGTCACGCCGAAGAACATCGATAATGGATATTGAGCGTGTGAGTAGCACTACAAGAATTCAGCATGACCTGTGGCCACTTGATGAAATTTCTCCACAGAATGCTAAGTTTCCATGCTGTCTAGTTTGGACTCCTCTCCCAGTTGTCTCATGGTTGGCACCTTTCATTGGACATGTTGGCATTTGCCGGGAGGACGGTGCTATTTTTTATTTTTCAGGATCCTATTTTGTGAATATCGATGATTTTGCATTTGGTTCCGCTGCCAGATATCTCCAACTTGATAGAGAAAAGGTATGTACATAAATGAAGATGCTCATGCTATGTCGTTCTCTGGCTATATTTACACGCGCGAGCATGTGTATGCACACACATTGATGCAATTGCTATTGTTGTCATTTTGTGCTAAGAAAGTCATCTAATTGGAGCAGTTACTGATGTTAACTGAACGGAGTTAGTGTACCTACCATTTTTGAAAATTAGATACAAACATGTTTGTTTGTTTTTTTTTTAAATTGCAATTAAATTTGTTTCTGATTCTACTGTTCATTAACTATTTCATTTGGCATCTGCTGGTTGAATCCAGTGTTGCTTTCCACCCAACCTTGGTGAGCACACGTGCATAGGGATGGCAATTATGCGGGTATGGACGGGTATGGATAAATATCCACTCATACTCGCAATTAAATATCCATTATTATCCATACCCACTATACCCATTACCCAATTGGATATGTAATGGATATCCAATTACATTTACTTATTAATTATTTTACTTAATAAACTTCTAAATTAATTCAAAATATATTTAAATAATTTGATTAAAAAAAACTCATTTATACTTATTAATTATTTCACTTAATAAACTTCTAAATTAATTCAAAATACATTTAAACAATTTAAAAAAACCCATTTATAAAAGATTAAGAAAAATATGAAAAGTGGATATGTAATTACTCATCTTAAGATGAAGATTATGTTTTTGTAATTTTTAATTTATTTTGTTCAAACATTAAGGAAGAGATTGAGTTTTTATTACAAGAGAAAAATAAAAAAAGATGAGAAAGAGAGAGGAGAAAGGAGAGAGAGTGGCGGAGAGAGAGAGAGGAGAAAGGAGAGAGTCATTTTGCGAGTATGTTGCGGGTATATTGCGGGTATGGATATACCCATACCCGCAATTATAAATGCGGGTATTATCCATACCCGCAATTGCGGGTATGGTTATGAGCGAATATGCAGGTATGGGTACCCATTGTCATCCCTACACGTGCAATACGAGCTTTGCACATTCGGAGTACGGGACAGCGCTCACGTGGGATGATGCGCTATTGTCAAGTAAGCGCAACTTCGAGCACAAAACTTACAACATTTTTACATGCAACTGCCATTCATTTGTCGCGAACTGTCTGAATCGGATGTCTTATGGTGGATCCATGGGATGGAATACGATAAATGTGGCTGCTCTAGTACTGTTTAAGGGGCACTGGATTAACTGGATGTCAATCATCAGGTCATTCCTCCCTTTCGCAATTGTGCTATGTTCATGTATAGTTTTGGTTGGCTGGCCCTTCCTGGTCGGGCTGTTCTCCTTCTCCTAACTCTTTTTCGCGTGGTTTCTGTTGGGTACTTACTGTGTTAGAAGCTTTTTAGGGTCTGTTTGGCATTCTGGTTCTAATCCGAAAAGTGCTGTGATAAAAGTACTTCTGGAAAAGTTAGTATGTTGTTTGGTAAACATTTCTTAAAAGTGCTGTGGGAAACGAAAAGTTGTTTTTGGTGTTTGGTAAAACTATAAAAATAAAATAGTTAGAGTATAAAACCCATTTCAAAAAAATTAATAAAAATAGAAAAAGTGGATCTAGAATTACTTATCTTAAATTATTCTATTATATAAAATTAAAATTGAAAAAAAAAAAAAGTAGGAGAGAAGGTGGCAAACGCAGCTGCAGCTGCTGCCACTGGAGCCAAAATTGGCAGTGAGGAAAGGAGGCCCTCCAAGGCAAAACTCAACCGAGCTGTTTAGAAAGCTCGGTTCAAACTTCAACACCAAACACCTATATACAACTTTTGGGTTTCAACCCAACCCAACCCAACCCTAAGGGCCAAACACTATCTTAGAGTGCTAGAACTTCCGTAACCGATGTTTATAAGTAGCTTAAGTAACCTTAGTTGTGTTCTTTTTGACTGTTAATAAGTACTTGAATATGGAACCACAGCATCACTGTACAATGTTTCTTCTTTTATAACATCATAGTACAGTGTTCTTTATTTCATTTTACTTTTTTCACCAAATCAACCCTAGTTGAACTGATTGTGGTGTTGTCTTAGAAAGCAGGCTGAGTTTTTCTTTTAATGGCATTAGTCCTAGATTTCCTTAGATTTTGAACTTTGCTGTCTATTTTTGGATTCTACATGCAAGGTAATGGGTGCAAAATTCTCGTTCCTTGGAAGGATATTTCATAAATCAATCCGATGAACACAAATTGCAGGAGCTCAACATGCTACAAATCAAGATCCGTTATCAGGGATCAATGTTATTTATTACAGGACATGACATTTCCTCTAAGAAAACATGTTAGGGCATGACTAGCTCCAATGGTATTAGTCTCGCAGAAAGGACTCTCAGGAAATCGAAAACTGTTTGGATTTCACCGGATTCAGCACCGTTTATTGATTTGGCTGATTCAGATAACAACATGGACAAAGGATCACATGACAAAATCAATTTCAAACAAAAATTGCAGATCATTACTAATTAAGAACCGTTTACTAATTAAGTTTAGACCAAAAGTCACAGTTCATTCCGAATCTACGGTATCAGGTTCTCTTATTCTGCAAAGCTATTATTACTACAATCTACGGTAAGTCGGATAAAGTCTAATAGGAATTCAGCAGATCATTTTGGATCGAACCGACGGATGTGAGACGGTTTCGAAAACCTGATTTTGGGATGAAAGTGACCTCCACCGCCCACCTGGAGAGGAGACCACGGCCATTATATATACACTCCTATATAAAAGCTCCTGGACTCACCACCATATTGCAGCACGATTTGAGCTGAGCTTTGTTGGGTCTCGAGGTTAGAAGGCATGTATTCATGGAGGAAAACCAGCATATAAAAGCACCTGGACTCACCACCATATTGCCGCACGATTTCAAGTCTATGTTCTCCTTCTTTATTCCCCGTGAATTGACAACATCAGCACACAGCACGGCATTTTCGCCTTCCTGGTTGGGACATTGAGCTCACAGATTCAAACCAAGTACCAAGCCGCCAACTCATCACCGCCGTTCGACACCCACTACAACCTAAAGCTCCTATCCATTGCAGCATTGTTCCTGTACGCTGCAGCATCCGTCGCTGAAGTTGAGCTCCAGGCTCGAGACTCAACCTACCACACAGTTGCTGCATATACTCGTCTCTTTGGCTGCGCCATTTCCTTGCTCTCCTGTTCATCATTCTTGGGTGGATCATTTTCTCACTATGGCCATGTTTCTTCGCTTATACAACTTCCTTCAAACCATCCGCGCATCCGTCATCAGCATATGGAACAACCTAGTTGAGTCACAAAATTACATCCACCTCTCCTGCGTCCATCATCAGATCAATTGGTTACTTTGCCGGCGCATAATTAGTAAGTAGATTATAGATTAGCAATCCATACAAATTTGAAACTTTTTAACTCTGCTTATTCTATTGCTTCATATCTGAAACCATATTTGTACCCAGAGTCTCGTTGCTTCATCTATTCTCACCTATATCAGCGCGCATTGGTTCTTGTCCAAACATCCCATTGTTTCATGAAAAAATAAATCACCGTTTGGGAAAAATAATATTAAAAAATTGAAGGCCCATCATAATAAATCCACCTGCATTTAAGATCAGTTTGTATGTTCTCATCCAAACTTTCCTGCATCCTGCATTTAAAAGCAATATGTTGTCAGAAACCTCAAGTGAATTGTTTCAGTGATCCACCGGCCGGCCACACTTGGAGTTCATATAATTGGAACCCAATTCATCCATGGGTTTGGACTTTTGGTCCTCAAGACAGGGTCCAGACGAAAAACTATGGGTAAATTTGCTTTGCCAAAGAAGGAATACAACATCTTCACGCAATGGCAGCAAGTCAAATAGGTTTTTTCTACATTCCTCATTAATGTAGAAATTGGAGACAACATTCTTACTAACCAAGTCTAAACCAAACCTAAAAGATCAGAACGACAGAGACAAAAACAGCCTTCAAACCGGATTATAGATGTCAGAAACCCGCTATGCGAATGGTGGTCGAAATTATCACTTTTCGTAATCTGCTCCTGCCTAGGCGCATCAAGAAGGTAGTGTATAGAATAGCCAAAACCATGTGCATATTATTTGAAAACACTAGAGATGTTATTCGAAAAATTCACTTGACATCTCTCTGGTTATTTTTTCCTCCCCATATAACGTGTCCATTTCAAACACATCTTCTGCAACAAGACTTCATATTCTTAGGCTCCATACTTGGGTGCTTTCCACAGCTTAAATGCTATCTCGTGCAGGAATCTGTCAGCCGGTATTACAAGATTTCCGCCATGCTGCAAAGAGAAGGAAGACTAAGATGGATATAATGTACCTTCATCGAGACACAGAAGCAACAACACTGTGTCATTTTAATAAACAAATTACTCTCTAATTTCATAGTGGATATAACAGGCTTTAAGAGAATAATGCCCAAAAATATTACATCAGATAATGATGGCCGAGACCAAAAATGTTAAAAACAAGGATTAGAGGAAGGTGCTCATTGCGTCTCAACTGAACTAAATGAACAAGTTACAAGGGTTACATTAATATATATCCAACAACTTATGAGTAAGTTCACGGTAAATGTTTCTCACAATTGTGCAAAATGATACCAAAGACATAAAGTTATAATACAAGCCCAGGCAGCTAATATCATTTACAATTTAAGACCTATATAAGAGCTGAGGATCTAATCAGTACCTCTTTAAAATCTTTGAAGGAAAATGCCTCTGCCATATCCATACGGGTAACAGCGTGCTGCAACTGAGCAATTAACATGGGGCAATGGTGCCTGTTGATCACAAGTTAGCTAAACTGCTGAACCATAAGGAATAACAAACTATTGCAACAATCCAACATTCTTTTTCCCCTTACCTAACATCATCTCGTGGTTTTTCTCCCCTCATTGTATAACTTTGACGTGGGAAGAGCATTGAGAGATTAGAATTCATCTCATCTTTGGACGTCAAAATTGAAAAATGATTACAGTCGGCCTCTGTGACATGCCCATAGCTCATCACAAGGGACAAGTGCAACCGAGAACCAATTTCAGAACCAGGTTCTGCTGCATTCATTATACCATGAACCAACGCGTTCATATACTCAACATCATTGGCAATGGTATTGCCAACTGTACCAGTCATGCTTTCAGCAGCTCCAATATGCACAAATACTATATCAAACTGGCTTGTCTCATTTGTTTTTCCCTCTTGAAACCCAAGCAACTTAAGTAATTCATGTGTCGCAACATTAACAGATGAACCAGAAAGGGTACAATCATTTCTATTTAAATCATTTAACAGAAAAACAGTGAAGCCCAGTTTGCCACCGAAAGATGTCAAACCTGGATTATTTGTTACTAAAGCACCCTTCATTCCCATGAACCTGAAGTGAGAAAATCACCTAAACATAAATCAACATGCGACTCTAGTCGTTAAATGAAATACGAGCAAAAATTAACAATAAAGGTACCTCTCTGATATTGTGGGCAACAAGGCATTACTCTGCAAACTCTAAACAAAAATCAAGAACAAGAACTATGAGTGATGCCCATTGAGAAGTGAGGCTTTCATTTCCAAAACAGTCAAATATCTTACCTTATTATCACAGGATTCAAATGCATCTAACAGATGTGCAAACTCTCTAACTATCCTATCATCCTCGCTTTCTGCAATACCGTAACAGTAAGTATTCAATAACAAACACAATTGAACACAGCAACATCTATATTTCAGAACAAGCACAAATATCACTTCACAAAACGAGAATAGACGCCGCTATAAGCTAACCAAACAAAACAACAGGGTATTTCATTGGAACCCAGGAAGCAAAAACGAGCAATTCCACATCACAATTCATTAAACGAAGAACCCATAAGCAAACCCCATCAAAAATTAGGAAAAGAATCATGGATGTTTGAGCACGAAACTAGACTGTAACTAAAAAGAAGAATAAGCAGAGAGTAGAGAAGTGGCAGGAAATGGAACCTGAGGGCGGAGCATTGGGGAGGCTTAAGAAACCGCAGGCGGCTTTGGAAGCGAGGGAGTGGATATGGGTGTGTGCGGAATTGATGAAGCGCGCCAACCCATCACCGTATAATACCAACGCTCTGCTCGGCTTGTCCGCCATTGCTCGCTCGCTGTAGCTGGGTTGAAGGGAAAATGGCGTTGGTCGGAACTCGGAGATATCTCGGGATTCGTGATTTGAGCAAGAGTATAATAAGCTTTGGAGTCAGCAAAGCAAAGAAGTCTGCTTTCACTTACTCTGGAAAAAAGTAAGACCATTAATTGGTGAAAGTGAAACTTACTAAATTTCATCTTATAATTATGGGAAACAATCTCTTTTCGAAAAGGAAAAAAATAAAAAGCTTCTTTTTTTTCCTCCCGGTCCTTTTTTTATGTAAGAAATTAAAATTGAATATTATCAAACATTAACGAAAATATTTCTCCTATATAATGTTCTCTATTCTCGAAACTTAATTACGGTAACTTGTTTAGAGAAAATAAATTTTATGTTGTACTCTTGTATCAATTTATTTTCTTTACATTTTTATCTCTTCGCTACATTTTAATTTTATAATCACTTGTTTATTCAACCGTAGTTTTTGGGCCTAAGCATTAGGTGGAAGTCCACTTATAAAGTGATTCTTGACAAAAGTTATATTCTTTTTTATGATCGTAAAATTTAAAACATATTCGATAAGGAATGTTAAATATGTATGTTTTAAAATTATAAATATACATAAAAAAATATTGTAATAATTGTCAAAATATTTATAAAAAAAATAAGTTTTAGAAAGTTGGATTCTCGAGGTTTTCTTTCTAAGAATCACTTTATATTTTTATTACTATATCTAAAGACTTTGATAATGTGAGATTTCCGAAATATAACTCTCCAAGAAGAACCAAAAACAAAACGCACCCTTAATATTGAGTAAGATACCATAGCATTCCAAACGAAAATTTATGAAAACCTTGGGACTGGGACTGGGACTTGGGAGCCAAAAGGTGTATTAATCCGTTTTCTCAACTATCGTTGTGAATTGTGTGATAATAAGTTAATAACCAACCAAATCTTATTGGGCCCTTAGCGATAAGGCCGGGAGGTTCAAAAGGTATCATTTGGGCCCAGTACATCCGTTACCTTAGGCCCGGGACCCATTTGCAAGTTTTACTAGCAAGTCTGATGTTGTGTGGAGTTATGTGGCTTGTGCCAGACAACTAAAATAGCCTGCATTAATCATTTCGCAACTCCAAGTATATTTAACAAGGCAAATCAAAATGGTGACCCTCTATCAAATATCAATTCACTTATTTACCAGATCTTTTTGGGCCCTAAGCATTAAAGCTTGGAAGTTCAAAGGGTGTTGTTTGGGGCCGCGGGCCCATTGCAAATTTAACAAATATTTAAAATAACACCCCCAAAAAAAGTATATTTAAAAGACATGATCAAACAAGAGGCTAGTTTGACTTATGGTTTTTTAGAAGATAGAGGGACGTTTGACTTATGATTTTTTCTTGGTAGTTTGACTTAAATGCTAGCTCAATTTTTTCTTGGGAGCTACCACAAGTAAAAAAGAAGAGAGAAAAATGGGGACAACTTCCTTTCAAACCTTCATGGTAGCTTCGTTAGTAATAGCATCATGTAAGTCCTGTTTCTTTTTCTCTTCTTTTTTAATACCATTTACTAGATTTGTTTGTGGAAAATAATACTATTATTTTTTTAGTCGTACTAGGTTTCTTGCCCGAAGCTGGATATGGTTGTACGACCGACCAACAATGCTTCGCTGTTTGTCCTTCTTCATGCAAAAGGATATATTGCGCTGTAAAACTAAATTCATGTATGTGCTCCAATACTGCCGGACCTGATCCATTGGCTTCTTCCGGATCGGGTTCTGGTTCAGTTTTGGGCAATTTAATATCTGTAAGTTGCGTGGTACCAGAACCACCATCATCAGCTAAGGAATATAATTAATTAAGTCTCAAAGGTCAAAGGAATAAAAAAAAGATTCTGATTCCGTATCAAATACTATAAAAAATTACTCCCTCCTTCCTTCAAATTTTGTCTTTCTCGCATCCCAATATTCAGTAGGGAACACACATCGAGGAGGCCGGATGAGGTACTATTTGACCCCAAAAAAATCCGAAATTTTTTGTGAACATACGTTAATCCTTAACGTACTTCCCAGAAAAAATTAAGGACAAAATTGTCTCAAATAATGCGTCTGTCGGACGTTTTAAGCTACGTGCCGAAACAGTAAAAGCAAAAGCTAAAACGACTTCATTTCACGGAGGGAGTACTTATTTTCTTTATATTGCTCTCTCTATTCTATGTTTTTCCAACGACAATTCTGATAATAACCAAATCTTTTTGATATTACGAGGTATCGTTTGGGCCCACTCCATCTGTTATCTTAGGCCTGGGCCCATTTATAAGTTTTACACGCGTTTATCAATTAATTAATCATAATTAAAATATTTATAGCTTTACTCTTTGGTTTGGGTGCTCTCCGTTTAATAATAATATGCAGTACTATGCTTTCCAACAAAAAAGACAACCTGTATGATTAGATTGGAGATTAACAAAACACGAGGTAGGACAGCAACACACGACTTGCCTATCTGGCTGATAAGCTTCTTAAAAAAGATTATGATTGAGAGATCCAACCAAATGAATTAAATTAACCAAATGATTAAAGACGGAACCTCAAGTCACCCATGATAGAATTTTGTAGGTAACCTACTTGTATAAATCACCAAATAATACCAATCAGTTTGTACAAATACTTATCCACATTCTACATTTCTATCTCTGTTAAAAAAACCTCAAGTGACCAAAATGCCCACACTTCAATAACAAAAACTTCCAGCTAACTGTATAGCACAGGTGGTGGAATCAGATCCAGTGAATAGAAGCAGGGATTAACCATGACCATCGCGAAACGCCATTACTTTAGTCTTGCTTCTGCATATGGTAAGAAGAGGCAGCGCCTTCCCTGTCTTTAGGGATGGTATTTCACTGGTGAAAATGCCTCACAAACGATTGACCACAGCGCAAAGTAGTTCTATTCTGTACATAATCTGAAGCCTTCAACTGCCTTTTTGAAAAGCTTCTAAAGATTCAGTCATCAACCTCAGTGTTAAAAATGAAGCTGGGAAATATAGTAGTCATGTCCCTGGAGGTTAATTGCACCAATGACGAAATTAGTAACTGCCGTGTTGCGTGGATTCTTGAGTTCAAACAAACAAATATGGTATAAGAACATTGAGAGGTATAATGGATCCATACTTCAAATAAGGAAGAGTCATATTCTTCAACAGACTTGGATGCCGAACCACATAACCTTTCCACTCTTCTTTATTAATTTTACCATCATTATCGCAATCAGCATCGGCAAACGTCTAAAGGAAGATTGAAGGCATAGAGTATATAAAATGCGCCTCTGGATGTCTCACCAAGAAGTAAAACAATAGATAAATAAAAGAAACACGAATAATTGTTTACCTTGTCTAAAATTTCTTCGAGCATTTCATCTGGTAGATTTACTTCAGATTCTGCCAATATGGCAACAATCATTTGTTTAACCTGAAATCATTAACCAATCATTACACTGTGTTTGCAGTACATTATTGGCTTACACAAAGTTTATAGAAACAGTTTCTTAAGAACGAGGATCAGTATTACTCACTTCTTCTCGCTCAATAAATCCAGTTTGTCTAAGATCATATAGTCTAAAAGCAACTGCAAAACAACCAAAGAAAGAACGATTGAATATTACCGGGAATGCAGGTTTAGCCATATACAAATAAAAAAGATTTGCCCCCTGAGCCCTTACAATCTATTTTCTCTTCCATAGGGGTATAGGGATGGAACACACTGAGTGCATGGACAAATTCCTCAAATTCAATGACTCCATTTTTCTTCTCATCAAAAAGATCAAAAACCTAGGAAAGAAGAAGGCCTACTTACATGAAGAAGAAAAACTAATGCAGGAAATAGCATGATAAACAAACATTCATCTGATATTAAGAATCCACCATACCAATTACTATGGCTAAACTCGTTCTACAGAAACTATCAAAGGGTAACAAAACAATACTATCCATCCCTAACTATGACAGAAGTTCTTCCATTTAAAACGGAGTAGGATACTTCGTTTTTTAGCATGCATGTGAGGGTGAAAAAGTTATGTGCAGTTTTTGTGCAGCCATAAGAGTTAATTGCATATACAGAAGCACTATTGACCAGATTCTAGTAGAACTGTCTTATGCCCAGTTAAGCTTGTTTTTTTAATCCCATCAGTCAATCAGTTGAAGAAATTAATCAACAAAATCTTCATAATAGATAATGGATGTTAGTCCAACTTATTACCCTGTCAAGAAAAAGATTCTCGCCAAGTGGAGTTCTGAACAGTGCCAATTGAAGCTCTTCCTGCAGGACCACAACAAAAGCATATCGTAAGCATGCAACAAGGTTACATGAGTAATCAGTAACACCACTTTAAGGTCATTCAGAACCGCATAATTAAGCTTTAAAGCTGACTGATAGACAAACCAAAGGGTATCAACTACTAACTCTGTTTTCCTTTTTCCTTGTGGAAATTTTTAGGTCATGAGTTATACCTGTGCTTTAATCGATCAGTTCTTGAAATATTACCAGAAAACACTTCATACAGCAATCACTTCATACATCAAATTACCTTGTGAATAAGCCCATCTTTGATAATTGAATTGCTTAATTTCTTATACAACTCATACAACGCCTCCACTTCATTAACTGTAACTGCAGATCATCACCATCACATAAACCAGTCACAAAATCACCAATCTCTGAGCAAGCGAGGAAACTAACCAGAACACAGAAGTAAGGAGATTATGTACATACATGGAGATTCATCTGCAAGCCGAGCTAGATCTCTATACTTGAGGCTAATCTTATTAGTCGTGCGCGGTTTGTAGTCGAAGCAATTACCCACAGCAAATATCAGAACCTCAACTAAGGCAATGAACGGTATAAACGCCGCGCAGATCCTCTCCCCCACCGTCAACGAACTCGACCCCTGCTCCAATATCACAAATACAACACCTCATAGCAAATGCGCCCACCGAAACAACATTACACACGCAAGCGCAAGAACACGCAAACGAAAAACATAATAAATAAATAAAAGTGAGAGCGCGTACGGAAGAAGAATTGCCCCAATCCATGGCGGATTTTGGTGATTTTTACTTTTCCGTTGTTTGCGGGGCCTGTTTGGGCTAATAAGGAAGTATATGGTAGAAAGACGAAAGGGAGGAACGGATTTTGGTGATTTTTACTTTTCTGTTGTTTGCGGGGCCTGTTTGGGCTGATAAGGAAGTATATGACGAAAGGAGGAAGACGAACCAACCACCAGGTGGAGGTGTGTGACGTCATATTATCGATACATCCCTCCATTCTTTTTTAGTTTACGTTTTAGCCTAATTAATTGATAGTTTTACGTAAATTCACGTTAAAAGTTACTTTTTTTCTGCTGTAGTCTTTATCTACTACCCGGCTGCTCTCGTTTGCTGCCGCTGTTCTGCTATTTTTGTTAAGGATGTTCCTACGTTCGAGAAAAAATAAGAAATAAAATTGTCTCAAATAGTGAATCATCCGGCTTCCTTAATATGTGTGCCCAAAATTAAAGCGATAGTTAATTAGAACCGGAGAAAGTACTGCCTAACCAAATGCTACTATAACTATAATTTTTTATTAATTGTTAGAATTATAAAAATTTCTTTCACATCAATCACCGAAAGAAACAGTAGATCGAGCAAAACAGTAAACTATTATTATTATCCATAGGCTAGGCTATACCTAAGCTAGCTAAGCAAGAGATAACCCAAAACACTACTCCCTCTGGTGCAAAATAAATGACGTTTACTGTTCATGCACGCATCTCAAGTAGTCCGAATGACTCACTATTTGAACCCAAAAAATTCCGTATTTTTTTTCAAACGTACGTAAAGGATTAACGTACGTTCAAAAAAAATTACGGAATTTTTTGGGGTTAAATAGTGAGTCATCCGGCCTCTTTGAAATGCGTGCCCAAATAGTAAACGTCGTTTGTTTTGCACCGAAAGGAGTATAACCAAAAGCTTTTTGTCTCACTATTGCTGGTAGCATTATTTCTAAGGATCACTATTCAATTCCTAAGGATTAAAAGCGCGTTTACTTCGTAGAATTTCAGTTTGAAAATTTGCTATTCTTTTGAAATTAGAGAAAAAAAATTCTAACAGAAAACTGAAAAACCTGTTTACTTTGCACTATTTTCTAAATTTTCCTCATTGAAAAACTGAAAAACGTATTTACTTAGTACTATTTTTCAAATTTTTGAAAACCAAAAAACATTTTTGTTCCAACATTATTTTTTTAATGAAAACATAGTGTTATTATTTTCTTTGGTTTGTGAAGATTAATAAACTAATAAATATTTTCCTTGGGAAAAATTTACATTTATTATAATTTAAAAAACTAAAATATATCATCAATCTACTAATAAATACGACGGCTGCAGCAGTAGCAACGACGGTGGGTTCAGTCATTTCTAGTGGTGGCGATGTTCGTAAGAGTAGAAAGAGAGGGTTGTCGGTGATGGTGATGGTGACAGAGGAGGAGGGAGTGAGGAAGAGAGGGAGCGATACTGAAATTGAAGATTGGTGGTGTTGGATTATGGTGATGGTGACAGAGGAGGAGGGAGTGAGGAAGAGAGGGAGCGATACTGAAATTGAAGATTGGTGAGCGATACTGAAATTGAAGATTGGTGGTGTTGGGTTATGGCGTGGTTCTTGGCAAAGAGGGAGATGGTAAGATTGAAGGTGGGGGAGAGTGTTTGTGGGAGACTTGTTTTGTGTGGGTGGAAGAAAATGAGAGAGTGAAAGGATAAGGTGAGAATTGAAATTAAGGAAAAATTCTGTGTATCTGAAATTTTCTTATTGGATCCCGTTCCTTTTTGAAATTAATTTCCAGTATTACCTTTCCGATTCGAAATTAAAAAAAGGGACGAAAAATCAGAATTTCGGGTGTCGGAAATTTTGACCACCATTACCTAAATAGTTGCCGTCTTTAGAGGAAGTGGTAAAGATCAATACGGATGCTGCTATTGGAGCTACTGGTTTGGGTTTCATCGATAGGGATGTTAGGGGGTCTATGGTGTTCGTTGGGTCCATTTTCCTGGAGTAATGGCCTAGGGTTGCTTCAGCTAAGGCCCTAGCGATGCGGGATGCCTTGTTGCAGGTTAGGCAATAGGGGTTGGAGCGAGTTAGGCCGTGTTTACCTTGGGGAATTTTCAGAAAATTCCCCAGTTTTTTGAAAACTAGATTTTTTTTTTTCGAAAACGTGTTTACCTCGCGTTGTTTTCATTTCAAAATGAAAATGAAAATTTTCGGATTGAAAACTCATGTGTAAGTTTTGAAAACAACAAAAACCTGTTTTCAAAATTTTACAAAGGAATGTCTCCATTTGCAAAACACGCTTCTCCATTTGCAAAATTAAATGAAACTTTCATAATACCAACTCTACCCCTTACTCATCTCTGCCTCTTCGCCCTCGATGCTGGTTCT
The DNA here is from genome assembly GCA_963691705.1 of Viola odorata. Lineage (NCBI taxonomy): Eukaryota > Viridiplantae > Streptophyta > Magnoliopsida > Malpighiales > Violaceae > Viola > Viola odorata. The sequence continues at coordinate 17,847,725 of OY829545.1, forward strand.
GTCACTCCTCCTCATTCTTCGTCCTCAACCTCTCGTCCTCAACCCTAAATTTGATTCTCTTCTTCGGCATCAACCTCTCGTCCTCAACCCTAAATTCGATTCTCTTCTTCGGCATCAACCTCTCGTCCTCAGTCCAGCGCTCGACTCTCCATCACCCAGCACCTGCTCTCGACTCTCCATCACCCAGCATCCATCACCCAGCACCAAGGATAGCAGGTACTGAATCAGGTACAATACAATCCTCTAGTCTTTTCTTTCTTTCTTTCTCTCAAAACCTGCAAAATCTTGTCCAAAGAAACGAGTCCTCTCCTCTTTTAGATTTGTGGTTTTTTTTGTTATTTTCCTATTTGATTTTTTCTTAGATCTGAAGCATAGTTGTCAATAAAGCCGCACCTAGAGGGTATTGTAGTGTCGTTGTTGGTTGTATTTTTTTAATTCATTTGTTTCCCTGCCTGTTTTTCCCCCTTTTCTGGTTGTATGGTTACTCCCAGTTGAACTGTATCATCTTGTGGTTGTTTCTGAATCGTGATGTACTTTGATTGTGAATAGTTCAAGTGTTCTTTGATTTTGAAAGCTCTTTGGTATCGGTCTTGATTTTGGAAACACTGGGTCCTTTCATTTTGTTGCTAATTTGGGAGTTGGTTGAAAGTGCCATTCATGTTTATCTATCCTCTTCACGTTGTTCTTTGCATTCCAGAATGATTTTTTATTGTTGTTATCGATCAAGCAACGAATGTTGTTTTTCTCTCCGTGTACAGAGCTTAGTTTTTACGCACAAGCTTAGTTAGAATTTTTCTTGCTATTCTTCATATCACGGTGAAGGAAATGTGGCTCAAGCGCACCTAGTCTTTTCTGTTCATTCAAAAGCTGGGTGTGATCTATGGAGTGAAAGTTTTATAGATTTGTGAAATTCTTAGATTAGTTTTGTAGTTTTGTAGTTAGGTTCTATGGAGTGAAAGTTTGTTTAATGGGAGGATGGGTGAAAGTTGTATCAAATTTCCACGGAAACAGAAAGCGGAGGTTATAAAATATAGCTTGTTGGAGTAGTAGTTGTATTTCCCTATTCTCATGTGAGTAAATTTGACTAGCTTTGCAAATGGATTTATGGGAATGGGAATTTCAGTTTAGCTGAAGGTTCCTTCCTTCTTCTTTTGATTTTTTCAGTTTAAAAAAGAACATTAGGTAAATTGTTAAATGTATGTTTTTGTCATATTATGATTGTTTTTTTTGTTTCTTCGCTGTTTATGAATCAGTTTGTTGATTATTCTACCTCTGTCCATAGAAGTAGAGTTTATGATCTGGTACGATTATGTTGTTGGTATAGATAATAGTTTCCCTTTTTTTCATTTTTTAAACATTGTAGAGAATCCATTTACTATAAGCTTCTCTACAATGTTTCTAGTTGTAAATCTAGGGGCAACGTACTGGCCTTGTGAGTCTTAGATACTTTATTCCTCTGCAACCATCTGATATATGGCTCTCTTTTCACTCTTAAGGGTTTTCTGTCCGCATTTGTGTTGCTTGTGTTACTGCTGTGTTTGCATCTATTGATGAAGAAGCTATTGATGTTTTGTGTGTGAAGACGAAACATGCAACATGTATACCATGTTTTAAAATTACAGCATCACTTTAATTGCTCAACTAGAATTTCTTCATTTATTCTTGAAGTACTACTCTTTTTTTTTGAGTTTATGATTAGAGGGAAGAATAGGTGTTATGGGGCAGGCAGGGAATGATTTTTGTGACTAATAGCCGTTAGGTTTTACTAAAACGAATGGTTGTTAGTTTGATACTGGGTGCATCATCCATGGGGCATTAACTTATTCTGCTGGTTATATTTATAACTGTTTGTGGAGTTTGAGTAATGCAGACTATGTTCTTCTGTTATGTAATATTTATAAGTGAGCTTCTTCAGATTGATGGTTGTTTTAAGGATCCTTGTTTGAAATAATGAGGCATGCTAAGCTTCATTTTACTGTGTTTCTTTCTAGATATGCTGGTATTTTACTGATTCTTGGGAGCAATTCCGGATCAATGGAAGAGTTGATGTTATTGATGGGTCGAATCCTGATCCTGCAAAGCTTCAGGTTCGTTCACTGCTTATTGCTTACAGTGTCGATACCATTATCTATAAAGGATGATGTATTGTTTGCGGGTGTTTGCATTTGCCACTGTACACTGGTGCTGAAAAGTAACTATTACACTGCTGCAATAGAGCTAATAAAATGTCTATTAAATTGAGTCAGTTGGGCTTCTAATACAGTTAGCCATTGTGCATAAGAAAAGGGTTAACGTGTGAAGAATTAATCAGCATATGCGTAGAACATCACTGTAGGCAGACAACATAAAACATAATTTTCGTATGGCATGTTATCTGAGTGTTAGAAATGTGGTTGCCGTTGTTTCCCAATGGTACAGTCTAATGTATTACAAGATTGAGATTTTCATTCTTGGTTTGCTAGTTCTGTCAAATCAAGACTGCAGTATTTGGTGCCTAATCCAGGACTTCCTTCTCTAACCGAGCAGCAATCTGCTAATGAACCATTTCTTGATTCTTCTTCAGGACCCGCTGCTGCATTCTGTCTGCTAGTTTTGGATCCAGATCAGGTTTGAAGACTTCTAATCTCTTGAGTTTATTGCATGGAATTTGTCTCCCATCTTAATATTGATAGGATCAATGCAATTTGTAGGTTGATTACTTCTAATCTCTTGACTTCTAATACATTGTAGTAGCATGACGTCTCTGTTTCAAGTATAAGATATTAAGAGCAACCCCCTACAGGCATGCGTGGTTCAATCAAGCAAGATAACATGCAATTTCTTTTAAAGCCACCCGCATGAATTGATTTGTCATTTTTGTCACTGCTTGCAGAGGTCCTCTTAACAAGGATTACTCCACTAAGGGAGAGGGTTCAAGTGATTGAAGTAGGCGCCGATGCAATGGAAGAGTAAACATGGTCATGCCTGAGATGATGTTTGTGACCTTGTGTGACCATTGAGACGATTCAATACTTTCACTATATTTATTGTGTAAAATTCTAGTGTTTTGTATAGATAGAAACGCGATATCGAAATCAAGAATTAACTATTCGTTACCTTAAAAAGTACTGTTAAATTATAAAATTACGTATTTGAGTGAGCATTTTACATTATAAATTATGTGGTTCTAACTTAATTACTAAAAAGATTGAGACAATTATAGGAGGATTTAAATCATATTGAATCACCGTGTTAATTAGATGTGTGATTTTTACCAAAAAGAACAAAAATTGTGATTTTTATGTTGACAATTTTATACCGTTAAATACACATATCATTATGATTAATCTTATTCACACTACAAATATAAAATGTTACAAATAATTAAATCATTGTAGTATAAATTTCTAATCCCCTTCCTTGCCTTAATCTATTCACTCTGTTCCCAAGTTATTTTTAGAGATTTGGATTTGGCTTAGGCACTAAGAAAAAAGAGTTGAGAAAATAATATTTGGTGTTCACGTCATTACAAATATTTTCGGTTTTCCACAAAAAATGAAAACGCGCGAAGTAAACACGTTTTTCAGTTTTCAGATCAGGAAATTCTTACATTCAGTACGAAGTAAACGCGTTCTCCAGTTTTTCTGATCAGGAAACAAGAACGAAGTAAACACGTTCTCCAGTTTTCAGAATGAAAATAAACAGCAAATTCTCAAATTAAAAATTCTCAAAAACAGCAAATTTTTAAATTGAAAATTCTCTCAGGTAAACGCACCCTTATCGTTGAATTTGATTGCCTAGCAAATGTGGTGGCCTTGAATACTAATGACTTCACGTTGCCTTATGCGGGGATTGTGTTAGAGGATGCGATGCGGTTGACGCGGTTGACGCAGTCTCTTGTTAGTTACTCGTTTCAACACATTCAACACATTAAGAGAACTTTGAATATCCCGACGTATAAATTAGGACATACGACTTTAATTTTCGATAAAAGAAATGCTTGAGTAGAAAAATATCTCAAGTTGATCGCGTATTTTGTTACTGCTGATTTGAGTTGATTTGAGTTTATGAAATTTCTTTCTTCCTTTAAAAAGAAAAAATATCACCGTTATTGTTGGAAAACTTTAAATCGCTACTCCAATTATACTGGATTTCACAAATAGGCCCCTAACAAAATTATGTTTCAATTTTATTCGTCCTTCAACTACACCCATTACTTCGCGCGTGCAAACCACATCCAACATTTCGACTTCTAACTAACAAGTAACAAACCGTCTGATTACTACGCGTATCGCCAACGCTCCTAACTAGCGCCTGAACAGAAACCGTTACGCTCTTCCTTTCTCCTTTGTTCTACCGTTAATTAAAAAGAAAACAAAGAGGACTGCAACGAGAATGTTCAGAGTCCAGCCAATCTCCACCGAGTCAACTCGAAATATCGGCAGAGCTACGCTCTACTTTTCCTCACAATCACCACCGTTAAACTCTCGCATTTCTTCTCGTTACATTCGCTCACTGAAAATGTCATCTTCTCCTCCGCCAACAACCTCCGACGCCGCCACTATCCGTCGTAACCGTATCCTCTCCAGCAAGCTTTACTTCGACGTCCCTCCCTCTAAGGTTACGTTTCCCCACTTTAATTTTTTTTAATTAAAATTTCCGCCATTTGATTTTTGATTTCCCGCCGAACAGGTCCCGCTAATTTACTCCTCAGCTTATGATATATCGTTTCTTGGCATCGAGAAGCTGTAAGTTTTTTACTTGCCGATCTGCGTGTACTTATTTTGAGCTTGTTTGCCGTAATTTGTACTTACCTGTAAATGATTGGCTTAGGCATCCGTTTGATTCATCAAAATGGGGTCGTGTGTGTAATTTCCTTACCGCAGAGGGTGTTTTGGTGAAAGAAAGTATTGTTGAACCTATGGAAGCTTCGAAGGATGATCTTCTTGTGGTAATGTTTGTAAATTCTGGCATGTATATCAGATGCATTTTTAGTGTTCTATTGAACTGATTGGTTTGTGTTTATCAGGTTCATTCTGAATCTTACTTGGATAGCCTAAAGAGCAGTCAAAATGTTGCCATGATAATTGAGGTGATTTGAATACTATCCAACTTTTACAACTCTTTTATGGAATGTATAGTTCTTTCAGTATGGGGAAGTTTCTTAATTTGGAGGGATACTATGTCAGGTTCCGCCTGTTGCTGTGTTTCCCAACTGTGTTGTGCAGAAGAAAGTTCTATACCCATTCCGCAAGCAGGTAGTAATCATCAGCAACCTCCGTTTTTGTTATGGCTGGTTTCTGGTTTATAGGGATTCAGTAATTTATTGAAGTGCAGACTGGAGGAACTATTTTGGCTGCTAGGCTTGCGAAGGAGCGAGGATGGGCTATTAATGTTGGGGGAGGATTCCATCACTGTTGTGGCGAAAGAGGTGGTGGATTTTGTGTTTATGCTGACATCTCACTTTGCATACACTTTGCCTTTGTCCAGTTGGATATCTCGCGGTAATAATTGAAACAGATGCTTCTTTTAGATATGCATTCCCGGTATCTGAGTCTGAATTGTGAAATTAGATTTTTTCTAATTATTTGCGCTTACAGGGTGATGATAATTGACCTTGATGCTCATCAAGGAAATGGCCATGAAATGGATTTTGCTAATGATTGTATGTTTTTTTTTGTACCTGTGGTATTTTATTCTACCTTTCTTTTTGGGCTTGATTGATGTTTCTTTTACAAACAGCACGAGTCTATATTCTGGACATGTACAACCCTGGGATATATCCTTTTGTAAGTTGCTTAAACTCAAACTTGAGAACTCGATTCCTTCCTTGAAAGCTAGTTGCTCTTTGCATACACTGGCTCTGTCTGTTTTAATAATGTTTCAGTACGCATATGTTTGTTCCAGTTAGATTATTGATTTTGACTTTGTTGGCACTTCGGCGATAGGATTATGACGCACGGAGATACATTGACCAGAAGGTTGAAGTAGTGGTGAGTTGTTGGTGTTTTATTAGTTTAGTCAGAATGTGTTATTCTTCTTTTTTTATCTCAGTATATGTCCTTTCCACTATATTTGGACAGAGCGGGACCACGACAGATGACTACCTGGAGAAATTAGATGAAGCTCTTGAGGTGTGTATTTATGTTGTTGCGACTTCAGCAAGCTTCTATTAACTGCCTGATTGCTCCGACTCAATTTAAAATAAGCCGGCAGATTATGTCTGGCAGCTGGTAAGGGCTAGCTCTTATAAGTTGTCTTTCTTTGATACTGATATTTTCTGTTGTGAGCATTAGATTGCTGGTCAAGCATTTCATCCTGAGTTGGTGGTCTATAATGCTGGCACTGATATCCTAGATGGAGATCCACTAGGCAGGCTGAAGGTACTATTGTCCTAGATTATATTCCCATAGAATATGTTAATACTTATTTCAATTAATATGGAGATGTAATTATCAATTTTGTTATTGACCTTCTATTTTTTGGGAAACCCTTGTACTGCGATTTACTTTGCTGTGTTTGCTATGGTGTTCTATGCTGGTGCCTAATGGTATTGAAGGAGATCTGCCATAGTTTAGGATGTATCTCCAGAACTTGAGAGAGAATGATAGCTAAGAATCTATTAACTTTGTTCTGCTGTGTTTAGCTTTGAAACCTCCATAGCTTGCTATTCTTTTGGAAGGAAATTTAGGATGACTTCCCATCACATATGATGTGCATCAGCATCAAGGATGAAAAGTTGCTTAGAGTTTAGTTAGAATTCTTTCAAGATACTTTGTTTCCTGTGGAACAAAATGATTCAACTCTTAGTACCTGTAAAAATGTGTGGAAGGGAGGTACTGATGAAATCAGGAAACCAGACTTTGAGACTTTTTTTGGGGGGGGTTAAATCATCATCAGACTTTGTGGCTTTAAATTAACATGCTTGCCTAACTTTGGTAGCAGACGTTTGGTGACCCAGATAACAGTCTTGCATGTGTTTCTTTCCTGCAGATTAGCCCCGATGGCATAACTAGGAGAGATGAGAAGGTCTTCAGGTTTGCTCGTGAAAGGAACGTCCTTCTTGTGATGCTGACATCAGGTTCAGTCTTTTTAAAGATCTTTGTTCTCAAACTTACTTGTGAGCGATTGGGCTTGCATGCATGTCTAGCATCCTTAGTCAAGTGCACAGAGAAACCTGTCTCTTAGCTGTTAGCTTTAATTCATGTTTTCTTGTTTTCCATGAGTTCTAAAAATTGTGATGACATAGCAAATATAGTTGTTAGATTAATCGATCTAAGCCTCATTGCCCATGTGTTGTTTTCGGAGGAATAACATTCTCAACTAACAGGTTTCTCCAGCTCTAAACAGGAATGAATGTTGCATCTTAGAGTGTCTTGGTTAGTTTTAAATCAAGTAAATGTTTCTGACTTCAGGTGGTTATATGAAGTCCAGCGCTAGAGTTATAGCAGATTCAATAACAAACCTCTCGAAGAATAGCTTGATAGGTTTGAGCTGCAGGTGAAGCTCTCCTCCTGTACGAGATGATGAGCATGCATGAAGCTGGTGGTTATCAGATGGTTGTAATTTAGGCTAAGCACAATACGAAGAGTTGTATAGCGGAAAGTAACTAGACATTGTATAGAAAAGTTTGTATTTGCCAAAAACCTATTTTGTAGCCAGACGCTGACCTACTGGCTACTGGGACATTTTGTTCTTTTTTTTGAGAATACGAGCGGATGATACTACTGATAGTACTAAAAGAGGACATTGACATTAACATTAACATTAACAACATGCTCTATAATTTAATGCCTTGCAAACATTCAGATCGGATCATGGCATACTTTACAAACATGAGTCGGTTAACATAAGGTTTTGTTTTGGTACTAGACTACCAGCAGCAGGGTGTCAATTGGGTATCAATTAATTGTCAAATGTTATTTTGTGGGTGCAGCAGGGTATCAATTAAAGGTTAAAAGCTGAGTAGGATGAGTCCGGTATTAATAAACTGCCCACTGTCAGGTTTTTTTTTTAAAAAAAAAAAAATTAAGAAGACAGCCAATTGCAGCGCACGCATGGCGCGCTGTCATTGGCTTTCTTGTTATTTTTTTTCCCCCTCAATTTTTAAAAGAGTTTTTTTATAATAAATACTGAAAATAATTTTATAAAAAATATACCATTACTTTTAATTTTTTGAGATCTATAAATTGAAACCAGGTTTGTATTATTTGGACACTAAAAAAAATCATTTTTTTCATTTTCTTATTTTTTAATATTTTTTTTCATTTTCTTATTTTTTAAATGTTTTTATTATTTATTATATTATAAAAAGTAATTATTATAGTAATTATAAATTTAATAAGAAAAAGAAATGAAAAATATGGTGGGGTATATGATAAAGAGGTAATAGCATAAAGACCCCTTGTACTATTTTTTAAAACAGAAACCTCCCGTGTCCTTAAAAAATTCAAATTGACCTCCCCTGTACTATCGGTCAGAAGCAAACCGTTGGTCTATACCAGTCAAACTAACAGACTTCACTTTTTGACCGTTGACTTTGATTAAAATATTCAGAAAAATCCAAAAAAATGTAAAAATTCTAAAAATAAATTTTAAAAATTTCCAAAGAGATGTAAAAATTCAAAAAAAATTAATAAATCTAAAAAAATTGTAAAAATTCCAATTTTACAATTTTTTTGAATTTTTAGATTAATTAATTTTTTTTGATTTTTTTTAATTTTATATTTTTTTCTGGATTTTTAGGTTACATATTTCTTTTATAGAATTTATACATTTTTTTGGGATTTTTTATAAAATTTTTACATTTTTTTGGATTTTTTATAATTTTTCTGAATATTTTATTCAAAGTTAATGGTCAACACTAACGGTCTGTTAGTTTGACTGACGGAGCCCAAGCAAATGCCTCTGACCGATAGTACAGGGGAGGTCAATTTGAATTTTTTAAGGACAGGGGAGGTTTCTGTTTTAAAAAAATACTACAGGGGTCTTTATGCTATTACCTCTATGATAAATGATATAGAAGGGAGAGAAAGTTTTTAACATCCTGAATAATTCCCCTACTGTGAGCGCGTGGGTGTTAAATGTTTTTTGGTTGGGTGTTAAACTGATGTGAGGGTCAAATGAAAGCAAAGCAGGTGACAGCTGGCATGCAATTCACGATGGATAATCTGTCGGCCTCCTTAATTTTTCATAAAAGAAAAAAAAATTGTAATCTTACGTAATATCCTGGTACAACCGTCAACCGGGAAACTTTCCGCCTTTAATACCTAATCCCTTTTGCTCTTGTTAATTTAATCGTTGCTACCAATAGCTCTATATGTACGACCGAGATAAAGTTTTTTCAAGTAATTTATTTACACCTCAATAGTGAACAAGAATCTAAAATACGAACTTTAAAACTTTGTTTTCAAAAATCTGAATTTTACTTGAG